>CM075345.1:4900833-6121666 GCA_037693485.1 Kitagawia praeruptora | reverse complement strand
TAGTTTAGTTTTCTAGACAATCAATCTTCTCACTGGTGGGCTATAAATTAAAGTTAATAAAAAAAAAAAAAAAGGGTCCCTTTTGATGTGAGAGTAGGAAACTGAAAAGAAAAGTACTATAATATGTGGTTTCAAAAAAAAAAAAAAGTACTATAATATGTTTTGCTTACTTGCTGCCGAGCTTAAAAAATTATAAAACAAAAATGATTTTATAAACATGTTCTCGAGTGAAAAAATTATATATTACAATTCAATTTTTAAATTTAAAAGTTTTCATTTAAATATTAAGAGTATAATTATAATATCAAATGTTTTTTAAGTAATCATACAACTTAATTTCAATTACATGTTATTTTTGGAGTAAAAATTTTGATTTTTTTTTTCAATTGCTTCTCTCCTTAAAAAAAATGCGGGAACATGAATAAAAGTAAAAATTCTATTATTCCTTTTCCCTTCATTTGGCATTTGTTTTCATCCCCCTTTAAAAATCGGATCGGAACACGTTGTTAGATTTTAGTGGTAATAAATTTGTTTATCAATCGGTTTGTCGTCATTTCTCAAAAAAAATAAAATGTGATATTTATTTTGGTCTAACCTATGAGATTTAATAACTTTGTCTATTGTATTCTTAAAGAAAAAGGACAAAAAAGCTAGCATGAACTTGGAATCAAATTTTAAACGAGAGAATGTAACGAATCACGTATAACTCAAGTTACATGAAGAAACACACTAACCTGATTTTAAGTTTCTAACTCCTCAAATTATAGTGCCTGTTTGGCACACCTTATCTTAAGAGCTTATCGATTTATTTTCGGATAAAAAATTTATATTTTTATAATTTTTTATACAAGTATTTAATATATATTTGAGATTTAATAAATTGTAAAAATAAGTTGAAAAGTTAGGACGGAAAAAGTTTCCCCGACCACCCTGACAATATGTTTGCTAAATTGAAGGAGTTTCCCATGCTATTTCATTTAATTCAATTTACTCCCCCCATAGCTCTGCCTTTATATTTGTTAAAATAATTAATTCCCCCTCGTAGACCTTGGTCCAAGTACACACGATTTTTGACTTTAACACTCTGTTTCTTCAACTTTTTATTTATTATTGCCTCTTGCCAAAAATATAGGAGTAGAGTACTAGAGTAGTAGTACACCTAAGATTTTTTTAAAAAAATAATTAGACTTACTATATAGGTTTATAAATTTCACAATTGAGTATACATTCTCAAATTTTTTTAATATATACGAGAATCGAATCCGAATTTGAAATGATAAGATATAAGTTTTTACCATTTTAATCATCTCTTTGCGTTCATGCGTCATTAATCATCTCTTTGCGTTCATGCGTCAGTTACTATACCTACTACCTAAATTTAATATTCCCTCGATGAATTCTTTACGATTTCTATTTTTGGACGTCCAATTCATTTCTTTACATATCAAAAATAGTAAGTTTTCTCCACTACTTTCCCCCACTATCTCATATTTAATTATAAAAAACACTATTACACCCACTACTTTACTTTACTATCTCAAATATATTACTCCCTCTAGTCCATTATATATGGCATTTGACTTTTCTACACGTAACTTTAGGTGCTTTGACTACATAGCTAAAATAATTATTTTGTAATTTTTCTTTTTTTTGAATAAAAATATAATATTTTAATTTTTATTTAGAAAAAGAAATTTTTAAAAATAATAATTTTAACTATGTATTCAAAGCACTTAAAGTTACGTGCAGAAAAGTCAAATGCCTTATATAATGGACCGGAGGGAGTATTAAATATTGATGGGTCCCACCACTTTACCCACTTTTCATCTAACTTTACTCATTTTTTAAACATTGTCTTGGTCACCGTGTCCCCCTCCAAAAGAACCCAACGGGACGGAGGGAGTACTTTCTATTTCGTATTGTTTGTTGTTTGACTTTTTTTCCCACACATTTTAATATATATTGATTTTATAGCTAAAAAATTTATTTTTGTAACATTTTTTAAAACTAAAATAACAATTATATACTTTTATTTACAATGAAAAAAATTGAAAGTATATTTTTTATCTATGCAATCAAAACACTTTAAAATGTATGTAAAAAAAATTAAACGTCAAATATTGGAGTACCAAACATAAGGAGTATGGTTTTGGAGGATGTTGATATTTTTATTCAACAATACTCCCTCCGTCCCATAATACAAGTCTTTTTTGAAAAAATTACGCATCTTAAGAAAATATTAATTAGATGATATATTTCTTCTTATGTCCATTATAAATGCATTGACTTTTAAAAACATGAGCTATTTTATACTCTTGGTCATTCCTCATTAATTCCTATACAATTTTCAAAAAGGGTAGTTTAGGAAAATTATCACAAATTTACATTGAAAATTGAAAATGGACATGTATTATGGGAAAAAAAATTCTCTCAAAAGATACTTGTATTGTGGGACGGAGGGAGTACTAAATATCATCCAATTCAATTTATGTTGTTCACGAATAAAAATTTTTGAATTTAAATTAAAACATTAACATATTTAAGATTTTTTTCCAACATATTAATATTTAATTGGTATAATTAATTAATAAGATCAAAGATTTTTGAACAAATTAGATCAACATGATCGAGACAGGAGCGTGATTAAATAGTTTAAGTGATTAAAATTTATCTTTTGTCATTTAAGGTTGTGGATTCGATTCCCGCTTATTCCGAAATTTTTTAAAATAAATATTTATTTATAAGATATATAAATTTAGTTATACGAAAAAAACATAATCCAAAGCTTTTATAGTAATTTGAAACGGGGAGTTTCAAATTTTTATTTATGAATTAGATTATAGCCCGTACTACGTACACGGTAGTTTAAATTTAAATTTCATAATAATTATGATATATAATAATAATGATTAAATAAAGAAAATAACTTTATATTTAAGATCAAATAAATTAATATTAAAAGAAATAATATTAATAAAATAATATTGTTCTATATTATAAAAAATGCAATCAAAGATAAAATTATTTAGATTTTCTATATTGTGATAATATGTATTAATAAGCTTACAAAAATTAAAAGATTTATTCAAATTTTCATTAATAATCTTACCATAAATATTAAGAGAAATATTAATAGTATTTAAATTTGTATACCAACTTTCTTTAATTAACAATGGATTAAATAATGAATTTGAATATTTCCCATATCAAACCAAAAAATGGATTATCCAGTGGTTCAAAATCAATAAAAAATTTTGTCTAAACCTAAATATGGATATCAAACCTTAGTTAATTAAGGGGTATCCACTAATATTTATAATATAAAAATGAATTATCAAGTGGATCAAAATCAATACAAAATCTTGTCAAAACCTAAATATAGATATCAAACCTTGGAATATCACTAATTTATACTAAGGGTTGGACTCCATAGCAAACACCTTATATAACAAACAACAAAAAACACCTCATATCTAATAGATCCATTGCCCCTAGCGGGGCCACCCAATACAAAAAGTTCTTATTTTTTTAGGCTCTATCCATCCAGCAAAAAAAAAATGAAAATTTACTGTTCATCGATGACGTCATCAGTGACGTCATCATGAACAGTAAAATTTTCAATTTTTTTTTTTTTTCTGGATGGATAGAGCCTAAAAAAATAAGAACTTTTTGTATTGGGTACCCCTGGCGGGGCCAATGGATCTATTGGAATAAATGATTTTATAGTGTTTTTTATTGTTTGTTATATAAGAGTGTTTTTTATGGAGCAAAAGCCTTTATACTAATATATAGATAGATATAGATTTCTTCAAAAGATTTGGCCAATTTGAGAAAACATGATGCGAGATTTGTCTTTTCAAGAAATCCTTGCGTATCAAAATGATGAATAGAATTCTACTAGTTTCGTGATGAATTTTGCAATGTATTTGAATTGATTTAAAATGAACAATACCCGTGCCTGTTAAGCTCTTCTTATTAATGACACTGCGCTCCGTTTGAGGCACACATCGAGCACCGCAACAAGTCAACAAGTACTCTTATTTGTTTTGTGGATGGCCAATGGCATTTTATACGGGTCCGGATCCTCTGTCCCCTCCTCTGTGTCCCTCTTGTGTCCCCTGCTCTTTTTAGTACAAAAATAGTGCCCTGCGAGGCCCATTTTAATAAATAATAAAAATGGGCTCCATAAGAACATTTTTTTTATATTAAAAACAACAGGGGACACAAAGGAGACACGGACGAAGGGGACAGAGGATCCCAGCTCATTTTATACCAATCTATACTATTATATAAATTCCGAAACATTAAAAGTTTGGTTGGTCGGTTGGTTGGTACCCATTGAATTTACCTAATTACCCTTGCATCCAATTACTAACCTATTGATTTTACTTATTTACCCTTACTCAATTACTTTCCTTCTTGAGGTTAAACATATTATCTTCTTTTATATTTTATTTAACTACAATTTTTTCTTTATTAATCAATTTCCCTTTAAAAGTTAAACATATTATCTTTTCTATTTTTCACTAACTAAATAATTTGCTTTTTCAGGTAAAATAGAATATCTTTTACATTTTATTTAACTAAAATTTCAATAATTTCCTTTTTTCAGGTAAAATACAATATTCTTTTATATTTTATCAAACTAAAATTTTTCCTTTATTAATCAATTTCCCTTTTCAAGTTAAACTTATTACATTTTCTATTTTTCAACAACTAAATAATTTCCTTTTTTCAAGTAAAAAAGAATATCTTTGACATTTTATTAAACTAAAATTTCTCTACCTATTGATTTTACTTATTTACCCTTGCTCAATTACAGATCTATTAACTAATCAATTTCCTTCTTGAGGTTAAACATATTATCTTCTTTTATATTTTATCTAACTACAATTTTTCCTTTATTAATCAATTTCCCTTTAAAAGTTAAACATATTATCTTTTCTATTTTTCAATAACTAAATAATTTGTTTTTTCAGGTAAAATATAATATCTTTTACATTTTATTTAACTAAAATTTCAATAATTTCCTTTTTTTCAGGTAAAATACAATATTCTTTTATATTTTATCAAACTAAAATTTTTCCTTTATTAATCAATTTCCCTTTTCAAGTTAAACATATAACATTTTCTATTTTTCAACAACTAAATAATTTCCTTTTTTCAAGTAAAATAGAATATCTTTTACATTTTATTAAACTAAAATTTCTCTACCTATTGATTTTACTTATTTACCCTTGCTCAATTACAGATCTATTAACTAATCAATTTCCTTCTTGAGGTTAAACATATTATCTTTTCTATTTTTCAAGAATTAAATAATTTTCATTTCCAGGTAAAATACACTATTCTTTTATGTTTTATCTAACTAAAATTTTTCCTTTATTAATCAATTTCCCTTTTCAAGTTAAACATATTCCCTTTTCTGAATAACTAAATAATTTTCTTTTTCAGATGAAATAGAATATCTTTTACATTTTATTTAACTAAAATTTCAATAATTTCCTTTTTCAGGTAAAATACAATATTCTTTTATATTTTATCTAACTAAAATTTTTCCTTTATTAATCAATTTCCCTTTTCAAGTTAAACATATTACCTTTTCTATTTTTCAACAACTAAATAATTTCCTTTTTCAGGTAAAATAGAATAACTTTTACATTTTATTTAACTAAAATTTCTCTATTTAATAAAATAGTTTGAGCAGTTTTTTTAATAAAATAACATAATTATATTATAATTACTATTAACTAATCAATTACACTTTTCACCCAAAACACGTTCTCTTTTCTCTAACTAACATATCTCTTTTTCCAATTATATCATGCACGGTTACCTTTTTTCTTTTTTCTTACTAAAACCTTTCTTTTTCCAATTATATCACAGACGTTTCTATTTAAAAAAAAAAAATAAAAATATTATAATACTAATAATTAAACGATTACCTTTTCTGCTAAAATGGATCTTCTTTCTATTTTTTCTAATTAAATCCCTTTTTTTCTAGAAATATCACTGGCAACATTAATTTCTCATTTTCTAAAAACTATGATCAATTTTATTTAGTAAAATGACATAATTAAATTATAATTATTATAAGCTAATCAATTAACTTTTTTCACATAAATCATGCCATCTTTTTAATTTTTACGTTACCTTTCTATTTTCTCTAACTAAAATCTCACTTTTTCCAATTATATTAAGGATGCTTCTATTTAATAAAATAAAATAATAATATTTAATATTAATAGTTACCGATTACCTTTTTCAGCTAAAACATATCATCTTTTCTAACTAAAATCGTTCTTTTATTAGAAATATCACGGGCAACATTAACTTTTTCCTTTTATAAAAATATTACGTGCAATTGTATTTAGTAAAATAACTTAATTAAATAATAATTACTATAAACTAATCAATTATCTTTTTCACCTAGAACATGTGTTGGGATTTATGGGTGATGGAATAGACAACTTAACTAGTTTTATTGGTATACTTAGTTTTTACTAAGTAGAACATACTGTCATAGCCTGAAATGTATTCTTGTAATTTAAATAAATACTGTCATGTAATAAGTGTAATTCTTGGAAGAAGTTCGATTATGTTCAAGCCTCAAGAAATACATAAGTTCGACAGAAGGAATAAAAGTTACTGTCAAGCCCTGACAGTAAGGTTACAAGGAAACATAATGTTGCCTAGGTCGACAGCAAGTTTCACGAAGTCGACAGCAAGTTTCAACTTGACAGCAACATTGGCGGAGATTCTAATGACAGCAACTTTGATATATAGTCTGCGACAGTAAGTTTGGAATTCCTGACAGCAATCTCTGCGGGAAAAACATGCTGTCAATCAAAGCACAACTCTTGACAGCAATCTCTGCGGGAAATTCATACTGTCAACCAAAGCAAAATTCTTGACAGTAATATCTGCGGGAAATTCATACTGTCAACCAAAGCATAATCTATTGACAGCAAACTTTGTGGCAAACATACTGTCATATAGAATCAGCTTGATTTAGGAATTTTCTAAGTCAAATTAAACGACAGAGTATATGTTCAAAAGAAGCAGGCGTGTTGTAATATTCAACCTTTACAGCAAGCTTGGAAAGTCTATAACTGAAGCTCAAGAGATCACATGGAACAACCTGTAAAGTCTAGAACAGATAAAATTGAATACGGCTAGATCTGGGTGGCTCAAATGTGGAAAGCATCTTTAAGTTACTTTGTGCTGATCACATGGGAATAAATCATGGAATGAGCTGCAAAAGGAATATAACAGCAACTTGACAACCCATGTTGATGGTGATAGTACAGTAGATTATCACTCTATAAATAGAGCATTCTACTTATACATTATACAACTCAACAACTGTAATCTCTTGAGTCTTTGTAGCTTGAGATTTATTTTCTCAAGGTTGTAGCAAAACTTTGCAAAATAAATAAAACTTTTATTTTGTGAAATCCTCGTATTTGATTTTACTTGTGTTTGCATTTCTTCTACTAATAAATCACAAATTCTATTTAAGTTGTTGAAATAGTTTTTGAAATTTATTAGTATTGCATTCAACCCCCCTTCTGCAATACTTTCCTGGACCAACAACTGGTATCAGAGCATTCAGATTAATACACATATCTGAGATCCAAATGGCAAGTATTCAAAGGTCAAGTAATATCAAGATTCCAGCTTTTGATAAAGAAAACTACAACATATGGAAAAAGAAGATTATGTTATTTATCAAAGCTCAGAATCCACTATTCCTAGGTATTCTGGAAAATGGCCCCTTCATTCCTCAAAAGGAAATCCCAGCTGCTACAGTAAATGATGTAGTAATCCCAGCTCATTGGGTTGCTAAGAAGCCTTCTGAGTATAATGACTCAGAAAAAGAAAAGGTAGCACTGGATGATCATCTGCAACTCATTCTACTAGATGCACTTACCCTGGACAAAGCTATGAGTGGAAATATAATAGCATGCAACTCTGCCAGGGATATGTGGAAAAAGATAGAACTGTTATGTGAAGGAAGTGAAGAGGTCAGAGAGAATCAAAAACAAATACTGGTGTCACAATATGAAGCGTTTATGGGCAAGCATGGAGAAGAGCTAACCCACATGTTTGAAAGATTTAGCAAACTGATAGCTGAGCTTCAAATTCATGGAAAGTTTTATGAAAAGAAGGAAGTCAATATCAAGTTTCTGCTAACTCTTCCAGAACATCTTGAGCACAGAGTAACAGCCATAAGAGAAGGGAGAGACTTAAATTCTGTTTCTCTTGAAACATTGTATGGAGTTCTAAAATCTTATGAACTTGAATATTATCAAAAGAAAGCTATACAAAGTGGATCCAAAGGATTGATGGCAAACATGGCTGGTGCTCTAGTTGCTCAAGGACCATCATATTTTCAAGCAAGTGAGCAAATTCAAAATGATCAACAACCTCAATTTTCCTCTGTGAAAATTGAAGAAGTGATTGAAGATGAAGAAAAGGTTGTCCTTCAACTAGAAGATGTTGAAGATGAAGAATTCTTCACTCTAGAAGAAATGGAGAAAATGGATAATCCAACCATGGCTTTTATGGCAAGAAAATTCAAAAATATAAGGTTCAGGAGGAACAAGCCATATAAGCCTCAAGGTCAATTTCCAAAGTATAACCAAGGAAGCTCATCAAAACCCGCTACTGGCACCAAGGGAGGATACAAAACAGGAATGGTAGATAGGTCAAAGTTTAGATGCTACAATTGCAATGAACTTGGTCACTTTGCTACTGAATGCAAAAGACCAAAACAAATACAAAGAATGGAGAAAGGAACTGGGAGTCAATTTAAGAAAGGACAAGGAAAAGCCTATGTGGCTGAAGGAAAATGCTGGGATGAATCTGATAATGAAGAAGAAGAGGAATTTGTGAATTTAGCCTTGATGGCTAGAGAGGATGAAGAAGCATCAACCTCGTCAAATCAGGTACCATCTCTAGTATTACTAGATATGTCTTTAAATGACTATAAGCAAACCATTGAGGAAATGAGTACTGAAATGTTTAATATTCATACTAGTTTATCTGCTGCAAATGAAGAAATTGCTAGATTAACTAAAGAAAATGAAGTACTCAGATCTAATAATGATGTGTTGTTGCTTAAGACCAGTTCTATTGATTCTTTAGCTCAGGAAAACGAAAGATTAAAAAATGATTTAACCTGTGCTAAGGAGATAGAGGATTATCTAAGAAAAGAAATTTCTGAGAATGAATTTAAGCTAAAGGCATTTAGAAATTCCTCTAAATTAGTTCAAGAGTATCATGAGAAACATACTGAAGGTAAGAAGATAGGCATAGGCTATGATTATAGCAGGAGACCTGGTAAAGAGGCTGTTATACAGAAAAATGATGATAATAATAATACTGTAAGACCTCACATCCTCAAAAATGTGAGTAACCCAATTTTCAAAAGTACAGAGTTTGAGGTTAATGAAAACTCCCTAATTATTAATCAAGAACTCTGTGATGAAGATGAGAGGATTGACAATGAATCTAAGAAAGAAAAAGATTTTGTCAAAATGTCTATGACAGAAACAGTATTAAATAGTCCAACCAAGTGTTCAAAAGATACTGTCAAGAAGTCATCCAAGACAGTAACTTTCAAACCTACTGTCAAGACAGCAAGTACAAAAGATGCTGTCAAAAATAGTTCGACAGCATCTTCTGAACAGATTGTCAAGATAGTTGTCTCTAAGTCCAAAAACAGAAATGGGAAGCTAGGCATTGACAAAAAGAATAATTATGCATATGTTAAGCAGGCACCAAGGAAACTTTGCAATAATTGTGGCTCCTCACATCATTTAACTCATGTTTGTAAGAAATCAACTAGTAGCATATCTAATGCAACAGAGTTGAAAGGGAATTTACACAGAACCCCCATTATGCAAAGAGAATTGGTAGTTTGTAATAACATTGACTGTATGCCATGCAAAATTACTGCTATGAGTACATGTTTTAATTTGCAAATTTCATCTAATGAATCATGTTCTTATATGCAAACTGCAAAGACTTCTGAATCCACTAAAGAAAGTGAGAAGTCTGCTCTCACTAAGAAAAAGTCAAAGACAAAAACTAAGTGGATAATAAAAGAAATCAAGGAACCATCTTCTGATAATATTGTTTCAAATATTGATAAAGTTTCTGATGATACTGAGTATGCAGGACCCAACAAGACTTGGGTACCAAATGCAAATTAAAATCTTTCTGACTTGCAGGGAAAGAAAGGTAAACAGGTCATGTGGATAATCGACAGTGGATGCTCCAAACACATGACTGGTGATATATCCCTGCTATCACAATATGTTGAGAAGGCTGGCCCAACAATAACCTTTGGAGACAACAGCAAAGGTTACACTGTGGGATATGGCTGTTTAAAAGCTGGAAATGTTGTCATTGAAGAAATCTCTCTTGTGGAAGGTTTGAAGCATAATCTGCTCAGTGTCAGTCAATTCACTGACAAAGGATTCAAAGTAAACTTTGGCATGATGGAATGTTCAATTCACCACAAGAAGGATAGAAGCCTATCTCTGAAAGGAGTAAGGAAAGGAAGCCTATTTGTTGCAGACTTAAACTCAACAAATGAGGAAAGAATATTTTGCTTCTACAGCAAAGCAAGTGTTGGAGATAGCATGCTTTGGCACAAGAAATTTTCTCATCTCAATTTCAAAACAATGAACATGCTGATGAAGAAGGAATTAGTGAGAGGACTACCTCAACAGGAATTCTGTCAAGAAGGACTGTGTGAAGACTGTCAAATGGGAAAATTGAGGAAAGCAATGCATAAATCAAAGCAAGTCAACACTAACACTGAAGCACTCAAGTTGATTCACATGGATCTTTTTGGACCAGTGAATGTTCAATCACTATCTAGAAAAAGATATGCACTGGTCATGATAGATGACTATTCTAGGTACACTTGGGTGAAATTTTTAGAATCAAAGGATGAAGCTGCTCAAGAAATCATTGATCACATAAGGGTACTTGATAGGACCCCTGAAGCAAAAGTTCAATTTCTAAGAAGTGACAATGGAACTGAATTCAGAAATGCTACACTTGGAAACTTCTGCAAAGATCAAGGAATTGTTCAACAATTCTCTGCTGCAAGAACTCCACAGCAAAATGGAGTTGTAGAAAGGAAAAATAGGACTCTTATTGAAGCTGCAAGGACTATGTTGAGTAATGCTAAATTACCAACATATTTCTGGGCAGAAGCCATCAACACTGCTTGTTACACACAGAACAGAACACTAATCAACAAAGCTCATGGCAATACTCCTTACTATCTTTTGACAGGAAAGAAGCCAACTGTCAAGTACTTTCATATTTTTGGAAGCAAGTGCTTCTTGATGAAAGACAACCATGAAAGAAAAGGCAAGTTTGATACTAAAGCATATGAAGGCATTTTCATGGGATATGGGATAGAAAGGACTGCCTACAGAGTCTATATCATGGATCACAAAACAATTGAAGAAAGTGTCAATGTCACGTTTGATGAAACAAAGTTTCCAGGGCTACATGAGGATGGTCAAATGCAACCCTTCAGATTTGAGAATCAAGGATACTTGGAAAAAGAAGAATTTGTTGATGAAGAACCAAGTCTCATTCAATCAATGGGATATGAGAAAGAATCTGTCAATTCTCATAATCTAAATCAGACCTCAGCTCAATCACAGACAATTTCAGGCATCAATCAACAAGAATGTGAGACTGGAGAATTTGAGCAAAATGAGCAGAATAATGAAAATGGTGGAGAATCAAATCCTCATATTGATGAAAGACATTCTCATCAAACAAGTAGCTTGCCTCAATCAACAAAGTGGAACAGAGATCATACCAGTAATCTAATTATTGGAGATCCCACTACTGGTGTAAGGACAAGGAGGAATATCTCTGCTGAAAGCATGTTTTCATGTTTCTTATCTCAAATGGAACCAAAAATAGTTGAAGAAGCATTGTTGGATTCTGATTGGGTGATGGCCATGCAGGAGGAGCTCAATCAATTTGAGAGAAACAATGTTTGGAAACTAGTTCCAAGGCCAAAAGGAAAATCAGTCATTGAGACAAAATGGGTGTTCAGAAACAAGATAGATGAAAGTGGAAATGTGACAAGAAATAAGGCAAGGCTAGTGGCCAAAGGTTACTGTCAACAGGAAGGGATAGATTATGATGAAACATTTGCTCCTGTTGCCAGACTTGAAGCCATAAGAATTTTCTTAGCCTTTGCTGCACACTGCAAATTCAAGGTATTTCAAATGGATGTTAAAAGTGCCTTTCTAAATGGAGAATTAGAAGAAGAAGTGTATGTTGAACAGCCTCCTGGATTTGAAAATGACAAACTGCATAATTTTGTCTACAAGCTGTTCAAGGCTCTATATGGCTTAAAGCAAGCACCAAGAGCCTGGTATGACACTTTATCCACTTTTCTCCTGGAAAATCAATTTATAAGAGGTATGGTGGATAAAACTTTATTCTATAAATACCATGGCAAAGACATCATACTTGTGCAGATATATGTTGATGACATAATCTTTGGCTCAACAAATGAACAATTGTGTGAAAAGTTCTCATCTCTAATGAGAAACAAGTATGAAATGAGCATGATGGGAGAACTAGCATTCTTTCTTGGTCTTCAAATCTATCAGAAGAAGGAAGGAATCTTCATCTGTCAATCTAAGTATGTCAAAGAGCTTCTCAAGAAGTTTAACTTAGAAGATTCATCACCTGCCAAGACACCTATCTCAACAGCCACCAAATTAGAGTTAGATCCTAAAGGCAAGAAAGTGGATTCTAGTACCTACAGAGGCATGGTAGGATCATTGCTGTACTTAACAGCAAGCAGGCCAGATATAATGTTTGCTACATGTCTCTGTGCAAGGTTTCAAGCTGATCCAAAAGAATCACACTTAGTTGCAATTAAAAGAATCTTTAGATATCTCAAAGGCACCCCAAATCTAGGTCTTTGGTATCCTAAGGAAACTGGATTTGATTTAATTGGATATTCTGATTCAGACTATGCAGGCTGCAAAATTGACAGAAAAAGTACTACAGGAAGCTGTCAATTTCTTGGGGGGAGATTGGTGTCATGGTTCAGTAAGAAGCAACACTCAGTTTCTACATCAACTGCAGAAGCTGAATATATTGCAGCTGGAAGTTGCTGTGCACAAATACTTTGGATGAAGAATCAATTATTGGATTATGGACTAAAGTTGTCAAATATTCCTATCTACTGTGACAACACTAGTGCCATAGCCATATCAGACAATCCAGTTCAACACTCCAGAACAAAGCACATTGATATCAGGCATCATTTCATCAGGGAGCATGTTGAAAAAGGAGATGTAAAACTGGTTTATGTTCCAACAGATAAGCAACTTGCAGATATATTCACCAAGCCACTGGATGAAGCAACATTTATAAGGTTGGTGAGTGAATTGGGAATGCTAAATCAGGTATGATAATCTAACTGGTTTATCAATTCTGAGTAGTTGAAGCTCATGACAGAAACTTTTAAAGGTACTGTTACAAGAAGGTACTGTCATGAGAAGTTAAGGTACATTGTGATACTTGTTCAGACAACATGTTTGCTATGACTATGCTAAAAGGATTTTTAGATATCATGTTTGCTATGACTATGCTAAAAGGATTTTTAGATATCATGTTTGCTATGACTATGCTAAAATAGTTTTACATGTCTGTCTTAAAATGATTTTAAGAAATCATGTGTCCTTAACTTAAGTTATGTGTGAACAGTGACTGACAGCATAATCTTATGATAAGTTTACTGTCAGATAAAACTTACTGTCACTCATGAAGCTGATTGACAGAAATATTGTTAGCGCACAAGTTGCTGTCAATGAAAGTTGCTGTCACAAGAAATTGCTGTCAGAATTGGTAGAGAAAGAAAAAGCGCACAGGTTACTGTCAATGAAAGTTGCTGTCACGAGAAGTTGCTGTCAAAGATAGTGGAAAGATATATTAATTTTTATATATATATACATACGTATATTTCTTTTCACCAATCCACGATCTAATAGCAACTGCCACGTAATATAGCAAGTGGAGTTAATGGGTAATATCATTATCACACGTTCAATTAAGAGAGGTTAAATCGATTCATATTAGAAACTGAATCTACCGTTTAATCTACTATCACTTTCATTTGCAAAAACCTCTCAACCTTCTGCATCCAAAAACCGCATTTCTCTCTCTCATTTTTCAAAGCATTCAACAATGGCACCTAAACAAAGCATTGCTCAAACCAATTTCGCTGGTATCTTTTCTCCTAGTGATGCTGGTGAAAACTTCAAAGGACTTATTTCGTTCTTGAATAAATCCTACCTAGGTCATGCAATAACCTCTTCCCCCAAAATTGATGCTGTTAGAATTGAAAAGTTCTGGAAATCAGCAAGTGCTCAAGGAACTGGAGAGAATGAATCAATTAAGTTCAATATAGATGATGCAAGTTATTCTCTTACAGTAAAGAACATCAATGAGGCTTTGGGCATTGTGTTGACCAGTGAAGAAAGCTTTATGGAACTAGCAACTGATGATACCCTGAAGAAGTTCTTTCTGAAGATTGGGTACTCTGGTTCTAAACTTGAAGAAACTTCTGATAAGTGGTATCAAACAGGAGAAATGGACAGGAAATTTCTAAGAAAAGAGTGGAGTATGATTTTTGATGTAATGGTGAAGGTATTCTCTACCAAGACTACAGGATGGAATGGCATACCATCATATATCAAGAAGCTCACTCATTCATTAGTTCATGGATACAAGGTGAACATTGGAAAACTGATAATGACACAGTTGAAAGGCGCAATAGGCAAGAAGGTATCCATCTATCCTCGCTTTTTAACTATGTGTATTAATAGTATTTGTGGAAATATTGAGGACAATTCTGATTTTGAAGAATGTCCTGTTTTAAAGAAAAACACACACACATCTCTTAACACACAGAATTTGAATGTACATATTCCACTATGTTTCACACAACACATGGTAAATCAAGTGCCCAACCTTGATTTTCCATTTCCAACAGGTTACACTGTTTTCACAATAGAGAATGAAGCTGAATTAGACCCAAATTCAGTTAACCCACATTCCACACCATACATTCCACCTAGGGACTCTAGACTACCAAAAGCCCTTAAAATGGCCAAACAGGAATCAAAGAAAAGAACCCTAGAGAGTGCAACTGGTGAACAAGTTGAGAGTCAAGAGGGAGTCACTGCACCTAGTGCAGCAAATAAGGTTGGTAGTGAAAAAGAACCCACAGTAGCCCCTTCTGAGCCTAAGAAGAAGAGAGCTAGAAGGGCCAAGGTTACTGTCAGCCACCCTACAGTTTCCCAAAAGACTGTAGAGGATGATAGGGAAATGAACTCACCTCTAGGTGTTTCTTCTCAACAAGGGACATCTATTGAAATTGGCCTGTCTCCCAAGGCATCTTGTAAAGAGTCTGCACAAACTCAAGAATTCACTCTTGAGGAACCTGTATTTGAAGATACACACATTGAGATAGAGCACAGTGAGGAATTCACTCATACTATTGATGTTCCACAATCATTTTCTGTGGAACAGCCAATTAATCAATCTAAAATTCAATCTTCTTCTTTCATTCCCACATCTGTTGTTTCTTCTAATCAACCTAGAGAGGGGGACAGTACCAACCCCTCAGGTTTTGATCATCCATCTCAAATCATGGATGAGCCCCCATCTAGTGGTCCACAAGAACCCATTTCTCAAAGTGAAATGGATACCACTCCATCAAACACTGGATTAGATCAAGATGCAAACTTGTCAGAAATTGAAACAGCCAGCATCTTGATCGATTCCCTCAAAGCATCTTACCCTAGGGAAGTTGCTGTCACAGCCAAAGATGCTGTCAATGACAAATCAGAAGGTGCTGTCAAACATTCAAGTGACAGTACCATTCCAACAAAAGATACTGTCAAAAGTCCTTCAAAAGATGCTGTCATCCCTGTTCAACCACAACTACAAGAAGGATTAGTGGAAGATATCTCTGATGATGACTTGCCCCTTTCAAAGGCCTTCAAGGTAAAATCTACTCTTTTGCATGTTAGTACTGCTCATACTACTGCATCTAGGATGAGTGAGGGAGTGAAACATCAAAGAGAGATAAAAGAACAGAGAGGTGAGACTAAAAATGAGAGGCAGCCAAATGTGCTGGCAAAAGGAGAGGGACTTGAGCATGTCCAGAGTGAATTTGAGGGAGCCAATACAGAAAAGGCATTAGGCCTTGAGGAAATTTTTGTGAGAGATGATGAGATCATCTATAAAAACACTGAGAGTGTGAGAACCCCAACAGCCTCCATGCCCCAGACTTATCCCTTACCTCCTAAAAGGCTTAGGTCTGGTGGTCCTTCTGCATCCTCAAATGACAGGCTCCAAGCACTGGAAAATCGATGTGCTACAATGGAAAGCAAACTGGACAACCTGTCATCTACTGTGAAGACTGGTTTTGCTGAAATTCAAGCCACACTACTGTCACTCTCTTCATTACTTCATGCTGCAAACTTAACTAAGGGGGAGAAAGGAAAAGATCAGAAAGAGGCTGAGCAACCAGAAAGAAAGGAGGAGTTACAAGGGGAAGCTAGAAGACAGGGGGAGCAAAGGAGTAAGGGGGAGCAAGAGAGAGTAGGAATAGCCTCTGGAACTGAGGAGCTTTTTGAAGCTGAAGTAGATGGGGAACAAATGCTAGTATCCAAGGAGGTATTAAGTCAAATACAAGGAAATAAAGCATCCTCAATCAAAATCAATGAACCAGTTCCTGAGAAGAAAGAATCCACATTGGAGAGGCTATGGAGAGAAAAAGAGGAATCAAATAGGATGGGTAAAGGCAAAGACAAGTTGCCTGAATATGTGTTTTCTTCAGAGCCTATCTTTTGGACTGATGGAAGTACATATTCCCAAGAAGAAGCTGACTTAATAACAGTAAGCCACATGGAGAGCACCTTGAATAATAAGGATGAGGAATTCAAAAATCTGGTGAATGAAGCAATCACAGTGTCTAAAGGAAAACCTGCTAAGTTGGCAGAAGCTTTGAGAGAAAAGATTGTAAATCTGTCAGTAAAGATTAGCTCAGAGAAGAGGTGGGCAGTTGATGTGTACCTGAAAAGTGGGCATTCAATATTCATAACAACTCAACTGTTGGAAACTTTCTCTGCCAGAGTGCAATATATCCTTGGGATTCTAGTGAAGAAAAACTCTACCATCTTTGATGAAAGTCTCTTTATGCAACTGGGCACAATGGTCAACAACAAACTTCCAGAAGTAAGTCTCCAGCCATATGGTGTAAGCTTTAAACAGACAACAGCCAAAGGAGCTAAAGGTCTTGGATTCTTAACTCTTGAAGGCAAAACATCTTTACAAAGCAAAGTCATCATGGATGTACTTAAGGTATTACTGAATGCATCCATCACCAAGGAAAGGATTAAGGCAGTTAAAGATATTCACAAGATTTTGGCAAAGAGAAACATGGAGTACAGTGCCAAAATCAAAAAGCTCATTGCCAAAGCAAATTCAAGAAGAAATGCTCAAGGTGGAAACTGCATTTTTGATGACACCTTGGAAAAAGATGATGATGACAATCAGGATGGAGGTGAAGCTGGAGGACCTAAGAGAATAGAACTGAGAGACTCTTCAAAAGAGCAAACTCAAGTCAAAGAAGCAGAATCAAAGGAAATTTCTGAAAATTCTAGCTCAAGCAAGAAAGTTGATGAAAAGAAAGAGGAAGAAGTACTTGAAGCATTTAAAAGAAATCAAGAAGAAATGGAAATTGACAGTATACATCTTGAAAAAGATACTGTCAACAAAGATGCTGTCAAGGATATCAACAAAGATGCTGTCAGTCAGGATGAAGTAACAGTCATTGAAGATACTGTCAAAGAAGACATTGTCAGAAGCCCTTTAAAAGAAACTGTCAACGATCCTACTGTCAAATCATTCAAGACAGTAAGAATCAAGAGAAAATCAAAAAGACCAACAAAGGGAAAGACTGTCTACAAAGGAGAAGGAAAAGCTACAGGGTTGGGACTCAAGAAACCTATCATGAGGAGAAGAATGAATAGCTTTGAAATGATGCAGCTGAATGCCAAAGAAACAATCACCTCTGTATCCATAGAATTTGATGGACCAAAAGAAGAAGTTGCAAGGTACATTCTATGGCAAAACAATGAAAGGTTGATTACAGTGGAATCTGACTTCACTCAGATATCAAAATCAAAGGTGATATCCAAGAAACTCATTCAAACTTCTGAAACTGTAAAACGAAGAATTGATTTCTTCAATCTGGAAAGGATGGTTGAGCTACTGCAAACCTATGATAATGTTTCAAAGAAGATCATGGATCAAGTTCTCAAGTACTATGAAGCCAGGCATGTTGAATTTATTGAGAAGTTTGGAGATTGGACACTTCACAATGATGATGATGTCTATCAAATCCTTGGTTTGGAGTATGAAGAAGACAATCCTATTCCTGATTATGACTGGATTGAAATGCGAAAACCTTATTCAGAACATGAAATGAAGATGTATGAAGCAGAGCAAAGGTTCAAAGAAGAATTAGCATCAAGGAAAAAATCTCGTCAACAGATAGAAGATGAGATTGAAGCTGAAATGAAGAAAAATTACAGTAAAATCAATAAGATCAACAGTGAAGAATCCAACTATCAGCCATGCGTACTGGACAATCCTTTGAGAATCAAGTATGGCAAAGAAGAAATTTATGTAGATAGTTTCTCTAAATTGAAGACCAGTGTGTTAAAAGAATTATTCTGGCAAGTGGTTGGATCAACTAACAGTCTTGAAACACTGTGTTCTTGGGAGCTTGATATGATTCTTGATCAGAGGAGAGGAGAGGATCTCAGCCTGGACAAACAAAGAAGGGAAACTCTAAATCAGTTTCCTGGCAGGAGATTCAAAATGGAGGGAAATGTGCTAAAATTCAGATCAATTGTAAAGCAAAATGTTTACTGGATGGAACTCAGAGATACATTGAACACTGCTTCCTCAATGATCAGAAAATACATTTTGGAAAATGAAGATGATGCACAGTCCCCTGAAGAAAAAGAGTTAATTGAAAATCTCAGAAGAGCTCTAAGGGAAAAGGAGCAAAGTGAAAAGTTCAAATCAAGATAAGTAAAGTTTTTTTTACTTGTGAACTTTTGTGATATATTGTTTGAAAACAATTCAGTTTAATCATTGGTCAGAAATGAAGAGTTTATTCTTTCTGATCTATGTTAGTTAAGTTGTCAGCATGATATTTGTAAATTTGTCCTTATTGTCCATAAAAACAAATTGGGGGAGATTGTTGGGATTTATGGGTGATGGAATAGACAACTTAACTAGTTTTATTGGTATACTTAGTTTTTACTAAGTAGAACATACTGTCATAGCCTGAAATGTATTCTTGTAATTTAAATAAATACTGTCATGTAATAAGTGTAATTCTTGGAAGAAGTTCGATTATGTTCAAGCCTCAAGAAATACATAAGTTCGACAGAAGGAATAAAAGTTACTGTCAAGCCCTGACAGTAAGGTTACAAGGAAACATAATGTTGCCTAGGTCGACAGCAAGTTTCACGAAGTCGACAGCAAGTTTCAACTTGACAGCAACATTGGCGGAGATTCTAATGACAGCAACTTTGATATATAGTCTGCGACAGTAAGTTTGGAATTCCTGACAGCAATCTCTGCGGGAAAAACATGCTGTCAATCAAAGCACAACTCTTGACAGCAATCTCTGCGGGAAATTCATACTGTCAACCAAAGCAAAATTCTTGACAGTAATATCTGCGGGAAATTCATACTGTCAACCAAAGCATAATCTATTGACAGCAAACTTTGTGGCAAACATACTGTCATATAGAATCAGCTTGATTTAGGAATTTTCTAAGTCAA
Source organism: Kitagawia praeruptora (assembly GCA_037693485.1). Lineage (NCBI taxonomy): Eukaryota > Viridiplantae > Streptophyta > Magnoliopsida > Apiales > Apiaceae > Kitagawia > Kitagawia praeruptora. Next base: position 6,101,725 of record CM075345.1, on the reverse strand, counting down.
ATTAAACGACAGAGTATATGTTCAAAAGAAGCAGGCGTGTTGTAATATTCAACCTTTACAGCAAGCTTGGAAAGTCTATAACTGAAGCTCAAGAGATCACATGGAACAACCTGTAAAGTCTAGAACAGATAAAATTGAATACGGCTAGATCTGGGTGGCTCAAATGTGGAAAGCATCTTTAAGTTACTTTGTGCTGATCACATGGGAATAAATCATGGAATGAGCTGCAAAAGGAATATAACAGCAACTTGACAACCCATGTTGATGGTGATAGTACAGTAGATTATCACTCTATAAATAGAGCATTCTACTTATACATTATACAACTCAACAACTGTAATCTCTTGAGTCTTTGTAGCTTGAGATTTATTTTCTCAAGGTTGTAGCAAAACTTTGCAAAATAAATAAAACTTTTATTTTGTGAAATCCTCGTATTTGATTTTACTTGTGTTTGCATTTCTTCTACTAATAAATCACAAATTCTATTTAAGTTGTTGAAATAGTTTTTGAAATTTATTAGTATTGCATTCAACCCCCCTTCTGCAATACTTTCCTGGACCAACAACATGTTATCTTTTTAATTTTCTCTAACTAAATCCTATTTTTTCCAAATCATATCATGGACATTCTATTAATAAAATAAAATAATAGTTTTATAATTACCTATATTTAACCGATTACTTTTTCAACTAAAACCTATCATTTTTTCAATATTTTCTAACTAAAATCGCTCCATTTCTAAAAATATCAGGGATAATATTTATACAATTATTATCAAATCATCTCATATAAAAATGTAAGCCTCCAAAATTCATGTTTTAAAAAATTAATTTAAATAAATGAAAAATTCATATAATATTAAAATATAAAAAATCCGTGCATCGCACGGGTTTTAAGCTAGTTATTCTTTATTTGTGGAGTATGTATTAAAATTGGTTAATTTTAATAAATTAATTATTTAATTTAATAAATTAATTGGTTAATTTTAATGAATTAAAAATGTATGCAAAAAATTCATTATAACTAATAAAAATAAATAAATTTAAAATGTTTATTAAATTCTTATTATATAATTTTGGATACACATTAGAAAACTATTGTTTTTTTAAATAGTTGTAAACAAAACTGAAGTTAGTAGTAGCTCAGCGTTTTTATTACTCTCATTAATTGAAATTCAGACAAGCAAGCACCGACATTAATTGAGAGTTTGAATTTTACTGTTCAATTAAAAAATTGCTTTTATATAAAATAATATGAGAAGAAAGCAAAGTCCGACTCGAGAAATTAGAATTCTTGAATTAATTTTACAAAATCGGGGAGTTTTAATATTAGAAGGCCGCGATGTATTAATTTTCTTAAAGTAAAATGAATTTGTTCGGATTTCTTGTTCAGAGTTATTAACAAATTTAACAATTGATTCCATGTAGTGAGTTTTTTTAGTAAAAAATAGGTCGTATTTGAAAATTAACAATTTGGAAAAGAATAGGCGAATTGAATCATATTAGGGGGTGTTTGGAAGTTAGAGCTTTGTGATGAAATTAGAGGTTTGGGGGTACATTAGAGGTTTGACCAAATAAAACCTCAAATGTGAGTGTTTGGTTGTTAGATGTTTGATTTAGAGGTTTGGGATCAAAAAACTAATTTTGAAAAAATTCATTTTAGGAGCTTTTTCAATTAGAGGTTTGTTATGTGTCAAAAAAAATTATTCAAAAAGTTATTTACCAAACACTTTTATTGAAAACAGCTAATTTAAATTCGCTAGTCAAAACAGCTAATTTAATCCGCTAGTCAAAACAGCTAATTCAATCCGCTATCAGCTAACACCTATCAGCTAATTGCCAAACAGGGCCTAGAGCTTTGATTAGATGAATTCATGGATTGAACTATTGAAGTAGAGCTGGGATCCTCTGTCCCTTTTCTCCATGTTCCTTTCGTGTCTACTCCTTTTTTTAATATAAAAAGAGTGTTCCTGCGGGGTCCATTTTAATAAATAATTATTATTTATTAAAATGGGTCTCGCAGAGGCATTCTTTTTTAGAAAAAGGAGGGGACATGAATGAAGGGCACAGAGGATCCGGACCCATTGAAGTAGTGGTTTGCATCTAATCCACTAATTTTCAAAAAATTATTTTTAAAAAGTTTTTTGAATTGAATGTTTGTTATGTATCTAATTAAAATATAAACAACTAATCAAATAATTATTTACTAAATAATTTCATTCAAAATATTTAACTCAATTCGTAAATCAAAAATAATTAATTCAATTCAATAATCAAAACAACTACTGTTTAATGATAGTGAGTTGAATTAGTTGTTAATCAAAAACAACTAATTCAATTCATTATCATTAACTAGCATAATAACCCGTGCGAGGCACGAGTCATCTTCTAACAATCGATATAAATTCTGTGTATTTTTACGATTTGAAAGATATTTTTGAATTCAATTGAACCTTTTATATTCATACTTATTATAATATCATTATTTTAATTTATGAATTATTTTATTTATGTATAAATCATAAGAGCACTAAAAAGAGAATGTTTTGTAGCATATAAATATATTATATAGGTTATAACACAATTTCTTTTAGAACAAAAATAAAAGAATATAATGAAATTTGGTATTAAAAATCTATAAAAATTGGTTGTATATATAATCATATATGATATTTTTGATAATTAAAACACAAATTTTATAAATAATATAAGTCATCATTAATATATTTACTCAAAAGTTAAATTGATAGCAAATATAGGAAAAGGACGAGACCAGAGGTTTAAGTAATACATTTTTTTAGTTTAAACTCAAAAGCTTATTTAGCTCAATGGTAATAAGGATGAGTTTCTTTGAGGAAGGCATGGGTTCAATTCCCCACAACAACATAATTTGTCTAGTTTTTTTATTTGAATAAGAGAGCAATGGCAATTTAATGTAATTTTTTAATATTTAAGGGCAAAATTGTACTTTCACAAGGGGTTTATTGGCTAATTTATTGCTCTATTATACTTATATATATACAAAGAGAAGAGATAACTGGCCATTAATTTATTTTTTTTAAAAAAAACTGGCCATTAATTATCAAACAAGATCATAGTAGTTTATGTGGATGAGAATATAGAAAAACTGACTTTAAGCTATGGTAAGGGCCCAAAAGATATTTAAAGCCATTTCCTCGGCCCATTTTTAACGATGTGATTCGATTGAGCGAGTACTCTTGCAATTTGCAAATGATTTCGTGTCACCCGTCGACTTATACAGCCAAGTGGCCCGAGTAGCCAACCCATTGTTCCGCATTTATTTTTGCAGTATAAATTAGTGTCTGTTTGGCTAATCTTATTGTAAGGATTTATAGACTTATTTTCGGTTAAATAAATTATATTTTGATAATTTGTTTTTATATGAGTATTTAATGTATGTTTGAGATTTAATAATTTAAAAAAATGAGTTGGAAAATAAGTTGTAAAGTTAGGAATCTCTAATTTTGTCTTAAAATAAGTTGACTTATTCCGGAAAAAAGTTCCGAAAAATACCCCCTTAGTGATTACTTTTTTACTTTTTAATAGAGCGTAATTAGGGTTATTTAAGTCAGGTTTTCGGCTCGAGCTTGTATACTAGTCAAGTACAAACATAAATTCAAGCTAATTTAATTAAGCGAATTGGATCAAATAATTGTCAAACTCGATTAAAATTCAGTTCGAACTTATATATTCAATTTGATTCGAACTTAAACTCGTTTCAAATAAATAATTATTAAATTTTATTTTTATTATTTAAATATTAAAAAATATTTAATTTTATTTTTATTTTTATTTTTTAGTATTATTAATTATAGAGCTCGTGAACAAACCCGGCTCGATTAATTTGAATTGCGAGCAAACTTGACTTGACTCATTCATTAAACAAGTCACGTACATGTTAGAGGTTTAAGGCAGTGTTCTAAAACAAGGCCGCCTAGCCGCTTAAGCGGTCCGCTTAAGCGTCGAAGGTCCCCCAACCGTCCCGATTTTATGTTAGCCGCTTATTCCCTGATTTTATATAATTATTAAATATATATATACTTATGTATATAAATAATTAAATATATATTATATAATCCGCTTAATTTGTCCGCATTGAAATCCGCTTAAGCCCCCGTCTAGCCGCTTAAGCGCTCGAAGGTCGTCTCGCCGCCTAGAACCGCTTAGCGCTTTTTAGAACACTGGTTTAAGGTAAAAAAAAACTTTAACGAACGATTCAACTCGGCTCATTCATCTGACTCAAACTGATTTGATGAATATTCGACTTGATTCAACTCAAACTATAATGCTAAACGTAATTAACTTCCCGATAATAGTGATGAATATTTTTTTTTTTGAAGTACGGAGGGACTTGTTTTTTTCTTTAAAGTGATTTTTATGCTGAAAACACTTTTCAAAAAAGTTATTTCAAAATTTATCAAAAATCTTTTTTTTCTTTATTAAAAAAAATTGTTAGATTTTTCTTTATTTTAATCATTATACAACCCGACTATCCTTAATATAAATAAGATTTATACATCATTTATATACCCTCGAACTAAACGATCACTATATTTTTGTATGATTATATATTTATTTACAATATTAGATCATAAATCTTTTTTTATTAATTAAAAAAAAAATGTTGAATCTTTATTTATTCTAAATTTGTATTTCATTCGTAATACAACCCGACTATCTTTAATAAAAATAAGATATATGCCACATTTCTATACCATCGAAGTAAATGATCACTATATTTTCGTATGCTTATATATTTATTTACAATATTAGGCCATAAATCTTTTTTATTTATTAGAAAAAAATTAGAGAATTTACAAAAAATATACTATGTTTTCTGCTTTGTTTTACAAAAATACTATCTTTTCAAATTAATTACAAATATTCTATCTTAATTGCAAATATATTCCCCATCTCCCTTTTTTTCTTTTCTCCCTTCTTCTCCACCCATCCCCACCTCCATAATCCCTGCCCAATCGTTGTCGCCCACCGCCGACCCCCTTCTCCGAACTCCGAGATCGCAAGCCTCACCATCGATCCAAAAACCCAATTTCCACACACTTAAACACAATTTCCACAAACAACAAATCAAATGCAAACATCCGATCGTAAATATCGTCGGAGCCCAAAAAAAATGCCTCCCCTCTCTCACAAACATGATAATTCCGTCATCAATTCCGGCGCTTCATTTTACAGTGCCATTTTCAAACTTCCCACCATGATCGTCGGTGCCGGAATCATGGCATTACCGGCGACATTAAAGCAACTAGGCATGGTTCCTGGATTCATTAATGTCACGCGGATGTAATTAGAGATTGGTGTATTTGTGTAATTGTATGTATCTGAATGTGATGCTTGATTTTTTTTTTGACAAGAAGCTTAATTTTATTAACTTCTCAAATCAGCATCAATACAAGATTTAATCACAATAGGAACAGAACTCCTATCGATTATACGACCTGAAAAAACATGAGCCTCCCTAGCAAGCTTATGGGCGACTACATTTGCAGACCGTTTAACAAAATACAAGGAAACGCTATTCATATGCCTGAGATAACGTCGACATTGTTCAACCAAAACTCCAAATGAAGACCGCATAGGAGTTTTACTGCGGATCGCTTGGACAGCCACCAAGCAGTCAGACTCCAAGACCACATTTTCCCATTTCATCTGATCAATCCAGCTTAAAGCCTCCTTGATCGCCATGACTTCTGCCGTACTAGGATTAACTAGATTCTGCACAACCTTGGACATTGCTAACACCAGATGCCCCTCATCATTTCTCGCAATCATACCTAATCCCACTTCTTCTCGGTCTTCAAATATAGCCGCATCCACTGATATCTTAATTATGTTTGTCTGAGGTTTAACCCAGTTAGAAGCACCATCTCCGTCTACTGTAGGTTGGAGAGGGGCAACAAAAGAACGACCCTTGGCTACTTTCCATTGTATAAGATACTCTTTCGTGTCTGCTACTACTTTGTCCACCGTCGAAACCTTTTTATTCCACACCCAATCATTGCGAGCTCGCCAAATCATCCAACAAAGAGTTACTATCTCAGCATGCCTATCTTTGTTACTGCTCCTACAGACATTTGTAAACCAGTCTGGAAACTCCATTATTTCCCCATATTACAGGCTGGGGTTCAACAACCCCAAGCATTGAGATGCAAACACACAGTTCACCAGTATATGATCGATTGTCTCAGGCCCTTCACCACACAACGGACAACCTATTTGCACTGTAACCCTCCTAGCTTGAAGCTGTGTTAAAGTAGGTAAACAACCTGAAAGTGCCCGCCAAACTAAATTAGTCGCCTTTGAGGGAGCTTTAATTCTCCAAAGCAATCGCCATATATTCTCATTATTTTCAAGTCTCCACGCCCCCCTTTGAGTTTGAAGCAACCTATACGCACTCTTCACTGAGTAATTTCCAGAATCTTCAAGATTCCAAAACATGACATCTTCTGAGCTATCTGCACTTAGAGACATTTTTAGAATACACTCCTGATCCCTCTCATTGAAAACATCTCTCACTACATCAATATCCCATTCTTTCCTGTCCGTACATAACAACGACGCCACCTTTTTATCCCTCAAAACCGGAGACACAGTTGTAACATAAGGATTGCAAGTCTCCTGAAGCCATGGCTGTCCAGTTATACTAATACTTTCCCATGATCCCAACCTCCATCTACAACCCTCTGCAATTAAACTTTTAGCTTCGAAAATACTCCTCCAAACAAAGCTAGGATTACTACCCAAACTCGAGTTCAAGAAATCTGACTCCGCAAAGTATCTTGCTTTGTAAACCTTTGCTACCAAACTTCCTGAATTTGAAATAAAACGCCATCCTTGCTTACCCAGCATTGCAAGGTTAAAATCTCTAAAATGACGAAAGCCCAAACCACCTGTACTCTTATGTTTAGACAACCTGTCCCAGCTCATCCAGTGGATTTTTGACTTACTGTCTTGAGATGATCGCCACCAAAATTTTGTCAAGCTTCTTTCTATATCTTTTATTATCTCCATGGGAAGTAGGAACACGTTCATTGCATAAGTAGGAAGAGCCTGCACTACTGATTTTACCAACGTCTCCCTTCCTGCCTGACATATATACTTAGCATCCCAACTTCTGATTTTTGTCTGAATTTTATCCTTCAAGAATCCCAGAATTACTGACTTCTTTCTCCCTAATATATTTCGCAATCCCAAATACTTGCTGTGATCATCCGCTTCCTTCATTTGCAAAGACAGACACACATTCTCCCTATTCCATTGAATGACATTTGTGCTGAAAAACACTGAAGACTTACTTCTGTTTATTTTCTGACCCGAAGCTCTTTCATAAATCGCCAACAGCTCTAACACCTTCACAGCCTCATTCGTATCAGCCTTGCAAAATAAATAACTGTCGTCCGCAAAGAACATATGTGAGATGCTTGGAGCTTTCCGACAGACCTTAATACCTCGGATCCATTGATTTGACACATACTTCCGAATCAGAGAAGACAATCCTTCCGCACAGATAATAAACAGGTATGGAGATAGTGGGTCCCCTTGCCGTATACCCCTACTCGGAATAATTGGCCCCATTTCGTACTCTCCATGAACAATGTTATAAGACACTGTTGACACACATTTAAGGACCAAATGTACCCACCATTCACTAAAACCCATTTTTCTCAGAATTGATTTCAGGAAATCCCATTCAATACGGTCGTAAGCCTTGCTCATGTCTAACTTTAGTGCCATATACCCATCTTTCCCAACCCTTTTACGCTTAAGATAATGCATAACTTCATATGATACCATGATGTTATCAGTGATTAGTCTACCTGGAATGAAGGCACTCTGCGTCTCTGAAACCACCTTATCCAATAAGACTTTCAACCGATTGGCAATAACCTTAGTTATGATCTTCATTAGGACATTGCACAAAGCTATTGGCCTTAACTCACCTACAACTGTCGGGCTTTTTACCTTCGGAATGAGGACCAAATTTGTATCATTTAAACCATCCAACAACTCGCCAGTTTGGAAAATTTTTTTGACTAGCTTCACCACATCCTCTCTAACCATTGTCCAATGCTTTTGATAGAAGGCAGGTGTCATTCCATCAGGGCCCGGGGCATTATCTGGGTGATTAATATAAGTAAAGATAGTACTTTTGCAATTTAAAAAAAAATCATAAAATTGTAATTAATATGGTAGATTTGCAAATAGTTTTTCTTAAGAAAAATAAAATTGCAAAAACTACTTTTAACAATTTTTTTATCAAAAAACCTCAAAAAATTATTAGATCTTTTTTTTTTTGAAAGAAATTCCATTAATCAAAAGGAATAGTCAGACAAGATATACTCCAACACACAGGAAGGAGGAGAGTACAGATTGTTCATTGTTCCTAACACACAAGGAAGCCTAGCAATATTGTGAGCTACCTTATTTGCATGTCTACGAACATATTGAACTTTCAAATCGCTACGTTGTCGAAGAATGGTCCTACAATCTTCAAAGATAGTCCCAACTTCAGAAACATACGCAGTGTTCCTAAGCAAAGCATTCACCACCGTCAACGAGTCACTTTCCACTGTTACCTGCCTTAGTCCTAGCTCCACTGTCCATCTTAATGCTTCATACACTCCTACGGCTTCTGCCTCCAACACCGACATTGCCTCACCAAAGCTTCTGATCATCCCCTGCTTAAACTCACCTTTATCATTCCTAAGTGCCATTCCAATCCTGAAGTCTAGCGCACCCACATGAATTGCTGCATCTACGTTCACTTTGTGCCATCCTAAAATGGGAGGTTGCCATTTAGCAGCATTCCTCACTTCAGTGTTTTTAGTTCTTGACATAACAGTCTGGGTTCTTTTTTGTGCTACCTGCCACTCTGTCACAACTTTCGAGCTTGTCTCCATAGCTACTAATGGTGAAACTACCTTATTTTCCCAAACTCGTTGATTCTTATCCCACCATATACCCCATAATATCTTGACCATTTTAACTAGTTTCTCATCAGTTTCAGAACCCAGTTTTTCCAGCAACCAAGTCGACATAATTTCAACATCTGTAGTATCAAAATCTCGCCCCAAGCAATTCCAGCAGCTACTAGCGTACTGGCACTCCACAAAAACATGACGTACATGCTCAACATCAACATTACACATTGGGCAAAGGATTGTAGTTTGTACACCCTTACCTCGAAGCAAGTTTCTTACAGGTATGTTATTTTTGCACACACGCCACACAAAGTACTTCATCTTGTGTGGTATTGGCAGATTCCATAACTTCTTCCAACCTTTTGAATTCATCTCTGTTTCCTGACTAAAATTCCTCCCATACCAGTGGTGATACCCCGTTTTAGCTGTATAAATCCCATCAAATGTATGCATCCAAGTTGCTCTATCTCGAACTTGACTCTGTGGTATCCTCATATTAAGAATGCATCTAACATCAACTTCATGAAATGTGAGTTGTACTTTTGCCACGTCCCATTGTTTAATGTCTGGACGGATATACTCCTTCACCTTATCATGTCTATTGTTGTTAACATGGTGCTGCTCAACACGATAATCCACCTTCCCCTTCAACCACTGATCAGAAAACACTTTTATACTTTCACCATCTCCCACTATCCACCTGAACCCTTTACTCAACTCATCTTTTGCCTCGCATATCCCTGTCCAGATAAAGCTTGCATTTTGTCCTTTTTTAGCTTGTAACACATGATCATTCGGGAAATAACGGGCTTTAAAAATCCGAGCCACCAACGACCCTGGATTACTCAAGAAATTCCAAACATGCTTCCCTAATAGTGCAATATTGAAACCATATAAGCTCCTAAAACCCAAACCACCTCTCCCTTTTGATGCACACATTCTTTCCCAAGCTAGCCAGCGAATGCCCTTTCTACTCGAGTTTGACTTCCACCAATATCCATTCATAATTCTTTCAATCTCCTGTGATAGTGACTTCGGAATTAAAAAACATGACATGCAATAAGATGGTATTGTTTGGGAAACATTTCTTATCATGACAGCCTTGCCAGCTCTCGACAGATTACTATTACTCCACCCTTGAATTCGTTTCCAGACTCTCTCTTTAACAAAACTAAACACCTTCTTCTTTGACCGACTAATAAGTGATGGTAACCCCAAATAAGTACTCTCCTTCAAGTCATTATGAACCCCTAGCGTATCAGAAATCTCACGTTGTTTGTCCCTTCTGACATTAGAACTAAAGAAAATCCCAGATTTATTGAAGTTAACTGCTTGCCCTGATTGCAATTCGTACACCTTCAGAATATTCTTTATAACTTGAGTTTCCTCCTTGTTTGCTTTAAAGAATAGAAAGCTATCGTCTGCAAAGAGTAAATGTGTTGCTGCAGGGGCAGATTCGCTTATACAGCAGCCATGTAACTCATTATTACGAGCTGAGAGATTAATAGCCTGGGATAAACCTTCAACACAAAGCAAGAAGAGGTAGGGAGAGAGGGGGTCTCCCTGCCTTAGTCCTCGCCTCGGATATATAGGGCCAACATAAGATCCATTCACACACACCATGTACTTAACTGTTTTAACACAAAGTTTTATCCACCATACCCACTTCTCACAAAATCCCATCATTCTCATTCTATGCCACAGATATTTCCAACTGACCCGATCGTAAGCTTTACTTATGTCGAGCTTCAGAGCTACCTCGCCATCTTGACACCCCTTCTTCCTCTTCATAAAATGAATCATTTCGAAAGCAATTAGGACATTATCAGTGATACTCCTACCTGGTACAAAGGCAGATTGATTCTCCGATATGGCAACAGGAAGAACACCTTTTAACCGATTTGCTAACACCTTCGCTAAGATTTTATATAGGACATTACACAAGGCAATTGGGCGGACATCTGTTAACCTTTCCACCTTTTCCTTCTTTGGGATCAAAACCAAATTCGTATTATTCAACTCTTCAGGAAAAGCATTCTCCTCTAACCAACTTTTACAACAGTTAAAGATCTCCCTCCCTACTAACTTCCAAAAATGTTGAAAAAAAGCTGGGCTAAACCCATCTGGCCCAGCTGCTTTCTCAGGATGCATATGTTTTACCGCATCTATAAATTCCTCGAAAGTCAGTACTGTAGTCAACTCCTGATTCTGTTCCACAGTGATCACATGTGGCTCTGTACTTACTGTAGGAATAGATACTGCATCCCCCCCCCCTCAGAGAAGACACCTTGAAAGTACTCTTTTGCTAATGCACCCATCTGGTCTATATCATCAATCTTCTCCTCATTCTCTGCAATAAGATATTCAATATTATTGAGTTTTTTCCTTTTTGTAGCTTGAGTATGAAAAAACTTCGTATTAGAGTCTCCTTCTTTCAACCAAAATAGTTTCGCCCTCTGCTTCCAGTATACCTCCTCATGAAGTAATAACTCATTCAGTTTCTCCCTTTCTTCAAAATAAGACTTCACCCCATCTTCATCTTCTCGATGCAAGTACTTAGCTACCTCCTCTTTTTGGATACGCACTTTATCTCTAAACTTATGGAAGAATCGTTTCCCCCATTTAGCCATATGAGATGACATTGATATCAGTTTAGGCAAGATGCTCATAGTAGGTAAAGACTTCCAGAAAGTTTCCATTTCCTCCTTAAAAGTTGGTTCCTGCAACCACGAATTTTCAAAGCGAAATCTGAACTGCTTCCTTGACACTGTCGTATCAATCAACGATAGCTGAATAGGATCATGATCTGAGCTAGTGGTATGAATCACCTTAAGAGTGCATAAAGGAAACTTGTGCCACCAATCGTTAGTTGCGAAAGCCCTGTCCAATCGTTCCTTAACCCAGTTTGATTTACCTTTACTCTTCTCCCACGTGAATTCACCTCCTGTTAAATCCATCTCCACCAGATTACAGTCATCCACTGCTAAACGAAAACCATCTAACAATGATTGAGGGTGAGGATGCACACCCTTTTTATCAGTCACATAAAGGAGATCATTAAAATTGCCAAACACACACCATGGAATTGTATCCTTCACTGCTATCTGTCTCAACAGATCCCACGACTCTTGTCTTCTTTCTCTCTCCGGCATACCATAGAAACAAGTGAGTCTCCAAACTGGCTCGTTCTTCTCCATAAAAATCACATTGATATGATTATTTGAGGAGTCCGTAACCTCACACACTACTGTTGACTTCCACATTACTGCTAAACCACCTCCTTGACCCACCCTGTTAACTGCAAAACTCTTCACAAAGCCAAACCTTGCACAAAGCTCATCTATTTTACTACTATCCACCTCTGTTTCAGACAAAAATAAAAAAGTAGGTTTAAGAGACGTTATCACATCTCCAAGAACTCGAACTGTACGAGGGTTCCCCAACCCCCTACAGTTCCAACTTAAGAGATTCATAATGAGCGGCTAGCTTGCTCAGCAAGCGTAGCCAAATTTTGTTTGGATGATGCTGAACAATCCAATATAGAAAGAACAACTTCATTATTTGTGTTATCCTTCTTAACAGCCTCCGGGTTCACCAAAATATCATCTTTATCCATTGTTATTCCAGGCCCACTTCTACGTCTTTTCCTATCTTCTATTTCAAGCCCATCCACGTCATCCTCCTCTGGCCCAATACCAATTCTTAGCTGCCCCGATTTATTCAAAAACCTCCCGCCTTTCTCCACTAAATGCTCAACAGAATAAATCTTGTTACCTTCAATCATCCTATAATCCTGCATGACAGTTGCACTCTTACCCTTATCTCCATAATTTCCTCCCCTGAAAATCGGGTCGTTAGTGCCACGCCCCAAATTTCGCCTCCCATTCAGCATCATTCTCTTCCCTCAACCATTTGCTCCAATTCTGACTAGCCACCCTCCTCGGCGGTGCGTGTAGCCACCCACCCCACTCTTTCTGAGATGCATTCCCTCTACTATCCATACTCCTTCTACAGAACCGTTCTGTATGAGACATTAATCCACAAGCAAAGCAAAAATCACCAAGACGTTCATATTTGCAATGTACCACGAACTCCGTACCATTCTTTCTATTAATTTTCTTCTTCCGCTTTAACGGCTTACGTACATCCAGCTTAATCTTGATTCTCATGTATTCCACCCAAATGCTAGAATTATTCTTAGCATCGTACATCACAAACTCACCAAAGAAGTCTCCCAATTGTTTCCCCACAGCTTCTGACATAAAACCTTTTGGTAAATCATGAATTTGTATCCACATCTCCACCGACCAAAGAGGTACATTTAAAGGTTCCTCACCAAATGGTATCTTGCTGACCACAAGCATTGCATTGTCAAAAGACCAAGGCCCCCCATTGCACACCCATTACAGATCCTCCCGATGGTAAAATTGAAAAAGAAATATTCCAGGGTCTATCTCCTTTATGTTGATCCCCATTGTTGGTTTCCAAACATCTGCTAACTTTGTAGTCATCACCCTGGTATTGATATTTTTCTCCGTCAAAAACCGCCCCACCAGACATAACTCATATATATTCACATGTTCTTCCACCCCATCATCAAACATAAAGTCTTCATTCTCTTCCTCTTCAATACTCAGATCTGCTAATTGTTCATCTATGTTCCTGTATCTTGCCATCCCGACCCTCTCACAATCTTGATACTAAGACTGAAGAGAAACAAAAACTCTCACAGTCTTGATGAATAGACTGAAGAGAAAACAAAACTCTTACTTAGAAGAGAAAAATTTTACTGTTATTAAATTTTTACAATTATTAGATCTTTATTTTCTTCATATTTCATTCGTGATACAACTCGGCCATCCTTAATATATATAAGATTTATACCTCATTTCTATACCATCGAACTAAATAATCACTACTTTTTTGTATGCTTATATATTTATTTACAATATTTTTCGTATAATCTTATCAGAATATCCAATATAAATTTAAATTTGAAATTTATTGTATGAAATACAATCCAAAAATTTACACCATATATAATTTTTTTACTGATAATCTAAATTAATCATCAAATAAAACAAAGTGTCGATTAAAAGAAATGGATATATATATATATATATATGGGATGCGTTCTACAGCCACAGTTGGATATTTTTTAATATCCAACCAACCCATCTATAACCATCCACCAAACAAATAAACGGTTGGGATGAAAAGTGATGAAAAAACTTACGCTCTATTATATAGCGTATTACACTATATAATGTAGCGTAAGTTTATATTTTTTTAATTCCTTTTTTGCCCTGAAATCTGCCACGTGTCCCGCTCCGTAATATAGCGTAGTCCGCTATATTATATAGCGAATTCCTTTCCTTTGAAACAATGATTCTTTCTAATTTATCATTCTTGATTCATCATGACATGTTTTTCCACGAAACAAATTTTCACTTTATCCTAACAATGTTTTGCATAATGATTGAATCTGGCATATAGTGGTAAGCTGCAGTGAGAAAATATACCTTTATTTGTTAAAAGTAAAAAATGCTCAAAAAATTATGAAATATTTCCATGCACTTGGAAATATTAAAAAACTAGTTTCGTCAAAATTTGGTTAAATTTTATTGAATTTTGGTCAATCGTTTAATTTTTTCAAACGTCCGAGCATAAAATAGTTTAAAATATAAAATGTTCAAAAAATTATGAAATTTTTCCAAGATCTTTGAAATATTAAAAAACTAGTTAACGCAAAATTTGGCCAATTTTAGTTGAAGTTTGGTCAACCATTTAATTTTTTCAAATATTTGAGTGTAAAATATAATTGAAATATTCTATTTATTTTTATTTTCAAAATCCTAGTACTGTTCACCTCCGCTCTATTATATAGCGGAGAGAACCTTGTTTAGCAATATTAATATTTTAAACAAGGTTAGTGATAAGTGCATAATTTTGCATATTTTTATTGCCTATTTATTGCTTGAATTCATATTTTAATAAATTATTTTGTTGCATTTCAGGAAATTCCAGAAAAAATGAAGAAATTATAAAATAAAGAAATAAAGTGCAAAGAAGGAGAAAAAAAGGAAGAAAAATTGCTAGAATAAAAAAAAAGAGAAGGAAGGAAAAAGAATTAGGAGCTTGGAGCAATTTGGAATATTTCAAACACACCCCAAGTCCTTCATTAGACTTTATATTTCAAAAGTTTCAGCACAGCAGCAATCTTGGAAAAAATCAAGAGCAGAGAATCTTGAAAAATAAAGGTGCAGCATGATTTTATGAGATGACTTCCATGTTGCTTTCATATGGAAACAATGTCCTATAAATGGACACTGCACTGATCAATTACAAGACATACACGGGGAATCCACCCCAAGTAGCACACTTCTACTTTTTCTTGCTTGGCCAAATTTGGTTTTTGCTCAATTCCTGTTGCACCTTTTTAATATAGTACATCTTATTTTAGCTACCCTAAATTTTGTAGCCTTCATCTTTATTTGTTTGTAGTAAATTCTAGATATTGTAAACACTTTATTTCATATTAATACAAGTTTAATTTTTCTTACATCTTGTTTTTTTTATGAACTAATTTTGTCATTTTCGTAAATCCGATTAGTGGACAAAGTAGCGAAATGCTAACCACTTGGGGTTGAAAGTAACGATCTTTAAATCCTTGTACTTATTTAATAATTGTAATTGAACCCCATTAAATATCAATTTTATTGTGGGTTTCATAATTTTAATTATAGATCTAAATTTATATGCTTTAAGTGTTAGTGTAATAAATATAAAAATCACAAAAATATTAGTTTTAATATTCAGTTCGCAATTTTTTACCTTTAATTTGCTTAATTCGAATGCTTTTAGTCTCCCCTGTTTTTGTGTCAAAACCCAAACCCAGTTCAACCTTTTCCCCTGTCTTTGTTTCAAACCCGGAAAAACTCTCTTTTTCTCCTCTCCTTCTTCTCTTTCCCCACGAACAACACCCATCTCCTTCTATATCAAATCAAACCCTCTCCCACTTCTTGTTAATTCGATCGAACCCATTCCATTATCTGTTTTCTTTTCGTTCTTTACACACAAAAAACGATTTTTCTCCCCATATTCCCACTTCCCATTCATCATTTACTTTCTCCTTCCCTCTGTTTTACTTCGACTGTCCGCGTTTTGTTCTCTAGCATCGATGGGTTCTGACTTGTGATTCCGGACGAGTTCGTCACTCTGTTGGTTCGATTTCCCGAGT
The DNA here is from genome assembly GCA_037693485.1 of Kitagawia praeruptora. Classification (NCBI taxonomy): domain Eukaryota; kingdom Viridiplantae; phylum Streptophyta; class Magnoliopsida; order Apiales; family Apiaceae; genus Kitagawia; species Kitagawia praeruptora. Next base: position 6,085,523 of record CM075345.1, on the reverse strand, counting down.
TTGTCAAATGTTGCTGAGTTTTTGGTTTATGTCGACTTGTAGTGTTTGAGTTATGTTGTCGAGATTTTTGTATTTCTGTTGCTAATGTTGCTGAGTTCGAGAGTCCCCTGATTTTGTCGATTTGCTGCGAATTTTCACGGATGTAGTTAAGCTTGGTTGTAGCTCGTTGCTGTGTTCTTGCTGAGTTACTTTGCTGAGAGTCGTGTTATTGATGTTTGAAGTTTTAGTGCCAATTTTTGATGTTGTCGAGTTGTATAGAATCGCCAAGTGAGCTGTTGAATTTAGGATCGAGTTGCGGTTCTGCGAGTTTCTACAAGTCTGTCCGCGTTTTGTTTGGATTTCGCGTTGTCTGAGTTATCTGAATTGCCGAGTTTTTTGAGTCTTTCGTTCGGTTGTTGGCTTAAATTCATTGCTACTGTCGGATGTTGTCTAAGTTGTAGTCGAGTTCGTATGTGTATTGCATCGAGTTGTCTCTGCGTCGAGCTTTCTGATTTCTGAGTTTCTCGAGTTTCCAAGTGTATTTGTGGCATCGAGTGTTTGTGTTAATCGAGTAGTGTTTACTGAGTTACTGCGTGATTGTGTCGGTAGTTTGTCGATTCCGCATTAAGTTTGTAATAAAATTTTGTTTGTTAAATTCTGATTTTGGGTATAAATAGCTAGTTGATTTTGCGTATAGATCATGTCGGAATTTTATAAAAATTTTGTGTAAATAAAATTAGTTAAATTTAAATATCTACTTTTAGTTGTTGAAATAATTTTGCTCATTTTATTTTTAATTAATTAGTTAGAATTAGAATAAAATTTAGTTTTCTTTTAAAATTATTTTAAAATTTTCTTTTTCAGAATTAATTAGTATAGAATCCAATCAAATTTCCAAAAAACCAAGATTGCTCTAATTCGCCTAAGTTAAAAATTATGGTTTGCGAAAATATTAGTCTCTGTGGAACGAATCTAAAATACTAAAACGAGATCGTGCGCTTGCGATTTTAATTGTCACACTTTCACCACATCAAGTTTTTGGCGCGGCTGCCGGGGACTAATTATTTTTCGCAGCTTAATTTATAATTTTTTCGGATTAGTTTTCTTTCACTTGCCTTATTTTTGTTTCGTTTTTTTAGGAAGGTTTGGAATTTCGGGAATCTTCTCACGGAGCTTGGAACAAAATCGAATTTTTTTGGAAACTTGCTTTGGTAACCCGTATCTCATTCTTTTCGCCTTTTTATCTTTTTTAAAAAAAAATCACAAAAAAAGGAAAAAAAATTAAAAATCAAAAAATAAAAAAATTGAAAATTGAAAAAATAAAAAAAAATAGTTTTAAATATATAATTGTTGCATCATGCATTTAATCACTTAGGGCACATCATCTAGATTTTTTTATTTTCTTGTTTTTAATTTTTCGTACCTTATAATTGTGGTGATCGCTGGAGGACCAATAGGTGCGTTAAATTTCTTTCTTTCCTTAGATTAAAATACGTAGTATAAGCATTCATATTTGTTTATAATTTTTATATATACCTCGTTGTTTGTTGCATCATTAATTTTCAACATTTTGCATCCCCTAGATTTTTAATAAAATTAATTAGACATTTGCCCTAGGATTTCGCGCTCAATTAGAAAGGTGCCTAAAAATAGACGTAATTAAGACTTATTCACGACCTTCAGTGTCTAAGGTTCGCCTGGCTGTTAAGATTCGGTGTCTAAGTAACGAGTTTGGCCTCTTGGCAATGCCTGCTCTAATCTTGCCGAATCGGTCTGAATAATTCTTAATTTACGGAATTTTTAGTGTGTCTTAACGTTAGGAGCAAGGTCGAGTTTATTTTATTAAGGAACCTAGGTTTAGAATTTTTCTTTTGATTTTTCACCCTTTCTTCTGTGTGTTCAATTTTTCGCACTTACTTGCTACGTGTCTCTTTTCGTGGTTTATGCGAACTACTTGGTTTAGGGATAATTCTGCTAGATTAGTGAGATCATTTTAGATTTTATCCTCGTCTGATTCCGAATCTTTAGAAATTACCGAACCAATAGTAACCATTGCCATGTCTCTTAAGGACCGTTGCTATCCCACCCATTCTGCTAAACCCTCGTGTATCACTCTTCCTCCCGTTATTGGTAATAATTTTGAGATTAAAGCCCACTTTATTAACATGTTACCTAAATTTACCGGGAGCGAGGGTGAGGATCCGTATCTTTTCCTTCATGAATTCGAGGAGGTTTGCGCATTGCAAAAACTCCAACAACTTTCCGAGGACTCTATTAGGCTTAGACTTATCAACTTCGCTTTGAAAGAAAACGCTAAGAAATGGTTGTATAGTCTTCCCGTTAATTCGATTTCCACGTCGGAGGGTTTCGTAGTCATCTTTCTTAAAAAATATTTTCCAAGCCACAAGACTACGAAACTCACGAATGAGATTAATCAATTTCGTCAAAAACACAACGAACCATTTTGGACTTGTGTTGACCGCTTTAAAAATCTTTTATCTCAATGTCCCCACCACGGAATCAAAAAATGGAGGCTCTGTAAGATTGTGTACGAGGCCTTAGATGGTTCAACAACTGCATTGTTAGAATCTATGTGCCAAGGGAAATTCATGGAGAAAGACGAAGACGAAGGGTGGGAATTTTTCGAGGAATTAACCGAAAAGACAATGTTGTGGGAGTCCACTAGGGAACCAAATAAGTCAACCGAATCGTCTAGTTCATCTTCTAGGGGTTTGCATTCAATTGGAAGCAACATCGCAACCGATGCCAAGTTAGCCACCCTTACTAGACGGCTCGAAGCCCTAGAAACGCATAGCGGTCCCTCACACATGTCTACGTACCCGAATCAAGGGATGCAAAGTTTCCAATATTTTCAACAAGTCAATGCGGTGTTTCAACCAAACCCTAGGAATGACCCTTTTGCACCTACATACAATCCTGGTTGGAAGAATCACCCAAATTTCTCGTGAAACCAGGGCCAAAATTACCAATCTCCTCCACCTTCTTTTCAAAGGCCCAATCAGAATTCTTACTCACCTCCAAACCAAGGATCTTTCCCAAACCTGACTCAAAATCACGGTCCTTATCCGACTCAAACAACCGCCCATCCTCCCGGCTTTCATGAGTCCGATAAGAGACTTAATTCTTTGGAAAAGAGCCTTGATGCGCTTGTAAAAGCAACAACTAATTTGACTCAATCTCAACAAGACTTCATGCAAACCATGACTCAAGATAGGTGTTTGTGAGTCAATTAACCAACACCATGAGCGATCGTGAGAAGAATAAATTTCCAAGTCAACCTGAGGTAAACCCTAGATTCCCCCTCAACCAAAGACCTCCTGAAAGTATTAATGCCATAATTTCTCTAAGGTCGGGGAAGCAAGTTGACAATCAAGTAGGTGTCGAGTCTCCAGAAAAAGAGGAAGAGTCAAATGTTGAATCTGACACTAACATTGATCACTCAACTTCTGATTCAACAGAATCTTCTCATAAACCTACCTCATCTTCCCAAACACCTTCTTCCTCTTCACCTACTAAGTCTTCGTTTGATACTCCACTTCCAAAATCCCTTCCCGATGTGTCTAATGAGCGAGTCTTTAAGCCAAAAGCTCCGTATCCTCAAAGACTCCTCCTTCCTAAGCAATCAGCTCAAGTAGACAAGATTTTGGAAGTCTTTAAGCAAGTCGAGATAAACATTCCTCTTTTAGATGCCATTCAACAAATTCTTTCATATGCCAAGTGTCTAAAAGATTTGTGTACTCATAAGCGATCCACCCATGTCCCTAAAAAAGCCTTTTTGACATCTCATGTGAGTTCAATTCTTTCAAATCAAATTCCCGTGAAATATAAGGACCCCGGTTGTCCTACAATTTCATGTGTCATAGGCGATACCTTTGTGGATAAAGCTTTACTGGACTTAGGAGTGAGCGTGAATCTTCTTCCATTTTCTGTTTATCAAGCCCTAGGGTTAGGAGACCTTAAGAAGACAAACATGACGCTTCAATTAGCTGATCGTTCTTTAAAAATGCCTAAGGGAATAATTGAAGATGTCTTAATTAAGGTTGGTGATTTTATCTTCCCGGTTGACTTTGTTGTTCTCGAGACTCAACCCATAACGAATTCCAAGAACCAAATTCGTGTCATTTTAGGAAGACCTTTTCTTGCTACATCTAATGCCTTAATCAATTGTAGGAATGGTTCGATGAAACTCACTTTCGGAAACATGACCATTGACCTTAACATTTTTAATGTCGGAAAAGAACCCAATGAGCTTTATGAACCATCAATAGGGGTTAACGTTGTCAACAAATTTGTCACATGGTCTAGTTTCGAAGATAGTGAGATTGAGTCTCTCCTCGTTGAGGATTTCAAAGTCAACCATGCGTCTAACCGGGAGTATGTTGATTCATTAAGGGACATGACCTCGGAAGAGATGTTGAGCGAGTTGGATGCCATTTGTTCCAAGTGGGAGACCCCACCCGAGATTGTTAGTGAGCCCGTTGTTAAGAGTCCTGTTGGACCACCGCCACCTGCATTTGAGTTGACTTGTTATCATCCCGAATTTGATCAATGATAAGTGGATTTTATATCTACTTGGAGCATTCTAAATTGGCTTAAATTGATTGTCTTGGACTCAAGTTTCTTGTAGTTTTGATGTGTTTTGCTTAGTTGTGCAGGTTTAAGAGAATGTTGATTAAGGTGGATGCTTCTATAATTTTTTGGGAATTAATTGATTAAAATTCGGATTTTCTGGGAAGGCTGCGCAGCTTACACTGTTTTGGCCATATCTGGAGTTCTGTATGTCTGTTTTCAGCGATCTTACTGCCCACGCGAAGCTTGAGAGATTTTCTACAACCTGGGATAGGAATCACGTGCAAGTAAAGTGATGAATTAAATCGCGCGTGCAGTCTTTGTGAAGCATGGCTGGAAAATTCCTGTTTTGCCCTTTTCAAGTTCTAATTATATTCCGGGCAGGTTTTAGCACCTTAATTAAATTCTAATTGTAATAGAAGATTAATTATTACTGGGCAAGAAAGCTAGAGCCTATAAAAACACATCTAAGCATTGTAATAGATATACAGATTATCATAGTTTTATTATTGTAACCAGCTGAGATCTGCAAGAGAGAAAAGGAGAGAAGGGTTCAACGCTCGTGACAAGCAAGGATCTAGATCTACTTCATCTTTTGTATACGTTGGATTATAGATTTGTTTTCTCAACTCTTTATTTTTATAATATTATTACGTCTTTCTTCCATATCTTGTTTTATGTCATGTTTTCATCAAATCCCATGACGATGAACAGTTCAATTATGGGCTAATCATTGTCGTGGGATCCTAGTGGATTTATCTATGTAGCTTAGTAGTTTGTATGCCTTAGAGATTTATGTGTGGTGAATTATTGATATCCTTGTATGGTTGTGCTTATTGAATTTAGGTGCGTCGCGAACATCTAATTTGTTAATCTCTTGCTAAACGAGAGTGGATCTTGAGATTTAGAACTTGCCATGCTAGCATAGGATAGGTTGATGTTAATCATCATGATTTGTGGCATGAATAGAGATATTATGCTACCCTATGTGGTCTAAGTGGATAACTTGTGCTTCAACCTCTATGTTTTCAAATTCTATAGAGATATAGGGTCTAAACATAATAGGTGCCTATTCATCTTCTATCTCTTTTGTGGATGTATGTGTAGATTGGTACTAGTATACCGAGAGGTAACTTTTACTCTTTTCGTGTTATCCGATTAGATATCAAACCCATCGCATGTTTTAATTAAAGGCTGCAACTCTAAGTGAAGTAGATGATGAAACTAGGATTCCATGTTTTATTCTCGTATAAGTAATTCGATTTTAATTCTCGTTAATTGTTTTTAATTCTTAGTTTTATAATTCGCATCTTAGTATAATTTAGATAAACAACCCCAATTTGTTACTTTTCTTAGCAGTGAATTAAAACCATACATTGTTGCATAGGCATATTTACTGAATTGAACACCATTCTAGATCTCTGTGGGAACGAACTTGATTTAATCATATATTACTTGTGACAACGTGCGCTTGCGTGATTTTGCATAACAAGTTTTTGGCGCCGCTGCCGGGGATCATCGGTGTTTTTATTTTAGTTTATGTGATTGTCATCAGTGGTCGTTAGCGTTCACTGACTTGGATTCTTATTTAGTTTGTTTGTTTCGTGGTGTTTCAGGTGCTTGAGTTTGTATGCAAACACGTTCGCAAGCTCGGTTGCAAAGACTGGCGGAAGACGATCTTGTAGAGAATAAAGAGAATAAGGAAGAGGAATCTGAAACTACAGTAGCAATGGCAGATGCAGCAGCAACTAAGGCTTTGAAGGACTATTCTCAGCCGAAACTCAATGACATTCAGTCTAGCATTGTTAGGCCAGCTATTGCAGCGAACAACTTTGAGATCAAGCCGGGCACAATTCAGATGGTGCAGAATTCAGTCCAGTTTGGGGGAGCTTCTAAGGAGGATCCAAACATGCATGTTCGGGACTTTATCGAAATCTGCGACACTTTCAAGTGTAATGGTGTGACGGATGATGCTATCAGGTTGAGGCTTTTCCCATTCTCTCTGAGGGATAAGGCTAAGAGCTGGCTACACTCTTTGCCACCTGGTTCCATTACTACATGGGAAGATCTTGCTCAGAAGTTCCTTACTAAATTCTTCCCTATGGCGAAAACTGCAGCAATAAGGAACCAGTTGACTCAATTTCAACAGCAATCTGGTGAGTCATTATGTGAGGCTTGGGAACGCTACAAGGAGATGTTAAGGAAGTGTCCTCATCATGGCATGCTTGATTGGATGGTTATTAATGGATTCTACAATGGGTTGGGAGCACAGTCTAGACCTTTACTAGATGCAGCATCAGGTGGAGCTCTTTGGGCGAAGAGTTATGATGAAGCTTATGATCTTATAGAGATGATGGCTGCCAATGAATATCAGAATCCAACCCAGAGGCTTTCTCAAGGCAAGGTAGCAGGAGTTTTGGAAGTAGATACAGCTTCAATGATTACGGCTCAGTTGAAGGCTCTTGCTATGAAAGTGGATTCTCTTGCTAATTATGGAGTTCAGCAGGTGGCTAGTGTTTGTGAGTTATGTGCGGGCGCACATGAGACGAATCAGTGTGCTATCTCTTCTGAATCAGCACAGTTCGTGAGTAATTTCCAGAGACCTGCTGCACCAGTTTCAGCCACTTATCATCCCAACAATCGGAATCATCCTAACTTCAGCTGGAGCAACAATCAGAATACTCAGCAATCTTATCAGCAAGCGAAGCCGTACAATCAGGGCTATCAACAACCTTATAGGGCACCATATCAACCTCCGGGATTTCAGCAGCAACAACCTCAGACTCATGCGGGGCAATCATCTAATGATAAATCTGATGAGATGTGGATAGCATTAAAGAACCTACAAGCTGGTCAGAAGCTCTTGGAAACTCAGATAGGACAGATTGCAAGTGCTTTAGGAAGTAGGCCACAAGGAACTCTTCCCAGTGATACGGAAGCAAATCCAGGTAGGAGGGATTTCAAGGAGCAGGTGAAGGCCGTAACTTTGAGATCGGGAAAGGTTACATCAGATCCTAAATCAATCGCTAAAGAAGATGAAGAAGTGCAGAATCAGCAAGTGGAAAAATCTGCAATGCCTGAATTTGAAAAATCTGACTTAGTAGTGGATGAGCTAGATGGTGATAAAGAGAAGAGTAAGGAATCTGTTCAAGTTTCAGTGGATCAGTCTACTCAGATCTATCCTCCTCCTCCATATCCTAGAAGACTCCAGAAGCAGAATTTGGATAAAAAGTTTGCTAAGTTCCTCGAGGTGTTCAAGAAATTGCATATTAACATACCTTTTGCGGAAGCTCTTGAACAGATGCCGAGCTATGCCAAGTTCATGAAGGGTATCCTCTCGCGTAAGTTGAAGCTTGATGCATTAGAGACCGTTGCCTTAACGGAGGAGTGTAGTGCTGTTCTGCAACAGAAATTGCCTCCAAAGCTAAAGGATCCGGGTAGTTTTACTATTCCATGCACTATTGGTAATTTATTCTTTGAGAAGTGCTTGTGTGACTTGGGAGCTAGCATCAATCTCATGCCCTTGTCAGTTTTCTTGCAACTTGGTCTATCGGATCCAAAGCCAACTAACATCTCGTTACAGTTGGCCGATCGTTCAATTACTTATCCTAGAGGCATAGTGGAGGATGTCTTGGTGAAAGTTGATAAACTCATCTTCCCTGCTGATTTTGTTATCTTGGATTTCGAGGAAGATAAGAAGATTCCCATAATCTTGGGAAGACCATTCCTAGCTACGGGTAGTACTTTGATCGATGTGCAAAAAGGAGAGCTCACCATGAAGGTACAAAATCAGAATGTCACCTTTAATGTGTTCAATGCTATGAAGCTTCCATCTGATGAAGAAGAATGTTTCAATGTTGATTTGGTTGATTCCGTGGTAGCCAAGGATCTTGATCATTTGTTGCTAACAGATTCTTTGGAAAAAGCATTGAGTGGGAACTCTGAGGTGAAAGATGAAGATGAAGTGATGCAAATTCAGATGTTGAATGCCAATATGTGGAATAGAAAATTTGACATGCCTTTCGAGTCTCTTGGTTTAAAGGAGCTGGAAAAGTCACAAGTCCGACTTAAACCATCTATTGAGGAAACTCCTACACTTGAACTCAAACCTTTGCCTAATCACTTGAGGTATGCTTTTCTTGGTGATACCTCTACATTACCTGTTATTATTTCTTCTAATCTGTCAGATATCGAGGAAGAAAAGCTCTTGCGAATTTTGAGGGAGTTCAAGTCAGCAATTGGTTGGACTATAGCAGATATCAAGGGAATCAGCCCTTCTTATTGCATGCATAAAATTCTGCTAGAGGAAGGAGCTAAGCCTATTGTTGAACATCAAAGAAGACTCAATCCTATTATGAAGGAGGTGGTGAAGAAGGAAATTCTAAAGTGGTTAGATGCTGGTATTATCTATCCTATCTCAGACAGTTCTTGGGTGAGTCCGGTTCAATGTGTGCCAAAGAAAGGAGGCATGACAGTTGTTGCTAATGAGAAGAATGAGCTCATCCCTACTCGGACAGTCACGAGGTGGAGAGTTTGCATGGACTATCGGAAGCTCAACAAAGCCACGAGAAAAGACCACTTTCCTCTCCCATTCATTGATCAGATGTTAGACAGGTTGGTTGGACACGAGTATTATTGTTTGCTTGATGGTTATTCTGGTTATAATCAAATTTGCATTGCTCCGGAAGATCAAGAGAAGACCACATTCACATGTCCTTTTGGTACTTTTGCTTTTCGTCGAGTTTCTTTTGGACTTTGTGGTGCTCCTGCTACTTTTCAAAGGTGCATGATGGCTATTTTCTCAGATATGATTGGCTCGAATGTGGAAGTTTTTATGGATGACTTCTCAGTTTTTGGTACTTCATATGACGAGTGCTTGCATAATCTTGGCTTGGTATTGAAACGTTGTGTGGAGACTAATTTGGTTCTTAATTGGGAGAAGTGTCACTTTATGGTGCAAGAAGGAATTATTCTTGGGCACAAGGTATCTAGCAAGGGGCTTGAAGTGGATAGGGCCAAGGTGGAGACAATCGAAAATCTTCCTCCACCTATCTCTGTTAAAGGAATTCGCAGTTTTCTTGGTCATGCGGGATTCTATCGGCGATTCATTCAAGACTTCTCAAAAATCTCTAAACCTTTGTGCAACCTGTTAGAGAAGGATGTTCCTTTTAAGTTTGATGATGAGTGCCTTGCGGCTTTTGAGCTCTTGAAGAAGAAGCTGACCACTACACCTGTTATTATTGCACCTAATTGGGAGGAACCGTTTGAGCTAATGTGTGATGCTAGTGACTATGCTGTTGGAGCTGTGCTTGGGCAAAGGAAGGACAAAATTTTCCATGTGATTTACTATGCTAGTAAAACCCTCAATGATGCACAGCTTAACTACACCACTATGGAGAAGGAGTTGCTAGCAGTTGTCTATGCTTTTGAGAAATTCAGATCTTACTTGCTTGGTACGAAGGTGATTGTGTACACGGATCATGCTGCTATTCGATATCTCATGTCGAAGAAGGATTCTAAGCCTAGATTGATTCGTTGGGTACTTCTCTTGCAAGAATTTGATGTGGAGATCAAGGATAGAAAGGGCACGGAAAATCAAGTAGCTGGTCATCTTTCACGTTTGGAGGACCAAGGTAAGGATTCACATGCTAAATCTCTTATTAATGAATCTTTTCCAGATGAGCAACTTTTTGGGGTGCAAGGTGAAGAGCCATGGTTTGCAGATTATGTGAACTATCTTGTCAGTAATGTCATCCCTCCGGAATTCTCTTATGCTCAAAAGAAGAAGTTTATGCATGATGTGAAGTGGTACCGTTGGGACGAGCCATTCTTGTTCAAGCTTGGTGTGGATCAGATTTTGAGGAGGTGCATTCCTTATAGTGAGACGGAAAGTATTTTGCATGATTGTCATTCTACCACATATTGAGGCCATTATGGTGGTGATAAAACAGCTCAGAAAGTACTTCAAGCGGGATTCTATTGGCCGACTCTGTTTAAAGATTCTCACAGGTTCGTGATGAGTTGTGATCGATGTCAAAGGGTTGGTAATATCTCTAGGAGGAATGAGATGCCTCTGAATACTATTCTTGAAGTTGAGATCTTTGATGTGTGGGGAATTGATTTCATGGGGCCGTTTGTTTCTTCTTGCAACAATCAGTACATCTTGCTAGCTGTGGATTATGTGTCTAAATGGGTTGAGGTGAAAGCCTTACCAACAAATGATGCTAAGGTGGTTCTGAATTTTCTTCACAAGCAGATTTTCACGCGTTTTGGAACTCCACGAGCTATAATCAGTGATGAGGGGACACACTTCTGTAATCGTCAATTTACTGCATTGATGGCAAAGTATAATGTGACGCATCGTGTTGCCACTGCTTATCATCCTCAAACTAATGGTCAAGCGGAGGTTTCTAATCGTGAAATCAAAAGAATTCTTGAGAAAGTGGTGAATCCATCTCGTAAGGATTGGTCATTGAAGTTAGACGAGGCAGTTTGGGCGTATAGAACTGCTTACAAGACACCCCTAGGTATGTCTCCTTATCAGTTGGTGTTTGGTAAGGCATGTCATTTGCCTGCCGAGCTAGAGCACAAAGCCTATTGGGCGTTGAAAAAATTGAATTTGGATATCTCGGCTGCGGGTGAGAAACGTCTACTTCAGTTAAATGAGCTTGAAGAATTTCGTGAACAGGCTTATGAGAATGCAAAAATGTACAAGGAGAAGGTTAAGAGTGGAGCAGTGGAGATATTTAGAGGTTCTATTGATGATTCTTTCAGGGTGAATGGACATAGACTTAAGCCTTATTTTGGTGGTATGGTAAACCGTGAGAAGGTTGCCGCTGTTTTATCTCGTTCGTGATTTTTCGGAAGAATGTCAAGCTAATGACATTAAACGAGCGCTTCGTGGGAGGCAACCCATGCATTAGTATAGGAAAAAAAAAGAAAAAAAAAATTTTGAGTGTTGTGTGAAAAAAAAAAAAAAACGAATTTTTGGGCAAATTGCGGGGCTGTAATGCAGCTAGCCCCGGCGTTACTGGAATGGAGGCAAGCTGCGGCGCTATAACGCAGCTTGCGTCTGCGTCTCTGGAAGGGAAGCAAGTTGCCCCTGTGTGGCGCAGCTTGCAATGGCGCATCTGGAAGGAGGGCAGGTTGCTCCCACACGCGGCAACTTGCGCGTGAATCAGAAGGGTGAAGAAATTTTCAGCATGTTACTGTAACTCTTGTCCGTGTGTTATGCATATATAAAAAGAAAAATATTTTCTTTCACCCCAATTCTTTTTATACTCCCCATCTCTTCCCTAAATCTTTTCCTATTTTAATTCCAAAACCCCTCATCTCTCCTAAAAAATTTCAAATTCCTATTTCTTTTCAAAATCTTTTTCTTTTATCCATTAAATATTTTTTCTATCCTATATCAAATTCCAAATTCCACCCAAATTTTTTCCTTTTCACATTAAAATTCTTATATTCATCCTATCACTCCATGGCCTATATATACCCATACATACACACCCAATTCATTATCTTCCTCCTCTACATCTCTTAAAAATTCAAGTTTGGGGGAAAATTAATACAAGTTCACCTCTTTGATTCGTAGTGGGAATTCTTTTCTCTATTTTATTTTATTACGAATTTGTGTTCTTGTAAATTGGGGTTTTTGTATTATTCTTGTTACGTGGGTATTTTTGGTGTGATTTGGTTTGGTGGTTTTTGGTGGGATATTTCTTGGTGGTTGGTGGTGGTGCTATTATTGAGTGGGGTTTTGGTTATTATGGCGCCTAAGCGAATGAGGGGTGGTGCTATTAGGGTGGAGAGATTTTCTTCTCCGGATGCGGAGGTTGAGTATAATCGGTTGTTGTCAAAGTCGGTGGCGAAAGAAAGGGGGTTTTTACCAACTCGTCATTATGGGTTGGTTGATGTTATTTGTGAGTTACGTTGGGGAGAGATTTGTAAGGCACCTGCTCCAGTTCCGGTGAATGTTGTTAGGGAGTTTTATGCTAATGCTAAGGGTGAGCCGGATGAGGTGTGTGTGGTTCGAGGTAAACAGGTGGGGTATAGTGTTGATGCTATTCGTGCAATTGTGGGACAACCACCGAAGCTTGTAGGGGATTAAGATTGGGCAAGGAAGACTAGTAAGGATGTGGATTTGGAGGCAATTGTTCGTGAGTTATGTGTTCCTGGTACGGTTTGGAAGTATAAAGTGGGAACCAATGCGCCGGTTAATTTTCTGTCTTCTGCTATGAATAAATTTGCACGTGCATGGTATGCATTCCTTTGTGCGAATATTATGCCTACTTCTCATATAGGTGAGGTCACAGTTGATAGATTGATTCTTCTTTGGGGCATTCTAAAGGGGGAGTACATTGATGTAGCATATGTTGTTCATCAGAATATTCTACGGTTTTTAAAGTCTCATGCGCTATCATCGATGCCCCATGCTTCTGTTATAGCTGGTTTATGTAAGGAAAGTGGTGTTATCTGGGGTGCGGATGAGGAGTTGCAGTCACCTTTGCCTTCCATTACTGATGTGTCTATTGATCGAATGCCTGACTGGCAAGGTGGGGTTCCACATCCGAGGGGGCTTGGTTATATTGTTGATGATGATGGTGCTAGTGGTAATGGAGCGGGCGCTCAGCCACAGGGTTCGGAAGTACCGAGAGTTTTGGAGGCCCACTTTAGGCGTTTGTATAGGCGGATGGATGCTATACATGCTTGTAACAGGGAGTATGCTCAAGATATGGCTACAGCTTTGAGAGATGCAGGTATTCAGGCGAGGTGGCCAGTCTATGGAGCTCGTACGCAGTATCCACCGCCAGATTTTGATTCCTCCGAAGAGGAGGACGAGTAGGTATGTTTTCTGCTATCCCTTGTATTTACTTCCATTCAATGCGTACATTGAATATGTTAAGTTTGGGGGTGGTTTGAGGGATTAGTAGTTGTATATATATTGTTGTATTTTGTGTTCATATAGGATATCATGTTTGCATAGTAGTGATAATTCATGCATGATTGTTATGTTCGTATTATCTACGTGTGTTCATATAGGACGTTTTGTTTTATTTTCGTATACTATGTGAGTTTTCATTTAGTTGCATTTCCATGGCATGCATATTTCATGATCCCTTAGGACAAGCTGATTCTGATTGATAGGTGGATGTTGATTTGGGTGTGATGATGATGAGTAGAGGGCTGATTTATAGTTTCTATGAAATTGACTTGCATGTTACGGGAACAAATTTTATTACACAGTCTCATTGGGGTGCTTTTGGGCTAGGTTAGGGTCATGCCTGTGGGATGTTTTGAGATTTAATCACTTGTTTATATTTAGAATTTTCGTTATTCCCTTTATAGCGTAGGAACATTAAAGTCTAAGTTTGGGGGAAACCAGGAATTTTCATGCTAGTTGTTCATAATTGTTAATAATGGCTAGGCGTCAAAATGGCTAGTAGCCGGCTCATATTTATATGAGTAGTCTAGGGTTGGAAATGAGAAAGGCTCATTCCAGATTGCAGAGAAAAAAAAAAAAGAGTCAATAAGTTATTTGTTCATATGCAAAATTAACCAGAGTGAGCTCTTTAATACTCGAGTAATTAAGTCTGAGGGGACTTAGTCCTAGTAACCTAAAGCCATTGTGGTTTGGGATTGCTGACCTAACACTCGCTACATGGGTATTATTGTATAAGCCTTTTGGGGTCTCATTCATTGCACGGTTAAATAAGCATGCGTATTGTATATTCTATTATGTGTCATAGTAATAAAGCATGAGTTTCTGTCTACCTTGGATAAGGGTGGAGGTGTTCCTAGGTTATGGAGTGTCTACAGTCTATTCTAATTATAAACCTGTGATTGTCTTGACGGAAAGCATGTATGATTTTTGACCTAGTTTTGGGAGTATTTCTGATGAGCATCGCACACACGCACGTTTCTGTTCATGTATTTGTTAGTATACGGGGATTTAGTCGAGCTCTGCTTGGATTTGTTACATTCATTGAGATATTTGCTTGTTAGTTGGTTTTGGTGAGTTTGAAGGGGATCTTGCGTTTTCATAGTAGTTGCATTCATGCATTGCATTGCATTAGGTAAATGGATTTTGTGGGTACATTCGCTATAGGCCCTCACGAGACCTTACTCGTCCACTAGGGCTGCCTAGGGGTTTAAAGGGCTTGTTGCATATGCCAAATGCAACCGTGATCACCTACGGAAGTGGTACTAGTCAGTTAGTTGTAATTGTTAATGCTTGAGGACAAACATCGGTTTAAGTTTGGGGGTGTGATAAGTGGATTTTATATCTACTTGGAGCATTCTAAATTGGCTTAAATTGATTGTCTTGGACTCAAGTTTCTTGTAGTTTTGATGTGTTTTGCTTAGTTGTGCAGGTTTAAGAGAATGTTGATTAAGGTGGATGCTTCTATAATTTTTTGGGAATTAATTGATTAAAATTCGGATTTTCTGGGAAGGCTGCGCAGCTTACACTGTTTTGGCCATATTTGGAGTTCTGTAAGTCTGTTTTCAGCGATCTTACTGCCCACGCGAAGCTTGAGAGATTTTCTACAACCTGGGATAGGAATCACGTGCAAGTAAAGTGATGAATTAAATCGCGCGTGCAGTCTTTGTGAAGCATGGCTGGGAAATTCCTGTTTTGCCCTTTTCAAGTTCTAATTATATTCCGGGCAGGTTTTAGCACCTTAATTAAATTCTAATTGTAATAGAAGATTAATTATTACTGGGCAAGAAAGCTAGAGCCTATAAAAACACATCTAAGCATTGTAATAGATATACAGATTATCATAGTTTTATTATTGTAACCAGCTGAGATCTGCAAGAGAGAAAAGGAGAGAAGGGTTCAACGCTCGTGACAAGCAAGGATCTAGATCTACTTCATCTTTTGTATACGTTGGATTATAGATTTGTTTTCTCAACTCTTTATTTTTATAATATTATTACGTCTTTCTTCCATATCTTGTTTTATGTCATGTTTTCATCAAATCCCATGACGATGAACAGTTCAATTATGGGCTAATCGTTGTCGTGGGATCCTAGTGGATTTATCTATGTAGCTTAGTAGTTTGTATGCCTTAGAGATTTATGTGTGGTGAATTATTGATATCCTTGTATGGTTGTGCTTATTGAATTTAGGTGCGTCGTGAACATCTAATTTGTTAATCTCTTGCTAAACGAGAGTGGATCTTGAGATTTAGAACTTGCCATGCTAGCATAGGATAGGTTGATGTTAATCATCATGATTTGTGGCATGAATAGAGATATTATGCTACCCTATGTGGTCTAAGTGGATAACTTGTGCTTCAACCTCTATGTTTTCAAATTCTATAGAGATATAGGGTCTAAACATAATAGGTGCCTATTCATCTTCTATCTCTTTTGTGGATGTATGTGTAGATTGGTACTAGTATACCGAGAGGTAACTTTTACTCTTTTCGTGTTATCCGATCAGATATCAAACCCATCGCATGTTTTAATTAAAGGCTGCAACTCTAAGTGAAGTAGATGATGAAACTAGGATTCCATGTTTTATTCTCGTATAAGTAATTCGATTTTAATTCTCGTTAATTGTTTTTAATTCTTAGTTTTATAATTCGCATCTTAGTATAATTTAGATAAACAACCCCAATTTGTTACTTTTCTTAGCAGTGAATTAAAACCATACATTGTTGCATAGGCATATTTACTGAATTGAACACCATTCTAGATCTCTGTGGGAACGAACTTGATTTAATCATATATTACTTGTGACAACGTGCGCTTGCGTGATTTTGCATAACAATCAACAACCTTTAGGAGGAATCAGACCCTCATCTTATATCATTCTTAGTGATTCAACCCAAGACCATACTTACAATGTCTCTAATTTGCTTAAAGAAAATAAAGAAGCCTTAAGTTGGTTTAGGGAAAACACTAGTGATACTTGTGCTAATAGGTTGTATGATCCAATGTTGCTGGAGAAAATTTGTTCTAATCCAAATTTTCAAAAATGTCTTGAATTTTTCTCACAGCTTCATCCAAATGTTCCTATCGGAATCGGCTGATTCACTTTTATTTCCTTACCTCCCCTCGTGAAGTCCAGGTATGGGGGAGGAATTGTGTGTGTAGGTCGTATTAATTTTTTGTTTTTCGTCTCCGTCATCCCTTATCAGGTATTATCTCCTCATTCTCATTTGTCATTTCTGTTACATTTGCATACATTGAGGACAATGCATGATTAAGGTATGGGGGAGGGTTTTAGTGTAAAAAAAAAATTGAAAATCCAAAAAAATTAAAAAATTTGAAAATCCAAAAAAATTAAAAAAAAATTTTAAAAATAGATGATGTGTAAAATAACTGCAAGCGCACAGTGGTTAATTGTAGCAAATACAGGTCGATCCACAGAGACTATGAATTTTCAAAACCCTAATAATTAAATCAGGCGAACTAGACAATTAGGTTTGAGATGAGTTTTAATTAACCTAATTAACCTAATTAACAATTATTATCAAATAATATGGAAAACCTAGGAATCCGAATCCGTTAATCAATCACAATTAATATCAACTCGCCCTAAAATCAATCCTCTTTTCTTCCCAAATAAGATATATCAATCAACGAGACAAGCATATACTATGAAACTTGTTATCTAACAATAACCTATCAAAACTTCAAAGAGCAAGCATAGGTTATGAAAAACAAATCTAGTAACAATAATATATCAAAATCACTTTGTCAATTGATCAATTAAGCACCAAGAAAAGTTATGAGAACCTATTAATAGGAACGAGAAGAAATCAAAAGCAATTAAATTAACTTCATCTTCATCCTAGGAAAAGAAAATTAGCTAGACATAATAATTATGTAATAAGCAAAATAATTAATATATAACATATAAAAGATACGACTAAATAAAGTGATATGGGTAAACAAATATTATTAATAAATACCTGGACAACTTAAACAACTTAAAAACTCTAAACTTAATTCACGTGAATGGCAGGAAAATTAATACAGCGCAGAAACAAGAAATCAATTTATCTATCTAAGAAACAGAGTATGCGATTCAGAGAAATAAAATAAACTAATCTAACATAAATAAAATTCAAGATGTCTAAATTGTTGTCTAAAGTGGTGTCTCAAATACAAGAGAGAAGCCCCATATATATATAGGGAAAAACTTGGGCTTGGATCTTCGATTACAAATTTGATATTGAATATAATTTCTTCAATTTCCTTTTCTTCTCCAATAAGTATTCAATTTTTCCTCCAATTTATTTGTCTTCAAGAATTTTCCACCTCCTTTCCCTTTTTGCACCTTTTCCTGCTAGAAATCTGTTTTTATTTATTTTCCTACAAAACAAAATAAAACAATTTATTAAATAATAAAATTACAAAAATGAACATAAATTAGGTATTAAAAATATGATGAATTATGGACCTATCAAATGCCCCCATACCTATCTTTTACTCGTCCTCGAGAAAAATATAAAATATAAAATATAAAATACTACCTAAATAAATAATACCACTTCCGTAGGTGATCACGGTTGCATTTGGCATATGCAACAAGCCCTTTAAACCCCTAGGCAGCCCTAGTGGACGAGTGAGGTCTCGTGAGGGCCTATAGTGAATGTACCCACAAAATCCATCTAGCTCATGTAAAAGATTGCTCAATGCAACACCACACATACAAGTCATCTCATGCTACATCAACTAAAGAAATCAAAGTGAATTTGCAATGTCTTGGTGTGTAAGGTACAAGCATTCACATAGTCTACTCAAAGAAATATGCATAGGTCCTCAAAAGTCCACGTCAAGTGTAAGAATAAGTTGGTAACCATGCTAAGCCCACAAGAGTACACCTTAGAGTCAAAACTTGGGATCTCATATGCAGAAACAAGTAACAACTCACCTTTCACTCACAAAAGAATATTCACTCAAGAACAAGGGTAAGTGTATCACTCAATTCCAACAAAATCATAAGCATGCTTGACATTTGGTATCAATCTAACTTTAACACAACATACATCAATGACGATAATCAAAAGGTCTTTTATTTGGGTTGTAATGGGGCTAGGGACAAGGTATGTCAAGTAAGGCCAAATAAGGTGAAGTGTCAAAAACTAGTAGGAACCATTATAAATTTTACACACAACACCATACATCCTCCCCATACATGGATTTTCTAATTTTCTTCCAACAAAATGCTTGACTAGTCGAATGAAGAAGGATCACACAAACACAAAAACATAAGTATGCTCTCAGATAACTTTTTTTTCTTTTTTTTTTGGCTTTTTTTTTTGAGAGCTAAGATAGATAATATATATATACAATCACAATCCTTCTTCAAAAATTTCTTGAACGACTAACAAGTAAGCAACAAAACCCAATATTTCCCCAAAAGTAATGAACAAAAGTTAACCCATCTCACACACCTTATTATTCCATCAACTTCCTACTAGCCTTTGACAAATTGGGATCAAGTATACGTTAGGTTACACAAGAAAAAGGTCTAGGCAAGTAATGTGGTATGTCACCGAAAAAAAATAGGATAAAGCTCAAAGGGGTAACTAATTGATCACATATAAAGGGTGTGGTAATTTGGATAATAATAGGTTATTCCTAAATGCCTTTATCATCTTATGTAACACCCCCAGATCCAGGGTCAGGGATCTGGTCGTTACGGTCTCAATATCCATCCATAAGACCAACATAATTTAAATTACAACCTTGTGACCCAAAACAACAACATAAAACACACCCGTTATAGTCCCAGAGATGAAATCAAAGCAACCAACAATATTATTAATCACAAGTTTGAGTTCTTACAACCCAAAGAATTACAATTAACCATTACAAACTCTTTGCCATCCATTTGTATATGCCATATAATAATTACACTTGATACTCAAATGCTAACAACTAGCCTACCAGTAGCTGCCTCTTCAGCAATGGTAGCTATGACCTCAGCGATTATTCCTCTGACGGCTGTCACCTGCTTACGCTGAGTGCGCCTTGCGTGGCCATCTGATCTAGCTGTTGTTGTGATATAAATAAATAAAGCAAGGGTGAGCAATAGCCCACCTAAAAGAATATAACTGAACAGTAATAATATATAACAGTTCAAAATATCTTTGATACCATATGCCATGCATTAACGACCGTATTACCAATTTAAGGTATGAGATGTAGTTACAAAGTAACTTTAAATATAATTGATCCGAAGAAATATCTGCTATGGCAAAGATAAGCAAGATATTATCAAATTTTCATGATAGAGGAACTTGCTGGAAGAATATTGCAATTCCAGTTCAAGTACTTTTCAAACCTGCCAACAATGATAATGTTGCAGAAAATTTCCCAATTTGGAAGATGAACTAATACGGGAGCTTTGCCGCGCCAGGAGCCACAACATTTACGATGATCAGTCGCATGTCATGCTCCCCATCATTTGTTCTCTACATGTAGAAGGAAGCACCGACGGATCGCCCGCCCTCTAGAACCCCCCGACCAACGGTTGGGCCATTAATTGCTGGACCGGCGCCACTCGGCCACTTACGCGTCTCCTAGTTCGAATAACATCCATAAATCTGAAACATAAAGTTCGTCCCCCTTTCCCCAAGTATAGTACTTGTTGATAGGACTCCATAAAGTAGTCGTATCTAATTGGAAAGGAAAATTTCACCAATATTTCCCAAGCTGATGCTTGTTAATGGATATAAACTTGTTCCATCAATCTTACCCCTCGAGCATTGAGGAGGTAACCAAACAGACTCATATCGATGTTTGAAAGAATCAAGATGCGGGTGACAAGATAGTTTAGCAAGTATAGGACCGGGCAGTCCAATAAATAACATCTCTCAAGTGAGGTCCCCTTATATACCTTTGGAAGTTGAGCGAGTATTTAAATCTTCTTTAAGATAGATTTAAATAAAAATAAAGTTTTGGGAACCTCCCCTTGATAAAAATAGTTATAAAATACTCCAAAATATTTTACACCATATCTGAAGGTGACAGATAATTTTTGAATAATATGAATCATTATAAAAGAACTTAAAAGGCTTTAAATAAATATTCCAAGAATATTTATTAACTCAATATTAATTAAGGAATATGAATAAATCATAATATTACTCGTAAGTAATCCTCGAATGAATATTTAGAATTATTTACTAAATAACTCTCTTCTTTATATGAATATTCAAAATAATATTCATTAATTAAATAAACTCAAATAAATGTTTAAAATAATGTTCACTAAATAAATCCAACCTTAAATGGATATTTGAAAATAATAATGTTTATTGGTGAAATAAACATCCCTTGGATATTTGATATAATATTCATTGAATTAATAATGAATATTCAACTTAAGAATGATACTTATTGATGAAATAATTGTCGACTGAATATTTGAGACAATATTCATTAAATAAATAATGAATATTCAATCCTAATAATATTTATCGAAGAAATGATTATCGAATGAATATTCGAAATTATGTTCAATAATTGAATCGACTTTAAATGAATGTCGAAGATAATATTTATCGTCTCAAGGGAATATTCAAAATAATATTTATCGATGAACTGGAGTTCGAATCAATGTTCAACTAATATTTATAAAAAAAATAGAGATTGAATGAATATTCGAAATAATATTCATTTAAATAAATAAGGCTCGAATGAATATTAAAATAATATTCATTAAATAAATAAACTCGAATGAATATTCAAAATAATATTTATCGAAGAAATAAGAATGAAAATTCTCTAAGTAAATAACTTAACTGAGGGTTCGAAATAATATTCGAATATTAAATCGACTTTAGATGAATAGTAAAGCTAATGTTCATCGAATAATTAAATATCTGATGAATAACCCGAATAATATTTATCAAATAACCTCAAAGGAATATCTCAATAATATTCGCCAGATAATAAATGGGAAATATTTACTTAATTATTTTCCTCTGAAAATAATGTCAATATATCAAGAAATAACGACTCCCGGTCTATAATCAAGGAATGAGGTTCAGATGCCCTTCGTTTAAGGGTCTTAGAAATTTACGGCTTATAACTGATATAATAACTATCTAGCTCATAAGCCAACAATAATTCAGGGAACAAGTATATCAATATGACTTTGAAAGTAGGCATGCATGCTATGGCATATGTATAACAGAAAGCATATGTATATATATTCACAACAACAGTCTTTTAAAAAGGATTTGAAACTTGCCTGGAAATCGAGTGTGGGTAGGGGTAGTGGTAGCGTGTCCCGGGTCAGTCTGGTGATCTATAAAGAGCCAAGGCACTCGGGATTAATCACTTAACACTTTACAAGGTTAAATATAAACTTCACTTAAGTCGAAACACGTTGCTCGAATTATTTCGTTATACACATCTTAGTGTAACTCTTTTTATCACCGATGCAGTTCGTCATATGTTCGCTATTATGACCCGTCATTGTACCCACACTTAATACGTACTTAAGCCATGTAAGTTTTAATATCGATCATTTACGAATCAAGATTGTACTACGAGTTTTATCGTCCGTTTTCTAAGTTATTAACCAAAGTCATAATCAAGCATGCTTCTAGGGGTTCGTTCGCGTTTAACCTTGATTCAAACATTTTTATAAAATCGTAAAACGATCCTTTTAACGCAAAGTTTTCTCTCACACCTTCCTTATCATCTCTAGTATTTAATTACGATGGTTCGCTACTGCATTACCGAATTTATACAGGTTCAATTCCGATTACGAACTGGTGCTCTCGTTTACGAACCACTTATCTTAATTCGACCATAACTCCTAAACCGTATATCCATTTCACTCGATCTTTATATCAAAACGAAGCTCATAACATGAACTAACTAAACATAGCAAAATCCGGGACTGGACAGTAAGGTAAGGCTACTGCTAATCACGGTTTCTTAAGGTTAACGACAATCGGGCATTACGACGGCTATGTTTACATGATTTCCAAATTTCAAACCATCCAATAATCATAGTTTCCACTCCAAACAACATATACATGTTATTCAACCATGAACTAAGACCAAGCAATGTCTTTCCATTCATCTAAACTAATTTAACAATTATCAAAGCCCAAACATAAACTTAATGTCTTAAACATGCATATAACTATAAAACTCCATGAAAACTCATGTTTCATCCAAAGGCTACAAGTGTTATACCTTCCTTGATGTATGAATGAACTTAGTAATCCTTGGTTAGTCCTTATCTAGCCTTAATATAGCTTGATCTAGCCAAAGAAATCAAGAAAAGAAAAGTTAGTTCATAAGAACACTATTCATCAAGAACTTTGATCATGGTTTTGATCTAGTTAAACACCTTGGTTGTTGATGATCTCTTGGATTTACCTTTTACTTGATACTAGCTTTGATTTAAGCTCAAGATTGAAGTGAATGGATGGTTGGAAGTGGAAATCTCCCTTTGGAAAAGAGCAAGGCCGAGAGCTCTTGTAGCTTGGTGGTGGTGGTTTTTGTTTTTGTGTTTTGGTGATAATAATGCTATACACTTGATATATAATGGATGCATCTCTTCTTAATGTGTTGTCACTCATCTATAGGTGCCACTTGTTGGCTTCTTATTGGACCATGTGTTGCTTCCACATTAAACAAGTCCATTTTTGCAAAAGTTCACTTATATCACCTAGCTTGTAGTTGACTTACAAACATGTCACTTAGGTTTCTCCTTTTTCCACCAATTGCACTTGTTTGTCTCTTGGTTATTTTGTTCGTTTCTTTGTCCGGTTATTACTCAATTTCCTTGCTTGTTCGGAGGAATAACTCATTCGTTTCTAGTTAGGGTTTCACCGGAGACCTTCTTAATAATTATAATACCATTCCCCATCTTTCTTAATACTTCTCGAATTTAAATTCCTTAAATCCCTTTAATAAATACTTAAGTCTAGCAGTGTCCAGGAAATCTCAGAGAAAATAAAAGTGCTGCTTTTCAGAATCCGATGTCGTTTACATATAATTATTTCGCCCCTGGATCATGAATACGAACTCAGAATTCCATTCTCAATACTTTTATATAACGTCGTCTAATAATATTCGTATTTCTACCAAAAACACTATTCATTCTTTATTCCATCCTTATTCCTTATATTTATAATAATGTCCTTGCTCTCTTTCGGGCATTCCTTAACCCTTTTACGGAATCACTGGACTAACAGCAGATATTGATTTGGATGACATGAGAATATTTCTTCTACTTGGAATTTCCATATCTTATCTTTCTAGGAGATAGATTATTCTTATCTAGGTTGTCAACCCGTTGCATTCTTCCTAACATATAAACCTTAGAATCTATATCCATTCAACACTCATTCATTAGAACTGCTAATACCTTGTATTCAGAATCACTGTTCCTTCTTTCATCAATATATAAAAAGTTTTAATTCTACCGAAAATTCGGGGTTCTTACAGTCTCCCCTCCTTAAAAGGATTCCGTCCCGGAATCAGGTAGAAGACAACTGGGTACTTATTGGTTATTTCACTTTCCAATTCTCTGGTCGATCCTTACACATTCCAATCTTTCTAAAGCGCATCGTACTGGTGTTACAATACACCCTTTATACGTTCTACCAATTCCTTGGTACTTTCGCACAACACATTATCCGGTATACGCTCTTGTCCGGTCTTATACTATTAACCTTATTGGTACATGCAGTGACTTCGGTATCACTAACGCGCTACGAATTCCGGAGATAACCTCACTCGTAATTTTGCAATTCCTGACTGCTTTAATCTTCGCAATCTCGCTCAATATATATAATTAGAAGAATTTATTGAGAGATCACTATGATCAATGAACATTTGTTATATTGCATAGTTAGTACAGAAGGGGGCCAGCCTTTAGTACTTGACAAACAATTAAACAATTAATGGCATTCCACTTAGACTTCTATCACACAGACAGATCGTCACGTAGCAGTACCTCCCCTCCTTAAAGGGTTGTTCTTCTCAATTTAAAAGAAAATAAATAAGGAAGAAGAAAAGAAAAGAATTTCAAAGAATTATATAAGAAAATTTTCATGATTGTCGAAATATCATACTTAGAATTCACCTCTGAACTATAGAGGTTTATTAGCGAAGAAAGATAATCGTATTCGTATCAAATACTACTTTATCATAATCTCACATATCACATGTCCTTACTGCTCTGTCCATCCTTCTATGGACCTATACTCTTGTTCGATATTAGCATCATTTACTTTTGGAAAATCCTTCAACCTTTCAGGTTAAATCTTGGATTTCTCGCTTGACTTTATTATAACTGACATTTCACGCCACGAAACTAGATCTTTCATATTCATAATACTAACACTATCAGGTTGTCATTCCGAGAGTTCATTAGAAAAACTCATTCATCAATCCATTCATAACATTTCTTGCTTCACATTCCATTATTTCCCAATCTTTTCTTTATCAATCACATTCTTCGTATTATCTAATTCTTATTTACTTCTGTTGGTTAACTTCCACCGTCATCTCAGTATTGAGACACTCATCACCTTTACTCAATACGTGTTACACGTTTGGGTCAAATTTTCCTTTGTTCAACCATCTAGATTTCACCTTCTCATTCCATGAGTCTCTTTATTACTCAATCAATCTATTCCGTATTTCTTCGAATTTTCCAAACTTAAAAGGAGTCAATTTGTATGTCATTTTTGCTCCTAATTCCAACTTTCCGTTTTGGCCAATACCCTTGCCCTGCCAATTCCATACTTTCCTCGCTTCATTACTGGAGCTTCTCATGAGCCCGCCTATCTGTCTCTCTTATTGATTCTCAACTCTATTTCTATCTCTATCCGTCACTTGTCTTTATTTCTACTATAATCATTTTATGATCCATCATAGCCTAATCATTTATTTCAAATATCCTGTTGTTTCAAAATTAAACCATCCAAAATAAACCTGGATGATTTCTCTAACTTAGATTCAATTCGACATCTCCACAGTCGTTATCACCTAATTTCTTAGGAGAATCACCATCGCTTATCGTTTACACAGTGCTTGAATCACTAAACATGCGGGTTTCATAATTGTCAATTCAAGATCCTCTAGGAAAACAAAATAATCAATATTCCCTATCCATAGGGAATGCTTCCTGAACTTGACGCAGATATTACATGAAGCAGATAAAATTACAGAAGAGCTTCCAGCATCATAGCTGGAACAAGCAGGTGAGATTATTAATCATATGTCTCCAGTATAAGACTGGAAGCTTAGCAGTTCACTTAATCACTTTTCCGAACCTCGTTAATCCTTCTCACAAGGATACTTTTCAGCATCACGATTCTCCAACCTCATAATCCTCTATCTTGTTTACACAGAAATACATCAACATAAACTTGCTTGTCATTCATCGTCATGCCAATAGCTTATCAATGTCCGTACCAATCTAACTTCTGTATTTAATCATCCCTTATTAACTCATCTCTCCTCTTTCTTTCTAAAATACGGGAGAGTCGCTTGGGGAATTTTGCTCTGGCCTGTCGCAGAATCTTCTAGTGTCAGTAATGTGCTGCAGACAAAATCAGGAGTCGAATGTTTACTTAAACTATCCTTATAGTTGGTTCTCGCACCATCATCGGGGAACATAAATTCCTCCATCACAATCTGACCTTCAAGGCCATTCTCATTTTCACGCTATTCCTTTAGTATGAGCATATATACTTACTTCCTTATACTTAAAGTGTCGGCCACCTCATTGGCCTTTCCTGAATATAATAATTTCTTGAAGTCAACGTTTTCTGGATTTATTCCAACTCAGGGTGAAAGCATTCTCCCTTAAATTCTGCTGAATGGGAGAAAGCATATACCAGTCTTTTCCAAAAGTCATTGCTTCCACCTTTCTGGTGTGAACTTTACTACAGGTACTCCCAATCATACCTAGGATATTTCCTTACTTAACTCCCTTCTCGTTTTAGGATAATCTCAACCTTATTGGTTCAATCCATACTTCCTCATGGTTTTACACATGCTTCATCTGGCCTTATTATTACTATGCCATACATTCCTTACCAAACTTCCCCTTTGAAGTTCAGAACATTACCTCTTCCCTTATAGGGTCTCTTAGGTCATCCTCATCATTCCTCCTGTATCTTCTGGGTACAGGGTATATCGAACATCAATAATCAATTTTATAACAATTCTGTCTATGTACTTTTCGAGACTCCTTTCCACAAATCCTTACAGGCTCTTTATACTTTGGTCGATTCAACTTATATCGTCTGAATTCAAAATGTCTTTATTAGGGGTGATGCTATCCTTTGTGCATCCCCAGGGTTCGTCTAAATTTATGGATGCTCTACCCTCAATTCTATTTTCAAGGAATACTTACATTACCCTGAAATTGGCAATCAAATCATTCTCATCTTAATAATCTATAGGTAGCTTAATGTTTACCTTTCTTTCAAATGAATGTCGGTCTACATGACCTTCCAAAAGACAACATATGTCTATCTACTCTTTCATACAGAACTTGGTAATGGTAGCAAGGATGTTCTGGAAGATATTGGTCGTGCTCAACGTGAATCTCTTAGTGCCTAATGCTCTTTTGAGGACACTAAGCCTCAGATAACATTTATACATCATACTGCACTGACTTTGGCAATCTTCGTAACTTTTCAGTGGTCACTACCCTCAATCCTAATACGTTCATGGTATATATAAAATCCATCATCATGTATCTCAATTCAATTTATATCAAAAGCCCTCGCGGTTGGCACTTGATTAGAAGCACCCCGCTTTGTCCTTACATTGCTGGTTCAGTCACTTGATAATCCTGAGTGACTTGGCCCCATCTGGCCATGCTAAATATGTGAGTTTAGGGGTCGGCTAATAGCATTACTTTTCTAGCAATTGCTGGCATAGTGCCTTCTACTTTGATACCTTTTGATCTTTTCAAAACTTCACTCCATATAAGTCTCAATCGACTTCTCGGTGCCATCTCCGGTCACCTTTCCTTTTCTTTTATTCTTCTAGTTACTCTTATCAATTTCATGTGCCACAAAAGCTTAACATTTCTGGCATGACAACTTTTTCATTTAAGTCCATCCCGAACTTTCTTAGTTCGGCTTGTTCCTTCTTTACATTTCCCTTTTTACCATCCAATCTTATCTTCATTAGTTTATTTCTAGAATCAATCGTAATAATCGGGATCTATCTACCAATCCGTATAGCGGCTACCTTACCCAATTCATAGGGTTTGCTTCAGTTTCCACTTTCCTCAGTGATGTATTCAGATAATCAGAAAGACAAGGTTTGCCAAATTTTGTCCAATTCCTTTCCAGGATTAGGGAAATTCCAGTCAATCTATCCACCCACTGGTAACACTAAAAAGATCCATTTCGATACCGGAAGAACATTTCTAGGAACATCCAAGCGGTTCAAACCATAGATAGTTAAAATAAAGAAATGATTGACATAAAGTTGGGAATTTAACCATTGGAAAGAAACTAAATATATATTCCATAGAAGGGAATTTAAAAGCTATAAACTGAAACATGCCACATCTCCCCGGTACATATTCATCCTAGTAGTTGATGCCACCTAAACCTGTATGGGGTGCATCATAACATAACACACAGTCATTAGGCAACACCCATGCTGGGTCGTCACCGATTTCATCTTTAGCTCCAGGGAGATTTTCTCATATTTCTCTTGTCCATTTGGACTTTTTAATCTTACAAACAAGTCGGGTTACGGGACTGCAATCTTTGTAAAGTTCTGAACAAATCTTGGGTAATACCTTGTGAATCTTATGAAATTTCTCACTCTTGTTGGTGGGGTTGGCCTTTTTCGATTTGAAACTGTCTTTAACTCGGCAAGGTCAACCAACACTACTTACTATTGATCGTATGTCCTAATAACTGAACCTCATTTTGCCAGACTCATACTTCGAGAACTTGGCATACACTTGTTCATTCAAGCTTCATCTAAAAACATTCTCAATTACATCTTAACCATTGATCGGCTTACTGATCCATTCATGATTCAGTGTTGGAATAACTTAAGGTAACTACCATGATCCATTCAAGGAAAAGAAGAATTAATATACATTTGAATCACATGCATTAGAGGTTCCTGGCAAATCATTCCACTGAGTTGAGCTAAACTTATACTTAGTTCTTGACAATAGTCTCATAACTAGTTTCACATAGACTCACTGGTCTTCTCCTCCTATAGGTTCCGAGATCGTTGTCTCGCTTACTACTTCCTTATGTAACTTTATCCACTCAGGCCATCACTTTCCGGTATCTTTACTTTCTAAGCTGATCCATTCATAAAATGACATCTCACTGAAGAAAACCACCTCATCAATTTCAATGGTTTCATGAATTATAACCTATGAAATCTGCCTTCTCATGGCGAATTACTATTGACAATATTCAAACGTAGCCCATTTATCAAATGATATGGCACTTGATGCCTCTATCTTAACTGCTCCTGGAGACTCTGCTCCTTGTCCTCTATTGTTGACTTTGATAATCATGTACCACTCTATCTCTTTCCTCATTAATCTAAAGGTCTCTAAGGATTTTAACCTATCCCTATATAGGATCTCAAGTAATTCCTCAAATCCATCCTGCCTGCTGGTACTTCATCTAGCAGTCTAGCTACGAATCCAATACGCATCCTTAGTTCTCTTAATAATATCTCAGTTCTGTATGCTCACTTTTATGAGCACTATACCTTAACTCTTACAGTCTCTCTGGCTGTAGCCCTCATTTCCTTAAGGGTAAACTCCTTATCCTTATCAGGATTCTCCTCCTTTGCTAGAACCTCTTCCAGGTCCTCAGTAGGGTACTCTATCGAATCCACCATCCGATCGTTAGCATATAATCAAACATCATCGTGTTGCTGCTCGTATGCTTCAAGGTCCGTCCTCTTACTAGTCGGTACGAGATCGAGCTTAAGTTACTATCATGATACTTAATAGTTCCCATAAGGGTTTTATATGTCAATACTACATTAAGTAGTCCGACTATGAACTTGGCAAGAGTTCTTATTATCTTAATGAATTTATTGTTTTAACGTCACGTCATCTCTGGGATTTATAACGCTCTCTCTGATACCATTTCTGTAACACCCCCAGATCCAGGGTCAGGGATCTGGTCGTTACGGTCTCAATATCCATCCATAAGACCAACATAATTTAAATTACAACCTTGTGACCCAAAACAAAAACATAAAACACACCCGTTATAGTCCCAGAGATGAAATCAAAGCAACCAACAATATTATTAATCACAAGTTTGAGTTCTTACAACCCAAAGAATTACAATTAACCATTACAAACTCTTTGCCATCCATTTGTATATGCCATATAATAATTACACTTGATACTCAAATGCTAACAACTAGCCTACCAGTAGCTGCCTCTTCAGCAATGGTAGCTATGACCTCAGCGATTATTCCTCTGACGGCTGTCACCTGCTTACGCTGAGTGCGCCTTGCGCGGCCATCTGATCTAGCTGTTGTTGTGATATAAATAAATAAAGCAAGTGTGAGCAATAGCCCACCTAAAAGAATATAACTGAACAGTAATAATATATAACAGTTCAAAATATCTTTGATACCATATGCCATGCATTAACGACCGTATTACCAATTTAAGGTATGAGATGTAGTTACAAAGTAACTTTAAATATAATTGATCCGAAGAAATATCTGCTATGGCAAAGATAAGCAAGATATTATCAAATTTTCATGATAGAGGAACTTGCTGGAAGAATATTGCAATTCCAGTTCAAGTACTTTTCAAACCTGCCAACAATGATAATGTTGCAGAAAATTTCCCAATTTGGAAGATGAACTAATACGGGAGCTTTGCCGCGCCAGGAGCCACAACATTTACGATGATCAGTCGCATGTCATGCTCCCCATCATTTGTTCTCTACATGTAGAAGGAAGCACCGACGGATCGCCCGCCCTCTAGAACCCCCCGGCCAACGGTTGGGCCATTAATTGCTGGACCGGCGCCACTCGGCCACTTACGCGTCTCCTAGTTCGAATAACATCCATAAATCTGAAACATAAAGTTCGTCCCCCTTTCCCCAAGTATAGTACTTGTTGATAGGACTCCATAAAGTAGTCGTATCTAATTGGAAAGGAAAATTTCACCAATATTTTCCAAGCTGATGCTTTGTTAATGGATATAAACTTGTTCCATCAATCTTACCCCTCGAGCATTGAGGAGGTAACCAAACAGACTCATATCGATGTTTGAAAGAATCAAGATGCGGGTGACAAGATAGATTAGCAAGTATAGGACCGGGCAGTCCAATAAATAACATCTCTCAAGTGAGGTCCCCTTATATACGTTTGGAAGTTGAGCGAGTATTTAAATCTTCTTTAAGATAGATTTAAATAAAAATAAAGTTTTGGGAACCTCCCCTTGATAAAAATAGTTATAAAATACTCCAAAATATTTTACACCATATCTGAAGGTGACAGATAATTTTTGAATAATATGAATCATTATAAAAGAACTTAAAAGGCTTTAAATAAATATTCCAAGAATATTTATTAACTCAATATTAATTAAGGAATATGAATAAATCATAATATTACTCGTAAGTAATCCTCGAATGAATATTTAGAATTATTTACTAAATAACTCTCTTCTTTATATGAATATTCAAAATAATATTCATTAATTAAATAAACTTAAATAAATGTTTAAAATAATGTTCACTAAATAAATCCAACCTTAAATGGATATTTGAAAATAATAATGTTTATTGGTGAAATAAACATCCCTTGGATATTTGATATAATATTCATTGAATTAATAATGAATATTCAACTTAAGAATGATACTTATTGATGAAATAATTGTCGACTGAATATTTGAGACAATATTCATTAAATAAATAATGAATATTCAATCCTAATAATATTTATCGAAGAAATGATTATCGAATGAATATTCGAAATTATGTTCAATAATTGAATCGACTTTAAATGAATGTCGAAGATAATATTTATCGTCTCAAGGGAATATTCAAAATAATATTTATCGATGAACTGGAGTTCGAATCAATGTTCAACTAATATTTATAAAAAAATAGAGATTGAATGAATATTCGAAATAATATTCATTTAAATAAATAAGGCTCGAATGAATATTAAAATAATATTCATTAAATAAATAAACTCGAATGAATATTCAAAATAATATTTATCGAAGAAATAAGAATGAAAATTCTCTAAGTAAATAACTTAAATGAGGGTTCGAAATAATATTCGAATATTAAATCGACTTTAGATGAATATTAAAGCTAATGTTCATCGAATAATTAAATATCTGATGAATAACCCGAATAATATTTATCAAATAACCTCAAAGGAATATCTCAATAATATTCGCCAGATAATAAATGGGAAATATTTACTTAATTATTTTCCTCTGAAAATAATGTCAATATATCAAGAAATAACGACTCCCGGTCTATAATCAAGGAATGAGGTTCAGATGCCCTTCGTTTAAGGGTCTTAGAAATTTCCGGCTTATAACTGATATAATAACTATCTAGCTCATAAGCCAACAATAATTCAGGGAACAAGTATATCAATATGACTTTGAAAGTAGGCATGCATGCTATGGCATATGTATAACAGAAAGCATATGTATATATATTCACAACAACAGTCTTTTAAAAAGGATTTGAAACTTGCCTGGAAATCGAGTGTGGGTAGGGGTAGTGGTAGCGTGTCCCGGGTCAGTCTGGTGATCTATAAAGAGCCAAGGCACTCGGGATTAATCACTTAACACTTTACAAGGTTAAATATAAACTTCACTTAAGTCGAAACACGTTGCTCGAATTATTTCGTTATACACCTCTTAGTGTAACTCTTTTTATCACCGATGCGGTTCGTCATACGTTCGCTATTATGACCCGTCATTGTACCCACACTTAATACGTACTTAAGCCATGTAAGTTTTAATATCGATCATTTACGAATCAAGATTGTACTACGAGTTTTATCGTCCGTTTTCTAAGTTATTAACCAAAGTCATAATCAAGCATGCTTCTAGGGGTTCGTTCGGGTTTAACCTTGATTCAAACATTTTTATAAAATCGTAAAACGATCCTTTTAACGCAAGGTTTTCTCTCACACCTTCCTTATCATATCTAGTATTTAATTACGATGGTTCGCTACTGCATTACCGAATTTATACAGGTTCAATTCCGATTACGAACTGGTGCTCTCGTTTACGAACCACTTATCTTAATTCGACCATAACTCCTAAACCGTATATCCATTTCACTCGATCTTTATATCAAAACGAAGCTCATAACATGAACTAACTAAACATAGTAAAATCCGGGACTGGACAGTAAGGTAAGGCTACTGATAATCACGGTTTCTTAAGGTTAACGACAATCGGGCATTACGACGGCTATGTTTACATGATTTCCAAATTTCAAACCATCCAATAATCATAGTTTCCACTCCAAACAACATATACATGTTATTCAACTATGAACTAAGACCAAGCAATGTCTTTCCGTTCATCTAAACTAATTTAACAATTATCAAAGCCCAAACATAAACTTAATGTCTTAAACATGCATATAACTATAAAACTCCATGAAAACTCATGTTTCATCCAAAGGCTACAAGTGTTATACCTTCCTTGATGTATGAATGAACTTAGTAATCCTTGGTTAGTCCTTATCTAGCCTTAATATAGCTTGATCTAGCCAAAGAAATCAAGAAAAGAAAAGTTAGTTCATAAGAACACTATTCATCAAGAACTTTGATCATGGTTTTGATCTAGTTAAACACCTTGGTTGTTGATGATCTCTTGGATTTACCTTTTACTTGATACTAGCTTTGATTTAAGCTCAAGATTGAAGTGAATGGATGGTTGGAAGTGGAAATCTCCCTTTGGAAAAGAGCAAGGCCGAGAGCTCTTGTAGCTTGGTGGTGGTGGTTTTTGTTTTTGTGTTTTGGTGATAATAATGCTATACACTTGATATATAATGGATGCATCTCTTCTTAATGTGTTGTCACTCATCTATAGGTGCCACTTGTTGGCTTCATATTGGACCATGTGTTGCTTCCGCATTAAACAAGTCCATTTTTGCAAAAGTTCACTTATATAACCTAGCTTGTAGTTGACTTACAAACATGTCACTTAGGTTTCTCCTTTTTCCACCAATTGCACTTGTTTGTCTCTTGGTTATTTTGTTCGTTTCTTTGTCCGGTTATTACTCAATTTCCTTGCTTGTTCGGAGGAATAACTCATTCGTTTCTAGTTAGGGTTTCACCGGAGACCTTCTTAATAATTATAATACCGTTCCCCATCTTTCTTAATACTTCTCGAATTTAAATTCCTTAAATCCCTTTAATAAATACTTAAGTCTAGCATTGTCCAGGGAATCTCGGAGAAAATAAAAGTGCTGCTTTTCAGAATCCGATGTCGTTTACATACAATTATTTCGCCCCTGGATCATGAATACGAACTCAGAATTCCATTCTGAATACTTCTATATAACGTCGTCTAATAATATTCGTATTTCTACCAAAAACACTATTCATTCTTTATTCCATCCTTATTCCTTATATTTATAATAATGTCCTTGCTCTCTTTCGGGCATTTCTTAACCCTTTTACGGAATCACTGGACTAACAGCAGATATTGATTTGGATGACATGAGAATATTTCTTCTACTTGGAATTTCCATATCTTATCTTTCTAGGAGATAGATTATTCTTATCTAGGTTGTCAACCCGTTGCATTCTTCCTAACATATAAACCTTAGAATCTATATCCATTCAACACTCATTCATTAGAACTGCTAATACCTTGTATTCAGAATCACTGTTCCTTCTTTCATCAATATATAAAAAGTTTTAATTCTACCGAAAATTCGGGGTTCTTACATCTTATCATCAAATAATGTCACGCATTTCAAGAAAGGTCTCAAACAAGTGCTAGCAATGCAAATAACATGTGGACACTCAAGCAAACGAATATAAAATGCAAAAGATATGCATATAGGCTCAAAATCTCACTTGGTGGTAAAACATAATCAATCCCAAGCAAAAAATCTCTTTAATGCACCTACTTGTACTCAAAGCATGGAAACCAAATCTTCTTGCACATATTCATGTCCTTCTAACTACTTACAACATTCAATAAGTCTACTAGTTTCAACTCGCTAGTGTATGTGTGTGCACAAGAACTTAGCATATCACTTCTCAGTCAAAAGCATCAGAAACACAAGAGTACTATAGCATGCAAGGGTGCATCAAGCCAACTTTTAACAAGTAATCATTTCACAAGGCTAGAATTTTTTTTTGATTTTTTCAATTTTTCAATTTTTTTTTTTGGATTTTTTTTATATAATAATACTACTAAATCCCTCCCCCATACCTAAATCATGCATTGTCCTCAATGTATGCAAATGAGAGAAAAATAACAAAGTAAAGGGACGAGAATACCTGATAAGGTCATGACGGAGATACAAAATTACCTATAAAACACACACACACACACATAAAAGAACACACACACACACACTCCCCCATACCTAAACTTGACTATATGGGAGACACTTCATGAAACAGATATATTAACCAATACCAGATCGAGGAAAAACAACACATGTACCACAATCATCAAACATGTGAAACACACCCATAAAAACATCATTATTCACTAGAGAAATAAGATCACTCACCAAAATAAAACTCATACACCTAACATCATTCATAGACCAATTAGACGCTTCTTTATGTTGTTTAAGCAGGTTGATTACTTGAAAATTTTGGTTATGAACTATGTCACTAGAAATAACATGATAAGTTTCTTTATCAACTACCAAAGATTGATCAGGAGTGGAAAAAGATGAATTAAGAACGAATGTGGGTGGCTCACCAACAGAAGTCTTAATAACGGACCTATGATCAAAAGAAATATCCTCAATTTGGGTTTCATGCTTAGAACAAATTGCATTCAATTCATCTAACATCTCATCG
Source organism: Kitagawia praeruptora (assembly GCA_037693485.1). Taxonomy (NCBI): domain Eukaryota; kingdom Viridiplantae; phylum Streptophyta; class Magnoliopsida; order Apiales; family Apiaceae; genus Kitagawia; species Kitagawia praeruptora. Next base: position 6,049,934 of record CM075345.1, on the reverse strand, counting down.
GAAGAAAAAATCCTATAAAACTCATGAAGATCTCTATTACTCTCATACTCTAACATAACATCTTTCTCAAGAAAAGACTCAATTGAACTATCCTCAAGATTCGACCACGAAATAACCTCATCAATCAAATTAACTCCTACAGGTTGTTCAAAAAGCTCATTAGGTTGATTTCCTACATTAAAGACATTAAGATCTATCGTCATGTTCCCAAAAGTGAGTTTCATCGAACCATTCCTACAGTTAATCAAAGCATTAGAGGTAGCAAGAAAATGTCTTCCTAAAATAATGGGAATTTGATTTTTGAGATTTTTGACTGGTTCGGTTTCTAGAACAACAAAATCGACGGGAAAGACAAAATCACCAACCTTAATCAACACATCTTCCACTATACCTGTTGGAGTTTTAACAGAACGATCAGCTAACTGAAGAGTGACACTAGTCTTCTTAAGTTCACCTAAACCCAAAGCTTGATAAACAGATAATGGAAGAAGATTCACACTAGCTCCTAGATCGAGTAAAGCTTTATCAATGAAAGTATCACCTATGACACAAGAGATAGTAGGACAACCAGGATCCTTATACTTCATAGGGATTTGATTTGACAAAATAGAACTAACATGAGATGTTAAGAAAGCTTTCTTAGGAACATGAGTGGTTCTTTTATGAGTACACAAATCTTTTAGACACTTAGCATAAGAGGGAACTTGTTGAATTGCATCTAAAAGAGGAATGTTAATCTTGACTTGCTTAAAGACTTCCAAAATCTTGTCTAACTGAGCAGATTGTTTGTTTGAAGTAAGTCTTTGAGGAAACGGGGCTTTCGGTTTAAAGACTTTTTCATTAGACACATCAAAGTGGGATTTCGAAGGTGGTTCATCAGATGGTGATGATTCATCAGATTTATTTAATTCAGAACTCTCGGGATTTGAAGATTGCTTAAGACTAGGATTCAAGAGCAAAGGATTTGGTTCAGATGTTAGCTTATCTTCTTCTTGAGTATTGACACCAGCATGATTATTGAATTGATTACCAGACCTTAGAGAGATAACAGAATTCACATTTTCATGAGACTTTTGATTTGGATGAAATTTAGGATTAGTCTCGGGTTGACTAGGAAATCGATTTTTCTCTCTCTCTCACTGATTGTGTTTGCCAATTGAGTGACTTGGACCTCTAGTTTAGATATGGCTTGAGTGTTAGAATTTAATAACTGCCTATCTTGGGTCATAGCTTGCATGAAAGATTGTTGAGATTGAGTTAAATTAGCTTGAGATTTCAACAATGCCTCAATACTCTTTTCTAAAGAATTCAGTTTCTTATCAGATTCACTAAAACCAGGAGGATTCATGGGGACTGAGTTTGGATAATGACCAAGATTTTGCGGAGGATATGAATTAGGATTTTGAGTTGGGTATGGACTAGGATTAGGCTTTTGAAAAGCAGGTTGAGGATTTTGATTATATTGATTGTATTGACCTTGGTTCCATGAGAAATTTGGGTGATTCTTCCAACCAGGATTATATGTGGGTGCATAAGGATCATTCCTAACTCTAGGTTGAAACATGGCATTGACTTGTTCAATTTCAGGGCAATTCTCTACCACATGATTAGGAGAACTACAGTTTGCACAGAGAGACATTTGAGATGACACATTGTTGGTTTCTAATGCTTCTAGACGTCTAGTGAGTGTAGCTAACTTAGCTTCAGTTGCAATAGAATTACCAACTACGCGTAAGCCCTTAGATGAGTTAGAATTTTCAGATTCCTGATTAGGTTCCCTAGTTGACTCCCACAACATTGTTCTTTCAGCTAACTCCTCAAAAAATTGCCAAGCTTCATCCTCATTTTTATCCATAAACTTACCATTGCACATAGACTCTAACAAAGCAGTGGTTTGGCTATCTAAAGCTTCATAAAGAATTTTGCAAAGTCTCCATTTTTCTATACCATGTTGAGGACATTTAGACAACAACTTTTTAAATCTATCAAAATATTTCCAAAAAGACTCATTTCGATTTTGTTGAAATTGGTTGATTTCATTCCTAAGCCTGTTTGCCTTATGGTTTGGAAAATATTTTTTAAGAAAGATAGCAACAAATCCCTCCCATGTGGAAATAGAATTAATGGGTAGACTATACAACCACTGTTTAGCATCTTCTTTTAAAGCAAAGTTAATAAGTCTGAGTCTAATAGAATCCTCACTTAATTGTTGAAGTTTTTGTAAAGCACACACTTCCTCAAACTCTCGAATGAAAAGATATGGATCCTCTCCTTCTACCCCAGCAAACCTAGGTAACATGCTAATGTTGTGATGTTTGATTTCAAAGTTATTCGCGGTTACTGCGGGTAAGACTATGCATGAGGGTTGAGCGGTACGAGCGGGGTAACAACGGTCTTTGAGTGAAACAGTCATGACTACGGGTTGAACTTCTAATTCTTTTGACTCAATTGTAGTGGGTGAAGAAAAATCAAGTTGCCTAACTACTTTAGGAGATGACAGATTGGTTTCTCTTACTAATCTAGATGTAGTGTCTCGAACCCAAGCACTTTGCATACAAGAGAAGTAATCAAATATTCACATAGCAGACAAGAGAGTAAGCACCTCAAAAAAAAATGGAAAATTAAAAAGAAAAATCTATATTATCCTAAGAAAAATCTAGACCTTGCTCCTAACAATAAGATACTACTAAAAGTCACAACTCAAAAAGCATTCGTCCTGACTGGCCAGGCAGGTGCAAGCATTGCCAAGAGGCTAAACACCTTTCTAGACACCAATCCAAATTAGCCAGGTAAGCGTCACGCTTGCCTAGACACCAAACGAAAGAATACTTAGTGATTTGTTCCTCCTAGATTCTCCTCCTAGTTGAGCGCGAGATCCTAGGGGCCAACGTCTAATTAATTTTATTAAGGAAAGGGTATGCAAGATGAACGAATTAGTGATTTGTGGGCCAAGGAAAGGGTGATGAAATCCCTCACCTTTCTTGTAACTAGGGCTGTAAATGAGCCGATACACTCGCGAACGGCTCGGCGTTCGGTTCGAAAAAAGCTCGGTTCGGGTTCGGTTCGATTCACAAACGAGTCGATCTTGAACATGATTTTAAGGATCGATTTATAAACGAGCTAAACTTGATCACAGTAAAGTTCGACTCGATAGCTCGCGAACAAGATCGATTAACGTGCTCGTGAACATAGTTCGTGAATAGGCTCGTGAACATAGCTCATGAACATGTTCGTGAATAAGTTCGATAATTGAGCTCGATAACATGCTCGGTATATGAATTCATTAAAGGTTCATAAACAATTTCAATAAATAATCTCCTACATATAATATATTTTTGATTATTATAATCTCGTACAAATAATATATGTTTGATTGTTATAATATGCTCGGTATATGTCATGTTAGATATTATAATTGTTTATTTTATAATTTTGATTTATTTTAATAATAGTAGTAATAATAATAATAATAATAACAATAATAATAATAATAATAATAATAATAATAATAATAATAATAATAATAATAATAATAATAATAATAATAATAACAACAACAACAACAACAACAACCTAGTCTTGCAATTAGTATAACTAGTTCATATTTGTCAAAAATATGTTATCAAATTAAATATTACATTATGTAAAGTGCTAAATTTTAATATTAAATATTAGTGATGTATAAATTTATTTATGCTACTTAAATATATAAAAAGGTACTAATATATTTTAATGATTATGTAAAATTTAAAACTAAAATAACTTGCTATACATGCAAATATGTAGTTCGAAGACCAAAATAAGTTATTTTAACACAACAATTACATTATTAATTGTTTTTTTTTAAATTTGTACTTCGATTTTATCGAATATCAGGAGATAATATAGTAAATGTATAATATATGTCAAAATTTACATATAATATTGTAGTTTCTATGTAAGAACACTAATATTTTTGTATGATTATGATATTTTATAGATTTATGTAAAAAAAATTAATAATTTTGTATGATTATGATGACAGTAACGATCATTAATATTTTAAGTTTACAATATATAAATTTAATTTAATTTACATTATTTTGTAAAAAAATCGATATTTTTTTACGATTTACAAAAAAATTAGTTAACTTTTAAATAGATTACAAGTTTTTCGTGAAATATTAATAAGAATATGTTTCTCCAATATTTAAGACTTGTTCGTTAGTACAAAGCTCGTGAACAAGGTTAATGAGTTGTTCGAAGTAAAAGTTCGTGAACAAGCTCATGAGACATGTTCATGAGTTGTTCGTGAACCGTTCGCGAACAACATTTTTTCTTAACGAACCGAGCTCAAACACATTTTTTGGCTCGATTTAAGTTCGAGCTCGAGTTCGAGTTCGATAATTTCTTAACAAACGATACATGAACATTCTAAAGTTCGGCTCGGCTCGGCTCATTTACACCCCTACTTGTAACTGGGTGGCACCCTTAAGATTAATTGAATGATGCAACACACAAAGAACAAGAAAATAAACACTTATGGATGCACTACACTACGTGTGAAATCAATAAATACAATAAAGAAATCTAGATGATGTGATCCTATGTGGAGAATGAATGATGCAGCAAATTGATTTTTAACAAACAATTAACTAACTAATATTTTTGGGGTTTTTTTATATTTAATTTTTTTGGGTTTTTTTTATAATGAGAAAGAAAGAAAAATAGAGAGAGGTGATACGGAATACCGAAAAGCGCTTCCAAAAATTTCAAAAGAGACAACGAGGCCTTCCAACAATCTTCTTGTCCAAGCTTTTCTCCGCTTCACAATTCCCTATAAAAAAAACAAAAGAAAACAAGAAACTAATCCGAAGAATTAATATCAAGGAGTGAAAAATACCAATAGTCCCCGGCAGCGGCGCCAAAAACTTGATGTGTAAAATAACTGCAAGCGCACAATGGTTAATTGTAGCAAATACAGGTCGATCCACAGAGACTATGAATTTTCAAAACCCTAATAATTAAATCAGGCGAACTAGACAATTAGGTTTGAGATGAGTTTTAATTAACCTAATTAACCTAATTAACAATGATTATCAAATAATATGGAAAACCTAGGAATCCGAATCCGTTAATCAATCACAATTAATATCAACTCGCCCTAAAATCAATCCTCTTTTCTTCCCAAATAAGATATATCAATCAATGAGACAAGCATATACTATGAAACTTGTTATCTAACAATAACCTATCAAAACTTCAAAGAGCAAGCATAGGTTATGAAAAACAAATCTAGTAACAATAATATATCAAAATCACTTTGTCAATTGATCAATTAAGCACCAAGAAAAGTTATGAGAACCAATTAATAGGAACGAGAAGAAATCAAAAGCAATTAAATTAACTTCATCTTCATCCTAGGAAAAGAAAATTAGCTAGACATAATAATTATGTAATAAGCAAAACAATTAATATATAACATATAAAAGATACGACTAAATAAAGTGATATGGGTAAACAAATATTATTAATAAATACCTGGACAACTTAAACAACTTAAAAACTCTAAACTTAATTCACGTGAATGGCAGGAAAATTAATACAGCGCAGAAACAAGAAATCAATTTATCTATCTAAGAAACAGAGTATGCGATTCAGAGAAATAAAATAAACTAATCTAACATAAATAAAATTCAAGATGTCTAAATTGTTGTCTAAAGTGGTGTCTCAAATACAAGAGAGAAGCCCCATATATATATAGGGAAAAACTTGGGCTTGGATCTTCGATTACAAATTTGATATTGAATATAATTTCTTCAATTTCCTTTTCTTCTCCAATAAGTATTCAATTTTTCCTCCAATTTCTTTGTCTTCAAGAATTTTCCACCTCCTTTCCCTTTTTGCACCTTTTCCTGCTAGAAATCTGTTTTTATTTATTTTCCTACAAAACAAAATAAAACAATTTATTAAATAATAAAATTACAAAAACGAACATAAATTAGGTATTAAAAATATGATGAATTATGGACCTATCAATAGAGATAATTTAGCATAGTTGTTCTTCCCATTCTTGAATTTTAGAACTAGTTGGTGTTAACAATTTTTCGAAAATTATATGTATAATGTCTTTAGATGATTTGAACGTAGTCAAGTAAGGTTTTACTCATGAAACTTGTGTCGATCAAATTTTTGTTTAAAAGTCCAAGACGACACATTTGTACAAGACTTTTGATGGAAAAATTGTATAGGGATGTTATTCGACACCTGAGAGAGAACCCACATGTTAAAACAATGTCGAATCAAACCTTTGCGAATAAATTGTTCTTATAGTGTCAAAGAAAAAAAAATAAAAAAAAATTAAGAAAAAGAAAAAAAAAAGAGTCAATATATATTTGTAGTCATAGAATGCTAGTGTAATTTTATAATAATAAATTCTATTCTTAGTAGGGAAATCGGCTAGATTGGGCTCATTGATAATCCGAGTAAGTAAGTCTGAGGGGACTTTGTGCCTAGCAACCTAAGGTCCTTTGTGATCTGGGATTGTTGACCTAAAACTCGCTAAATGGGTATCAATGCAAAAGTCTTTTGGGACCTCAACCATTGCACGGTCGGTCTAACTACTAAGAACATGAAGTTTGGCTAGAACCTTGTTTTGATAGAGATTGGGTCAGTTCAATATTGGTTGAAAAAGAGAAAATGTTCGTATGCACTTTATCCATCATAGGCCTTAAATTCACTACACACCTTGGGATTTTTTGTAAAATTTTTGAGTCTATTCAAGTGGATTGTGGGAACCTATAACTTAGCTATTATTAGAATAATCTAAGGCATGTATTTTCCTACAAAATTATTTTGTTAACACCAATGAAAGCTAGGTTGAAAGAGGAAAGTTGGATACTTGCTGACTTATCTCAAAGATTTTATGGGTATATCTTCTGTAAACCCTTAGGAGACAACACTCCTCCTGTAGAGATCGTCTATGGGTTTAACGGGTTGGTAAACCTAAAATTACCCGTGATTCCTACGACAGTGAATATAGGCTTGTCATTTTGCATTTTTTCTTTTAGTTTTACTCGAGGACGAGCAAAAGATAGGTATGGGGGCATTTGATAAGTGCATAATTTTGCATATTTTTATTGCCTATTTATTGCTTGAATTCATATTTTAATAAATTATTTTGTTGCATTTCAGGAAATTCCAGAAAAAATGAAGAAATTACAAAATAAAGAAATATAGTGCAAAGAAGTAGAAAAAAAGGAAGAAAAATTGCTAGAATAAAAAAAAAGAGAAAGAAGGAAAAAGAATTAGGAGCTTGGAGCAATTTGGAATATTTCAAACACACCCCAAGTCCTTCATTAGACTTTATATTTCAAAAGTTTCAGCACAGCAGCAATCTTGGAAAAAATCAAGAGCAGAGAATCTTGAAAAATAAAGGTGCAGCATGATTTTATGAGATGACTTCCATGTTGCTTTCATATGGAAACAATGTCCTATAAATGGACACTGCACTGATCAATTACAAGACATACACGGGGAATCCACCCCAAGCAGCACACTTCTACTTTTTCTTGCTTGGCCAAATTTGTTTTTTGCTCAATTCCTGTTGCACCTTTTTAATATAGTACATCTTATTTTAGCTACCCTAAATTTTGTAGCCTTCATCTTTATTTGTTTGTAGTAAATTCTAGATATTGTAAACACTTTATTTCATATTAATACAAGTTTAATTTTTCTTCCATCTTGTTTTTTTTATGAACTAATTTCGTCATTTTCGTAAATCCGATTAGTGGACAAAGTAGCGAAATGCTAACCACTTGGGATTGAAAGTAACGATCTTTAAATCCTTGTACTTATTTAATAATTGTAATTGAACCCCATTAAATATCAATTTTATTGTGGGTTTCATAATTTTAATTATAGATCTAAATTTATATGCTTTAAGTGTTAGTGTAATAAATATAAAAATCACAAAAATATTAGTTTTAATATTCAGTTCGCAATTTTTTACCTTTAATTCGCTTAATTCGAATGCTTTTAGTCTCCCCTGTTTTTGTGTCAAAACCCAAACCCAGTTCAACCTTTTCCCCTGTCTTTGTTTTAAACCCGGAAAAACTCTCTTTTTCTCCTCTCCTTCTTCTCTTTCCCCACGAACAACACCCATCTCCTTCTATATCAAATCAAACCCTCTCCCACTTTTTGTTAATTCGATCGAACCCATTCCATTATCTGTTTTCTTTTCGTTCTTTACACACAAAAATCGATTTTTCTCCCCATATTCCCACTTCCCATTCATCATTTACTTTCTCCTTCCCTCTGTTTTACTTCGACTGTCCGCGTTTTGTTCTCTAGCATCGATGGGTTCTAACTTGTAATTCCGGACGAGTTCGTCACTCTGTTGGTTCGATTTCCCGAGTTTGTCAAATGTTGCTGAGTTTTTGGTTTATGTCGACTTGTAGTGTTTGAGTTATGTTGTCGAGATTTTTGTATTTCTGTTGCTAATGTTGCTGAGTTCGAGAGTCCCCTGATTTTGTCGATTTGCTGCGAATTTTCACGGATGTAGTTAAGCTTGGTTGTAGCTCGTTGCTGTGTTCTTGCTGAGTTACTTTGCTGAGAGTCGTGTTGTTGATGTTTGAAGTTTCAGTGCCAATTTTTGATGTTGTCGAGTTGTATAGAATCGCCAAGTGAGCTGTTGAATTTAGGATCAAGTTGCGGTTCTGCGAGTTTCTACAAGTCTGTCCGCGTTTTGTTTGGATTTCACGTTGTCTGATTTATCTGAATTGCCGAGTTTTTTGAGTCTTTCGTTCGGTTGTTGGCTTAAATTCATTGCTACTGTCGGATGTTGTCTAAGTTGTAGTCGAGTTAGTATGCGTATTGCATCGAGTTGTCTCTGCGTCGAGTTTTCTGATTTCTGAGTTTCTCGAGTTTCTAAGTGTATTTGTGGCATCGAGTGTTTGTGTTAATCGAGTAGTGTTTACTGAGTTACTGCGTGACTGTGTCGGTAGTTTGTCGATTCCGCGTTAAGTTTGTAATAAAATTTTGTTTGTTAAAGTTTGATTTTGGGTATAAATAGCTAGTTGATTTTGCGTATAGATCATGTCGGAATTTTATAAAAATTTGTGTAAATAAAATTAGTTAAATTTAAATTTCTACTTTTAATTGTTGAAATAATTTTGCTCATTTTATTTTTATTTAATTAGTTAGAATTAGAATAAAATTTAGTTTTCTTTTAAAATTAGTTTAAAATTTTCTTTTTCAGAATTAATTAGTATAGAATCCAATCAAATTTCCAAAAAACCAAGATTGCTCTAATTCGCCTAAGTTAAAAATTATGGTTTGCGAAAATATTAGTCTCTGTGGAACGAATCTAAAATATTAAAACGAGATCGTGCGCTTGCGATTTTAATTGTCACACTTTCACCACATCAGTTAGGAGGAAAAATCCGTAGCTATTTTCTCCTCAATTTGGAGGCTGTTCCAGATTGATTTTGCTCATTTGAACACGTCTGAATTAAAGATAATTTCATAAGTTTTGCGCGTAATGTAAGATTGTCTAAATCCGACTTATTGAACTCTAGATATTCGCCAAAGAGTGTAGAGAAAAATAAAATAAAAAGTCCCCGCTATATAATATAACGGGTACCGCTATATCATATAGCGGGATGAAGATTTTGGCCAAAATCAAGTTTGGCTAATGAACTAGTACTACGTACATAACACCCCAAATTTAAGCCAAAAACAGATTTGGTCGAAATATGTTAAAAATAAAAAATACTCGAAAAATTATGAAATTTTCCCGAGATCTTTGAAATATTAAAAAACTAGTTAACTCAAAATTTGGTCAATTTTAGTTGAAGTTTGGTCAACCGTTTAATTTTTTCAAATATTTAGGTGTAAAATATAATTGAAATATACTTTCTGTGCTTTCTGTGCTTTAATTATAAAAATTGTTTTTCAACTAATTAACTACAGTAATTGTTTTCGCCTTTATTATAAAAATGCTTTCTGTGCTTTCTTTTTGCCTAACTCTTTTATTTCGTCCTTATCATAGGTAGCTCATAAAAATGCTTTTTAACCCGTACAACTTGTAATCTTTAATTAATAAATAATTAATTTAATTCAGAAATTATAAAAATAAACATCTAATATCATTAGACATTTATAAAAATAAATAAAATATTTATTAATATAAATAAATCTTTAAACTCTAAGCTGCAAGAACACTCACAAAATGATATTTCAAAACATGAAGGGATGTTTGAGCTGAAATTGGGATAGTTCTCGGCTAAGACATATAATAGAGCGGAACATTTAAGGATAAAATGGGAATTTTGAAAATTTAAACTTACGCTCTATTATATAGCGTAATACGCTATATAATAGAGAGTATGTTTTAATTTCCTGGCCGTTGATTATACATTTTAAAGGTAAGAGATGGGTTGGTTGGATATAATTTATATTCAACTGTGGCTCCTGACCAGTTTCATATATATATATAAAGGGCTCTGTTCCACTAAAAACTTTATTAAATACAAATTTGCATACTGTTTTTTATTCAATACATATTTAACTTCGATTCAACATCAATTTTTAAACAAAAATTAAAACTTTTATTAATACGCATAATTCATAACAAAAACATATTTATATCATTTTATAATTTATTAAAAATATATTTGTAACATTTTTTTCAAAAAATTGTTTTTTTTTAATAATCACCGTTCAACATATATATAACTCGAGTTTAACATTATTTGTTAAATAATACTTATACTTGTGTTAAATTCAAATATATAAAATAATTTTACATTGATATGGTTAAGAAAATTATATTTTTTTTGACAAGGTTAAGAAAATTATATTAAATTAATAATATTTCATATTTTTATACCCTAATTTGATATTGTTGAACCCCAAAAGGATAGTTGAAAATTATATAATATTTATTCAACAAATTTAAAATGACGATTTAACACACTCTATATTAAACAGATAACTTTTGATATTTTTATATCATATTTTGGTATTGGTGAACCGCACAAGAAGATTGAGAAATGAAATTATGTGTATTTAATAAAATTTTAATTATTATTTTAAAGATGATGTTGAACCAAAATTATAAAGAGAAAATGACCAAAATACATTATTTTTGAAGACCCAATACCCAAAATACTGATCGTCGCTAAGAACCGTCCTAAATACCCACTGAAAGCGCATAGTGTATATGCGTATTCCCCGATCATATTTTCCACTAAGTTTTAAGTATGGTCCGTGGTGCTCAACACTAAATTTTTTAAATATACACCAAAAAAGATCCTCAAAATTTTATATGTTTTTAGATAAAACTAGTGTTGAGTGTGATAAATTTGCGTACACTTTATATATAAATAATTTGTTTTGAGAATTACGCATTGTGATAAAACGTATAGAAAAGCACGCAGTGCCAAGATGCGTATTCGGGAGTAGTATACGCAATTGTTCAATGCGTGTTCTTTTTTTTTAAAAAAAGTGGGGAATGTATACGCATGTCTCACATGCGTATACGGTGGGTATTTCGCTTATAGGCATTTTGGGCATTTTGTTTCAAAAAAAGGTATTTTCGTGCTTCACCTAGACCTGGCAATTCGTTCGTTTCGTATACTTTCGTGTACGTAATTCCAAATCCAAAATCGACCCGTTAAGGATTCGTTTCGTTTCGTGTTCGTGTACCTTCATTTCGTGTACGTTTCGTGTCGTGTTTCGTGTAATTTTTGAATAAAAATACAAATATTTAAATATTAATTTTTTACTAGTCGAGTATTAAGTCAATATGTCATAAAGAATGAAGTGTGCTTAAATCTTGTGAAAGTAAAATTTGAAACTATTTTGTACTTATCTTATGTAAAAATTATATATAAAATACCATTTTAAAATATGTATTCATATAATTTTAATAAAATTATTTAATTATTTATTTATTTCGTGTATTTTCGTTTCAGGTCATGTACCAAGGGTAAACCCAAAATCGACACTAAATTCATCCGTGTAATTTCGTGTTCGTGTATCGCAAAGGTCAACCCAAACCCGTAATTTTCATATCGTTTTCGTGTCGTTTACAAAATTGCCGGCTCTAGCTTCACCCAATTATAAATATATTAAATACAAAAAATTTATAATTTTTCTTAAAAAAAGGTTTGTACTGTATTTGATCTGATCAAGTATATAAATTTATTGATTAGCGAAAAAAAAAGTATATAAATTTATTGGAAGCACAGCTGGACGCCTGGACTATAAACACCAGTTGAGTTGAGTTGAGTTTAGCCGACCCGAGTTTGTATCCAAAACGCACCGTCTCGCCGAGAAAATTAAATTAGCAGAGAGAAATGGCCGCTGCGCTCTTAGCTCGTAGGTCTATCTCCGCTCTTCGTTCTCGCCAGCTTGTAAGCTCCATCTCTCTCTCTCTCTCTATTTATTTATTTATTTATTTATTTATTTATAGTTTAGGGAAATTATTCAGATTAACTAATTTTGTGTTGTGGATCATGAAATCGTACCCGATCCTCTCAATTCAGGACCCGTATTTTTGTTCCATAGGGTTCCAGTACGAATTTTTATTTAATTGACCTATATTATGCCACGTGGCTAGGGCTGGGATAGAGATAAATAGTGATTATTGTTTCTGGATTAGGTTTTTGGGTAGAAATGTGTATGTGAAATGAATTGTAGAACTGTATTTGTTCGTGTATCGGTATTTAGTTATACCCAAAGGAATTAAAAACTGATAGTGTGTGTATGTGTTTCGAGAAACTCAATGTTTCTTTAAGTGAGATTTGTAGGTTTTTCGAGTGTTATGAATTATGATGCAATAATTTACTGTGAGAAGCCAATGAAAATATGTTGTTTACTTAAGTGTAGGATGTGTACGGTTTGATCAAAATTTGTTGAAGCTTTTTGGTTATGTTTCTATACATGCTTTCACACGGGGTAATTTTGCATGTCAAACTGGTTTTGAGGAGAACAACTTGCACACTGGTGTTCTTTTGCTGAGATATTGAAGAGTTTGCTGTGATTACGCATTGTGTCAAGGTCGTAATGACGGTTTTTCTTTTCTCGGGATGAGAAGCGCGACAATCCTTGCAGGAACGATATCATTTTGCTAAATTCGATGAATATTAGTAGCGATATTATGATAATTGCTCTCAAAAGTTTGAGTCTTAGTCCCTAACCTATAGAGGTCTGCTATGTGTCAAATGAAATTAGGAGTCATAGTCCCTGACCTATAGGGGTCTGCTATGTGTTAAAAATGAAAGTGGATGTGGATAGTAAGTGAAGGACCGGCTCAACCTCTTTTGAGGCCCCAAGCCAACTTCAAAGAACAAGCCCTTACATGAATCCTCTAAACAAAGTATATAGAATAATAATTGATTAAAAAAGCATTTTTTCAGAAGTACTTCTAAATTGCTCACGAATTTTGTTGTTCCTTTCCCAAAATTAGTAATAGGATTTGTTTGTTTAAAATAAGCATACAGCTAAAATTAATGTGTTTTTTAAATAGCAAGGCATTATTATAAATTATATTTATGTATATCTTATACATACTTCACAACTAATATTTTATGTGTTATGCACATATAAATATGAAGTAAAATTATGAGGTCCTCACGTGATTGTGACCACCCTAGGCGATGGCCGACTTGGCCTTATAAAAAAGCTGGCCTGCGTAAGTGCACTAAGAAGCTCAAAGAATCTTTCTTTACGAATCTTTTTCTCTTAAAAGTTTGAATGTACAAATAGCTTTAGGATAGAATAAACAACAGTTCTAGCTGATTGTAAAACAAATATAGTTGTGTTCACTTGGAGGGAATGGAAAGGTGAGGGAATGGCGTGACGTTTTGTGAAGATATGTAAGAGAAGGATGTAGAAGTGAGAGCGAACAATATGAGAGGTGGTTTTAATGATAAGATTTGTCAGGACATGGTGAAAGAAAGGTATAAATATTCATGTTGAAATAGTTATGAAGGAATTTTAATGTAAATCTGCGGAATGAAACAGAGGAAAGGACGCACATTTGTTTATGCATGTCCAAATTCATTCCTTCCAAGTGATTAGAATCTGATTATATAAAGTTGTTGCTCCTCTGTGTATGGTGTGAAATTTTGTACAATTTGCTATTTTTATGAGGATGTACATTTGTTTATGCATGTTCAAAATGTATTATATTATCCCATCATTTCATTCCGTCCAAGTGATTATAATCTGTTTATTTAAACTTGTTGCTCCTATTTGTATGGTGTGAAACTCTGTACAATTGACTATTTTTATGCTAGGTTGCAGCTGGGCAAACGTTGCAGGGGGCAAATGGTTATGAGTTTAGACATGGCACATGCTCATTTTCGACAAAGCAGTCTTTTTCTACTGACAAAGGTTATACTCATACTTTTTTTGCCTGGTTAATACACATGACATAAATAAGTATTTAATAAATATGCGATTTTTACTTAGCAATATATGTATATGTGTGTGTATGTGGATTTTATTACCTTCATTTGTTTATATTTTGTATTTCCAAGGACCTTAGAAGTACCTCCAACTTTTCGTATTTAGGTTTTTGTCCAAGAAAAAATTGCTATAAAAGAAGAATCATAGTTATGCTATTTGCAGCTCCATGGGGTTAGGAAAGCGATCTTAATTGTTGTTTCCTATCAGTTCTGGTAGATGTTAAAACTGATCTTTTAATATGCCATTGCTTAAGTTAGTCAGAAATCTTTTACTGGATGTAGTTTAGGCGTTTATTTTTACTGTATTTGGAAGCCTTTTTGTGGTCATACACTTTACATTTTGAATAGATAATCATTTCCAGAAATGTAGTTCCGTGTGTGTTCAGTGTTCATACTCATTATCTGTTTCTTCTTTCAAGTTAATTGCAGTTCTAATGCTTCTCTCCTCCTACTTCTCCCCTTTTCTTTGCTAAACCACTTTTCACCTTTTTGTTTGAGCTAATTATGAAAATGCATATCGTCTACTCTTGCTTTCTTAGGTACCTGTTGGAGTGTCACATCTTTGTCTCTTTTGCTCCTTTTCCCTCTTTATACTTATCATACCAACATGCTATTCTGAGGCTGTGTAAAAATTGGCCACCTTTTAGGCAGATGTATGTTACAAGTTCTTTTTACTTATTCCTTATGTTAATTGCAGATGATGAAGAAAGGGAAAAGCTTTCAAGGGAGATTGCCAAGGATTGGAGTACTGGTACTGCATATAATATATATGCTTATTATGTTGCCATACTTTGTTTTATAATATTGTTTATTCACTTCTAGATGCAATAGGGAATCAAACACTTATGCCGTTCATCTTCATTTTCAGTGTTTGAGCGTAGCATCAATACTTTATTTCTTACTGAATTGGTTCGAGGTCTGAGCTTGACTCTTAAGTACTTCTTTGAGAAGAAAGTTACAGTAAGCATCTTACACAATTGTTTAAAGTTACTTGTAGTAGGTTGTGTAGTAAGTGCAAGGCTCTAATTAATGTACCTATGACAGATCAATTATCCATTTGAGAAGGGTCCTCTGAGCCCCCGCTTTCGTGGAGAACATGCTCTCCGACGTTATCCTACCGGGGAGGAGCGATGCATTGCCTGTAAACTCTGTGAAGCTGTAAGAATCATCTTTATGGCTCTAAAGAATTTTAAACTTAGAACTTAAAGCAGTAGGTTTTATATGAATTATTAGAGATCATGTACCCTATGTTGAGCAACTACAAATTCATATTGAAGACAATATACTACCAGTAATTTAAATACATATACCAAGTGATGGGGATTGTCCTATATACTCTATTTACCCGACATAACTTAGCAAATTGAAATTCAGATGAAGGATAACTCAGATTCGAATGGTAATTAAGAGGGGTACTGCAAAAATTTAAATAAAACGGTCAAATTATTTGTATTTAGTAATGTGGAATAAGGGATTTAGCCTAACAGATGATGTAGCAAAGAAGGGTGTACTTCTCAACATTGATGCTTCATCGTTTCATTGTCCAAAAATTCTTATTAGATAAGAAAAGGTACTAGCTCAATTTTAATACAATTACATGTCTTCATAAGTAATTTTTGTGTTTAAGCTATAGATCTACAGTTTTTTATAGTCTGAGGCAGCTCAGGGTTGGATAAGAATCGTTATATGATGAAAGGCGACATGCCAATTAGTTCATGTGGTTCTGTTCCCTATGACCAGATATTGTGTACTGTGACCATTTTGTTCTGTTTAGACACTTGCCTTGCCTTGCCTTTGATTAATGTTGATGCACACATCATTGAAATGTTGTTTTTGCTGCAACAGATATGCCCTGCTCAAGCAATCACAATAGAAGCTGAGGAACGTGAAGATGGAAGCCGAAGAACGACAAGGTAAAGTATAGTATTTGGTGAATATTTCCAGTATATTAATCTTTGCTAGCTGTCTTACGTGACTGGATTTGTATAGGTACGACATTGATATGACAAAGTGCATCTACTGTGGATTCTGTCAAGAAGCATGTCCTGTTGATGCAATTGTTGAAGGACCTAACTTTGAGTTTGCTACTGAGACTCACGAGGTTGGGGACTCTTCTGTGACATGATTTTCATCTCATGATTATATATTTGTACCAGGATATACTCATATCATCTCATTGTTGCAGGAACTTCTGTATGATAAGGAGAAACTACTTGAGAATGGTGACAGATGGGAAACTGAAATTGCAGAGAACCTACGATCCGAAAGTCTCTACAGATGATTATCTAAATATTTCTTCAGAAGTTCCTGTGTTGCTTGTTGACTCATCTTGAAATGTGATTTCTGGTGGTAGCATTGGATTATGGGTCACTAGCTTAATAAAAGTTCTGTTGAAAGTCTACAGAAATTCTTTGTAGTTACTACATTTTGTTTTTTGTTTGCCCGGAAATTTTCCTTGTGTATTACTTGCTTATTATTTGGATGGCGAAAACAAAAAATATTACGACTGACAAGTGGCAAGTTTTATGTGCAATGCGATTATAATGTTTGTTGTATGTTGCCATTGGAACTTGCTGTCTTTAATTTATTTTTTGTTGCAACTAATTTGCGTCTATGGACAAGGCGATTTTAAAGAGTTCACTGCATGTATATGGGTTTTTAAAATTAGATTGAATATATTCCTCCTTCAGTTAATCTTTTGTCAAGATTATCACAACTTCCTTATTTTCAACACTAAATCTTCCCAAGTAAGAAAAGAAAAGAATGAGAGACGATCAACTGATGACCAACATTCCAGAGTCTTATCTTGGGGAGCATTAGAGAAATAATGAAGAGCTACTGTGAGCTCAGCAACACCAAAACCTGAACCAAGATGACCCCCGGTCTTTGAAACATTTTAGATTAAATCATGCGACTTTGCGAGGCTGCGAATAAGTGAATTGTAACACAAGTCTTTAGCTTAACATAAAACAAGAGAAGGTTTTATCAGAATTTCAATGGAAAAGAGTTAGAAAAGCTCTTGATTACCTGCAAGAAAGACGAGTATATCAGCACATATGTAGCTGTAACAATTAGTACAAAATGCATCTATCTCTTACTAGAAACCAGCAAACAGAAAGGTATGACCATGAGTTAGGAAGACAGAGTAAAGAACAACAATAAATATACTTTTATAAAAAAAACTGAGCTAGTCTCAAACTTCAAATCCTTAATAACAGGTAAAACATCCATCCAAAATACAAAACCCAGAATTCTAACTTGATTACAAATCGCAATCAACCAGAATTTTCACTCCATAGATTTCACAATCACAATCTCCTCTAAGTAGAACATAAACTAAATTACATTAAGAAAAAAATGTAAAGTAATGAAGAAAAGTAAGAAAAATGAGTAGAGTGGTGAGACCAATCAATATTTTATGTAATATAATCGACTATTTACGAACAATGACCGAATAGACAAGCTTAATCTTTGGAATGACAAGCTTCAACACACCATTTCTCATCTGAGCTGCAATGGAATCAAGCTTGAAGGTCTTTTTGGGTAGGTCAATCGTACCCCCGTAGCATCGAACAGGTTCATCAGCATCATCAGAAGCTCCTTGGCCTGTGATAGTCTGAGTATTCTTCTCCACGGAGACGGTAACATCCTCGTTGCTTAAACCTATCAACATAAAATGAGACACATGCAACACAGATGCACACACACAAATACTTGTTGATACAGACAAATTATATCTACACAAACACAGTATACAATGAATATATTGAAAACCTTAAACATGCTCAATTTTAGTGTATGAACAAAACTACATGCACATGCACCATAAAATTGATTGTCAAAGGAAATTGTTCAAACATATGGTAGCAAACCATCTCATTACATAAGGATGTTTTTGGGTTTGACCAATAAGATTCAGCAATATGATTCAAGTTGTGTGAGTGCTTTGTAGGTTGTATAGAAATTCCGAAAAGAAGCATCTAAAATCTCACGGTTGTCTTGATCCTCCTCATATAATTTGTCAACCGCCTCTTCTTCAGCTTCCACCAGCTTTCGCTTCTTGTCTCTAAGCTGTTGGTGTTCATCTGGAGTCCATAATTTGACAGTAGTTTTAGATGGAAACAGCCCATCATCAAGCCATCTCTGATTCGCTCTGTGTGCATCTTTTTCTTAGCCAGCAATTCCAAATTATCAAAGTCCAAATCTTTTCTCTCTTCACAAAATCTTGTAATCGTGGCTGGCTGCAAAAAGAGAGATAAGGAGTCAAGATTTAAACCTAATTAATAATTATATGTTTATCAGTGGCTCAATCAATCAGGCAGGCATAAAGACAAACAACAAGATAATAGAAAAGAAATCAAATTAGTCGAGATTCAAACCTTAATTTATAATAATAATATTACCATAATAAGGTCATAAATAATAGTAACATATATATCTTATACTAGATGAAAATTTCTCAAGCCTAAACAAGAGAACAAAAGTGCATACCAGTTCTCATAATTTGCAATTAGCCAGGTACTTTCAGCGGATATTGATCTGTTGTTTGCGCCTTCTCCAACTGCTGTCTCATGTGCAGAGAAGTACAACACAATAAACAATCAATACCCAACAATTGATGGAGAAATCATATAATACAGCAATCACCCTCACGTGTATATGTATTCTCAGTTATCTAGTATTTAGTATGGTAGAAGCAAAAGTTAGCGGCAAGTTCCCTTTGCACACTTAACTCCTGCACACTTAACTCCTCCAAGAAAGAATCAACTGCCATCATGTGGCCAACTAGGATCTATTTTATAATTATAGACCATAATGAATACAACTTAAAGGAAAGAAAAAATAGAAATCTATAGTTGAAAAGCAGCAACCCACAAAACAATTGGGCGTGTTTTGTTCATGTTTCTCTATTCAATTTTCACAGAGGACATCATTATATACACTTAATTTGGTCCAAATTACAAAATAAAAATTCAGTTAAGCTCACACAATAGCTTAAGTTATATATACAGACAAGTGTATGCATGGTTACCAACCTGGTGATAAACCTCCTCACATTATTTGCCTCCAAGGCGCACCTCTGTGCTGTTATCTGTCCAAAATGCAGATATGGAGAAAGACCAGAAAACCGGAGAGCCCTTTGGGTTGTAAAGGGTTATTGCGATCTGTGAAGAAAAGGTTTTCAATCTGGTCGTCAAGAACCCAATCATGGACTCATGGTACCCTTCAATACTTCCAAAACAGCATGTTCTGGTTCACACCATCCCACATCAGGAACTTCGGCCCCTTTACAGAACATTTTGATACAGGATAAAATGCATTAAAGTAGCATCGGCCAAAACCAAACCATCTGAAATAAGGTTACCCAATTTATTGACTGAGTTGGGCCAACGCAGTTTCTATTAGGAAGCCCCACAGTTGGAAAATCAATTGAATACAGAGGAAGCAATTTAATATCTTTCCCCTTATAGTCCTAGCACCATATTAAATCACTAACCCTCTTGCAAATCTCCTCTTTCCAACTCCTCACACTCTTGAACAGCCCCAAAGTGAAAGCCAGCGTGCTCTTAAAAAAAAATTAGGAATCGTCTCTACAGCTTCTCCTAGCATAAACCTACCCTCCAAAAATAAACCCATATATGAATTGGCCTGAATATCTCAATAAAGCATAACAAATAATAATGAACATAAAAGGGTGACACTTTAACTATTGCTTTTATAAGTTTATTAGCTTACACTAGTGGGAAGGGGCGGACAAGATTTTAACTAGTGCTTTTGTCAGCTTACACTCATGGGAAGGGGCGGACGATTGCTAGCACTTCGAAACTTGCTCATGTTATGCCTTTTAAGCTATATAATACATTTTTTCTGCAATCCTTAGTTTGCTCTATCAGATTATACTCGAACTATTCATCAAACATAGTTTCGTGTGTGATTCCGTGATTCTTAATCATATAAAATTTAGACACATGCAACACAGATGCACACAAATACTTGTTGTTAGAGACAAATTATATCTACACAAACACAGTATACAAGGAATATATTGAAAACCTTAAACACGCACAATATTAATGTAGTATGAACAAAACTGAATGCACGATAAAATTGATTGTCAAAGGAAATTGTTCAAACATATGGTAGCAAACCATGTCATTACATAAGGATGTTTTTGGGCTTGGCCAATAAGATTCATCAGCAATATAAATTAATCTCATATGACCTGTGCGAGTGCTCTGGAGATTGTATGGAGATTCTGAAAAGAAGCCTCTAAAATCTCACGGTTGTCTGGATCATCCTCCTCAAATAATTTGTCAAGCACCTCTTGTTGATCTTCCACCAGCTTTCGCTTCATGTCTCTAAGCTGCTGGCGTTCATCTGGAGTCAATGATTTGACAGTAGTTTTAGATGGAAAGAGCCTATCTAAAACATCTTTTTCTTGGGCATAAATGATGCAATATAATTTTGCAGTCTGTAGGCTAAATTACTTTGAACTTGGAAGAACTTTTGTGCATATATATCAAACTAGAGAGTAAAATAACATCCTAACATCAAAAGACATATAAAGATAAAATAAAAAAAAGAATCACACTCATCAACAATATATGCAGAATAATAAAAGACAGAAACTTACTTTAGTTAAGAGGCTTAATAGCTCATTTGATACGGAGCCATCAACATCTAGAGACAACTTAACTCATCAAGGCCGGGAACAGGTCCAGGCCCATATTCATCAATCAATTTTAACAGGCTAAGGTCTACATATATATAAGCATATCATACAGAAACCTTCCATGTGGTGTCAACATCGCGGGGTACATCGGTGAAATTGAAACAGATGACAAGTTAGTGCAGGTACATACAGCCAATTCTTCAAACCAACAGCTTAATCACATGAAATAAGACACATGCAACACACATGCACACACACAAATACACAAATTATATCTATTGAAAACCTTAAACACGCACAATATTAATGTATGAACAAAACTGAATGCACGATAAAATTGATTGTCAAAGGAAATTGTTCAAACACATGGTAGCAAACCATGTCATTACATCACCAGCAATATAAATTGATCTCATATGACTGAGTATGCATCAGCTTCAAGTTGTGCGAGTGCTCTGGAGGTTGTATGGAAATCCCGTAAAGAAGCATATAAAATCTCACGGTTGTCTTGATCATCCTCCTGATATAATTTGTCAACCGCCGCTTCTTGAGCTTCCACCAGCTTTCGCCTCATGTCTCTAAGCTGTTGGCGTTCATCTGGAGTCAATGATTTGACACTAGTTTTAGATGGAAAGAGCCTATCTAAAACATCTTTTTCTTGGGCATCTCTGATTCGCTCTCTGTGCATCTTGTGCTTGGTCAGCAAATCCAAATCTTTATTTCTCTCTGGACAAAATCTGGGCCTCAAAGGAGCATGTAAATTTTTTAATCTGATTCGCTCTCGGATTTTGGCCAAAAACATCTCTCTCTTGGCCTTTCGGTCTTGTATAGACAATCTGGGCCTCCACAAAGGCTCCTCATCATGTAAATTTAATTGTTGTACAAAGTCTTCACAAACTCTACTTGTCATCGTGGCTGCAAAAAGAGATCGAGATAAGGAGGAGTCAAGATTTAAACCCTAATTAATTAATATGTGTGCGTATCAGTACTGGCTCAATCAATCAAAAGATAATTAACAACAACGTCAAAAGATTCAAGGACTTACAATTGAAAGCTAAATATGACCGGCTTAGGGTTTCTTATCGTCTCCTCTTCTTTTCTGTTTTATTTTATCAACCAGAGAATGGCTTGGTAATTTATATAGACTTTATATAGACGTAACGTGGTTTGCACACGTCGAACCTCTGCAGGGGTATCCGCTTCGATGGTATATAATATTTATTATTCTATTAATAATATTTTATATTTTATTTATGTTTATATTTAATTTTATTATATAGATTTGTTTAAATTAGAGTTATTATATGTGTAATTAGAGTTATTTTAAAAAATTATATGTGTTTTAGTTAAGATGAGTTATTAATACAATTAAAGCTCTTAAATATGATTATAATTTTAGGTCCAAAAAGATCAAGTACCCACTAAATATCGAATCTTTAATTTTATTTAAATAGAGTAAAATTTTAAAATGATTAGTCTTGTAAGAAAAAAGATTTTAAAACCCGTTGTTTTCTATATTTATTATCTTATTAATAATATTCTATATTTAATTTTTATTTTTATTTAATTTTATTATATATCTATGTTTAAATTAGAGTTATTATATGTGTACTAGAGTAGTTTTAAAAATTACTAGGTACATATATAAACCCATTCGAATTAATAATTAATTTGAATAAAAAATTAGTAACATTTATGTGAAATATTATTAATATCCTTATATTTTATTTACATTTATATTTAATTTTATTATATTGATATGTTTAAATAAGAATTACAATAGGTGTAATTAGAGTAGTTTTAAAATAATTAAGTTCATTGAAATCAATATCAATATATATATATATATATATATATATATATATATATATATATAAAAGAGGATATGCGGGAGTTTAGGTGGCGCTCTAAGATCGTCTCAATCTATTTTTCTAATTTTCTAGAATTTTAGAATTTTAAACACTTATAAATATAAAAATTTCATTTAACATATTAGAAGTAAAATAAGTGTTCGAATTTATAGAGGAGAAGAGTTCGAATTTATAGGAAGATATATGATTAGAAGTTCTATTGGAAGTAGAATAAATATTTATAAAGCATATGATCAAAAGTTCTATTGAAAGTAGAATAGGAGTTCGAAATTATAGAGAATAAGAGTTTAAATTTATAGAAAAAACATATAAATAAAAGTTTCTATTGGAAGTAGAATAATTATTATTTATAAAGCATATGATTAAAAGTTTATATTGGAAGTAGAATAAGAGTTCAAAGTTATAGAAAAACAATAAAAATAAAAGTTTCTATTGGAAGTAGAATAAGTATTTATAAAGCATAAGATTAAAAGTTCTTTAGGAAGTAGAATAAGAGTTCGAATTTATAGAGAATAAAAGTTCGAATTTACTAATTTTCTAGAATTTTAAACACTTATAAATATAAAAATATCATTTAACATATTAGAAGTAGAATAGGTGTTCGGATTTATAGAGAAGAAGAGTTCAAATTTATAGGAAGATATATGATTAGAAGTTCTATTGCAAGTAGAATAAGTATTTATAAAACATATGATTAAAAGTTCTATTGAAAGTAGAATAGGAGTTCGAAATTATAGAGAATAAGAGTTTAAATTTATAGAAAAAACATATAAATAAAAGTTTTTATTGGAAGTAGAATAATTATTATTTATAAAGCATATGATTAAAAGTTCTATTGGAAGTAGAATAGGAGTTCAAATTTATAGGGAATAAGAGTTCGAATTTGTAGAAAAAATATATCAATATATAAAGGAGGATACGCGGGAGCTTAGGTAGCGCTCTAAGATCGTCTAAATCTATTTTTCTAATTTTCTTGAATTTTAAACACTTATAAATATAAAAATATCATTTTAAATATTAGAAGTTGAATGGTGTTCGAATTTATAGAGGAGAAGAGTTCGAATTTATAGGAAGAAATATGATTAGAAGTTCTATTGGAAGTAAAATAAGTATTTATAAAGCATATGCTTAAAAGTTCTATTAAAAGTAGAATATGAGTTCGAATTTATAGAGATAAGAGTTCAAATTTATAGAAAAACAATAAAAATAAAAGTTTCTATTGGAAGTAGAATAAGTATTTATAAAACATAAGATTAAGGGCCCGTTTGGGAAATCCTATTTTTCAGAAATAAGTTACTTATTCTGGAAAAAAGTTAGGAAATATGTACTTTTTTCTGAAATAAGTAACTTATTTTTTCAAGATAACGAATATTAAACTACCCATACACATTTTTCTCTAAAAAAAAGTATGTAAATACAAAAATTTTTCCAAAATAAGTAACTTATAAGTTGATTGCAAGATTTGGCAAACGGGCACTAAAAGTTCTATTGGAAGTAGAATATGAGTTCGAATTTATAGAAAAATATATAAATAAAAGTTCTAATAGAAGTAGAATAAGTGTTTGAATATATAGAGCATCCATAAAACTAAATATTTTATAGAAAGTACGATCTTCTTAAATTATATACTCCCTCCATCCCGGCCAATTCTTAACATTTCAAAATAGGATGTCTAGCACGCATTTTAAGGTAAATTTGAAGGATAGTTCCATAACTTATCTTAGAATTTTTTTTTTGGTATTAAAATAGAACAATCCTATTTTTATACAAAAAAAGAAAATTTCAAAAATAAGTTATGGAACTATCCTTAAAATTCACCTTAAAATGTGTGCCAGAAAGTGACAAAAAAGTGTTAAGAATTGGATGGGACGGAGGGAGTATTTTTTATATAAATTAATTATACTTCTATTAGGAAAATTTATTCATAAATCCAATACTATTATCATAAAAAGGTCATCGTATTTAAAAGAAAAGAATTGATGTGTTAACATTATAAAAGAACATTCTTATGCAGGAATCCTAAATAAAAATAGGAGTATCTATAATATAAAGAGAAACTAAGATGTGTTTTCATTTTCTAAAACTCCATAAATTTTAGAAAGTCTAGATAAAGTATAAATTCGAATTCACTCTATTTTTTAGGTTTTAATTTTAAGGAAAAAAGTTGTTGTGTAAGATAAGTATCATTAATAATATGTAATGAATTTGGAATTTTGACCCAAACGAGAGCGGCTCGAAACGTGTTTAACGGGAAGACGGCTCACTATAAAAGATTGTATTAGCTATTAAAATATCATTTTGATGTTATAAATTTTATTTTATTTTTAGGATTTGATTTTTATGGAAAAACATTATCATACAAGTGATATATGTAAAAGTTAAGTTTTTGGTTTTAACGAGGGAGCGGATAAATAGTAATAACCATGTTTAACGAGAAAGCGATTCATTACAGAAGACCGTATAAAGATGTTTGAATATATAAGAAATACATAAAATAAATTGTTTTATTAGAAGTAGAATACGAGGACGGTGGAGACGTCTTACACGATTTTTAAAATTATATATCTTTTTTTCCTAGAAATCCTTTATTTTATTTTTTTTATACATGTTAAATATACTTGCATTAGAAAAATATATCCATAAATTTAATATTAATCCCGTAACGATAAGTCTTCAAATTTAATTTTTTTTATATGTTAACATAATAGAAAGACATTCTCAAGGGGAAGTTGTAAATAAGTACATGAATATCTATAATATACAGAAAATATAAGATGTATTTTCATTTTTAAAACTCGATAAATATTAGACAATTTAAAGAATATTTATCCAAATAAGAGCGGCTCAAAACGTATTTAACGGGAAGACAACTCACTAGAAAAGATTGTATTAGCTATTAGAATTTGTTATTGATGTCATAATTTTTTTTATTTTTATTGTTCGATTTTATGGATAAAAAATATTATATAAGTCTTTATAATATATGTTAAAGTTGAGATTTTGATTTTAACGAGAGAGCGACTCAATCGAAAGAATCGTGTTTAACAAGAAATCGATTCACTAGAAAATGATATTTAATTATTAAAATTTTAATATTAATATTATAATATAACGTAAATGTATTAATTTTTTTAAAAAATATTATAACGCCGCCGCGAAACACGGCTTTATGGACTAGTAGATTTTAAAAGGAGGGTGAGATGTTTAAAGTAAAAAAGAAACATGAAGCCAGGAAGCATGCTCCGATGACGATCCTGGCATTTCTTACGGTCGACTGGCCAATGTTACATACAGACACTACTTTTTTTGATTTTTTCTCAAGCCAAAAAATTACCACAAAGTATTGTACATACAAATCGTAAACGTAAGTACTTGTATAACGCACAAAAAAATATAAGCTTGTTACTAATTTCCAAAACGAGCATACAAAAAATACAAGCTTGTTAATAACCATGATTCAAAATCCACAATAACCAAAAAAACATCAAAATACCAAATAATGCACAAAAATTCAAAGCCCAGAATCTCGAAAAAAAACTCAACACACACATACATTGTAACACCCCATATTTTTATTGACTAATTTTTCTTTGATTTCTATTTTTTTTCTTTTTTTTTTAATTATTGTATCACTATTCTTATTTATATAAAATTCGGGTCAAGTACAATTATTTTGAATAGTATGATTTTGGATTTTGTCAAAATATGAGCTTTGACACCCAGTCGAGTCTATGATCTGAACCCCTTACTATCTGCGCATAGTTTCGGAATTAAATTCTGATACCTCTCTAGGGCGCACTTAGGTGCAATTTATGATACCTTAGCGAGGGACGCAATAATAAATTCTGGACCGCGTCACCGGTTTATAGTGACTTCTAAACTTCTGGACCGTGTCACCGGTTTGTACTTACCTTAGTTAGACTGGTGGTTAAAAAGTTATCGTTTCGTAAGTTGTGAATTTCGGAAAATTATTATCGTTTTATATGGTATTTTATTTATTGGGTTTGAACTGCTGATTTGTTTGTTTAGTTTGCTTGCTGGGTTTTTTAGCTCACCCTTTTAATATATCATGTTTTGTTCAGTTCGTTGGATATGCGGGGAGCTTATAGTTGAATTTTTCTTAGATCGTGTCAAATAATTTTGGATAGCTGCACTTATGTGTTATGTGACTTAACTTGTAATAATTTTCTGTTAGAATTTTCGAGATTAAATATTTTGTATTTTACTTTTGGCTCGAGCTAACATTCCGAAAAAGTGTGGGATGTTACAGATGGTATCAGAGACAAGTTAATTTCCTGTAGACTGCCTTTAGGCATGACCTGTGGGTAGCTCGCGTTATTAGGATATTGGTCTTATTTTTTTAAAAAAAAATTTAAATTGTGTAATAGGAAATTTTGGAGAATTTGGGGACCAAATTCTTTTAAGGAGGGTAGTTTGTAACACCCCATATTTTTATTGACTAATTTCTCTTTGATGTCTATTTTTTTTCTTTTGTTTTGTTTTTTTAATGTTGTATCACTATTTTTATTTATATAAAATTCGGGTCAAGTATAATTATTTTGAATAGTATGATTTTGGATTTTGTAAAAATATGAGCTTTGACACCCCAGTCGAGTCTATGATCTGAACC
This sequence comes from Kitagawia praeruptora, assembly GCA_037693485.1. Lineage (NCBI taxonomy): Eukaryota > Viridiplantae > Streptophyta > Magnoliopsida > Apiales > Apiaceae > Kitagawia > Kitagawia praeruptora. Next base: position 6,022,304 of record CM075345.1, on the reverse strand, counting down.
CCTTAGTATCTGCGCATAGTTCCGGAACTAAATTCTGATACCTCTCTAGGGCGCATTTAGGTGCAATTTCTGATACATTAGTGAGGAGCGCAATACTAAATTCTGGACCGCGTCACCGGTTTATAGTGACTTCTGAACTTCTGGACCGTGTCACCGGTTTGTAGTGACCTTAGTTAGACTGGTGGTTAAAAAGTTATCGTTTCGTAAGTTGTGAATTTCGGAAAATTATTATCGTTTTATATGGTATTTTATTTATTGGGTTTGAACTGCTGATTTGTTTGGTTAGTTTGCTTGCTGAGTTTTTTAGCGCACCCTTTTAATATTTCAGGTTTTGTTCGGTTCGTTGGATTTGCGGGGAGCTTGTAGTTGGATTTTTCTTAGAATCGTGTCAAATAATTTTGGATAGCTGGACTTATGTGTTATGTGACTTAACTTGTAATAATTTTCTGTTATAATTTTCGAGATTAAATATTTTGTATTTTACTTTTGGCTCGAGCTAACATTCTGAAAAAGTACGGGATGTTACATACATAGTAAAGGTAAGAAACAAAACAACTTCAAGCTCATCAAGAACTCTATCAGTATCAGAGAGATTCCAGTAAAGAAGAAGCTCAGCAATAAGAGCTAGGGTTCTCTCCAGTTTTTGTGAACCCAGAGAAGAGCTTATCAACATCACTCTTGGCCTTTTCTTTGATCAACCGGCCCAGTTTATTGAAGAACCCGGTCTGACCCGCTTGACATCTGAGGGAACTGGGTACAGATATGCTGTTAACACCGCGGGGTACATAATGGTGAACTCATCTGGTCGAATCCCTTCACTCTGCATTTGCAGATATGCCAAGATTGCTGCTCCAGCCAAATGTCCCTGTGCGTAGCCTGTTATAATGGTGTTCCAAGATACTGTATCCTTTTCTTGCATTTCCTGAAAAATCGAGTACATCATACAGAAACCTTCCATGTGGTGTCAACATCGCGAAGGTACGTCGGTGGAATTGAAACAGATGACAAGTTAGTGCAGGTACATACAACCAATTCTTCAAACCAACGTCTTAGTCACATAAAAATATTAAATAAGACACATGCAACACAGATGCACAAACACAAATACACAAATTATATCTATTGAAAACCTTAAACACGCACAATATTAATGTATGAAAAAAACTACATGCACGATAAAATTGATTGTCAAAGGAAATTGTTCAAACATATGGTAGCAAACCATGTCATTACATAAGGATGTTTTTGGGTTTGACCAATAAGATTCAGCAATATAAATTGATCTCATATGACTGAGTATGCATCATCTTCAAGTTGTGCGAGTGCTTTGTAGGTTGCATGGAAATTCCGTAAAGAAGCATGTAAAATCTCACGGTTGTGTTGATCCTCCTCCTCATATAATTTGTCAACCGCCTCTTCTTCAGCTTCCACCAGCTTTCGCATCTTGTCTCTAAGCTGTTGGTGTTCATCTGGAGTCAAAGTAGTTTTAGATGGAAACAACCCATCATCGACTCGCTCCTCTCTGTGCAATATCTTTTTCTTGACCAGCAATTCCAAACTATCAAAGTCCAAATCTTTTTTTCTCTCTTGACAAAATTTGGGCCTCAAAGGAGGCTCAGTATCATGTAAATCTAATCTGATTCGCTCTCTCATATTGGCCAAAGCCATCTCTTTCTTGGCCAAAAATTCGATTTACTTATAAAATTTTATACGTTCGATTTACTGTTTGTATTCTATCTTTAATTCTTAAAGTTTGATTCACTAAATATTCCAAAATCATCCAAATCTGATAGATCTCAAGATAAAACCCAAATAATAAATATAATTTTTTTAATACTAATAAAAAAATAAATAAAATTCAATTATACTACAACCTTTTTTAATTATATCCTTTTCAGATTATAATTTTCTTTTTGAAATTCAATTCTAATACAACCTTTTTTTAATTATATCCTTTTAAGATTATAATTTTCTTTTTAAAATTCACTTCTAATGCAAGTTTTTCTAAATATATTATTTTTAGATTATAATTTTTTTAATGTGATCTAATCTTGATCGTCTATTTTCAATCCAACGGATCATATGATTTCGGTAGTACAATTACAGACCAAAAATTTGGATAAGATCATTTTTATTCTGAATATTTGAATCAATTTTCAATTAGGTCATCAATATCAACTTGATACTACTAATCTATCACCAAATTTTATATAACTTTTCAATTAGGTAATATATCAAGCTTTTTTGAATCAATTTTTAAATTTTGAATTAAGCTTTTTTGAATTTAAATTTTGAATTTAACTTGTAATATATCACCGAATTTTTGAATTTTTTCGAATTGGATTTTTGAATAAATTTTTAGATTTTTGAATAAATTTTTAAATTTTGAAATTTTTTGAATAAATTTTGAAAATTTGAATTAAATTTTGAAAATTTTGAATTAATTTTTTTGAATTTAAATTTTTGATTTTTTTCGAATTTAACTGCCAATCTATCACGAATCTTTGAATTTTTGACTTTTTCGAATTGAATTTTGAATTTTTCGAATTAAAAAAATTGAAATTTTTTTGAATTAAAAATTGAAATTTTTTGAATTAAAAAATTGAAATTAAAATTTTTTGAATAGTTGAGTCATGAGTGATCAAATAGCTCGTTTACCATTAAAAAAATTCGAATGATTTAGATAAAGGAAAGATTAGGAGAATATAGTCCATTGGGCAATGGGCTGTTGGACCTAACCCGACCCATATTGACTTACAGATACACATAACACAATTGACAATTGTGCTTTGTGCATTCTTCCCGAATCAAAATCACCAGGACAGAAGTTGCTAAAAGAATCCACGATCAGTGTCCACAAGGTCATTTCATTTCTCTCTTTCGTATTCAATCTTTTCTTATGCTTTCCAATTAATACTTTAGTTTGTTAATCTAATTTAATTGAATAAAACAACGTGTTGACTGTTATATCTTTGTGTTTGTTTAGACTGTATTGGTATGAATTAGTGTTTTTTCATGTGCTATTGTAGTGCTAATCACCTTATTTACAAGCATACAATTCTGTTTACCGATTTGTTTGCTTTCAAGTAATTATAAATATGTTTCGTATACTTTCGTGTTGTGTATTCTTTTTCGTGATATGTTTGGCATTTTTGTAGACTATTGCTGTTGTTGTAATTGGGTCCTTGTGGGGGTTTTATGAAAAATGTTGCTGTGCAGATGAATTAGTGAGACTGAACGACTCAACGGAGTTAATTAGTATAGTTCGTAGCTTGTCTGTTGCTTTGCAAGACCATATAGTAATATTTTGTTGTCAATTGGTGATTGTTTTTTGTTTGACGAGGCAGTAGTTTTTAGTTAGCAGTTGAATACACTGGTGACTGGGGATTGTCCTATATACTCTATTTACCCGACATAACTTAGCAAATTGAAATTCAGATGAAGGATAACTCAGATTCGAATGGTAATTAAGAGGGGTACTGCAAAATTTTTAATAAAACGGTCAAATTATTTGTATTTAGTTATGTGGGATAAGTGATTTAGCTTAACAGATGATGTAGCAAAGAAGGGTGTACTTCTCAACATTGATACTTCATCGTTTCATTGTCCAAAAATTCTTATTAGATAAGAAAAGGTACTAGCTCAATTTTAATACAATTACATGTCTTCATAAGTAATTTTTGTGTTTAAGCTATAGATCTACAGTTTTTTATAGTCTGAGGCAGCTCAGGGTTGGATAAGAATCGTTATATGATGAAAGGCTACATGCCAATTAGTTCATGTGGTTCTGTTCCCTATGACCAGATATTGTGTACTGTGACCATTTTGTTCTGTTTAGACACTTGACTTGCCTTGCCTTTGATTAATGATGATGCACACATCATTGAAATGTTGTTTTTGCTGCAACAGATATGCCCTGCTCAAGCAATCACAATAGAAGCTGAGGAACGTGAAGATGGAAGCCGAAGAACGACAAGGTAAAGTATAGTATTTGGTGAATATTTCCAGTATATTAATCTTTGCTAGCTGTCTTACGTGACTGGATTTGTATAGGTACGACATTGATATGACAAAGTGCATCTACTGTGGATTCTGTCAAGAAGCATGTCCTGTTGATGCAATTGTTGAAGGACCTAACTTTGAGTTTGCTACTGAGACTCACGAGGTTGGGGACTCTTCTGTGACATGATTTTCATCTCATGATTATATATTTGTACCAGGATATACTCATATCATCTCATTGTTGCAGGAACTTCTGTATGATAAGGAGAAACTACTTGAGAATGGTGACAGATGGGAAACTGAAATTGCAGAGAACCTACGATCCGAAAGTCTCTACAGATGATTATCTAAATACTTCTTCAGAAGTTCCTGTGTTGCTTGTTGACTCATCTTGAAATGTGATTTCTGGTGGTAGCATTGGATTATGGGTCACTAGCTTAATAAAAGTTCTGTTGAAAGTCTACAGAAATTCTTTGTAGTTACTACATTTTGTTTTTTGTTTGCCCGGAAATTTTCCTTGTGTATTACTTGCTTATTATTTGGATGGCAAAAACAAAAAATATTACGACTGACAAGTGGCAAGTTTTATGTGCAATGCGATTATAATGTTTGTTGTATGTTGGCATTGGAACTTGCTGTCTTTAATTTATTTTTTGTTGCAACTAATTTGCGTGTGTTTACTCTATGGACAAGGCGATTTTAAAGAGTTCACTGCATGTATATGGGTTTTTAAAATTAGATTGAATATATTCCTCCTTCGGTTAATCTTTTGTCAAGATTATCACAACTTCCTTATTTTCAACACTAAATCTACCCAAGTAAGAAAAGAAAAGAATGAGAGACGATCAACTGATGACCAACATCCCAGAGTCTTATCTTGGGGAGCATTAGAGAAATAATGAAGAGCTACTGTGAGCTCGGCAACACCAAAACCTGAACCAAGATGACCCCGGTCTTTGAAACATTTTAGATTAAATCATGCGACTTTGCGAGGCTGCGAATAAGTGAACGAATAAGTGAATTGTAACACAAGTCTTTAGCTTAACATAAAACAAGAGAAGGTTTTATCAGAATTTCAATGGAAAAGAGTTAGAAAAGCTCTTGATTACCTGCAAGAAAGACGAGTATATCGCAGAGACTTTGCGAGGCTGCGAATAAGTGAACGAATAAGTGAATTGTAACACAAGTCTTTAGCTTAACATAAAACAAGAGAAGGTTTTATCAGAATTTCAATGGAAAAGAGTTAGAAAAGCTCTTGATTACCTGCAAGAAAGACGAGTATATCGCAGATATGTAGCTGTAACAATTAGTACAAAATGCATCTCTTACTAGAAACCAGCAAACAGGAAGGTATGACCATGAGTTAGGAAGACAGAGTAAAGAACAACAATGAATATCCTTTTATAAAAAACTGAGCTAGTCTCAAACTTCAAATCCTTAATAACAGGTAAAACATCCATCCAAAATACAAAACCCAGAATTCTAACTTGATTACAAATCGCAATCAACCAGAATTTTCACTCGTCCATAGAATCCACAATCACAATCTCCTCTAAGTAGAACATAAACTAAATTACATTAAGAAAAAAATGTAAAGTAATGAAGAAAAGTAAGAAAAATGAGTAGTGGTGAGACCAATCAATATTTTATGTAATATAATCGACTATTTACGAACAATGACCGAATAGACAGGGTTCTGCTGCTTAATCTTTGGAATGACAAGCTTCAACACACCATTTCTCATCTGAGCTGCAATGGAATCAAGCTTGAAGGTCTTTTTGGGTAGGTCAATAGTACCCCCGTAGCATCGAACAGGTTCATCAGCATCATCAGAAGCTCCTTGGCCTGTGATAGTCTGAGTATTCTTCTCCACGGAGACAGTAACATCCTCGTTGCTTAAACCCGGCATATCAACATAAAATGAGACACATGCAACACAGATGCACACACACAAATACTTGTTGATACAGACAAATTATATCTACACAAACACAGTATACAATGAATATATTGAAAACCTTAAACATGCTTAATATTATTGTATGAACAAAACTACATGCACATGCACGATAAAATTGATTGTCAAAGGAAATTGTTCAAACATATGGTAGCAAACCATCTCATTACATAAGGATGTTTTTGGGTTTGACCAATAAGATTCAGCAATATGATTCAAGTTGTGTGAGTGCTTTGTAGGTTGTATAGAAATTCCGAAAAGAAGCATCTAAAATCTCACGGTTGTCTTGATCCTCCTCAAATAATTTGTCAACCGCCTCTTCTTCAGCTTCCACCAGCTTTCGCTTCTTGTCTCTAAGCTGTTGGTGTTCATCTGGAGTCGATAATTTGACAGTAGTTTTAGATGGAAACAGCCCATCATCAAGCCATCTCTGATTCGCTCTCTGTGCATCTTTTTCTTGGCCAGCAATTCCAAATTATCAAAGTCCAAATCTTTTCTCTCTTCACAAAATCTTGTCATCGTGGCTGCCTGCTGCAAAAAGAGAGATAAGGAGTCAAGATTTAAACCTAATTAATATGTTTATCAGTGGCTCAATCAATCAGGCAAAGAAATCAAATTAGTCGAGATTCAAACCTTAATTTATAATAATAATATTACCATAATAAGGTCATAAATAATAGTAACATATATATCTTATACTAGATGAAAATTTCTCAAGCCTAAATAAGAGAACAAAAGTGCATACCAGTTCTCGTAATTTGCAATTAGCTAGGTACTTTCAGCGGATATTGATCTGCTGTTTGCGCCTTCTCCAACTGCTGTCTCATGTGCGGAGATGTACAACACAATAAACAAACAATACCCAACAATTGATGGAGAAATCATATAATACAGCAATCGCCCTCACGTGTATATGTATTCTCAGTTATCTGTGTACGATCCATGATCCATCATCGTCTTCCGGACCACTTTGATGCCATTTCGATAAAAATCATATTTAGTATGGTAGAAGCAAAAGTTAGCGGCAAGTTCCCTTTGCACACTTAACTCCTGCACACTTAACTCCTCCAAGAAAGAATCAACTGCCATCATGTGGCCAACTAGGATCTATTTTATAATTATAGACCATAAAGAATACAACATAAAGGAAAGAAAAAATAGAAATCTATAGTTGAAAAGCAGCAACCCACAAAACAATTGGGCGTGTTTTGTTCATGTTTCTCTATTCAATTTTCACAGAGGACATCATTATATACACTTAATTTGGTCCAAATTACAAAATAAAAGTTCAGTTAAGCTCACATAATAGCTTAAGTTAAATATACAGACAAGTGCATGCATGGTTACCAACCTGGTGATAAACCTCCTCACATTATTTGCCTCCAAGGCGCACCTCTGTGCTGTTATCTGTCCAAAATGCAGATATGGAGAAAGACCAGAAAACCGGAGAGCCCTTTGGGTTTTAAAGGGTTATTGCGATCCGTGAAGAAAAGGTTTTCAATCTGGTCGTCAAGAACCCAATCAAAGTACCCTTCAATACTTCCAAAACAGCATGTTCTGGTTCACACCATCCCACATCAGGAACTTCGGCCCTGTAGAAAATAAGAGTGTATTGATGTTGAAGACTACATTGTGTTGAGTAGCTTGATTATATTACATGAATGAAGAACTAATATATAGAAGAATAAGGTACAAGAAAGTCTATGCTAGTACAAGAAAGTCTAAACTTGTATGCTGTTGATTGTTTATTGTTGAATGTTGTTGATAGTCCAAAATCGTGGCTGCAATTTGTAGAATGTTGAGTGTAGAAATATGTGTAGAAATATGACTTTAACACCCCCACTCAAACTTAAGATGGTTGAAAAACCAGCTTGAGTTTGTAAACAAAATTACCGAAAGTGGTAGGAGGATTTTGAACCGGAGACACGATGTAGATGAATCGTGCCTTTTTGTTGGTCTTTGCACCTCTCCAAACTGATGTAATTCTGATAGCTAGAGAAGCACTGTCATAATGAAGATCAAAAAATCAATTCTGATGGCTGAATAAGACACTGTCAGAACGAAAACAGTTCTGATGGCTGGAGAAGCACTGTCAAAATGATAAGGAAATTCTGATGGCTAGAGAAGCACTGTCACTGTAGAATGATAATTGTGAGGTTAACTCTGCTTGTGTGTATATAATAACGTAGAAGAGTTATTAATATTGTATAAGCAATGTGAGCTTGGTGATGATGGTGACCTTGTGCCATTGCTTGTGTATGCATATGTGTAACGTAGCAGAGTTACAATATCGTATAAGCAATATGAGGCTACAAGGGAAGCTTTCGCGGCTACGTTCTGTCCAAAAGGTTGTCCTGCCTCAGAATCCCCGTAATATCAAACTTAGTTGTTACAACAACCAAGTTAGGTGCTGGTTGTTGCAACAACCATGTACGCGGTTTGTAGTACTAAGTTTTACTATATATATTTTCATGTAGTATGTAATATAAATCAATTCTGATGGCTGAATAAGACACTGTCAGAACGAAAACAGTTCTGATGGCTGGAGAAGCACTGTCAAAATGATAAGGAAATTCTGATGGCTAGAGAAGCACTGTCACTGTAGAATGATAATTGTGAGGTTAACTCTGCTTGTGTGTATATAATAACGTAGAAGAGTTATTAATATTGTATAAGCAATGTGAGCTTGGTGATGATGGTGACCTTGTGCCATTGCTTGTGTATGCATATGTGTAACGTAGCAGAGTTACAATATCGTATAAGCAATATGAGGCTACAAGGGAAGCTTTCGCGGCTACGTTCTGTCCAAAAGGTTGTCCTGCCTCAGAATCCCCGTAATAACTAGGAATGCAGTTTTTTTTTTTTTTTTTACACTACTAAAATCATTTATACCCATTGTATTTTTCGGTGGGCTGATTTAATGTGGCCCAACTAATGAAAACAAGGATATAACTATATGCTAGTATGCTAGCTCAAACTATATGCTAGTCCAAACCAAACACAAGCCACTATCATTGGGCTTGGCCTGGACAATCATGTTTGTTTGACCTAAGAAGAGACATACTGATAATTTGTTGGCCCAATATGAAAAAGAAGTACACTGTTGTAGTTCTAAAATAATTAGAACGGACAGCGTGTATCTCTTAGAGAAGTGATGACTGATGAGGATGGCTCGTTTAAAGTTTAAACAAAGAAATACACTGACTCGTTCAAACAAAGAAGAGGAGGAAGGTGTGTTTTGCTTGAGTTAATGTAGGATTGGAGCAAGTCAATGACTCGTTTTACTGGTGGGCTGAGTTGACTCGGGCGGCTGATTTTATGTGTGGTTAAAACGAGGAGGCTGAATCGGAGAATTGTTATAATGGTCTTGGTGATAGCTTTGCCGGCTCTTATGATTGTTGAGTTGAAAACGAGTTGATGAACTCTTTGTATTGACTCGTGGGTCGTGGGAAAAGTGGGTTGCGCCAACTGTTCGTTTTAATGACTGAAAGAGTTTGTCACCGGAAACGATGGCTTTGGCCGGAAAACACAGAGGTAAGGATCCTAAAGCTCTGATACCATGTAGAAAATAAGAGTGTATTGATGTTGAAGACTACATTGTGTTGAGTAGCTTGATTATATTACATGAATGAAGAACTAATATATAGAAGAATAAGGTACAAGAAAGTCTATGCTAGTACAAGAAAGTCTAAACTTGTATGCTGTTGATTGTTTATTGTTGAATGTTGTTGATAGTCCAAAATCGTGGCTGCAATTTGTAGAATGTTGAGTGTAGAAATATGTGTAGAAATATGACTTTAACAGGCCCCTTTACAGAACATTTTGATACAGGATAAAATGCATTAAAATAGCATCGGCCAAAACCAAACCATCTGAAATAAGGTTACCCAATTTATTGACTGAGTTGGGCCAACACAGTTTAGTTTCTATTAGGAAGCCCCACAGTTGGAAAATCAATTTAATACAGAGGAAGCAATTTAATATCTTTCCCCTTATAGTCCTAGCACCATATTACATCACTAACCCTCTTGCAAATCTCCTCTTTCCAACTCCTCACACGCTTGAACAGCCCCAAAGTGAAAGCCAGCGTGCTCTTAAAAAAAAAATTAGGAATTGTCTCTACAGCTTCTCCTAGCATAAACCTACCCTCCAAAAATAAACCCATATATGAATTGGCCTGAATATCTCAATAAAGCATAACAAATAATAATGAACATAAAAGGGTGACACTTTAACTATTGCTTTTATAAGATTATTAGCAAATAAATTATATCTATTGAAAACCTTAAACACCCACAATAATAAATGTATGAACAAAACTGAATGCACGATAAAATTGATTGTCAAAGGAAATTGTTCAAACATATGGTAGCAAACCATGTCATTACATAAGGATGTTTTTGGGTTTGGCCAATAAGATTCATCAGCAATATACTGAGTAAGCATCAGCTTCAAGTTGTGCGAGTGCACCGTAGGTTGTATGGAAATTCCGAAAAGAAGCCTCTAAAATCTCACAGTTGTCTGGATCATCCTCCTCAAATAATTTGTCAAGCACCTCTTGTTGAGCTTCCACCAGCTTTCGCTTCATGTCTCTAAGCTGTTGGTGTTCATGTGGAGTCAATGATTTGACAGTAGTTTTAGATGGAAAGAGCCTAGCTAAAACATCTTTTTCTTGGGCATCTCTGATTCGCTCTCTGTGCATCTTGTGCTTGGTCAGCAATTCCAAATCTTTATTTCTCTCTGGACAAAATCTGGGCCTCAAAGGAGCATGTAAATTTTTTAATCTGATTCGCTCTCGGATTTTGGCCAAAAACATCTCTCTCTTGGCCTTTCGGTCTTGTATAGACAATCTGGGCCTCCACAAAGGCTCCTCATCATGTAAATTTAATTGTTGTACAAAGTCTTCACAAACTCTACTTGTCATCGTGGCTGCAAAAAGAGATCGAGATAAGGAGGAGTCAAGATTTAAACCCTAATTAATTAATATGTGTGCGTATCAGTACTGGCTCAATCAATCAAAAGATAATTAACAACAACGTCAAAAGATTCAAGGACTTACAATTGAAAGCTAAATATGACCGGCTTAGGGTTTCTTAATTATCGTCTCCTCTTCTTTTCTGTTTTATTTTATCAACCAGATAATGACTTGGTAATTTATATAGACTTTATATAGACGTAAGTCGTAACGTGGTTTGCACACGTCGAACCTCTTGCAGATGAGGGGTATCCGCTTCGATGGTATATAATATTTATTATTTTATTAATAATATTTTATATTTTATTTATGTTTATATTTAATTTTATTATATAGATTTGTTTAAATTAGAGTTATTATATGTGTAATTAGAGTTATTTTAAAAAATTATATGTGTTTTAGTTCAGATGAGTTATTAATACAATTAAAGCTCTAAAATATGATTATAATTTTAGGTCCAAAAAGATCAAGTATCCACTAAATATCGAATCTTTAATTTTATTTAAATAGAGTAAAATTTTAAAATGATTAGTCTTGTAAGAAAAAAGATTTTAAAACCGGTTGTTTTCTATATTTATTATCTTATTAATAATATTCTATATTTAATTTTTATTTTTATTTTATTTTATTATATAGATATGTTTAAATTAGAGTTATTATATGTGTACTAGAATAGTTTTAAAAATTACTAGGTACATATATAAACCCATTCGAATTAATAATTAATTTGAATAAAAAATTAGTAACTGTTATAGGGAGAATATTGTATAACAATATTTTGGAGGTTTGCTGGAATCACGGAGCAAAATACGGATATTTCGCTAAGAACACGAAGAACACGGAAGGAGATTGGAGATTGTTTGTGGCTGATCTTGTATATTGATTTTCAGGGGTGAACTGTCAATCATCCTTTACAAGATGCCTACGTACCCTATTTATAGGGATCAAGCCATACGTAGTTCTCTTGGAGAAGAAGTTATCTAGACGGGCTAGGGTTTCTATGGGCTCGGCTTGGCCCAAATCCACTAGTCGTCTTCTTGGGTTGTTTTTCTACCCATGTATTCTACTCATGACCCATGGCCCATTAATAAGGAACCCACGGCTCACCATGATGCTATAATTATTGGCGAAACTGACTAGATGGCCTCGCATGCGACCTCGCTGGGTCTGACCATGCGAGGCGATCCTCGCTTTTATGGAGATAAACTACTTACGCGACCTCGCTGGGTCTGACCGTAAGCCTTCGTAGTAAACAAGCTCTAGGCCACGCTGGACCTCTAGGCCTCGCTGGACCTTGCAGAGAGAGTATTCTAGGCCACGTTGGACCTCTAGGCCACGCTGGACCTTGTAGAGAGACATGCATGATAGATGTTATCCCATACTAGGGACTTTGCTGGCGAACTCGACCCGCAGCTTGGGGTCGCAAACTTCCTCATTGTGCTTGATAGTATATTGGACTAACTCCTGGTGGTGGGTTTTAGTGACCCAATCTTCATCTCTAGGCCCATTATAAGTTGTGGACCGCTATTCTAGCCCATTAGGCTTGCTTAGGGCTTATGCCAAGATTTGGGCATAACAACTACCCCCCGAGTCCATATTGTCATTAGAGATGCGATGTGGACTCAAAAACTGCTTTGTCAAAACTTCGATGCGAGGCCTGTGCTCGCTATAGATTGTTGTGGATGAATGCATAGCTATATCAAGTGCCTTGGAATTGCATCGCGATCCTAATGAATTTTAATGATTGCAGACAACTGTCGTATTTCGAGATCTTCTCCCAGCTGCTAAGATGATGACAAGTGTTGTGTGTCTTTTAATTAATGCGAAGCCATGTATAAGTGAGTAATGGTGACCTCAAAAGTACTTCCAAACGCCATGTGGTTATGCAGGGACTTTGAGTGACGACCCCATAGGGCCTTGCAGTCATAGATTGTTATAATTATATCTTCTGTCTGACTGATGTGTGAGCTCGGGCTTTCACATGTATCTTCAAATCTTCTTAAAGTATGATGAGAGGACTCTCCTCTATTTCTTGTTATTATGATGAAAGGCCTCCTTGTAAGTTGAGAGGATTGCTTATAGTTTCATATGCTGCGAGGCCTCCTCGCAGCCTCATACGTTGCGAGGCCGCCTTGCAGCCTCATACATTGCGATGCCGCCTTGCAGCCTCATACATTGCGATGCCGCCTTGCAGCCTCATACATTGCGATGCCGCCTTGCAACCTCATATGTTGCGATGCGAGGCCTTCTCGCAGCCTCAGACGTAGCGAGGCCGTATCAATTTTCGAGCATAGCAATTACCCCCTGTTCTTCGGTGCAGGCAGCTGTAGCGGAGAACTATTTTTTCTGGTCTTCAAAATTTCTTCAAAAATATAATCAAAATATTTATTTGATTTGTCGGGAAGCCTCCTTGCTTGACAACTTTCAAAATTTTAATTTAATACGAGCCCATGTCTCCTCGTACTGGCCACCTCGCTACGCTTTATTTTTCTGCCATGCAAGCTGTCTGCTTGCTTCATAAATTTAATTCTCCTCGCAAACCAATTCGCACCAGCTTGAATATTAAGTGTGTATGTTTTGGTTTCCATTTTGCCTTGTATTGAGGTATTTTCTTCTGTATACTTACAGGCACGACTTCCAAGAAATATTCCGCGATCCCTTTCATGAAGAAGGACAAAGCTGCGAGTACCTCTCTTAACCCTTCTGGCGATCTGATTCACCATTCCTCCCTTGTTGGGGGTTTAGCTACCAAGTCTGATGTTGTCATTCCTCCTCCTACGAAGACCACTCTCGCAATACCTCTTCGACAATCATCTTTTTCCCTCCATCCTAGTAGGAAAAAATCAACTGAGATAACGAGTCATCATGAAGAACCACCACTAAAGAAGAACAAGGACGACATGAGTCTCTCTCCCCTTTATCCTTCTCCTGGACTGGTCCGCCAGACATATGGCAAATTGGCACATGCCCATGTTTCTGAGATTGATATGTATTCCTGGTCCCTACAATCTCTGGAGGAGTCCAATGCTTCCAAGATTAAAGCTATAGCTGAGCTTTTCTTCCATCAATTGCGTCACCACAAGGAGGTTCGAGCCTTGGCTTCTTCCAATAGTAAGATGAGCGAAGAGATTGTGAATCTCAAATCCATACTTGCACAGGCTCAGGCTGATGCCGAGGACGCAAAAAATAGTTGGAGGAAAGAATTTAAAGGCACGACCGAGAAGCTTAAGAGAGAGCTTCACGAGGAGCAGTCAGCTAGAAAGAAGCTTAAGCTGGATCATGCTGTTGAGAGGGAGCAGTCAGACTCCAAGATCAAGGAGCTTAGAGACCACGTCGCTGAGTTAGAGAATGAAGCTAAAGATGCTGCTAATGTTCTTCCCACTATCATCGAGGAGGCTGAGAATAAAGGATCTGTTGACTTCATGAAAAAGTTCCTCGAGAAGGTTGATGACTTTGATTGGTACCGGTTGGGCGAAGAGACTGGGAAGTTTGCTGATAACCTCAAGATGGAGATGAATGAGGAAGCGGCAAATGGATCCCCATGACTTCCTTTTTATTGCTTTTAAACCTTATCTGCTAGACTCAGTGGAGATGCGGGCACTCCCTTTATTTGCCTCGCGTTTGTAGACTTAATTTCTTTTGCTTATTTGGATACTCCTTGAACCTCGATTAGCTTGCTTTATTGATGCTCCTTTATTTGATGTTTATAATATTGCAAAGTACCATAGGCCTTGTATCTGCTTGCACAGGGAACTCGTGTTGCATGACACTAGCATGTATAGATTCCTCAATAACTCCTCTCCATATCTGTTAATTTTTTTTCCAAGTGCTTTAGAGTAGTTGAAAGAGGCTTCACATAATTCCTTAACTCATTCCAGATAATTGCCAAGCATTGAAGTAAAGAGAGCTCCCATCCTATGTCTTTGACAAGTGAGCTTGCATTAAATAGACTTACAGAGAGTCCATTAATCGCAGAGAGAGCCCATTTTCTTCACATGTAAACACAAAGTACTTCTTCTTCGCCTCGCAGCGCTATGTGTGGCCTCGTAATGCTAGGTACGGCCTTGCAACACTAGGCGCCGCCTCGTAGTGCTAGGTGTGACCTCGCATCCATAAGTGCTTTACAATTTTTCAAATGTCCTGCTAGAAGAGGTGTTTATGTAATGCCACTACCCCCCGAGTCCTCATTATAATTGTAGATGCGATGAGGAATCAACATGTTTCAGCAATCTTCTTGTATTATTTGGAGTTGACACCATTTGAAATGAAGAGAATTTGATGTGATCCCGCTATGAGTAGACTTGATTTCTTCAACACTATCCCAGAACACTTGACCTCGTATCGCTATCCCGAGGCACTTGTCTTCTTCACTATTGTCCCAAGGCAGTTGGCCTCGCTATGCTATCCCGGGGTACTTGGACTCTTCAACGCTAACCGAGAGCACTTAGCTTTTTCAATGTCATAGCAGGCTTCCTTTTGTTGCACATGTAATAAAATATTGAGGTCTTGAACTCATTTTCAGCTTCAAATACTTTGACTTCTCTCCTTTCATCTCTTGTACGAGCTTGAGGCTAATTGATGAGAGCCTCAGGCTTAGCCTCGTTATTTGTTGCTTGCTCTTCCCAGTGTCTTGAGATAGTTGATGACCTCCTCTTTGCCGGCGAGGATCAGGGGCGTCCCCCCTCTCCCCGGCAAGGATCAGGGGCGTCCCCCCTCTCCTCGACGTAGAGGTATTTCACCAAGAAAAAGCATCTCATGTAGAGGTATCTCATTAATAGGTATCTCGCTAGAAGGCATCTCGCTAGGAGGCATCTCTCTAGGAGGCATCTCAAGATCTCGATAGTTACTCCATATTGGGGCCTTGCTAGGAGATATGGGTCGCTTAGAACCTTGACCCTTGCCTTGGCCTCGCTTCTAGTGATGTAGCTTATCCTTCTCGAACCCGGCCTCGCTACGCTAGGTGCAAGCATGGCCTCGCTCCTATGGGGTCGCTCCTGGGGGTCTTCCTCCTCGTGGGTTGCAGCCCCGGGGTCGCATTTGGGTGTCATAAGCTACCCCGGGGTCTTGGCTTCGCTCCTTGGGGGTCGCAGCCCGGGGTCATATGTTATCCCGGGGTCTCGCTCCTCGGCCTCTCCGTTCTTCTTGTTCGAGTTAGTCATCGTTCTCCCAAATTAATGACTAGCCCCTCCTTCTAGCGCCAAATGTTATAGGGAGAATATTGTATAACAATATTTTGGAGGTTTGCTGGAATCACGGAGCAAAATACGGATATTTCGCTAAGAACACGAAGAACACGGAAGGAGATTGGAGATTGTTTGTGGCTGATCTTGTATATTGATTTTCAGGGGTGAACTGTCAATCATCCTTTACAAGATGCCTACGTACCCTATTTATAGGGATCAAGCCATACGTAGTTCTCTTGGAGAAGAAGTTATCTAGACGGGCTAGGGTTTCTATGGGCTCGGCTTGGCCCAAATCCACTAGTCGTCTTCTTGGGTTGTTTTTCTACCCATGTATTCTACTCATGACCCATGGCCCATTAATAAGGAACCCACGGCTCACCATGATGCTATAATTATTGGCGAAACTGACTAGATGGCCTCGCATGCGACCTCGCTGGGTCTGACCATGCGAGGCGATCCTCGCTTTTATGGAGATAAACTACTTACGCGACCTCGCTGGGTCTGACCGTAAGCCTTCGTAGTAAACAAGCTCTAGGCCACGCTGGACCTCTAGGCCTCGCTGGACCTTGCAGAGAGAGTATTCTAGGCCACGTTGGACCTCTAGGCCACGCTGGACCTTGTAGAGAGACATGCATGATAGATGTTATCCCATACTAGGGACTTTGCTGGCGAACTCGACCCGCAGCTTGGGGTCGCAAACTTCCTCATTGTGCTTGATAGTATATTGGACTAACTCCTGGTGGTGGGTTTTAGTGACCCAATCTTCATCTCTAGGCCCATTATAAGTTGTGGACCGCTATTCTAGCCCATTAGGCTTGCTTAGGGCTTATGCCAAGATTTGGGCATAACAACTACCCCCCGAGTCCATATTGTCATTAGAGATGCGATGTGGACTCAAAAACTGCTTTGTCAAAACTTCGATGCGAGGCCTGTGCTCGCTATAGATTGTTGTGGATGAATGCATAGCTATATCAAGTGCCTTGGAATTGCATCGCGATCCTAATGAATTTTAATGATTGCAGACAACTGTCGTATTTCGAGATCTTCTCCCAGCTGCTAAGATGATGACAAGTGTTGTGTGTCTTTTAATTAATGCGAAGCCATGTATAAGTGAGTAATGGTGACCTCAAAAGTACTTCCAAACGCCATGTGGTTATGCAGGGACTTTGAGTGACGACCCCATAGGGCCTTGCAGTCATAGATTGTTATAATTATATCTTCTGTCTGACTGATGTGTGAGCTCGGGCTTTCACATGTATCTTCAAATCTTCTTAAAGTATGATGAGAGGACTCTCCTCTATTTCTTGTTATTATGATGAAAGGCCTCCTTGTAAGTTGAGAGGATTGCTTATAGTTTCATATGCTGCGAGGCCTCCTCGCAGCCTCATACGTTGCGAGGCCGCCTTGCAGCCTCATACATTGCGATGCCGCCTTGCAGCCTCATACATTGCGATGCCGCCTTGCAGCCTCATACATTGCGATGCCGCCTTGCAACCTCATATGTTGCGATGCGAGGCCTTCTCGCAGCCTCAGACGTAGCGAGGCCGTATCAATTTTCGAGCATAGCAATTACCCCCTGTTCTTCGGTGCAGGCAGCTGTAGCGGAGAACTATTTTTTCTGGTCTTCAAAATTTCTTCAAAAATATAATCAAAATATTTATTTGATTTGTCGGGAAGCCTCCTTGCTTGACAACTTTCAAAATTTTAATTTAATACGAGCCCATGTCTCCTCGTACTGGCCACCTCGCTACGCTTTATTTTTCTGCCATGCAAGCTGTCTGCTTGCTTCATAAATTTAATTCTCCTCGCAAACCAATTCGCACCAGCTTGAATATTAAGTGTGTATGTTTTGGTTTCCATTTTGCCTTGTATTGAGGTATTTTCTTCTGTATACTTACAGGCACGACTTCCAAGAAATATTCCGCGATCCCTTTCATGAAGAAGGACAAAGCTGCGAGTACCTCTCTTAACCCTTCTGGCGATCTGATTCACCATTCCTCCCTTGTTGGGGGTTTAGCTACCAAGTCTGATGTTGTCATTCCTCCTCCTACGAAGACCACTCTCGCAATACCTCTTCGACAATCATCTTTTTCCCTCCATCCTAGTAGGAAAAAATCAACTGAGATAACGAGTCATCATGAAGAACCACCACTAAAGAAGAACAAGGACGACATGAGTCTCTCTCCCCTTTATCCTTCTCCTGGACTGGTCCGCCAGACATATGGCAAATTGGCACATGCCCATGTTTCTGAGATTGATATGTATTCCTGGTCCCTACAATCTCTGGAGGAGTCCAATGCTTCCAAGATTAAAGCTATAGCTGAGCTTTTCTTCCATCAATTGCGTCACCACAAGGAGGTTCGAGCCTTGGCTTCTTCCAATAGTAAGATGAGCGAAGAGATTGTGAATCTCAAATCCATACTTGCACAGGCTCAGGCTGATGCCGAGGACGCAAAAAATAGTTGGAGGAAAGAATTTAAAGGCACGACCGAGAAGCTTAAGAGAGAGCTTCACGAGGAGCAGTCAGCTAGAAAGAAGCTTAAGCTGGATCATGCTGTTGAGAGGGAGCAGTCAGACTCCAAGATCAAGGAGCTTAGAGACCACGTCGCTGAGTTAGAGAATGAAGCTAAAGATGCTGCTAATGTTCTTCCCACTATCATCGAGGAGGCTGAGAATAAAGGATCTGTTGACTTCATGAAAAAGTTCCTCGAGAAGGTTGATGACTTTGATTGGTACCGGTTGGGCGAAGAGACTGGGAAGTTTGCTGATAACCTCAAGATGGAGATGAATGAGGAAGCGGCAAATGGATCCCCATGACTTCCTTTTTATTGCTTTTAAACCTTATCTGCTAGACTCAGTGGAGATGCGGGCACTCCCTTTATTTGCCTCGCGTTTGTAGACTTAATTTCTTTTGCTTATTTGGATACTCCTTGAACCTCGATTAGCTTGCTTTATTGATGCTCCTTTATTTGATGTTTATAATATTGCAAAGTACCATAGGCCTTGTATCTGCTTGCACAGGGAACTCGTGTTGCATGACACTAGCATGTATAGATTCCTCAATAACTCCTCTCCATATCTGTTAATTTTTTTTCCAAGTGCTTTAGAGTAGTTGAAAGAGGCTTCACATAATTCCTTAACTCATTCCAGATAATTGCCAAGCATTGAAGTAAAGAGAGCTCCCATCCTATGTCTTTGACAAGTGAGCTTGCATTAAATAGACTTACAGAGAGTCCATTAATCGCAGAGAGAGCCCATTTTCTTCACATGTAAACACAAAGTACTTCTTCTTCGCCTCGCAGCGCTATGTGTGGCCTCGTAATGCTAGGTACGGCCTTGCAACACTAGGCGCCGCCTCGTAGTGCTAGGTGTGACCTCGCATCCATAAGTGCTTTACAATTTTTCAAATGTCCTGCTAGAAGAGGTGTTTATGTAATGCCACTACCCCCCGAGTCCTCATTATAATTGTAGATGCGATGAGGAATCAACATGTTTCAGCAATCTTCTTGTATTATTTGGAGTTGACACCATTTGAAATGAAGAGAATTTGATGTGATCCCGCTATGAGTAGACTTGATTTCTTCAACACTATCCCAGAACACTTGACCTCGTATCGCTATCCCGAGGCACTTGTCTTCTTCACTATTGTCCCAAGGCAGTTGGCCTCGCTATGCTATCCCGGGGTACTTGGACTCTTCAACGCTAACCGAGAGCACTTAGCTTTTTCAATGTCATAGCAGGCTTCCTTTTGTTGCACATGTAATAAAATATTGAGGTCTTGAACTCATTTTCAGCTTCAAATACTTTGACTTCTCTCCTTTCATCTCTTGTACGAGCTTGAGGCTAATTGATGAGAGCCTCAGGCTTAGCCTCGTTATTTGTTGCTTGCTCTTCCCAGTGTCTTGAGATAGTTGATGACCTCCTCTTTGCCGGCGAGGATCAGGGGCGTCCCCCCTCTCCCCGGCAAGGATCAGGGGCGTCCCCCCTCTCCTCGACGTAGAGGTATTTCACCAAGAAAAAGCATCTCATGTAGAGGTATCTCATTAATAGGTATCTCGCTAGAAGGCATCTCGCTAGGAGGCATCTCTCTAGGAGGCATCTCAAGATCTCGATAGTTACTCCATATTGGGGCCTTGCTAGGAGATATGGGTCGCTTAGAACCTTGACCCTTGCCTTGGCCTCGCTTCTAGTGATGTAGCTTATCCTTCTCGAACCCGGCCTCGCTACGCTAGGTGCAAGCATGGCCTCGCTCCTATGGGGTCGCTCCTGGGGGTCTTCCTCCTCGTGGGTTGCAGCCCCGGGGTCGCATTTGGGTGTCATAAGCTACCCCGGGGTCTTGGCTTCGCTCCTTGGGGGTCGCAGCCCGGGGTCATATGTTATCCCGGGGTCTCGCTCCTCGGCCTCTCCGTTCTTCTTGTTCGAGTTAGTCATCGTTCTCCCAAATTAATGACTAGCCCCTCCTTCTAGCGCCAAATGTTATAGGGAGAATATTGTATAACAATATTTTGGAGGTTTGCTGGAATCACGGAGCAAAATACGGATATTTCGCTAAGAACACGAAGAACACGGAAGGAGATTGGAGATTGTTTGTGGCTGATCTTGTATATTGATTTTCAGGGGTGAACTGTCAATCATCCTTTACAAGATGCCTACGTACCCTATTTATAGGGATCAAGCCATACGTAGTTCTCTTGGAGAAGAAGTTATCTAGACGGGCTAGGGTTTCTATGGGCTCGGCTTGGCCCAAATCCACTAGTCGTCTTCTTGGGTTGTTTTTCTACCCATGTATTCTACTCATGACCCATGGCCCATTAATAAGGAACCCACGGCTCACCATGATGCTATAATTATTGGCGAAACTGACTAGATGGCCTCGCATGCGACCTCGCTGGGTCTGACCATGCGAGGCGATCCTCGCTTTTATGGAGATAAACTACTTACGCGACCTCGCTGGGTCTGACCGTAAGCCTTCGTAGTAAACAAGCTCTAGGCCACGCTGGACCTCTAGGCCTCGCTGGACCTTGCAGAGAGAGTATTCTAGGCCACGTTGGACCTCTAGGCCACGCTGGACCTTGTAGAGAGACATGCATGATAGATGTTATCCCATACTAGGGACTTTGCTGGCGAACTCGACCCGCAGCTTGGGGTCGCAAACTTCCTCATTGTGCTTGATAGTATATTGGACTAACTCCTGGTGGTGGGTTTTAGTGACCCAATCTTCATCTCTAGGCCCATTATAAGTTGTGGACCGCTATTCTAGCCCATTAGGCTTGCTTAGGGCTTATGCCAAGATTTGGGCATAACAGTAACATTTATGTGAAATATTATTAATATCCTTATATTTTATTTACATTTATATTTAATTTTATTATATTGATATGTTTAAATAAGAGTTACTATAGGTGTAATTAGAGTAGTTTTAAAATAATTAAGTTCATTGAAATAGATTTTAAAAGGAGGGTGAGATGATTAAAGTAAAAAAGAAACATGAAGCCAGGAAGCATGCTCCGATGACGATCCGGCATTTCTGACGGTCGACTGCCAGTGTTACATACAGACACTACTTTTTTTGATTTTTTCCCAAGCCAAAAAATTACCACAAAGTATTGTACATACAAATCGTAAATCTACGCATAGTTCCGGAACTAAATTCTGATATCTCTCTAGGGCGCACTTAGGTGCAATTTCTGATACATTAGTGAGGGACCCAATACTAAATTCTGGACCGCGTCACCGGTTTATAGTGACTTCTGGACCGTGTCACCGGTTTGTAGTGACCTTAGTTAGACTGGTGGTTAAAAAGTTATCGTTTCGTAAGTTGTGAATTTCGGAAAATTATTATCGTTTTATATGGTATTTTATTTATTGGGTTTGAACTACTGATTTGTTTGGTTAGTTTGCTTGCTGGGTTTTTTAGCGCACCCTTTTAATATTTCAGGTTTTGTTCGGTTCGTTGGATTTGCGGGGAGCTTGTAGTTGGATTTTTCTTAGATCGTGTCATATAATTTTGGATAGCTGGACTTATGTGTTATGTGACTTAACTTGTAATAATTTTCTGTTATAATTTTCGAGATTAAATATTTTGTATTTTACTTTTGGCTCGAGCTAACATTCCGAAAAAGTGTGGGATGTTACATACATAGTAAAGGTAAGAAACAAAACCACTTCAAGATCATCAAGAACTCTATCAGTATCAGAGATATTCCAGTAAAAAAGAAGCTCAGCAATAAGAGCTAGGGTTCTCTCTAGTTTTTGTGAACCTAGAGAACAGCTTATCAACATCACTCTTGGCCTTTTCTTTGATCAATCGGCCCAGTTTAGTGAAGAACCCGGTCCGACCCGCTTGACATCTGAGGGAACTGGGTACAGATATGCTGTTAACACCGCGGGGTACATAATGGTGAACTCATCTGGTCGAATCCCTTCACTCTGCATTTGCAGATATGCCAAGATTGCTGCTCCAGCCAAATGTCCCTGTGCGTAGCCTGTTATAATGGTGTTCCAAGATACTGTATCCTTTTCTTGCATTTCCTGAAAAACCGAGTACATCATACAGAAACCTTCCATGTGGTGTCAACATCGCGGAGGTACGTCAGTGGAATTGAACCAGATGATAAGTTAGTGCAGGTATATACAGCCAATTCTTCAAACCAACGGCTTAGTCATATAAAATAAGACACATGCAACACAGATGCACAAACACAAATACACAAATTATATCTATTGAAAACCTTAAACACACAATATTAATGTATGAAAAAAACTACATGCACGATAAAATTGATTGTCAAAGGAAATTGTTCAAACATATGGTAGCAAATCATGTCATTACATAAGGATGTTTTTGGGTTTGACCAATAAGATTCAGCAATATAAATTGATCTCATATGACTGAGTATGCATCATCTTCAAGTTGTGCGAGTGCTTTGTAGGTTGCATGGAAATTCCGTAAAGAAGCATGTAAAATCTCACGGTTGTGTTGATCCTCCTCCTCATATAATTTGTCAACCGCCTCTTCTTCAACTTCCACCAGCTTTCGCATCTTGTCTCTAAGCTGTTGGTGTTCATCTGGAGTCAAAGTAGTTTTAGATGGAAACAACCCATCATCGATTCGCTCCTCTCTGTGCAATATCTTTTTCTTGGCCAGTAATTCCAAACTATCAAAGTCCAAATCTTTTTTTTTCTCTTGACAAAATCTGGGCCTCAAAGGAGGCTCAGTAGCATGTAAATCTAATCTGATTCGCTCTCTCATATTGGCCAAAGCCATCTCTTTCTTGGCCAAAAATTCCAAATTAATAATCTTCTTTCGGTCTTCCATATATAGACAATCTGGGCTTCCTCAAAGGCTTCTCATCATGTAAACTCAATCGTTGTACAAAGTCTTCACAAAATCTTGTCATCGTGGCTGTTGCGCTGCAAAAAGACAAACAAAAGACAATCAGTGAATCAATCAATCAATACTGGCTCAATCAATCAAAAGACAAACAACAACAAGATAATAACAAGATAATAATAATAATACTATCAGTGAATCAACCAAAATCATCAAACAAACAAACACATAATAATATCAAATACTTACACATAATAACAAACACATAATAAAATCAAATATCCACTGGCTTCTTAGGGTTTCTTATCATTGGAACTTGTTTTTTCTTATTAACAGTGTCTAGGCCCGGTACAAGTATAGGACATGTTTTCCTTTGAAAGAATGACATAAATATCCCATTTTTTAATAAAACTGACGAGAATAATACAAATCACGAATGGTGGCCATAAATACCCCTCTATTACGCATTTAGGAGAGGGGTAATAGATTTTATACATATTACGCATTTGGAAGAGGGGTAATAGACCTGACAGGGAAGCCTATTACTCATTCTCCAAATGCGTAATAGATGAAAAATCTATACTAGTTACCCCAATATCAAATGCGTAACCCTATTACTCTCATATGAAATGCGTAATAGACGGGTATTTATGGTCATCATCAGTGTTTTGGGATATTCTTGTTATGTGATATAGTGTTCACTACACCAAAACTGGCCATTAGTAACGGATATATCCGTTACTAATGACATTAGTAACGGATATATCCGTTACTAATGATTAGTAACAGATAATTTAATTAGTAACGGATAATTTAATTAGTAACGGATATATCCGTTACTAATTAGTACGAATCAGAGATGAGCACCGAAGATGGATAGCGGAGATGAAAACCAGAGATGGACAGCGGAGATGAAAACCAGAGAGATGGACGGCGGAGAGATGAGAGTGAGAGAGATGATAGCGAGAGAGATGAATGAGAGTGAAATAATGAGAGATGAAAGATGAGAGATATTTATTATTTTGTTTTGTTTTCTTTTACTCTAAAATGTAAAATAAAATAGCGGGCTTTTTGAGTTTTAGTGAAAATTTTAGCGGGATTCTTTTTTCAGTAATAGCGGCAACATTTTTAATATTGTTTGTTGGGATTTATGGGTGATGGAATAGACAACTTAACTAGTTTTATTGGTATACTTAGTTTTTGCTAAGTAGAACATACTGTCATAGCCTGAAATGTATTCTTGTAATTTAAATAAATACTGTCATGTAATAAGTGTAATTCTTGGAAGAAGTTCGATTATGTTCAAGCCTCAAGAAATACATAAGTTCGACAGAAGGAATAAATGTTACTGTCAAACTCTGACAGTAAGGTTACAAGGAAACAACATGTTGCCTAGGTCGACAGCAAGTTTCACGAAGTCGACAGCAAGTTTCAACTTGACAGCAACATTGGCGGAGATTCTAATGACAGCAACTTTGATGTACAGTTTGCGACAGTAAGTTTGGAATTCCTGACAGCAATCTCTGCGGGAAAAACATGCTGTCAATCAAAGCACAATTCTTGACAGCAATCTCTGCGGGAATTCATATTGTCAACCAAAGCAAAATTCTTGACAGTAATATCTGCGGGAAAATTCATACTGTCAACCAAAGCAAATTCTTGACAGTAATATCTGCGGGAAATTCATACTGTCAAACAAAGCATAAATCAATTGACAGCAAACTTTGTGGCAAACATACTGTCATATAGAATCAGCCTGATTTAGGAATTTTCTAAGTCAAATTAATCGACAGAGTACATGTTCAAAAGAAGCAGGCGTGTTGTAATATTCAACCTTTACAGCAAGCTTGGAAAGTCTATAACTGAAGCTCGAGAGATCACATGGAACAACCTGTAAAGTCTAGAGCAGATAAAATTGAATACGGCTAGATCTGGGTGGCTCAAATGTGGAAAGTATCTTAAAGTTACTTTGTGATGATCACATGGGAATAAATCATGGAATGAGCTGCAAAAGGAATATAACAGCAACTCAACAACCCATGATGATGATGATAGTACCGTAGATTATCACACTATAAATAGAGCACTCTATTTATACAATAGATAACTCAACAACTGTAATCTCTTGAGTATTTGTAGCTTGAGAATTATTTTGTTCTCAAGGTTGTAGCAAAACTTTGCAAAATAAATAAAACATTTATTTTGTGAAATCCTCGTATTTGATTTTACTTGTGTTTGCATTTCTTCTACTAGTAAATCACAAATTCTATTTAAGTTGTTGAAATAGTTTTTGAAATTTATTAGTATTGCATTCAACCCCCCTTCTGCAATACTTTCCTGGACCAGCAACTGGTATCAGAGCAATCAGATTAATACACATATCTGAGATCCAAATGGCAAGTATTCAAAGGTCAAGTAATATCAAGATTCCAGCTTTTGATAAAGAAAACTACAACATATGGAAAAAGAAGATTATGTTATTTATCAAAGCTCAGAATCCACTATTCCTAGGTATTCTGGAAAATGGCCCCTTCATTCCTCAAAAGGAAATCCCAGCTGCTACAGTGAATGATGTAGTAATCCCAGCTCATTGGGTTGCTAAGAAGCCTTCTGAGTATAATGACTCAGAAAAAGAAAAGGTAGCACTGGATGATCATCTGCAACTCATTCTACTAGATGCACTTACCCTGGACAAAGCTATGAGTGGAAATATAATAGCATGCAACTCTGCCAGGGATATGTGGAAAAAGATAGAACTGTTATGTGAAGGAAGTGAAGAGGTCAGAGAGAATCAAAAACAAATACTGGTGTCACAATATGAAGCGTTTATGGGCAAGCATGGAGAAGAGCTAACCCACATGTTTGAAAGATTTAGCAAACTGATAGCTGAGCTTCAAATTCATGGAAAGTTTTATGAAAAGAAGGAAGTCAATATCAAGTTTCTGCTAACTCTTCCAGAACATCTTGAGCACAGAGTAACAGCCATAAGAGAAGGGAGAGACTTAAATTCTGTTTCTCTTGAAACATTGTATGGAGTTCTAAAATCTTATGAACTTGAATATTATCAAAAGAAAGCTATACAAAGTGGATCCAAAGGATTGATGGCAAACATGGCTGGTGCTCTAGTTGCTCAAGGACCATCATATTTTCAAGCAAGTGAGCAAATTCAAAATGATCAACAACCTCAATTTTCATCTGTGAAAATTGAAGAGGTGGTTGAAGATGAAGAAAAGGTTGTCCTTCAACTAGAAGATGTTGAAGATGAAGAATTCTTCACTCTAGAAGAAATGGAGAAAATGGATAATCCAACCATGGCTTTTATGGCAAGAAAATTCAAAAATATAAGGTTCAGGAGGAACAAGCCATATAAGCCTCAAGGTCAATTTCCAAAATATAACCAAGAAAGCTCATCAAAACCTGCTACTGGCACCAAGGGAGGATACAAAACAGGAATGGTAGATAGGTCAAAGTTTAGATGCTACAATTGTAATGAACTTGGTCACTTTGCTACTGAATGCAAAAGACCAAAACAAATACAAAGAATGGAGAGAGGAACTGGGAGTCAAT
Organism: Kitagawia praeruptora; assembly: GCA_037693485.1. Lineage (NCBI taxonomy): Eukaryota > Viridiplantae > Streptophyta > Magnoliopsida > Apiales > Apiaceae > Kitagawia > Kitagawia praeruptora. The sequence goes on along the minus strand of CM075345.1, from coordinate 5,995,287 downwards.
TTAAGAAAGGACAAGGAAAAGCCTATGTGGCTGAAGGAAAATGCTGGGATGAATCTGATAATGAAGAAGAAGAGGAATTTGTGAATTTAGCCTTGATGGCTAGAGAGGATGAAGAAGCATCAACCTCGTCAAGTCAGGTACCATCTCTAGTATTACTAGATATGTCTTTAAATGACTATAAACAAACCATTGAGGAAATGAGTACTGAAATGTTTAATATTCATACTAGTTTATCTGCTGCAAATGAAGAAATTGCTAGATTAACTAAAGAAAATGAAGTACTCAGATCCAACAATGATGTGTTGTTGCTTAAGACCAGTTCTATTGATTCTTTAGCTCAGGAAAACGAAAGACTAAAAAATGATTTAATCTGTGCTAAAGAGATAGAGGATTATCTAAGAAAAGAAATTTCTGAGAATGAATTTAAGCTAAAGGCATTTAGAAATTCCTCTAAATTAGTTCAAGAGTATCATGAGAAACATACTGAAAGTAAGAAGATAGGTATAGGCTATGATTATAGCAGGAGACCTGGTAAAGAGGCTGTTATACAGAAAAATGATGATAATAATACTGTAAGACCTCACATCCTCAAAAATGTGAGCAATCCAATTTTCAAAAGTACAGAGTTTGAGGTTAATGAAAATTCCCTAATTATTAATCAAGAACTCTGTGATGAAGATGAGAGGATTGACAGCAAATCTAAGAAAGAAAAAGATTCTGTCAAAATGTCTATGACAGAAACAGTCTTAAACAGTCCAATCAAGTGTTCAAAAGATACTGTCAAGAAGTCATCCAAGACAGTAACTTTCAAACCTACTGTCAAGACAGCAAGTACAAAAGATGCTGTCAAAAATAGTTCGACAGCATCTTCTGAACAGATTGTCAAGATAGTTGTCTCCAAGTCCAAAAACAGAAATGGGAAGCTAGGCATTGATAAAAAGAATAATTATGCATATGTTAAGCAGGCACCAAGGAAACTTTGCAATAATTGTGGCTCCTCACATCATTTAACTCATGTTTGTAAGAAATCAACTAGTAGCATATCTAATGCAACAGAGTTGAAAGGGAACTTACACAGAACCCCCATTATGCAAAGAGAATTGGTAGTTTGTAATAACATTGACTGTATGCCATGCAAAATTACTGCTATGAGTACATGTTTTAATTTGCAAATTTCATCTAATGAATTATGTTCTTATATGCAAACTGCAAAGACTTTTGAATCCACTAAAGAAAGTGAGAAGTCTGCTCTCACTAAGAAAAAGTCAAAGTCAAAAACTAAGTGGATAATAAAAGAAGTCAAGGAACCATCTTCTGATAATATTGTTTCAAATATTGATAAAGTTTCTGATGATACTGAGTATGCAGGACCCAACAAGACTTGGGTACCAAATGCAAATTAAACTCATTCTGTCTTGCAGGGAAAGAAAGGTAAACAGGTCATGTGGATAATCGACAGTGGATGTTCCAAACACATGACTGGTGATATATCCCTGCTATCACAATATGTTGAGAAGGCTGGCCCAACAATAACCTTTGGAGACAACAGCAAAGGTTACACTGTGGGATATGGCTGTTTAAAAGCTGGAAATGTTGTCATTGAAGAAATCTCTCTTGTGGAAGGTTTGAAGCATAATCTGCTCAGTGTCAGTCAATTCACTGACAAAGGATTCAAAGTAAACTTTGGCATGATGGAATGTTCAATTCACCACAAGAAGGATAGAAGCCTATCTCTGAAAGGAGTAAGGAAAGGAAGCCTATTTGTTGCAGACTTAAACTCAACAAATGAGGAAAGAATATTTTGCTTCTACAGCAAAGCAAGTGTTGGAGATAGCATGCTTTGGCACAAGAAACTTTCCCATCTCAACTTCAAAACAATGAACATGCTAATGAAGAAGGAATTGGTGAGAGGACTACCTCAACAGGAATTCTGTCAAGAAGGACTGTGTGAAGATTGTCAAATGGGAAAATTGAGGAAAGCAATGCATAAATCAAAGCAAGTCAACACTAACACTGAAGCACTCAAGTTGATACACATGGATCTTTTTGGACCAGTGAATGTTCAATCACTATCCAGAAAAAGATATGCACTGGTCATGATAGATGACTATTTTAGGTACACTTGGGTGAAATTTTTAGAATCAAAGGATGAAGCTGCTCAAGAAATCATTGATCACATAAGGGTACTTGACAGGACCCCTGAAGCAAAAGTTCAATTTCTAAGAAGTGACAATGGAACTGAATTCAGAAATGCTACACTTGGAAACTTCTGCAAAGATCAAGGAATTGTTCAACAATTCTCTGCTGCAAGAACTCCACAGCAAAATGGAGTTGTAGAAAGGAAAAATAGGACTCTTATTGAAGCTGCAAGGACTATGTTGAGTAATGCTAAATTACCAACATATTTCTGGGCAGAAGCCATCAACACTGCTTGTTACACACAGAACAGAACACTAATCAACAAGGCTCATGGCAATACTCCTTACTATCTTTTGACAGGAAAGAAACCTACTGTCAAGTACTTTCATATTTTTGGAAGCAAGTGCTTTTTGATGAAAGACAACCATGAAAGAAAAGGCAAGTTTGATACTAAAGCATATGAAGGCATTTTCATGGGATATGGGATAGAAAGGACTGCCTACAGAGTCTATATCATGGAGCACAAAACAATTGAAGAAAGTGTCAATGTCACGTTTGATGAAACCAAGTTTCCAGGGCTACATGAGGATGGTCAAATGCAACCCTTCAGATTTGAGAATCAAGGATACTTGGAAAAAGAAGAATTTGTTGATGAAGAACCAAGTCTCATTCAATCAATGGGATATGAGAAAGAATCTGTCAATACTCATAATCTAAATCAAACCTCAGCTCAATCACAGACAATTTCAGGCATCAATCAACAAGACTGTGAGACTGGAGAATATGAGCTAAATGAGCAAAACAATGAAAATGGTGGAGAATCAAATCCTCACACTGATGAAAGACAATCTCATCAAACAAGTAGCTTGCCTCAATCAACAAAGTGGAACAGAGATCATACCAGTAATCTAATTATTGGAGATCCCACTACTGGTGTAAGAACAAGGAGGAATATCTCTGCTGAAAGCATGTTTTCATGTTTCTTATCTCAAATGGAACCAAAAATAGTTGAAGAAGCATTGTTGGATTCTGATTGGGTGATGGCCATGTAGGAGGAGCTCAATCAATTTGAAAGAAACAATGTTTGGAAACTAGTTCCAAGGCCAAAAGGAAAATCAGTCATTGAGACAAAATGGGTTTTCAGAAACAAGATAGATGAGAGTGGAAATGTGACAAGAAATAAGGCAAGGTTAGTGGCCAAAGGTTACTGTCAACAGGAAGGGATAGATTATGATGAAACTTTTGCTCCTGTTGCCAGACTTGAAGCCATAAGAATTTTCTTAGCCTTTGCTGCACACTGCAAATTCAAGGTATTTCAAATGGATGTTAAAAGTGCCTTTCTAAATGGAGAATTAGAAGAAGAAGTGTATGTTGAACAGCCTCCTGGATTTGAAAATGACAAATTGCATAATTTTGTCTACAAGCTGTTCAAGGCTCTATATGGCTTAAAGCAGGCACCAAGAGCCTGGTATGACACATTATCCACTTTTCTCCTGGAAAATCAATTTATAAGAGGTAAGGTGGATAAAACTTTATTCTATAAATACCATGGCAAAGACATCATTCTTGTGCAGATATATGTTGATGACATAATCTTTGGCTCAACAAACGAAAAATTGTGTGAAAAGTTCTCATCTCTAATGAGAAACAAGTATGAAATGAGCATGATGGGAGAATTAGCATTCTTTCTTGGTCTTCAAATCTATCAGAAGAAGGAAGGAATCTTCATCTGTCAATCTAAGTATGTCAAAGAACTTCTCAAGAAGTTTAACTTAGAAGATTCATCACCTGCCAAGACACCTATCTCAACAGCCACCAAATTAGAGTTAGATCCTAAAGGCAAGAAAGTGGATTCTAGTACCTACAGAGGCATGGTTGGATCATTGCTTTACTTAACAGCAAGCAGGCTAGATATAATGTTTGCTACATGTCTCTGTGCAAGGTTTCAAGCTGATCCAAAAGAATCACACTTAGTTGCAATTAAAAGAATCTTTAGATATCTCAAAGGCACCCCAAATCTAGGTCTTTGGTACCCTAAGGAAACTGGATTTGATCTAATTGGATATTCTGATTCAGACTATGCTGGCTGCAAAATTGACAGAAAAAGTACTACAGGAAGTTGTCAATTTCTTGGGGGGAGATTGGTGTCATGGTTCAGTAAGAAGCAACACTCAGTTTCTACATCAACTGCAGAAGCTGAATATATTGCAGCTGGAAGTTGCTGTGCACAAATTCTTTGGATGAAGAATCAGTTAATGGATTATGGACTAAAGTTGTCAAAAATTCCTATCTACTGTGACAACACAAGTGCCATAGCCATATCAGACAATCCAGTTCAACACTCCAGAACAAAGCACATTGATATAAGGCATCATTTCATCAGGGAGCATGTTGAAAAGGGAGATGTAAAATTGGTTTATGTTCCAACAGACAAGCAACTTGCAGACATATTCACCAAGCCATTGGATGAAGCACCATTTATCAGGTTGGTGAGTGAATTAGGAATGCTAAATCAGGTATGATCATCTAACCGGTTTATCAATTCACAATTGCAGCTCATGACAGAAAATTTCAAGGTACTGTCATGAGAAGTTAAGGTTCTATGTGTTACTTGTTCAGATATCATGTTTGCTATGACTATGCTAAAAGGATTTTTAGATATCATGTTTGCTATGACTATGCTAAAAGGATTTTTAGATATCATGTTTGCTATGACTATGCTAAAAGGATTTTTAGATATCATGTTTGCTATGACTATGCTAAAATAGTTTTACATGTCTGACTTAATACGATTTTAAGAAAACATGTGTCCTTAACTTAAGTTATGTGTGAACAGTGACAGCATGATCTTATGATAAGTTTACTGTCAGATAAAACTTACTGTCACTCATGAAGCTGATTGACAGAAATGTTGTAAGCGCACAAGTTGCTGTCAATGAAAGTTGCTGTCACAAGAAATTGCTGTCAGAATTGGTAGAGAAAGAAAAGCGCACAGGTTACTGTCAATAAAAGTTGCTGTCACAAGAAATTGCTGTCAGAATTGGTAGAGAAAGAAAAGCGCACAGGTTACTGTCAATAAAAGTTGCTGTCACAAGAAATTGCTGTCAGAATTGGTAGAGAAAGAAAAGCGCACAGGTTACTGTCAATGAAAGTTGCTGTCACGAGAAGTTGCTGTCAAAGATAGTGGAAAAATATATATATATATATATATATATATATATATATATATATATAAATTTATATATATATATACGGATATTTCTATTCACCAATCCACGATCTAATAGCAACTGCCACGTAATATAGCAAGTGGAGTTAATGGGTAATATCATTATCACACGTTCAATTAAGAGAGGTTAAATCGATTCATATTAGAAACTGAATCTACCGTTTAATCTACTATCACTTTCATTTGCAAAAACCTCTCAACCTTCTGCATCCAAAAACCGCATTTTCTCTCTCATTTTTCAAAGCATTCAACAATGGCACCTAAACAAAGTATTGCTCAAACCAACTTTGCTGGTATCTTTTCTCCTAGTGATGCTGGTGAAAACTTCAAAGGACTTATTTCGTTCTTGAATAAATCCTACCTAGGTCATGCAATAACCTCTTCCCCCAAAATTGATGCTGTTAGAATTGAAAAATTCTGGAAATCAGCAAGTGCTCAAGGAACTGGAGAGAATGAAACAATTAAGTTCAATATAGATGATGCAAGTCATTCTCTTTTAGTAAAGAATATCAATGAGGCTTTGGGTATTGTGTTGACTAGTGAAGAAAGCTTTAAGGAACTAGCAACTGATGATACTCTGAAGAAGTTCTTTCTGAAGATTGGGTACTCTGGTTCTAAACTTGAAGAAACTTCTGATAAGTGGTATCAAACAGGAGAAATGGACAGGAAATTTCTGAGAAAAGAGTGGAGTATGATTTTTGATGTAATGGTGAAGGTATTCTCTACCAAGACTACAGGATGGAATGGAATACCATCATATATCAAGAAGCTCACTCATTCATTAGTCCATGGATACAAGGTGAACATTGGAAAACTGATCATGGCACAGTTGAAAAGCGCAATAGGCAAGAAGGTATCTATCTATCCTCGCTTCTTAACTATGTGTATTAATAATATTTGTGGAAATATTGAGGATACTTCTGATTTTGAAGAATGTCCTGTTTTAAAGAAAAACACTCACACATCTCTTAACACACAAAATTTGAATGCACATATTCCACTATGTTTCACACAACACATGGTAAATCAAGTGCCCAACCTTGATTTTCCATTTCCAACAGGTTACACTGTTTTCACAATAGAGAATGAAGCTGAATTAGACCCAAATTCAGTTAACCCACATTCTACACCATACATTCCACCTAGGGACTCTAGACTACCAAAAGCCCTTAAAATGGCCAAACAGGAATCCAAGAAAAGGACCCTAGAGAGTGCAACTGGTGAACAAGTTGAGAGTCAAGAGGGAGTCACTGCACCTAGTGCAGCAAATAAGGTTGGTAGTGAAAAAGAACCCACAGTAGCCCCTTCTGAGCCTAAGAAGAAGAGAGCTAGAAGGGCCAAGGTTACTGTCAGCCACCCTACAGTTTCCCAAAAGACTGTAGAGGATGATTGGGAAATAAACTCACCTCTAGGTGTCTCTTCTCAACAAGGGACATCTATTGAAATTGGCCTGTCTCCCAAGGCACCATGTAAAGAGTCTGCACAAACTCAAGAACTCACTCTTGAGGAACCTGTATTTGAAGATACACACATTGAGATAGAGCACAGTGAGGAATTCATTCATACTATTGATGTTCCACAATCTTCTTCTGTGGAACAGCCAATTAATCAATCTGAAATTCAATCTTCTTCTTTCATTCCTACATCTGTTGTTTCTTCTAAACAACCTAGAGAGGGGGACAGTACCAACCCCTCAGGTTTTGATCATCCATCTCAAATCTTGGATGAGCCCCCATCTAGTGGTCCACAAGAACCCATTTCTCAAAGTGAAATGGATACCACCCCATCAAACACTGGATTAGATCAAGATGCAAATTTGCCAGAAATTGAAACAGCCAGCATCTTGATCGATTCCCTCAAAGCATCTTACCCTAGGGAAGTTGCTGTCACAGCCAAAGATGCTGTCAAAGACAAAACAGAAGGTGCTGTCAAACAATCAAGTGATAGTACCATTCTGACAAAAGATACTGTTCAGCCACAACTACAAGAAGGATTAGTGGAAGATATCTCTGATGATGACTTGCCCCTTTCAAAGGCCTTCAAGGTAAAATCTACTCTTTTGCATGTTAGTACTGCTCATACTACTGCATCTAGGATGAGTGAGGGAGTGAAAAATCAAAGAGAGATAAAAGAACAGAGAAGTGAGGATAAAAATGAGAGGCAGCCAAATGTGCTGGCAAAAGGAGAGGGACTTGAGCATGTCCAGAGTGAACTTGAGGGAGCCAGTAAACAAAAGGCATTAGGCCTTGAGGGAATTTTTGTGAGAGATGATGAGATCATCTATAAAAACACTGAGAGTGTGAGAACCCCAACAGCCTCCATGCCCCAGACTTATCCCTTACCTCCTAAAAGGCTTAGGTCTGGTGGTCCTTCTACATCCACAAATGACAGGCTCCAAGCACTTGAAAATCGATGTGCTACAATGGAAAGCAAGCTGGACAACCTGTCATCTACTGTGAAGACTGGTTTTGCTGAAATTCAAGCCACACTACTGTCATTCTCTTCATTAATTCATGCTGCAAACTTAACTAAGGGGGAGAAAATAAAAGATCAGAAAGAGGCTGAGCAACCAGGAAGAAAGGTGGAGTTACAAGGGGAAGCTAGACAGGGGGATCAAAGGAGTAAGGGGGAGCAAGAGAGAGTAAAAACTGCAATAGCCTCTGGAACTGAGGAGCTTTTTGAAGCTGAAGTAGATGGGGAACAAATGCTAGTAACTAAGGAGGTATTAAGACAAATACAAGGAAATAAAGCATCCTCAATCAAAATCAATGAACCAGTTCCTGAGAAGAAAGAATCCACATTGGAGAGGCTATGGAGAGAAAAAGAGGAATCAAATAGGATGGGTAAAGGCAAAAGCAAGTTGCCTGAATATGTGTTTCCTTCAGAGCTTATCACTTGGACTGATGGAAGTACATATTCCCAAGAAGAAGCTGACTTAATAACAGTAAGTCATATGGAGAGCACCTTGAATAATAAGGATGAGGAATTCAACAATCTGGTGAATGAAGCAATCACAGTGACTAAAGGAAAACCTGCTAAGTTGGCAGAAGCTTTGAGAGAAAAGATTGTAAATCTATCAGTGAAGATTAGCTCAGAGAAGAGGTGGGCAGTTGAAGTGTACCTGAAGAGTGGGCATTCAATATTCATAACAACTCAACTGTTGGAAACTTTCTCTGCCAGAGTGCAATACATCCTTGGGATTCTAGTGAAGAAAAACTCTACCATCTTTGATGAAAGTCTCTATATGCAACTGGGCACAATGGTCAACAATAAACTTCCAGAAGTAAGTCTCCAGCCATATGGTGTAAGCTTCAAACAGACAACAACCAAAGGAACTAAAGGTTCGGGATTCTTAACACTTGAAGGCAAAACATCTCTAAAAAGCAAAGTTATCATGGAAGTACTTAAATTATTGCTGAAAGCACCCATCACCAAGGAAAGGATTCAGGCAGTCAAAGATATTCACAAGATATTGGCAAAAAGAGAAATGGAGTACAGTGCCAAAATTAAAAAGCTCATTGCCAAAGCAAACTCAAGCAGAAATGCTCAAGGTGGAAACTGCACTTTTGATGACACCTTGGAAAAAGATGATGATGACAATCAAGATGGAGGTGAAGCTGGAGGACCTAAGAGAACAGAACTGAGAGACTCTTCAAAAGAGCAAACTCAAGTCAAAGAAGCAGAATCAAAGGAAACCTCTGAAAATACTAGCACAAACAAGAAAGTTGATGAAAAGAAAGAGGAAGAAGTACTTGAAGCATTGAAAGGAAATCAAGAAGAAATGGAAATTGATAGTATACAACTTGAAAAAGATACTGTCAACAAAGATGCTGTCAAGGATGTCAACAAAGATGCTGTCAGTCAGGATGAAGTTACAGTCATTGAAGATACTATCAAAGAGGACATTGTCAGAAGCCTTATAAAAGAAACTGTCAACGATCCTACTGTCAAAACATCCAAGACAGTAAGAATCAAGAGAAAATCAAAAAGACCAACAAAGGGAAAGACTGTCTACAAAGGAGAAGGAAAAGCTACAGGGTTAGGACTCAAGAAACCTATCATGAGGAGAAGAATGAATAGCTTTGAAATGATGCAGCTGAACGCCAAAGAAACAATCACCTCTGTATCCATAGAATTTGATGGACCAAAAGAAGAAGTTGCAAGATACATTCTATGGCAAAACAATGAAAGGTTGATTACAGTGGAATCTGACTTCACTCAGATAACAAAATCAAAGGTGATCTCCAAGAAACTCATTCAAACTTTTGAAACAGTAAAACGAAGAATTGATTTCTTCTATCTGGAAAGGATGGTTGAGCTACTCCAAACCTATGATAATGTTTCAAAGAAGATCATGGATCAAGTTCTCAAGTACTATGAAGCTAGACATGTTGAATTTATTGAGAAGTTTGGTGATTGGACACTTCACAATGATGATGATGTCTATCAAATTCTTGGTTTGGAGTATGAAGAAGACAATCCTATTCCTGATTATAACTGGATTGAAATGCGAAAACCTTATTCAGCACATGAAATGAAGATGTATGAAGCAGAGCAGAGATTCAGAGAAGAATTAGCATCAAGGAAAAAATCTCGTCAACAGATAGAAGATGAGATTGAAGCTCAAATGAAGGAAAGTTACAGTAAAATCAATAAGATTAACAGTGAAGAATCCAACTATCAGCCATGCGTACTGGACAATCCTTTGAGAATCAAGTATGGAAAAGAAGAAATTTATGCAGATAGTTTCTCTAAGTTGAAGACCAGTGTGTTAAAAGAATTATACTGGCAAGTGGTTGGATCAACTAACAGTCTTGAAACACTGTGTTCTTGGGAGCTTGATATGATTCTTGATCAGAGGAGAGGAGAGGATCCCAGCCTGGACAAACAAAGAAGGGAAACTCTAAATCAGCTTCCTGGCAGGAGATTCAAGATGGAGGGAGATGTGCTAAAATTCAGATCAATTGTAAAGCAAAACGTTTACTGGATGGAACTCAGAGATGCATTAAACACTGCTTCATCAATGATCAGAAAATACATTGTGGAAAATGAAGATGATGCACAGTCTCCTGAAGAAAAAGAGTTAATTGAAAATCTCAGAAGAGCTCTAAGGGAAAAGGAGCAAAGTGAAAAGTTCAAATCAAGATAAGTAAAGTTTTTTTTTTTAAAACTTTTGTGATATATTGTTTGAAAACAATTCAGTTTAATTATTGGTCAGAAATGAAGAGTTTATTCTTTCTGATCTATGTTAGTTAAGTTGTCAGCATGATATTTGTAAATTTGTCCTTATTGTCCATAAAAACAAATTGGGGGAGATTGTTGGGATTTATGGGTGATGGAATAGACAACTTAACTAGTTTTATTGGTATACTTAGTTTTTGCTAAGTAGAACATACTGTCATAGCCTGAAATATATTCTTGTAATTTAAATAAATACTGTCATGTAATAAGTGTAATTCTTGGAAGAAGTTCGATTATGTTCAAGCCTCAAGAAATACATAAGTTCGACAGAAGGAATAAATGTTACTGTCAAACTCTGACAGTAAGGTTACAAGGAAACAACATGTTGCCTAGGTCGACAGCAAGTTTCACGAAGTCGACAGCAAGTTTCAACTTGACAGCAACATTGGCGGAGATTCTAATGACAGCAACTTTGATGTACAGTTTGCGACAGTAAGTTTGGAATTCCTGACAGCAATCTCTGCGGGAAAAACATGCTGTCAATCAAAGCACAATTCTTGACAGCAATCTCTGCGGGAATCATACTGTCAACCAAAGCAAAATTCTTGACAGTAATATCTGCGGGAAAATTCATACTGTCAACCAAAGCAAATTCTTGACAGTAATATCTGCGGGAAATTCATACTGTCAAACAAAGCATAAATCAATTGACAGCAAACTTTGTGGCAAACATACTGTCATATAGAATCAGCCTGATTTAGGAATTTTCTAAGTCAAATTAATCGACAGAGTACATGTTCAAAAGAAGCAGGCGTGTTGTAATATTCAACCTTTACAGCAAGCTTGGAAAGTCTATAACTGAAGCTCGAGAGATCACATGGAACAACCTGTAAAGTCTAGAGCAGATAAAATTGAATACGGCTAGATCTGGGTGGCTCAAATGTGGAAAGTATCTTAAAGTTACTTTGTGATGATCACATGGGAATAAATCATGGAATGAGCTGCAAAAGGAATATAACAGCAACTCAACAACCCATGATGATGATGATAGTACCGTAGATTATCACACTATAAATAGAGAACTCTATTTATACAATAGATAACTCAACAACTGTAATCTCTTGAGTATTTGTAGCTTGAGAATTATTTTGTTCTCAAGGTTGTAGCAAAACTTTGCAAAATAAATAAAACATTTATTTTGTGAAATCCTCGTATTTGATTTTACTTGTGTTTGCATTTCTTCTACTAGTAAATCACAAATTCTATTTAAGTTGTTGAAATAGTTTTTGAAATTTATTAGTATTGCATTCAACCCCCCTTCTGCAATACTTTCCTGGACCAACATTGTTTCTGGTGTCTTAAGGCAACATTTTTAGTAACGGATATATCCGTTACTAATGATTAGTAACGGATAATTTAATTAGTAACGGATATATCCGTTACTAATTAGTAACGGATTTCGATATTAGTAACGGATATATCCGTTACTAATTTGTGACGAATATCTTACCCATTAGTAACGATTGTATCCGTTACTAATTTGTAACGGATATATCCGTTACCAAAGTTATTAGTAACGGATATATCCGTTACAAATTAGTAACGGATAATTTAATTAGTAACGGATATATCCGTTACTAATTAATAACGGATTTCGATATTAGTAACGGATATATCCGTTACTAATTAGTAACAGATATCTAACTCATTAGTAACAGATATATCCGTTACTAATTAGTAACGGATATATCCGTTACTAATGCCATTAGTAACGGATATATCTGTTACTAATGGGTTTTTTTTATTTGTTACTAATTTGCCAGTTTGGTGTAGTGTTTTTGGGGTATTTTTGGCCAAAGCTCTTTTACTTTTTAAGATCATTTCGAAATATTGCTTTCAAACCGAGCCCCGTGATGATAGGTATTGGATATCAAATTTTTAATATTTCGGTTTTAATAGTACTTACTTATAATTCATGCGTTGCATGGTTCCTTTTTCAATATTTAAAATTGTATTAATTTTTTTAATTTTACATGTTATTAATTTACATATCAAATTGTTCTTAAAAAATTGATATATATAAAATTTTATATGTTCGATTTACTGTTTGTATTCTATCTTTAATTCTTAAAGTTTGATTCACTAAATAATCCAAAATCATCCAAATCTGATAGATCTCAAGATAAAACCCAAATAATAAATATGATTTTTTTAATACTAATAAAAAAATAAATAAAATTCAATTATACTACAACCCTTTTTAATTATATCCTTTTCAGATTATAATTTTCTTTTTGAAATTCAATTCTAATACATTTTTTTAATTATATCCTTTTAAGATTATAATTTTCTTTTTAAAATTCACTTCTAATGCAAGTTTTTCTAAATATATTATTTTTAGATTATAATTTTTTTAATGTGATCTAATCTTGATCGTCTATTTTCAATCCAACGGATCATATGATTTCGGTAGTACAGTTACAGACCAAAAATTTGGATAAGATCATTTTTATTCTGAATATTTGAATCAATTTTCAATTAGGTCATCAATATCAACTTGATACTACTAATCTATCACCAAATTTTATATAACTTTTCAATTAGGTAATATATCAAGCTTTTTTGAATCAATTTTTAAATTTTGAATTAAGCTTTTTTGAATTTAAATTTTGAATTTAACTTGTAATATATCACCGAATTTTTGAATTTTTTCGAATTGGATTTTTGAATAAATTTTTAGATTTTTGAATAAATTTTTAAATTTTGAAATTTTTTGAATAAATTTTGAAAATTTGAATTAAATTTTGAAAATTTTGAATTAATTTTTTTGAATTTAAATTTTTGATTTTTTTCGAATTTAACTGCCAATCTATCACGAATCTTTGAATTTTTGACTTTTTCGAATTGAATTTTGAATTTTTCGAATTAAAAAAATTGAAATTTTTTTGAATTAAAAATTGAAATTTTTTGAATTAAAAAATTGAAATTAAAATTTTTTGAATAGTTGAGTCATGAGTGATCAAATAGCTCGTTTACCATTAAAAAAATTCGAATGATTTAGATAAAGGAAAGATTAGGAGAATATAGTCCATTGGGCAATGGGCTGTTGGACCTAACCCGACCCATATTGACTTACAGATACACATAACACAATTGACAATTGTGCTTTGTGCATTCTTCCCGAATCAAAATCACCAGGACAGAAGTTGCTAAAAGAATCCACGATCAGTGTCCACAAGGTCATTTCATTTCTCTCTTTCGTATTCAATCTTTTCTTATGCTTTCCAATTAATACTTTAGTTTGTTAATCTAATTTAATTGAATAAAACAACGTGTAGACTGTTATATCTTTGTGTTTGTTTAGACTGTATTGGTTTAGAAAATAGTTTCTTTGTGAATTTAATCATGAATTAAGCTGCATTTTACATGGGTAATCAGCTGGCTGCATTATTATTCATTTTTTACATTATTTTCTTTCAATTATTCTATCTAGGATTTCATATATGTTATTTCAAGAGTATAGATAGTCAGGAGTTGTTGAAGTTAGCGGTACAGTGTTTGTGAAAGAGAATGGGTATTGTGGAGCATTTCTGGAGCACTAAAAGTAGTGCCTATATTTAAGGAATTTGAAGACCAAGCAACTGAACCACCTGGACTATATTGTGTTTCATGTTTTTTTGATATATATTTTTTAGGTATTATATTATTTCAAAATATTAGAAAATTTCTTTAACAGCTTAGTTGTAATTATATATTATGAAATGCAATGAGAAGAGCAACAAGCTATTATGACCAAACATTTTGTCTCTGACAATTTTATTCACTTTGGTTTTCTTTAGATTAGGAAACCAAGTGGTTTACTCCTTTACCATTTCAGTTTTTGCTGGGCTAGAATTGATCTTAGGAACCTTGATTTTTTAAGTTTAGTGGTGAATCTGTATCTAAACTTAGTTCACGACTGCTGCTTAGTTTTGTTAATTCTTCTTCTTGAGTTTGTATGTTGTTAATCCAAATATACAACTTACAACATTGTTCCTTTTAGTTGGGGAGTTTGGCAGCTTCGTAGCTTCTTAGAATTAGAACACAAACCTGATAAGTTGTCGTCCATGAATGTGCATCCTAAATTTCAGTAATTCATGTTTCACTTGTACAATCATTTGGGAAGTATCATTATTCATTATCTGTAGTCATAGGATTTTCTGTATTCGTTAATAATTCTAAATGCAACACATTTGCTGCTTAAGTTAATATATTTTGCCCACCCAGTATAATTGTATTAGAACGATGAAAAATTGGTTGCATCTGATACAGTCAAAACTTCAAATATTTATATATTGTGTGCCCTATACCAATGTCGGTACTCTAGTTTTTGTGCCAAGTATATTGGTAACTTAGTTCTTTTAAATGTAATAGATTGATAAAAAATGGGTAACTGTCATCAAGCCTCGACGTATGGTCTAAAACTGAGTTGCGACTTTTTGATGAAAAATCTATGATCATGAAGCATTTGTCATGATTGAGTTTAACTTTGCGTTGATTTTATCTTACAGTTCTCTTATATATATTGAGCAGGATGATGAATATTGCAGCATCATTGTGTAGAAGATTAAATCTCAGCGAGCTAGTACCAAAAGTTCCTGTCTACAGTTCTGGCAGTGGTATGCCTTATTATGAACTTATACTTTTACTCCTCCAAGTTCCTTTTAAAGTCCGTACCTTCTCACATGTTTAAATTTTGGGATACATAGATGCATCTGGAGGGGGTTTCAACTTGATTTTAAGGCGCTGGGCTTCAAAGAAGACTGCAGGTTCCACAAAAAATGGTCGAGATTCAAAACCTAAGAATCTTGGGGTGAAAAAGTTTGGTGGGGAGGTAAGTAAAGATGTTCATCATAGTAAACTTGACCTCCTAAATCATTGTCACCATATATATAACACACTGCTGCATGTTTAATATAAGTTTTATAACCTGTTACCTATCATTCTCCAGAGGGTTATACCTGGAAATATCATTGTTCGTCAGAGAGGCACCCGTTTCCATCCTGGTAATTATGTCGGGATTGGCAAAGATCACACCTTGTTTGCTCTAAAAGAAGGAAATGTCAAGTTTGAACGTCACAAACTTAGCGGACGCAAATGGGTGCATGTGGAACCCAAGGATGGCCATACGATTCATCCTATATACTCAAATGCTGCAGGCTCGCATCTGAAGACAGCTGCTTAGTTTTTTCAGTTTATTTAACTTTTCTTAGCGAGACGGTTATAAGTTATTAATGAACTCAAACCCTTGTTTTTTACCTTTTCTGATTACAACATTGTGGTAAATTTGATGAATACATCACTTGGCTGTTTAGGCAATTTTTGAAACTTTTAAATGATTCTGCTATTTGTCCTATCTGTAGAGTCATTTGATTCATTTGATGCTGCCTTTCCTAAATGTTACTTCTGATATGCAAAAGAATTTTTTTTTTTTTTTGACAACATGCAAAAAAATCAAAAATGTACAAACGATACAACAAGAAAAAAACCCAACTATTTCTTCAATTAAGTTGGTCAAATAGACAGATGCATGCCAATCGTCACACAAAAATAACTGCATCATTTTGAATTTTTTCCTATCATTGAAAAAACAAACTACTGCTATTATCCCTATTGTCAAATTTCTTCCAAAATTTTAAATCAATAAACAATATTGAAATAGAAAACATACTTGTAGATTGAAATTTTTTGGACAGTTGAATTTTTTAGAGTTAATTATCAATCCACTAAATAATTAGAAAAGTTTTAAATATATCATCAATAAATTCGGAATCTCAAATCGATCACTTTTAAATCGGTGGAATCTCAAATTGACCACATTTTTTTTGCCACGAATATAAGTTCCATTCGACTTTTTAATCATTCAACATCACACATTTAAGTTCAGGTGCACATTGTCCCCATCTGATCGGATATGGCAAAGTTACCGCCATCTGATATGGCAAAATTACTTCTTTTAAGTATGTGATAATCTTACAAAGTACGCAACTAACAAATAAAAAAGATGAACATACAAAATATCAAATAAGTATGTGATAATCTTACAAAATACGCAACTAACAAATAAAAAAGATGAACATACAAAATATCAAATTTAACATCCAAAATAATTTTATCTAAAAAGTGGCCAAATTTGAGATCCCTAATTAACAGATGTTAAATTTGATATTCTACAAGTTATATAATGGTCAATTTGATGCTTATCCTAATATTTATTTATTTTATTAATTAATTTGCATAAAAATGAGGCTTAATATTAAAAAAAAAAAAAGAGAAAAAAATACAAATGATAAATTTTCTTCTTTTTTACATATCTACATGGGGTTTTGACCTGAGAATCAGAAGAAGGAAGATCGCTTAAGCAAGACACAAATAACAGTATGATACGAGCAGTGATTGTGATGAACGATCAAGGCAAGCCTCGCCTTCTCAAATTCTACCAATATCAGGTTCCTTTTCCAATTCAAATTTATCCTTTTTATTTATTTATTTATTTATATATTTTCTCAATTTTAACGATTTGAATTGTTGTAACAGCCTGTAGAGAAGCAGCACGAGATCATTCGAACTATATATGGAGGTTAGTTACTTCATCCTCTCTCCAATTGCATTCATTTTTAAGCTTATAAAACACGAAAAACACGAAAATCGCAACACTAGATTCTGAAGCTTGCTTGATAATTGCGATTGACTTTGTTCGAAATTGAAATTAAATTAGGATGTGGAGCTTAGTTTATTGTGTATCTATTGCCTATTTTATTAGAATTTTAGTTTTTACAGCTCAACTGCCTCGATGTTAGCTTGCTCGCTAATCGCTATTAAACTTTCGTTTTTAATGCAGAAATTAGAAGTAGTGAAATTTGAAATTAGAACTGTTTTAAATTAGGTGAATTACTAGTCACTTGATATAATTAGTTACGAATTTCATTTTGTAGGTAAATTTAGTTGTTAATACTCTACAAGTAATTTGGAGGTTCTGTAAATTTTTTATTTGTTTGAATGCAGTTCTATGCAGTAGAGCTGACAACGTGAGCAACTTTGTCAATGTGGAATCGATTTTTGGACCAGTATGTTGCTTCCTTTGTAATTTTTTTTGGTTAATGCCGTTTTTCTTTTTTGGTTTAGTAAGTAGTTGGAATTATTTTGTGGCTTTCTTATGGTACACTATATATTAAGTTTTGGTGAGAGCTAGATGGGTCACATTTTTACGTTCATCTTTTCGTGCAGGATACTCGTCTTGTATACAAGACATTTGCTACCCTATACTTTGTGTTTGTATTTGATGCTGCTGAAAATGAGTTAGCCATCTTAGACCTTATGCAAGGTACTTCACTGTAATTACTATGCTCTAGTACTATAAAGATTACTAAAGCTTTACATAGTTTTTAACAACTTTTGATAGTAATAACAAGAGAAGAAAGGGATATACGGCGTGCTACTCGTTCCTTAATTTTAAGAGCACATTTCTACATTTTTGACTTTGTAAACCTACCCATCATTCACTAGATATGAAAATTCCATTTAATGTTGAAACCTATAATGCGTACAAATAAGTGGATGAGTAAAAAACCTATGAACACGAGTTACTCAAAATAGTGAATTTGAGCAGGCAACGGTTGGGAACCCTTGAACTATATGTTGTTTTACGATTACCATGTTCAATTGTAGTGTATTAATACTGTCAGTAACAGTTGAAGGAAGTTTCAACTATCTAAGAACTTCCAATATAAATCTATTTTGTTACCTGTCTCGCTGACCATTCCCTTTTACCACTCTAGACGAAAGAAGTGCCCTGATTTAAAATGTATATATCTTTCCATACACCTGAAGAAAATTTGAACCAATAATTTCTTTTTCATATGAACTGTCTTTTTCCATCGATAAGTCTAACATAAATCAGAAACCCAAACAGATTTTCTTATATCTTTTTAATGTGTTTTCTTATGTAAATCATCGCTTATGTTCCATCGTTACTAATACGATATGAGTTATTTCCAGTTGCTTTCACTTTTTCAGCATCCATCTTTCTTTCTTTTCGTCAAGTCGAAGTCATATATTTTACAATACTAAATGAGGATATTTACTTGCTAATATGAGATTCAGACTCCAGAGCAACATAATGGAGTGAAATTGCTAGTTGTTTCGGACCCGCAACTTGAGCAAAAATATGTAACTATCATTTATACACCTTAAAGGATCCGATAGGTTTCAATAATTTCTTGTAATGATTACTCTGTGTTCCTATATGATGACCTTCGAGTTTGTAAAATTCAAAGGCAAGGCTGCAAGGGGACATCTGATGTGAAATGGAAAAAGTAATCTTTATATTTCACCTCTTCATGTTCAATTTTGTTATTTATTATGTTTCTTTAAATTTCAGTTTTCGTGGAGACATTAGACAAGTGCTTCAGTAATGTGTGTGAGCTAGACATAGTGTTCAATTTTAACAAGGTAAACTCAGTCATTTCTGTCTCAAATTTCTAGGGATAGTTCTTAAATGCCTGGAGTTCTGCTGTTTTGATATGTTCATAAATACAGAATACTTGCAGTTCCTTTGTTATCTATATACCTATGCAGTAAGCACCAAATCTTGGGTCAGTAGCCTTGAAATTGAAATTTTATTTTGCCATTTGTTTCGACTAGGTGGGGTTCCCGTCCTTATCAATTACACTTTACATGATTTTTCATGGAGCCATAAAATTAAAGCAGTAAATCGTTTAATTCAATAATGTCTGTTTATTGATAGGTCCATACAATTTTAGATGAGATTATTGTAGGAGGTCAAGTTCTTGAGACGAGTTCATCAGAAGTTGTAAAGGCAGTTGATGAAATATCTAGGTTTGCTCTCTCTCACTCCCACCTTTACCTCTCTCACTCTCTTCATGTTTATACAACAATGTAAAGACTAGCACTCTGCAGGTTGGAGAAGACCTCAACTTCAATCATGCGTGTTCCGAAATCGATCTCGGCGTGGCAAGGGCGGTAGATTATGATGTTTTGTGGCGTCGTTGTGCTACCCTTCATGTTGGCGTAACCGTTAAGGAATCAGTCTTCGATGGAATGTGTGGTAACAGAACTAGTAGTCCTAAAATTGCAGAAATATGAAATTTGTCTTTTTGTGCAAAGAAGGATTCCTTGTCTATGTAACAATACATTAGATAGTTAGGGAAGTGATTGCAAAGCTATGCGTTTCATTGGTTACTGTGTTGTGTTACATAGTGATGGGGGCAAAGGACCGTCGAAGAGACGTTGACGGATAATTGTGTGGTGTAACAAATAAAAGAGTAACCATTCGAAGATGACGAAGTATCATTAGCAGATCTGCTTGGAAGTTTATTTTGGAAAACTGTGATATGTTTACTTGTTTTTGTTTCTAGCATGCATTGATTTTTTTTTTTTTTTTGTTTTGGAAAACTGTAAAATATTTACTTGTGTTAGTTTCTGGAATGTATTAATGTTTTGTATTACATTCATATAATATATAGCAACATTTTTGCTGCAAGCAGACAAGTATCTCCCACATTTTCTGTTGATAGAGTTTTGTATTGTGGATGGCTTACCGTACCAGGGTCTAAAATTTTCAATAAGAGCCACGTCAACAAGAGGTCCTATGGTCTAGTGGTTAGGACATTGGACTCTGAATCCAGTAACCCGAGTTCAAATCTCGGTAGGACCTTCCTTTTTTAACATTTCAGCATGCATTCCAAATATATATTTTTTTAACATAGGTAAACAGCTTACACCAAACATAAACATAAACAGGCAACCTTCTTTCTTCCATCCCAGCTAAAAACCAGTAATGATAACTTGTTGCAGCAAAGACTTAATACATTAATAAAAGCTAAACGAAATGTCTAAAGCATTGGTATATATTAAGTGTCAAATTGCTGTTATTTGCTACCTTGAAGTCTATCAATAAACTTCGTTAGATCACAAATTCAAATATACAAAAGATTTCCGTGACATCGTACTGATGCAGAAATTTCAGAGGCTGGGACACTTTGAGCTGCACATTTGTCATACTCAGAGTTCGATGTGCTAGAAACACATGTATCCTATTATCTTTTAATATATTACATGGTTCTGGCGAAAACACACAGAAGTACCAGTTCTGGCGAAAACACTCAGAAGTACCAATGCAACCATTTTATGGCTGGACGATATTCACATAGATTCTTTTTTCTTTGTTGGTGCAATGACATTTGCATAACCAAGTTAACACAATATAAGACAGAAAAATATAAAAATCTTATAATGAAACAATTTTGGAAAGCGATGAACTAGAATAGCATAAACTGTTGAATTCTTTCTCCTCTCTATACCAGGTAAAAGTACAACTGCAATATACAATTTTATATGAGACCAGCAGTATGATTAACTAGAAATGTATATAACCACCACTGTCCACTTCACTAGCTCTATCTCAACCAAATCAGACAGGAAATCTCTAAGGATTTATATACTAAACTTATACCACTATTACTCAAGACGGTCATCTGTGCATTTGAACATCCCAAGTGACGAAAAAATGGGTTGCAACCCCGAATTTGTAATATGTGCAGGCAAGGGTCAGACAAGTAATATCTATATTGACAAAGAATCAAAAACTATTAACTTTTCATCTAGTCCTCATGTGGCCTCACCATGTCTTCTTCTAGTGGTTCAGGAAATATGTTTCTGGACTGGTGTTGTCTGTTTGAGGATAAATGATCTAAGCCAGCATTTTGAATACTTCCCTGTGAACTTGGCGTAAACGATTGCTTAAAACTAATTCCACCTTCTGCTTTGGTGAGAGGGATTGCTGCTGGATTTGATGCTACATCAGATAAGCTACGCCAGCTACCAAATAGACCAGCACTCCAGGACCCTCTAGAAGAAACAGTTCTAAGCCTTGCTGAACTAGGGCTCTCTTCTCTTACTACTTTCAAAGGATTTTCCATAGCTTTGAGGATATATCTCATAAGGGGCCTCTTTGCAGGCTTTGGATTTAGACAAGACCTGGCAACAATAGCCATAGCCCAAACTTCCTCAAGCAAATCCTCGTCAATTATTAGAGACGGGTCTACAATATTTGTCAAAAGTTCCTTATCGCATATACTGATGTATGGTAGAGTCCCTTCTAACCATTCCTCCATCTTTCCATCACTAGAAGCGCTCAGTCCCATCTTACCAGTTACCAGCTCAAGTAAAACCTTCCCAAAGCAATAGACGTCATGTGCACAAGTTGTGGTAGGTGTACCTGTCAATTTCAAATAGGAAATACTGTTTAGAAGTTAGAACTACAGTAAAATTAGATGTACATAGAGAACATAAACTTAAATATGGAAGCATTATTTGCCTGCTAGCAGGAGAGTCACATGCATAAAGAGCTTACCAATTCATTAACATGACTAGCATGTTCTGATAGTTTTTAAGATATAATCATATAAAACAATATACTGTAGGTATAAGGTATAGAATGGATGTTATAGCAGAATTTTTGCAGTTGTAAAGCAATACAAGGTATAGAATGATGTTCTGGCATAAAGCAGACAACAACAAAAATCAATTCAATCTGAATATTGTAATGATTGTACCTGAAGGACCTTGTTCAGATGTCCTGCAAATAGCAAAGAGAAAACTTTTATTATTACTATCTTAAACAACAAAACAGAGATGTGGGAGAAAAAGGAGGGGGGGGGGGTATTTTACCTACGATGACTACCCACTACTACCAACGTTCTACAATATTAACAGGAACAGAAGAGTTAAGAAGAGAAAAAAGGAAACAAAAAAAACATGAAGCGGATGAATGGGGCCTGCCCCCTATTTTTCACCAGGAGCAGAGAATTATGTCTTCACCAAATTCAACTTCATACTCGATAATGAAGTATAGAAGGGGTGATCACCTACCATGTGGCAAACAATTTACTGTTGTTGCCTGGTATCTTTTAGTAAATTTCAACTGGTCAATGAGCTACCGATGTTTTACAGTGAAATCCAGTTAAGATTTTGTGAAAGAAATTACGCAATTTATTTCTGACCTTTTTCTATATATAAAGAAAATTTCTGCTTAAATGACTGAAAAGAAGTTTTAACTAACAAACCACATTTTCAAAGACACAACTATTGAATACTTGATACTCATTTCTCGTATTTCACGTGAGCATCACTAGGGCTGTCAAACGGATATTTCGGATACGGATCTGCTTATATCCGAATCCGAATCCGAAATCCGAAATTCGTATCCGAATCCGTATCCGAATCCGACGGATATTAGAAAGTTATATCCGAATTCGAATCCGACGGATATTATCCGGATACGGATATTATCCGAATCCGAATATCCGAATTTTGAGATTTTTTAAAAAATCCGAATATCTCCGAATATCCGAAAATCCGAATATCCGAATCATATAAAAAAATTAAAAAAAACAATTTTTTCCCATTCAATGTAAATATTTTTACTTATTAATGAAAATTAAATAATAAATAATTAAATTTTAATATATAAATAATATATTTTCGATATTATATTATAAATTATATATTATAGATATTATATTATAAATTATATATTCTAAAAAGAATTTATATATATATATATATATATATTTATTTATTTATATATTTATAAATATTCGGATATCGGATATTTCGGATACGGATGTACCTATATCCGTATCCGCTATTTTCGGATACGGATTCGGATACGAATAATATCCGTTTTCTTTCGAATACGGATATTATCCGTTTTTTTCGGATTCGATATTGGATTTTTCGGTCGAATATCGGATTTTTCGGATTTTTTTGACAGCCCTAAGCATCACTAGTCCATAATAAATATGTTGAAGTCCTACTGATGCGGAACGAAGAATGACAATATTAGTTTGTATTTATTTATATTATTAGTTAGGAATAGATTAATTGTATGAATTAAATTTGAGGATTTCTTGTGTCTCGCCAATTTTCTGCGGAGATAGATATTAACCCTTGTTTTACCCTTTTCCCTAACCTTGTCCTGCATCACCTACTCTTAATACAAGCGGATAAAAAATATTAGAACTCAAAATATTTGTTGCACATTATCATAGTTTCCTATTAACTTCACTCTCTTTTAAAACACCTTAAGTTACATCTCCATATTATATTTCAGAGTTGCATTTCTTATTGTTTTAAATACTACTTGGTACTCTGAACGTCTTAGAATTCAGTTTTCCCGAACACTCATGTTTTGGCGTGGGAAATAAAAAATCCTTCAACATACATAGGCTTTTCTGGCACGAAATGAGCAAATTCAAATAGGTTCATTCCTTCGGCCCAGAATACAATGAATCCGGCATGTAATCTCCCACAACACTGTCTTGTCTCATTTACATGGGCATATAGGATCTTTTTTTTGAAAAAAAAAAAAAGCTGCACTATTTTCTTTCTAAATCTATGTGCAATGAAAGAGACAGAAACCTGCCTTTAACATTAAATAGTGAGCCTACGGGAAAATGGCCTGCAAGGGGATCCTTCCTAATTCAATAAAAATTTAGTGCCGGATTTTAAGTAATAAGATATACATATTAAACAACAGAAAAATTTGAAGGATTTTCCAAATTAGGCTCCTTTTTTCTTTTTTGTTTATAGAAGAAGTTATGGGAAAATATAAACAATAATTTCTGCTGTCCGTCCAAATTTTCCAAATTTGGGTGGAAAGAATTATTACCCAATTAAACATCTTATTATTTCTATTACACCTTTTAAAAGAAGGGTTACAATTATAATTGTTTTACTGCAGACTTCGTCCATAACTTACAATGACTAGGCAGAATATTATAATCACGCTCACTATATATGTACCTACCAAGTACCAATCAGCTATATTTCAGCTCAACTCGCATCAAAAGGCACAAACACAAAGCAGAATGTGGATTAATCTCTTCTTTTTCTATTAAAATTTCAAAACCAAGACAAAAAGATTTACTTACTGTGGTAACCGCAGCAACCTGGTAATCCTGCTTTGATGAATATTCCCTTCATGAGCACAAACCTCGCTCAGGCTTCCCAATCGCACTTCAAATTTATCATCAAGAAAGATACTGCTGGCTTGAACATCTCTTCAAAAACCAAAGAACATATATAATGCATATAACTGGTTTCATCAAACACAATTAATAGTAAAACAAGGTAGCAATTTATTGGTTGCATGTTGATGCATTGTCATTGAGAATATCATTTTTTGCCTCTTATGCTGATCATTTTTGACACTTGACAAATAAGCCATTTATAAAATATATTTCGTTTATAGGGTTCAGTCTAAAATTTTGGGCTATTAAGCTTTAAATACATAATGGGCCCCTTATCAAGGCAATATAATTCCCTTATACTAATGTCGTCAGTTCGAATCCCCTTGGTTGCATACTAATGCACTTTTGTATATCTCAGTCACGCTTAGAGTGGAGTACCAAGCTTGAATTACGTAACTAAGTATTGGTTTATCATTCCACATGGCGGCATAGAGATTCTATAAAGGCGAATATTAAGCTTGATATACATAATCATCTAAATCATTTTTTCCTTTTGACTTGCTAGTCAAAAAAAAGTAGCTAAAAGGTAATTCTGGAAGCGAGTCTTAACTTAATAGTCAGAGAATAAGTTTGACTCCCTTAGTAAAAAAATAGGTTGTCAAGTAGCTTTGTCTATGATTTATAAATGGTAGTAGAAAACTCATCTGGTATTTAGGTCAGGCATGTGGGGAATGAATATACCAATATATACGTAAACACTTGCACGTATCTTTTGTTTGGCTGAATACAACTGTCTCTTCAAGCAAGCCATACAGCCAAAACAATATCTCATTTTGATGATTGAAAACAAATACATAGGTTAAACAGGATGCAACATTAACAATAATTATACATCTGATGAGACAATTCAGAGCAACAGGATGTTATACAAAGTTTTACCAGTAATTCAATAGGTTATATCAAACATAGATGTAACCTTTGTTTGTTTTGATAAAATAAGTCATTTAAGAGAGCCACACAAAAATGCGCTTAAAGAATATGGAAACTGATTTCACGAGCAACGAATTACCTACACAATTTTACGTGTTAACTGTCAAGGAGAGTGTACACCGGCATATCTAGATACGGTGAACAGAATTGAGCTGTAACTTTCATAAAACTAAGATACAAGAATTCAGAATAAATGAGTATAACTACTCTTATATGCAAAGTGTTATAACTACAACCCCACAACTGGCTCAGTATAAGCAGCGTAACAGAAAAACTAGCTTCTATTAATAAGGGAAATGGGAAACATACGTTAACCCTTAGATACCTGTGAACAAGAGGAGGAGTACATTCATGATGGAGATAAGATAGAGCCTCTGCAACTCCTGTAGCTATCTTCAATCTTGTTATCCAGTCCAATGACTGGAAACTGTCACTATCTGAACTCTTTGTTCTGTACAGAGAGCTTGACAAGTCCCCATTCAGCATATGTTTGTAGATCAGAAACCTCTCGCTCTCATTCTCCCAGCAATGTCCCAGAAGAGGGACAAATCTGGGATGGGAAACGTTGCTAAGAAAGTCCAACTCTGGCAAGTAAGCGTCCTTGACAGGACTCGAAATTCTTTTGATGACTATGCGCACACCACCTTCCAGGACACCTAGGAAGAGGTCTCCAGAATGCCCATGTTTGATTAGGTTCACATCACTGAACTCTCTAGTGGCTCGGAGAATCTTCTGATATGTAAATCTTTTTCCTAAGCTTGAAAGTTGCAAACATTCTCCAGGGATTGCATCTGTAGCTAGAGGCCCGACACCGGTGACTCTTTGGTTTGTAATTTGACTCTTACAAGTGCATAATATCAGCAGTAACAGCAAAATTATCACAATCGCAATAAGCCCTAAAGCCCCCAGAACTACTGGCAATATGATTGTGTTCCTCTGGATCTTTTCGTTAGTTCTAGGGGGAGGAGGTTGCTTCACAGGCAGTCCAAAATTATCAAATGCCAGTCCCCTCTCGTTATAAAATGATGCACATGCTGCCACAGACCTCTGACCCGACTCACCTCGAAAGCAATTTCTTTTTAATGTTGCATTATTGCGAGCATATTCCGGAACTTCCCCTTTGAAATAATTGTAGGACAGGTCTATAACACTGAACCTCCTTATTACATCCATAAGATCTCCATAAAACATATTCTCTGAGAGGTCAAATACTGCACGACTGGCAGTAGCAGCCGAACTACTATTGGGAAGAAGCCCAGTGAACTTATTTCCAGAGGCATCAAGAAAACGTACACTAGGCATTGACCACAATATATCAGGAAACTCCCCACCAAAATCATTGTGACTGAGAACTATAACTTGCAAATGAGTAAGTTCAGCAAACAAGTTATCTGACAACGACCCACTAAACCGATTGTTCTCAAATACCATTCTACGCAAATTCCTTAAAACTCTCAAATCCAGGCCAAGAGAACCAGAAAAGGAATTAAAGCTCAGGTCAAGATCAACCAAACTAGAAAGATCACCGAGTTGAGGAGGTACCAAAGAAGACATACCATTATGAGAAAGATTCAATACTTCCAACTTAGTCAAAAACCCAATTTCAGGAGGAATAAACCCCGACAAGTTATTCCTCGACAGATCAAGCAAAGTAAGATTCCTCAAAGACCCAAAACCAGCTGGAACAGAACCAACAAGCGAATTCCTCGACAAATCAAGAACTGATAAACCCTCCAACCGACTCAAACTCTCCGGAACAAAACCAGTAAGTCCATTATCAGACAAATACAAAACAGCCAAACTACTCAAATTTCCAAGACTACTAGGAATACCACCAACAATCGAACACCCACTAAGATCAAGAACCTTAAGTCCACTCAACCTATTCCCAAACCATTCCGGAATCGAGCCGGGAAGCGAAAACCTAGAAGCATTAAAATACCCTAAAGAACTAAAATTGGCCATAGAATCAACAGAAAATTGAGGGTTTTGTCTACCAATTCTTGTTCTTTTAAACCCAGAAATATTTATCCCAACAACACTACCATTCACACAATTTACACCAACCCAATTAGCACAAGGCTCAGATTTAAGAGGCCATTGTTTATTTCTTAACCCTAATGAAGCTCTTAATTGCAACAAAGACACACGTTCAGTATAAGAACTCAATGGCACAACATGATGAAAATCTTGAAATGTATGCACAAATAGTAGATATAAAATCAAGAAAAGCAGTGAAAGTCTTGAAAGAATACACATTTTGTCAAGAACTTACTGATCAACAAGTGTTCTTTACTGATCTTTTGATGTTCTTGATGTATACATACACATTTTGCGTGTATATGCGTGTTGTTGTATCTAATGGTGAGTACTAACAAGTGTTCTTTACTGATCTTTTGGGTTCTTGATTGTAGCTTGAAAATATTCTTGATAGTGTGTGTGTGTGTGTTTACTGTCTGTATATGGTCAAATCTTTTTTAGAGAGGGAAAGATTTTCTTGGCGAGAGAGAGAGAGAGAGATTCTTGAACTGATTATATTAGAGAGAGAGAGAGAGATTTTCTTGAATTGATTATTTTAATAAAGGTATTTTTTGCCGCCGCAATGTTGAGCAGGGTATATCAGAATGTGTGGGAATTAAATTATTACTCCCTCCTTTCCTTAATTTTCTTCTCGTTTTGGGAAAAATACGGGTTTTAAGAAAAAAGAGTTTTTAAAGAGTAGTGGGTGAAATAGTGGGTATTGAATATTGTTTTTAAGGGTTAGTGGATAGAATAGTGGATATTTAATATTATTTTAAGGAGTAGTGGGTGAAGTAGTGGATATTGAATATAATTATTTTATATTCGTAATATTACAGAGGGAGTATTACAGTAATATTTTATTTTCTATTAAAATGTTTGGATCATTTAATGTAAAAAAATATTTTCTAATTAGTTTAGATGATAGGATATTATTTTTATGATTTAGAAGTTTAGAACATTATAAGACCGAAAAATAAAATTGTCATCGGTTTACAAAATTAGCCAGGGTTTTGGTTTTATTTATTATTATTGTATAAGGGAATTCATTATAACATGAATTCGGAGGTTGAGCCTCAAAAAAAAAATTGAATTCGGAGGTTGTTCTAATAATAAAATGAAAAAAAAGATTGTCAATAAGAGTTAATATCATTTATTCAAAAAAACTGAACATGATATTAATATTGTTAATAATTGAATTTTTCAATATATTTGCAAAATATGTCTTGAAGAATAAACATCAATTTATATTTTACGAAATCGCAAAGTAACAAAACAAGTGCGGAGAAATGTAGGAGGTCCAAGTCCAACTCTTAAATTTTAGAATTGAAAGCTTGTAGTGGCTTACGAGTTACGTCAGAGTATCTCTAATTGTTGGGATTTATGGGTAATGAAATAGACAACTTAACTAGTTTTATTGGTATACTTAGTTTTACTAAGTATAACATATTGTCATAGTCTGAAGTGTATTCCTGTAATCAAAATAAGTACTGTCATGTAATAATTGTAATTCTTGAAAGAAGTTCGATCATGTTCAAGCCTCAAGAAATACAGAAGTTCGACAGCAGGAATAAAAGTTACTGTCAAGTATTGACAGTAAGATTACAAGGAAACAGCATGTTACAAAGCTCGACAGCAAGTTTAATTGAGTCGACATCAAGTTTGAACTTGACAGCAACATTGGCGGAGATTCTGATGACAGCAACTTTGATATATAGTTTGCGACAGTAAGTTTGGAATTCTTGACAGCAATCTCTGCGGAAAATTCATACTGTCAATCAAAGCACAATCCTTGACAGTAATCTCTGCGGGAATTCATACTGTCAATCAAAGCACAATCCTTGACAGTAATCTCTGCGGGAATTCATACTGTCAACCAAAGCACAATCCATTGACAGCAAACTCTGAATCAAACATACTGTCATAAAGAATTAAATTGATT
Source organism: Kitagawia praeruptora (assembly GCA_037693485.1). NCBI lineage: Eukaryota > Viridiplantae > Streptophyta > Magnoliopsida > Apiales > Apiaceae > Kitagawia > Kitagawia praeruptora. The sequence continues at coordinate 5,965,754 of CM075345.1, read as the reverse complement.
TAGGAATTTTCTAAGTCAATTTAAGCGACATAATACATGTTCAAAAGAAGCAGGCGTGTTGTAATATTCAACCTTTACAGCAAGCTTGGAAAGTCTATAACTGAAGCTTGAGAGATCACATGGAGCAACCTGTAAAGTCTAGAGCAGATAAAATTGAATACGGCTAGATCTGGGTGGCTCAAATGTGGAAAGTATCTTAAAGTTACTTTGTGATGATCACATGGGAATAAATCATGGAATGAGCTGCAAAAGGAATATAACAGCAACTCAACAACTCATATTGATAGTGGTAGTACAGTCGACTATCACACTATAAATAGAGCACTCTATTTATACAATAGGAGTGATCTCAACAACTGTAATCTCTTGAGTATTTGAAACTTGAGAATTATTTTGTTCTCAAGGTTGTAGCAAAACCTCGCAAAATAAATAAAACAATTATTTTGTGAAACATCTTGTTAGATATTACTTGTGATTGCATTTCTTCTACTAGTAAATTACAAACTCTATTTAAGTTGTTGAAATAGTTTTTGAAATTTATTAGTATTGCATTCAACCCCCCTTCTGCAATACTTTCCGGGACCAACAACTGGTATCAGAGCCTTCAGATTAATACACATATCTGAGATCCAAATGGCAAGTATTCAAAGGTCAAGTAATATCAAGATTCCAGCTTTTGATAAAGAAAACTACAACATATGGAAAAAGAAGATTATGTTATTTATCAAAGCTCAGAATCCATTATTCCTAGGTATTCTGGAAAATGGCCCCTTCGTTCCTCAAAAGGAAATTCCATCTGCTACAGTTAATGATGTAGTAATCCCAGCTCATTGGGTTGCTAAGAAGCCTACTGAGTATAATGACTCAGAAAAAGAAAAGGTAGCACTGGATGATCATCTGCAACTCATTCTACTAGATGCACTTACCCTGGACAAAGCTATGAGTGGAAATATAATAGCATGCAACTCTGCCAGGGATATGTGGAAAAAGATAGAACTGTTATGTGAAGGAAGTGAAGAGGTCAGAGAAAATCAAAAACAAATACTGGTGTCACAATATGAAGCGTTTATGGGCAAGCATGGAGAAGAGTTAACTCACATGTTTGAAAGATTTAGCAAACTGATAGCTGAGCTCTAGATTCATGGAAAGTTTTATGAAAAGAAGGAAGTCAATATCAAGTTTCTGCTAACTCTTCCAGAACACCTTGAGTATAGAGTAACAGCCATAAGAGAAGGAAGAGATTTAAACTCTGTCTCTCTTGAAACATTGTATGGAGTTCTAAAATCTTATGAACTTGAATATTATCAAAAGAAAGCCATACAAAGTGGATCCAAAGGATTGATGGCAAACATGGCTGGTGCTCTAGTTGCTCAAGGACCATCATATTTTCAAGCAAGTGAGCAAATTCAAAATGATCAACAACCTCAATTTTCATCTGTGAAAATTGAAGAGGTGGTTGAAGATGAAGAAAAGGTTGTCCTTCAACTAGAAGATGTTGAAGATGAAGAATTCTTCACTCTAGAAGAAATGGAGAAAATGGATAATCCAACCATGGCTTTTATGGCAAGAAAATTCAAAAATATAAGGTTCAGGAGGAACAAGCCATATAAGCCTCAAGGTCAATTTTCAAAATATAACCAAGGAAGCTCATCAAAACCTGCTACTGGCACCAAGGGAGGATACAAAACAGGAATGGTAGATAGATCAAAGTTTAGATGCTACAACTGCAATGAACTTGGTCACTTTGCTACTGAATGCAAAAGACCAAAACAAATACAAAGAATGGAGAGAGGAACTGGAAGTCAATTTAAGAAAGGACAAGGAAAAGCCTATGTGGCTGAAGGAAAATGTTGGGATGAATCTGATGATGAAGAAGAAGATGAATTTGTGAATCTAGCCTTGATGGCTAGAGAGGATGAAGAAGCATCAACCTCGACATGTCAGGTACCATCTTTAGTTTTACTAGATATGTCTTTAAATGACTATAAGCAAACCATTGAGGAAATGAGTACTGAAATGTTTAATATTCACACTACTTTATCTGCTACAAATGAAGAAATCTCTAGATTAACTAAAGAAAATGAAGTACTCAGATCCAACAATGATGTGTTGTTGCTTAAGACCAGTTCTATTGATTCTTTAGCTCAGGAAAACGAAAGATTAAAAAATGATTTAATCTGTGCTAAAGAGATAGAGGAATATCTAAGAAAAGAAATTTCTGAAAATGAATTTAAGCTAAAGGCATTTAGAAATTCCTCTAAAATAGTTCAAGAGTATCATGAGAAACATACTGAAAGTAAGAAGATAGGCATAGGCTATGATTATAGTAGGAGATCTGGTAAAGAGGCTGTTATACAGAACAATGATGATAACAATACTGTAAGACCTCACATCCTCAAAAATGTGAGCAATCCAATTTTCAAAAGTACAGAGTTTGAGGTTAATGAAAATTCCCTAATTATTAATCAAGAACTCTGTGATGAAGATGAGAGGGCTAACAGTGCATTTAAGAAAGAAAAAGATTCTGTCAAAATGACTATGACAGAAACCGTATCAAACAGCCCAACCAAGTGTTCAAAAGAAACTGTCACAAAGGATGAGACAGTAACTTTCAAAGATACTGTCAAGAAGTCAACCAAGACAGTAACTTTCAAACCTACTGTCAAGACAGCAAGTACAAAAGGTGCTGTCAAAAATAGCTCGACAGTACCTTCTGAACAGATTGTCAAGACAGTTGTCTCCAAGTCCAAAAACAGAAATGGGAAGCTAGGCATTGATAAAAAGAATAATTATGCGTATGTTAAGCAGGCACCCAGGAAACTTTGCAATAATTGTGGCTCCTCACATCATTTAACTCATGTTTGTAAGAAATCAACTAGTAGCATATCTAATGCAACAGAGTTGAAAGGGAACTTACACAGAACCCCCATTATGCAAAGAAAATTGGTAGTTTGTAATAACATTGACTGTATACCATGCAAAATTACTGCCATGAGTACATGTTTTAATTTGCAAATTTCATCTAATGAATTATGTTCTTATATGCAAACTGCAAAGACTTCTGAATCTACTAAAGAAAGTGAGAAGACTGCTCTCACTAAGAAAAAGTCTAAGTCAATGTCTAAAACTAAGTGGGTAATAAAAGAAGTCAAGGAACCATCTTCTGATGAAATTGTTTCAAATATTGAGAAAGTTTCTGATGATACTGAGTGTGCAGGACCCAACAAGACTTGGGTACCAAATGCAAATTAAACTCTTTCTATCTTGCAGGGAAAGAAAGGTAAATAGGTCATGTGGATAATCGACAGCGGATGTTCCAAACACATGACTGGTGATATATCCCTGCTATCACAATATGTTGAGAAGGCTGGCCCAACAATAACCTTTGGAGACAACAGCAAAGGTTACACTGTGGGATATGGCTGCTTAAAAGCTGGAAATGTTGTCATTGAAAAAATCTCTCTTGTGGAAGGTTTGAAGCATAATCTGCTCAGTGTCAGTCAATTCACTGACAAAGGATTCAAAGTTAACTTTGGCATGATGGAATGCACAATCAACCACAAGAAGGATAGAAGCCTATCTCTGAAAGGAGTCAGGAAAGGAAGCCTATTTGTTGCAGACTTAAACTCAACAAATGAGGAAAGAATATTTTTCTTCTACAGCAAAGCAAGTGTTGGAGATAGCATGCTTTGGCACAAGAAGCTTTCCCATCTCAACTTCAAAACTATGAACATGTTAATGAAGAAGGAATTGGTGAGAGGACTACCTCAACAGGAATTCTGTCAAGAAGGACTGTGTGAAGATTGTCAAATGGGAAAACTAAGGAAAGCAATGCATAAATCAAAACAAGTCAACACTAACACTGAAGCACTTAAGTTGATTCACATGGATCTTTTTGGACCATTGAATGTTCAATCACTATCCAGAAAAAGATATGCACTGATCATGATAGATGACTATTCTAGGTACACTTGGGTGAAATTTTTAGAATCAAAAGATGAAGCTGCTCAAGAAATCATTGATCACATAAGGGTACTTGACAGGACCCCTGGAGCAAAAGTTCAATTTCTAAGAAGTGACAATGGAACTGAGTTCAGAAATGCTACACTTGGAAACTTCTGCAAAGATCAAGGGATTGTTCAACAATTCTCTGCTGCAAGGACTCCACAGCAAAATGGAGTTGTAGAAAGGAAAAATAGGACACTCATTGAAGCTGCAAGGACTATGTTGAGCAATGCTAAATTACCAACATATTTCTGGGCAGAAGCCATCAACACTGCTTGTTACACACAGAACAGGACACTAATCAACAAGGCTCATGGCAATACTCCTTACTATCTTTTGATAGGAAAGAAACCTACTATCAAGTACTTTCATATTTTTGGAAGCAAGTGCTTTTTGATGAAAGACAACCATGAAAGAAAAGGCAAGTTTGATACTAAAGCATATGAAGGCATTTTCATGGGATATGGGATAGAAAGGACTGCCTACAGAGTCTATATCATGGAGCACAAGACAATTGAAGAAAGTGTCAATGTCATGTTTGATGAAACCAAGTTTCCAGGGTTACATAAGGATGGTCAAATGCAACCCTTCAGATTTGAGAATCAAGGATACTTGGAAATAGAAGAATATGTTGATGAAGAACCTAGTCTCACTCAATCAATGGGATATGAGAAAGAAACTGTTAATACTCATGATCTAAATCAAACCTCATCCCAATCACAGACAATTTCAGGCATCAATCAACAAGACTGTGAGACTGGAGAAATTGAGCTAAATGAGCAGAACAATGAAAATGGTGGAGAATCAAATCCTCATATTGATGAAAGGCAATCTCATCAAACAAGAAGCTTGCCTCAATCTCATCCCAATCACAGACAATACTCATAATCAACAAGACTGTGAGACTGGAGAAATTGAGCTAAATGAGCAGAACAATGAAAATGGTGGAGAATCAAATCCTCATATTGATGAAAGGCAATCTCATCAAACAAGAAGCTTGCCTCAATCAACAAAGTGGAACAGAGATCATACCAGTAATCTAATTATTGGAGATCCCACTACTGGTGTAAGGACAAGGAGGAATATCTCTGCTGACAGCATGTTTTCATGTTTCTTATCTCAAATGGAACCAAAAATAGTTGAAGAAGCATTGTTGGATTCTGATTGGGTGATGGCCATGCAGGAAGAGCTCAATCAATTTGAGAGAAACAATGTTTGGAAGCTGGTTCCAAGGCCAAAAGGAAAATCAGTCATTGAGACAAAATGGGTCTTCAGAAACAAGATAGATGAAAGTGGAAATGTGACAAGAAATAAAGCAAGGCTAGTGGCCAAAGGTTACTGTCAACAGGAAGGGATAGATTATGATGAAACATTTGCACCTGTTGCCAGACTTGAAGCCATAAGAATTTTCTTAGCCTTTGCTGCACACTGCAAATTCAAGGTATTTCAAATGGATGTCAAAAGTGCCTTTCTAAATGGAGAATTAGAAGAAGAAGTGTATGTTGAACAGCCTCCTGGATTTGAGAATGACAAACTGCATAATTTTGTCTACAAGCTGTTCAAGGCTCTATATGGCTTAAAGCAAGCACCAAGAGCCTGGTATGACACACTATCCACTTTTCTCCTGGAAAATCAATTTGTAAGAGGTATGGTGGATAAAACTTTATTCTATAAATACCATGGCAAAGACATCATCCTTGTACAGATATATGTTGATGACATAATTTTTGGTTCAACAAACGAAAAATTGTGTGAAAAGTTCTCATCTCTAATGAGAAACAAGTATGATGGGAGAATTAGCATTCTTTCTTGGTCTTCAAATCTATCAGAAGAAGGATGGAATCTTCATCTATCAATCTAAGTATGTCAAAGAACTTCTCAAGAAGTTTAACTTAGAAGATTCATCACCTGCCAAGACACCTATCTCAACAGCCACCAAATTAGAGTTAGATCCTAAAGGCAAGAAAGTGGATTCTAGTACCTATAGAGGCATGGTTGGATCATTGCTTTACTTAACAGCAAGCAGGCCAGACATAATGTTTGCTACATGTCTTTGTGCAAGGTTTCAGGCTGATCCAAAAGAATCACACTTAGTTGCAATTAAAAGAATCTTTAGGTATCTCAAAGGCACCCCAAATCTAGGTCTTTGGTACCCTAGGGAAACTGGATTTGATCTAATTGGATATTCTGATTCAGACTATGCTGGCTGCAAGATTGACAGAAAAAGTACTACAGGAAGCTGTCAATTTCTTGGGGGGAAATTGGTGTCATGGTTCAGTAAGAAGCAACACTCAGTTTCTACATCAACTGCAGAAGCTGAATATATTGCAGCTGGAAGTTGCTGTGCACAAATACTTTGGATGAAGAATCAATTAATGGATTATGGACTAGAGTTGTCAAATATTCCTATCTACTGTGACAACACTAGTGCCATAGCCATATCAGACAATCCAGTTCAACACTCCAGAACAAAACATATTGATATAAGGCATCATTTCATCAGGGAGCATGTTGAAAAGAGAGATGTAAAATTGGTTTATGTTCCAACAGATAAGCAACTTGCAAATATATTCACCAAGCCACTGGATGAAGCAACATTTACCAGGTTGGTGAGTGAATTGGAATGCTAAATCAGGTATGACTATCTAACCGGTTTGTCAATTCTCAGTCGCAGCTCATGAAAGAAACTTTCAAGGTACTGTAAAAAAAAAAAAAAGGTACTGTCACTAGAAGGTACTGTCATGAGAAGTTAAGGTTCTAGGTGCTACTTGTTCAGACATCATGTTTGCTATGACTATGCTAAAAGGATTTTTAGATATCATGTTTGCTATGACTATGCTAAAAGGATTTTTAGATATCATGTTTGCTATGACTATGCTAAAATAGTTTTACATGTCTGTCTTAATACGGTTTTAAGAAATCAAGTGTCCTTAACTTAAGTTATGTGTGAACAGTGACAGCATGATTTTGCGCTTAGTTTACTGTCAGATAAACTTACTGTCACTCATTAAACTGATTGACAGAAATGTTGTTAGCGCACAGGTTGCTGTCAATGAAAGTTGCTGTCACGAGAAATTGCTGTCAAAAATAGTAGAAAGAAAGAAAAACGCACAGGTTACTGTCAATGAAAGGTGATGTCACGAGAAGTTGCTGTCAAAGATAGTGGGGAGATATAAATTTACTTACAGTAATTTATATATATATATATAAAAACTTAATCCACCAATCCACGATCTAGTAGCAACTGCCACGTGATACAGCAAGTATGGTTAATGGGTAAAATCATTACTACACGTTCAATTAAGACAGGTTAAATCGATTCATCTTATAAACTGAATCTACCGTTTAATCTACTATCAATTTCATCTGCAAAACCTTTCAACTTTCTGCATCCAAAAACCGCATTTTCTCTCTCATTTTTCAAAGCATTCATCAATGGCACCTAAACAAAGTGTTGCTCAAACCAACTTTGCTGGTATCTTCTCTCCTAGTGATGCTGGTGAAAGCTTCAAAGGACTTATTTCCTTCATAAATAAATCCTACCTAGGTCATGCAATAATCTCAACCCCTAAAATCAATATTGATAGAATTGAAAAGTTCTGGAAATCAGCCAGTGTTCAAGGAACTGGAGAGGATGAAGCAATTAACTTCAAAATAGATGATGCAAGCCATACTCTCTCAGTCAAGGATATCAATAATGCCTTGGGTATTGTTTTGGCCAGTGGAGAAAGCTTTCAGGAACTAGCAAATGATGACACTCTGAAGAGGTTCTTTCTGAAGATTGGGTATTCAGGTTCTAAACTTGAAGAAACCTCTGATAAATGGTATCAAACGGGAGAAATGGACAGGAAGTATCTGAGAAAGGAGTGGAGCATGATCTTTGATGTTATGGTGAAGGTGTTCTCTACTAAGTCTACTGGCTGGAATGGAATACCATCATATATCAAGAAACTCACTTGTTGATGAGTGGATTTCGTAACAACTTTTGAGAGGTTTATGTAGGGCTGGAAAAAAAATCCGAAAAATCCGATATCCGTCCGAAATATCTGTATTCGTATCCGAAAAAAAGCGAATATTATCCGTATCCGGAGTCAACCGAATATTATCCGTATCTGAATCCGAGAGTTTAGGATACGGATATGGATATAGGTGCATCCGTATCCGAAAATATCCGCATCCGAAATTAATTATATATAATATATATTTTAATATATAATTATATATATCATATAAGGAAAAATTATATTTAATTCTATTTTTTTTTTCCACAAATCTTTAAAAATATTCTAGTATTTAATTATTCTAAATTTTTACTCAAATTGTGAGTTCAAAATGTTTATTTGTTTTACATATATATTAGGAAATAGATACGTAGTAACTAGTTTTTTCAATTTAGATGGGCCAAGCCCATTTACATATACTAAAAGTCTAAAACAAAACAAGCAACCATTACAATACAAACACACGCAAAAAATATATACACACAACTGTAGAGAAAGAAATCGAAGGGAGGCTACGGTTTCAAATCAAAATTGGGAAAATTGAGGTTTGGGGTTTTGTTGTGGAGGCTCCGTTTTGTTTGATTCGGGGGTTGGTTGCTGTGTGTTGGGTGTTGATAGCGGTGAATCGAAGAGAGGCGGTGGTGGTTGAGGAGGAAAGGGGAAGAGGAGGCGAGTTGTGGTTGGTGGTGGTGGATTTGTGCGATTGCAGCTAGGAAAAGATGAGATGTGTGTGTAGTGAGGTTGTATGTGTATATACGTTAGTTATGTGTGTGTGTATATGCGTGAGTTGTGAGTTATGTGTGTGTATATGTGCGGGTGTATGTGTGCGCAGGGGAGAGTGAGATGGGAGAGAGGAGATGCAGAGAGAGATAGAGTGAAGAGAGGGAGAGAGATGAAAAAAAATCATTTTTTGGAAAATGGATTCGGATCCGGATAGTATCCGTATCCGGATAATATTCGCCGAATTCGGATACGGATAAGAATTTTTCGGATATTCCCGGATCCGGATACGGATTCGGATACGGTTTTGAAAAACGGATTCGGATTCGGATATAGCTATATCCGTATCCGTATTATCCGTTTTCCACCCCTAGGTTTATGGTGATTTGTAAAGGCTAACGATCAACTAATCTATGGAGAATGGAGGTTTTTTGTAGGGGTTGAACTGAGCTCGAGAGCGTTTACAAGAATCTCGCGAGTTCCTTTGAGGCTTGTGTCGTGTGTTCTCAAGAATCTCGTAGGTGTATTGCGAGGCTTGTAAAAACATGTTCTCAAGGTGCCTACGTACCCTTGTATATATAGGGATCAAGTTCACGTAGTTCTTTTTAGACTAGAAGTCTGGTTAGGCGGCAATAAACTAGGTTCCTAATTCGTGGGGAACTCCTTTTCTCCAGATTTCAGCCACGAATAGGCGACCTAAGTCGAATAGAACTCGAGTTCTAGTCCGACTAGGAGTATGTTTACAAGTTCTCGTCCTATTAGATGTATTCAAGGATCATCTGCGCCCAAGGAATACATTCCAATAAGGAGTTGATGTTCATGACTTGCTCCTAAAGAATAGGAGGCTTAATCATACTAGAATTCTGCTGGAATAAATCTGTTCTCGTACAGGAAGCTGTCTCTCAGGAACCTGTCTGCAGGAACCTGTTTCTCGGGAAGCTGTCTACAGGAAGCTGTCTTTCGGGAACCTGAACCTGTTTAGATCCATTTCACATGCTATTTAGCCCCATTTAACTTAAGGGACCTCAATCATAACCCATATTACTCATACGGATTGGATCCTTAAGCCTAATGGGCCTAAATCTAGCCCATGGAGATTTTGGGCACAACAAGTACCCCCCGGTTCCTCGAAGTCATAGGATGCGAGAGGAACCTAAATAGCTTGATATTTTAAGGTCCAATCCCTTCAGTGCTCCCATGTTTCTTCTGAGTGAACCATGCGGGTCTTTATCTTCTTGTTTGAATCGTGACAAGGGCACAAAGTGAATCCAATTAGGCGCTGAGTGAATCCTTTGACAAGGGCACAAAGCGAATCTAATTGGGCACTAAGTGAACCTTAAGAATGTCAAGGGAACCAAGTGAATCCAAATAAGGGCATAAAGTGATCCTAATTGGGCGTTATGTGAACCTATGTTGAGGGCACAAAACGAATCCAATAGGGCACTAGATGAATCCTTAAAAGGGATAAGGTGAATCTTAAGATTGTCAAGGGAACCATGTGAATCCAAATAAGGGCATAAAGTGAACCTAATTGGGCGTTATGTGAACCTATGCTGAGGGCACAAAACGAATCCAATAGGGCACTAAATGAATCCTTAAAAGGGCACGAGGTTAACCTTGAAAATCATAACTTAATTGCTCGAGAGGTTGCTTTATCTGATAAGCTGCTTTTCATCTGACTGTCTTGTGCATGCTGTCTATTAGAGGTAATCTAGGATCAGCTGCGTCCTAGGAGTACTCTCCAATAATAAGTCGGCATCTATCTGGCTGGCTTCTAGATCTTTCTACTATCTATGCTCAGGAACCTGGTGCTCAGGAACCTGTGTCTCGAAATCTTGTTCTCAGGAACCTCTCTACAGGAAACTGTACCTGCACAAATAACAAATTTGTTAGTCTCGGGAGCGTTTCTGTAGTTCCCATGTACTTCTTGTTGTTCTCATTGCTGTTGCTAGGCTAATTCGGGCTCTTCTGCGGGGAGGAAACTGGTTCATTCATAATCTGCTCAGCTACTGGTTCATCAGGAACGTCTTGATACTCATAATCTCTTGACTGTCTTCTCAACTAATGCTCATTTCTCCACGTTAGGTCTTCATATCTCGTACTAGATCTATCTCCTCGCTCATACAATACTTGTTGATTGGAACCTACGACTTAATAGGTCTTAAATCTAGCCCATGGTGATTTTGGGTACAACACCAAGAAAACTAAAAAAATAGGTTAGTAATACGAGCTGAAGAGCTCACATATAAGTGATGCATGTATGCAAGTATGAACGATTATCTACATTATATATGTTGCTACCTTCTCAAGTGGCATATCAATTATCTACTTGACTGATTCAACTAACACGTTCGAGATCATAAACTAAGCATATATGTTACGTAAACTGCAAACCTATAGGGCATGACAACATCCTAAGTACAAGTTCACATAAATTTCATTTCTAAAGATCATGGAATATGCGCATTTAGAAGCAATATGTATCTAAGCATGACAGAATATAAGCTCGCATTGACATAAAATATGCATGATAGTTAAGAATATAAAGGCATGAAAGTAGAACTTATCTGTGCTTCATTGTGCCGGTTTGGATTGAGGTTCCGTTACTGAACCTGGAAGATGGAAGCTCTTCTCTGTGCAAACGTAGGGGAATTAAGCTACCCCCCGAGCCGCCATGATGCGTGAACCTCCTATAGCTTGTTGAAGTGGTTGACTGAAAACTGCTTGTTTCGGCTGAATATCACTGAACTTGGAAGTTGTAGCTATAAACTGTTTCGATCATATACAAGCTTTATAAGTGGGAGTATTCATCTATATATCACTTTGATGAGGGCACAAGGCGAATCCAATTGAGCTCTAGGTGAATCCTGGGAAGGGCACTTAGAGAATTCAATTGGGCGCTAAGTGAATCCTTGACAGGGCATAAGACGAATCCAGTTGAGCTTTAAGTGAATCCTGAGAAGGGCACTTAAAGAATTCGACTGGGCGTCAAATGAATCCTTTTTGGCTTTAGGAAGCACGAAGTGAATCCATCCGGGCTCTAGGTGAATCATGGCAAGAGCACGAAGAGAATCCGATTGGGCACTAAGTGAATTCCTTTGTGGCATCAAGTGAATCCTTATAGGCTCTAAGTGAATCCTGCAGAGGGCACAAAGAGAATCTATAGGGCACATGATGAATCATTTCAAACTCTAGGGGCACCAAGTGAATCCGTAAGGGCACAAGGTGAATCCCTTCAAATGCTAGGGGCACCAAGTGAATCCCTTTAAAGGCTTTTCAGGTACAATCAAACTCTAGGTTAGGTTACCCATGCTTAGGTTCCTAAAACCCTTAACTAGGTGCCCACATGCTTATGGGACTTTTGAATGTGTGCCTACGATTCATAGGGCTTTTCGAGATGAATCTTTCATGCTTGCAAGTCTTTTCTGGCTATCGAGTGCATGTAGCTGACAGGGCTTTTCTAGGTGAATCCTTCTGGGCTCTATGCAAATCCTTGTAAGGGCATAAGGTGAATCCAACTGGTTGTTTATATGAACCTCTGCTTAGGACAAAAACTGAAACCAATTGGGCACCAAATGAATCCCTAAAAGGGTACAAAGAGAATCCATCAAGATACCAAACAAATGCGTGTGGATGCATGAAGCACCAAGTGAATCCTTTTGGGCTCTAGGTGAACCTATACGGGCACATAGAGAATCCATAAGGGCACTGGGTGAATACATGGATATGCTTAGGGAACCTAGTGAATCCTTCTAGGCTCTAAGTGAATCCTTGGATGGAGCACAAAGAGAATCCAGAAGGGCACTAGATTAATCCTCTACAGGCATGGAGCTCTTGCTATAAGCACATTTTCTTCTATTCAGGTATCGGCTGGTTGGGAACTTCAAGCAAGAAGCTGCTAATCAGAAACTATCAATAATTGGCTTCTAACAAATGTCAATGAACTTGGAAGCTGTTACATACAAGCTTCAAGTATATATGAATGAACCTGCAAGATGTCAGTTACAGGAAAATAACAAGGAATCTACTAGACACATGCAACTAGACCTGGAAGCTGTTACTTACGAGCTTCAGGTGAGTAACACAAAACCTGTTAACTAAAGGTAAATACATGGAACCTATAAGCTACAGGTAAATATCAAGGAACCTGCGGGGTGCAGGTAAATATCAAGGAACCTGCGAGGTGCAGGTAAATAACAAGGAAACCTACAATCTGTTAGGTACATGTGCATTCTAACATCAAGAAACATAATCAAGACATAATCATAGCTTTATCGCATATAAGACCATACTAGCATAGATGTTTAAGCATGCTTTTTGTATAGTAAGAGTTTGTTGCGCGTACCTGGGAGGTTTTCTACGAATATGTGAGAATAAAAGGAGAGGTATCACCTGGATCTTTCTGTAGACTGATCAGAAGTGAAGTGGAAGCCTCCGTTAAGATTTGAAAACTTATTGACGTGTTCATGATGCAAGCATGCTGCTCTTCAAGATACTAGACCAAATCAATCCTCAAGGTTCTTGAACCAAATATGAGCTATGAGGTTTCTAAACTGCATCCTAGCCGTGAGGTTCCTGAATCAAATCACGAGCTTCCTGGACCTGATGGTGAGGTTCATGATCTGAATTCTCAAAATTTTGAAATCCTCAACTTTCAACGTACCATGTGCTATAGTAATTGTAATTGTACTACCCCCCAGTTCTTCAGGGAAGCTTGTCTTTGATGAAGAACTAACTCCAAGAAGCTTCACAATTCTTCGATAATTTCTAATAAGTCGTTGAATATTCATCCATGAAGTTGAGTACTGTGTGTTTTCTTCAAGATGCTCATATCATATTCTTGTAGATACTCTTCATCAAAATCTTCAACTATATCGAATTTTCTTTAACGCTCGAATAAATACTATAACCTCTTCACATCATTCTTGCTTGTAGCTTTAACATGTCTTCTCCTTTCTTCTTTATCTTCTTACGAAACATGCTGAGAATGAACCTCTATACAAATATCCCAATACAGTACCTCTAAGCTTACGCGAGCTAACTCATTGTAAGAAACAAGAGATACTTAAAGAGATTACTTGTGAGGTATTTCTCGTAGGTCACTGAATTGAATGAGGCATGTTCCTTGTTTTACAAGCTAAATGTATGACGTAATACAAGGAAAAGAACTACTCATAATTTCGTTGAAAACTACTAGAAAGAAATAGGTTTACTTGCTAGGAAGGTATACATGCACTACCCCTAGTTCTAAGAAGGAAATACATATATAAATAAAGGTCTCTCAACTATACTTTAAGGAAGCTCTCAAACTTTCAACTACTGGTCACCTCGAGCTATCCATTCCGCAAGCTTCCCGGCTTTAATCAATTCCTCAATTTGGTCTTTCAGTGCTCTACATTCAGAAGTATCATGGCAATCATCCTCATGGAAGTCACAATATTTCTTTAGATCTTTCCTTGCTCCTATTGGTAAAGGTGCAGGCTTTACAAATATTCCTTCTTTCCCATAAACCGTGAAGATGTGGTCCACTGGAGCAACCAAAGAGGTATAACTATCGCACTTTGTCTTCAAATTTGCTTTACTTCTTTTGGAGGAAGCTCGATCCCCAATAACATATGCTTGCGGGCTTGGAGACCTCTCTCGCTTGCTTCCTTTGTGACTAGCTTCATCTCCAAGATCTTCTGTTTCTCTTAACTTCAACAAGGATTCTTCCACACACTTATATAGTTCAGCTTGTTTGTAGAAATCAACTAGTGTACCAGGTTCACGTACTTGTAACTCCTTCCAGAAGTCTGAACCAGCTCTAACTCCAGCAATCAGGAAGCTCATAATGACCTCGTCAGGAGCTTTCTTAACTCTGGGAACCTCTGCATTAAAACGTTTGAGGTACTCTGTCAAGGTCTCACCTGCTCTCTGCTTGATGTTGGCCAAGGTATTGGTTGGGGGTGCAAAAGTCACGGAAGCTCTAAATTGAATAACGAAGAGCTTCCCCATATTTTCCCAAGAATCTATAGAATCTGATGGTAACCTCTTAAACCACTGATGAGCTCCACCATGAAAGGTTGCAGCCAATAATCTACACCTTGTTGGCTCCTTAACTTGATAAACTTCCATCTCGGTATTGAAACGACCCAGATACTCCACAGGATCCGTAGTGCCATCAAATTTAAACTCGTTTGACATACGATAGGATTTAGGTAACGGGGATTTTCTAACCTTCTTGGTGAATGGAGATGAGGTCATCGCACCTGTTATTGACTGCTTTTCTTCCTTGAGTTTCACTAGAATCTTCTTGATGTCTTCAGCATTCAAATCACTAGCTCCACCGTCCTTTGCTTCCTTATCTTTATCATCGGCTTCCTGTGAATCTGCTATACACGAATCGTTCGTGGTCTCGACTGAACTTGAATCATCCTTAATTATCTCGATGGAAGGTTCCTTAACAGGAGGTTGTTTATCCTTCGTTTCACCATCTTCTTCACCTTCAGTATCTTTCTTTGGGTCTTCGATCTCCTCCTCAGCCTTTTCTTCACGTTCTTCTTCATCGACGCCTAACTGCTTGGGATTAATCTTAGCTTTTCTACCCTTCTTACCAGTTGCTAACTTCGACTTCTTCTTCTTCTTCGGTGTTATTTGTTCGAGGGTTGTAAGCCTTTCTTCAATCGACTTTAGATGCTCTAGGACGTCAGCAAGAGTAATCTTCTTCGTTTTCGAGGTTTGATCTTTCTCTACAGATTGTGTTGCTTCGCTATCAGAACTACCTGCCATCTTTCCACTCTTAAGATGATAACTCTCCCCTCCTTCTAGCGCCAATGTTGATGAGTGGATTTCGTAACAACTTTTGAGAGGTTTATGGTGAGTTGTAAAGGCTAACGATCAACTAATCTATGGAGAATGGAGGTTTTTTGTAGGGGTTGAACTGAGCTCGAGAGCGTTTACAAGAATCTCGCGAGTTCCTTTGAGGCTTGTGTCGTGTGTTCTCAAGAATCTCGTAGGTGTATTGCGAGGCTTGTAAAAACATGTTCTCAAGGTGCCTACGTACCCTTGTATATATAGGGATCAAGTTCACGTAGTTCTTTTTAGACTAGAAGTCTGGTTAGGCGGCAATAAACTAGGTTCCTAATTCGTGGGGAACTCCTTTTCTCCAGATTTCAGCCACGAATAGGCGACCTAAGTCGAATAGAACTCGAGTTCTAGTCCGACTAGGAGTATGTTTACAAGTTCTCGTCCTATTAGATGTATTCAAGGATCATCTGCGCCCAAGGAATACATTCCAATAAGGAGTTGATGTTCATGACTTGCTCCTAAAGAATAGGAGGCTTAATCATACTAGAATTCTGCTGGAATAAATCTGTTCTCGTACAGGAAGCTGTCTCTCAGGAACCTGTCTGCAGGAACCTGTTTCTCGGGAAGCTGTCTACAGGAAGCTGTCTTTCGGGAACCTGAACCTGTTTAGATCCATTTCACATGCTATTTAGCCCCATTTAACTTAAGGGACCTCAATCATAACCCATATTACTCATACGGATTGGATCCTTAAGCCTAATGGGCCTAAATCTAGCCCATGGAGATTTTGGGCACAACATCACTCATTCTTTAGTCCATGGATACAAGGTGAACGTTGGAAAGCTGGTCACGGCACAGTTGAAAAGCGTCATAGGTAAAAAGGTATCCATATACCCTCGCTTTTTAACTATGTGTATTAATCATATTTGTGGAAATGTTGAAGATGCACCTAATACTGAGGAATGCCCTGTTTTGAAGAAAAACACACACACATCTCTCAACACACAAAATTTGAATGCAAATATTCCACTATGTCTCACACAACACATGGTTAATCAAGTGCCCAACCTTGATTTTCCATTACCTACAGGGTACACTGTTTTCACACTTGAGAATGAGACTGAATTAGACCCAAATTCAGTTAACCCACATTCTACACCATACATTCCACCTAGGGACTCTAGACTGCCCAAAGCCCTTAAAATGGACAAACAGGAATCCAAGAAAAGAACCCTAGAGAGTGCAACTGGTGAAAATGTTGTGAGTCAAGAGGGAGTTACTGCACCTAGTGCAGCAAATAAGGATGGTAGTGAAATAGAACTCATAGTAGCCCCTTCTGAGCCTAAGAAGAAGAGAGCTAGAAGGGCCAAGGTTACTGTCAGCCACTCTACAGTTTCCCAAAAGACTGTAGAGGATGATAGGGAAATAAACTCATCTCTAGGTGTCTCTTCTCAACAAGAGGCATCTATTGAAATTGGCCTGTCTTCCAAGGCACCTTGTAAAGAGTCTGCACAAACTCAAGAACTCACTCTTGAGGAACCTGTATTTGAAGATACACACATAGAGATAGAGCACAGTGAGGAATTCACTCATACTGTTGATGTTCCACAATCTTCTTCTGTGGAACAGCCAATTAATCAATCTGAACTTCAAACTTCTTCTTTCATTCCTACATCTGTTGTTTCTTCTGAACAACCTAGAGAGGGGGACAGTACCAACCCCTCAGGTTTTGATCATCCATCTCAAATCATGGATGAGCCCCCCATCTAGTGGTCCACAAGAACCCATTTCTCAAAGTGAAATGGATACCACTCCATCAAACACTGGATTAGATCAAGATGCAAATTTGTCAGAAATTGAAACAGCCAGCATCTTGATCGATTCTCTCAAAGCATCTTACCCTAGGGAAGTTGTTGTCACAGCTAAAGATGCTGTCAATGACAAACCAGAAGGTGCTGTCAAACAATCAAGTGACAGTATCATTCTGACAAAAGATGCTATCAAAGGTCTCTCTAAAGCTGCTGTCAACACACCTTCTGACAGTAACTTATTGGTGAAAGATGCTGTCAACCCTGCTCAACCTCAATATCAGGAAGGATTAATTGAGGACATCTTTGATGATGACATGCCAATCTCCAAAGCTTTTAAGGTAAAATCTAAATCACCTTTCTCTTCATTGCATGTTAGTACAGCTCATACACATGCATCTAGGATGAGTGAGGGAGAGCAAGAGAAAAGAGAGATAAAAGAAAAGAAAAGTGAGCCTAAAAATGAGAGGCAGCCAAATGTGCTGGCAAAAGGAGAGGGACTTGAGCATGTCCAGAGTGAAATTGAGGGAGCCATTCAACAAAAGGCATTAGGCCTTGAGGGATTTATTGTGAGTGGTGATGAGATCACCAGAAAAGACACTGAGAGTGTGAGAACCCCAACAGCCTCCATGCCCCAGACTTATCCTCAACCTCCAAAGAGGCTTAGGTCTGGTGGTCCTTCTACATCCACAAATGACAGGCTCCTAGCTATTGAGAATCGATGTGCTACAATGGAGAGCCAGCTAGACACCCTATCATCTACTGTGAAGACTGGTTTTTCTGAAATTCAAGCCACCCTACTGTCACTTTCTTCCTTGATTCAAGCTGCCAACTTAACTAAGGGGGAGAAAGTAATAGATCAGAAAAAGGCTGAGCAACCAGAAAGGAAAATGGAGTTACAAGGGGAAGCTGAAAGACAGGGGGAGCAAAGGAGTAAGGGGGAGTAAAAAGATACTGTTTTAGCCTCTAGAACTGATGAACTGATTGAAACTGAAGTAGATGGGGAGAAAATGCTAGTATCTGAGGAAGTATTGAAACTGATACAAAGAAATAAAGCATCTTCCATCAAAATTAGTGAACCAGTTCCTGAAAAGAAAGAATCTACTTTGGAGAGGCTTTGGAGAGAAAAGGAGGAGTCTAACAGGATGGGTAAAGGCAAGGGCAAGCTGCCTGAATATGTGAATCCTTCAGAGTTGGTTACTTGGACTGATGGAAGCACATATTCTCAAGAAGAAGCTGATTCTATAACGGTAAGTCATATGGAAAGCACCTTGAATAATAAGGATGAGGAATTCAACACTCTCGTGAATGAAGCAATCACAGAATCAAGAGGAAAACCTGCTAAGTTGGCAGAAGCTTTGAAAGAAAAGATTGTCAATCTTTCTGTGAAGATTAGCTCAGAGAAGAGGTGGGCAGTTGAAGTGTACCTGAAGAGTGAACATTCAATATTCATAACAATGCAACTGCTAGAAACTTTCTCTGCCAGAGTGCAATACATCCTTGGGATTCTTGTCAAGAAAAAGTCTACCATTTTTTATGAAAGTCTCTATATGCAACTGAGTACAATGGTTAACAACAAACTTCCAGAAATATGTCTCCAGCCATATGGTGTAAGCTTTAAACAGACAACAGCCAAAGGAACTAAAGGACTTGGGTTCTTAACTCTTGAAGGCAAAACATCTCTACAAAGTAAAGTCATCATGGATGTACTTAAGTTGTTGCTGAAAGCACCCATCACCAAGGAAAGGATTCAAGCAGTTAAAGATATCCATAAGATAATGGCAAAGAGAGATATGGAATACAGTGTCAAAATTAAGAAGCTCATTGCCAAAGCAAACGAAAGCAGAAATGCTCAAGGTGGAAAATGCTCCTTTGATGACACCTTGGATAAAGATGGTGATGATAATGAAGATGGAGGTAAAGCTGGAGGAGCTAAAGAGTCAGAAAAGGGAAACTCTTCAAAAGAGCAATCCCAAGCTAAAGAAGCTGAGCCGAATGAAACTTCAGAAGCTCCTGGAACAAGCAAGAAAAATGAAGAAAAGGAGAAAGAAGAGGAGATACTTGAAGCATTAGAAATTAACCAAGCAGAAATGGAAATTGACAGTATGTATTCTGAAAAAGATGCTGTCAAGAATGTTAACAAAGATGCTGTCGAGGATCCTATGAAAGATACTGTCAATGATCCTACTATCAAAACATCCCAGACAGTAAGAATCAAAAGAAAGTCAAACAGACCAAAAAGGGGAAAGACTGTCTATTCTGGTCAAAGAAAAGCTACAGGTCTAGGGCTTAAGAAACCAATCATGAGCAGAAGAATGAACAGCCTGGAACAACTTCAAGAGAAAGCCAAAGAATCAATCACTTCTGTATCTATAGAGTTGGATGAGTCAAAAGAAAAGGTCACAAGATACATTCTATGGGAAAACAAAGAAAGATTGATTATGGTAGAACCTGATTTCACTCAGATATCAAAATCATAAGTAATATCCAATAGTCTAGTTCAAACTCAAGCATTTGTAAGAAGAAGAATTGATTATTTCAATTTGGAAAGAATGGTTGAACTTTTGGAAAGCTATGGTGATATCTCTGAAAAGATCATGGATCCTGTTCGAAAGTACTTTGCAATCAGAAATGCTGAATTCACTGAAAAGAATGGTGACTGGACACTTCAAAATGATGAAGATGTTTTTGAAGCTCTAGGTCTGGAAAATGAAGAAGATAATCCTATCCCTGAGTATGACTGGAATGAAATGGAGAAACCTTATTCAAAGCAAGAGATGGATAGGTATGAGACAGAGCAGAAATTCAGAGAAGAATTAGCCTCAAGACAAAAATCTCGTCAACAGATAAAAGATGAGATTGAAGCTCAAATGAAGGAAAGTTGGAGTAAACTCAACAAGGTCAACAGCAGTGAATTAAACTATCAGCCAATTGTACTGGACAATCCTCTGCGAATCAAATATGGCAAAGAAGAAATCTACATATACAGCTTTTCTAAGTTGAAGACCAGTGTGCTAAAAGAACTGTACTGGCAAGTGATAGGATCATCTAACAAACTTGAAGCACTATGTTCTTGGGAGCTAGATATGATTTTTGATCAAAGGAAAGGAGAGAATCCCAGCTTGGACAGACAAAGAAGGGAAACTTTAAATCAGCTTCCTGGCAGAAGATTCAAGATGGAGGGAGATGTGTTGAAATTCAGATCAATAGTAAAACAAAATGTTTATTGGATGGAACTCAGAGATGTATTAAACACTACTTCCTTAATGATCAGAAAATACATCGTGGAAAATGAAGATGATGCACAGTCCCCTGAAGAAAAGGAGTTAATTGAAAAACTCAGAAGAGCTCTGAGGGAAAAGGAGCAAGGCGAAAGTTCAAATCAAGCTAAGTAAAGATTTTTTTTTTTATGAACTTTTATGATACATTGTTTGAAAACAATCCAGTTTAATCATTGTTCAGGAATGAAGAGTTTATTCTTTCTGATCTATGTTAGTTAAGTTGTCAGCATGATATTTGTAAATTTGTTCTTATTGTCCATAAAAACAAATTGGGGGAGATTGTTGGGATTTATGGGTAATGGAATAGACAACTTAACTAGTTTTATTGGTATACTTAGTTTTACTAAGTAGAACATACTGTCATAGTCTGAAGTGTATTCCTGTAATCAAAATAAGTACTGTCATGTAATAATTGTAATTCTTGAAAGAAGTTCGATCATGTTCAAGCCTCAAGAAATACAGAAGTTCGACAGCAGGAATAAAAGTTACTGTCAAGTATTGACAGTAAGATTACAAGGAAACAACATGTTGCAAAGCTCGACAGCAAGTTTAATTGAGTCGACAGCAAGTTTCAACTTGACAGCAACATTGGCGGAGATTCTGATGACAGCAACTTTGATATATAGTTTGCGACAGTAAGTTTGGAATTCTTGACAGCAATCTCTGCGGAAAATTCATACTGTCAATCAAAGCACAATCCTTGACAGTAATCTCTGCGGGAATTCATACTGTCAATCAAAGCACAATCCTTGACAGTAATCTCTGCGGGAATTCATACTGTCAACCAAAGCACAATCCATTGACAGCAAACTCTGAATCAAACATACTGTCATAAAGAATTAAATTGATTTAGGAATTTTCTAAGTCAATTTAAGCGACATAATACATGTTCAAAAGAAGCAGGCGTGTTGTAATATTCAACCTTTACAGCAAGCTTGGAAAGTCTATAACTGAAGCTTGAGAGATCACATGGAGCAACCTGTAAAGTCTAGAGCAGATAAAATTGAATACGGCTAGATCTGGGTGGCTCAAATGTGGAAAGTATCTTAAAGTTATTTTGTGATGATCACATGGGAATAAATCATGGAATGAGCTGCAAAAGGAATATAACAGCAACTCAACAACCCATACTGATAGTGGTAGTACAGTCGACTATCACACTATAAATAGAGCACTCTATTTATACAACAGGAGTGATCTCAACAACTGTAATCTCTTGAGTATTTGAAGCTTGAGAATTATTTTGTTCTCAAGGTTGTAGCAAAACCTCGCAAAATAAATAAAACAATTATTTTGTGAAACATCTTGTTAGATATTACTTGTGATTGCATTTCTTCTACTAGTAAATTACAAACTCTATTTAAGTTGTTGAAATAGTTTTTGAAATTTATTAGTATTGCATTCAACCCCCCTTCTGCAATACTTTCCGGGACCAACACTAATGCTACCATCTATTTAGTTAAAAAGATGGTGTGATATTTAATTTTATATAAATACTTAATTTTTCTCATTTTTAATTCTCTCTTTTCTTATCTAAAAATTTAGATAATTTATTTTAAATTGGTCATATATAATCAAAATTTAAAATTTTTACAAAAGTTCTAAAGTTGAACACATCATCCTAACATCACTATATATTTGTATTTTTAATATATATCCAATCATTTTATTCCTTGCGTCCCGTTTTTCTGTCCATCAATCAAAATCCACAATCTATTCAATCAAACTATAATTTCCTAAATTACTATTTAATTTTCAAGACTTTTTTATTTTTGAACATTTTTTATTGTCACTTACTCCAAATAAGAGTATCATTTTACCATAAATATGAACATGAACAATTTTTTTGGGACAATGAATAATGGAAATAATGGACAATAAAAAGGGAGGGAATACATAATATCATTGGAGTACGTTAACTTAAAAATTCACATAATTATCATTTTACATAACCAACATACGTAACTCTATTGTGGATGATGACCAAAAATACCATAAAAAGGTATACCACATGAAAAGAATAACACAAAATGCTGATAGAGACCATAAATACTAATCTATTACGCATTTGAGATAGGGGTAATAGGTTTTATACTAATTACGCATTTTACATATGGGTAATAGGCTCTCCTGGCGGGACCTGTTACACATTTTCCAAATGCATAATAGGGGAATTTTTTTTTTATATATTACTCATTTGTAACTTGCGTAACATGAAGTTCTAGAAATTTTTTTATTATCCATTTTTAACCTGCGTAACTGGTTGGTAATTTTGGCCACCAATCCCGCAATTCGTTATTTTGGTTAAAAATAAAAAAAATTGTGATAAATATGTCATTCTTTCCTGTATTGGAGATGCTCGTAGTTACTCCTCGAACACAAACTAATATGAAGCCTGTTTGGCTCACCTTTTTTTAAATCTCTATTGTTAGTTACAGAGGCATGCCTGTACACATCTAATAACAAGCTTAATTGTTTGTAATGCTTTGCATTACTTACATGACCTCTTAACTGAGGGAACCTCTAGTTGTAGAGTTTCTGTTTGTATTGTACTTGTAGTAGGCATCAAATCCTAGTTGTGTAATTGTACAAATAGAGTCTAGAATAATGCTTGAAAGAAGTTCCAAGGTTCATGCCTCAAGCAAGGAGTTAAAGACTGTCAAATAATCATAGTTGGGATTTGAAGAAATGAAGAATTTGCCTAAGTACCAATTCGAGAAGTATATTTGTCTATTCGAGAAGTCCAGCATTCGAGAAGTCAGGGATTCGATATCTCAAGACACTATTCGATATCTCTGAATACACTGTTTGATATCTCATTCGATATCTCAGGGATTCGATATGTCTACTACTCTATTCGAGAACTCAAGAAGTCAACAAGTCAAGATGGTATTCGAGTTCTCAAAGAGTCAACAAGTCAAAGTTCCATTCGATATCTCAAGGACTCAGAAAGCTATTCGACAACTCGAGGATTCGATAAGTCAAATGTTCTATTCGACAACTCAAGGAATCCTGATGGAAAAGAGCTATTCGAGAAGTGGTTCGATATGTCATTATAACAGTATTCGAGAACTCAGAGTTATCGATCAAGTCAATTCTAGTTCTCGAATCACTTACTTAGTCACTTCTCGAATACATTCTTGGAGACAAAATACTGAAGAAATTGTACAAGTCAGAAACCTGCAACAAGCCAATGCACTTTATGGACCACAATCTGTAACGTGCTCTGGAAAGCATACAAGGAAGCTTGGAGAGATATAGAAGAGACAAGGAGCTAAAGAAGTGGATCTAAACAGGCTTTGCAAAGTCAAATCTGTAACCGTTTGGACACTTACTCAAAAAGGATAGACAGACTAGAAAGAAATTTGTTTAGCTACCTTATTTGCAGTAAGTAGGCTGTATCCATGTTCTATAAGGACACAGCCTCACTTCATAACTTAGCAACTTTTTGTGAGTCAAGTTTTTCATACACTGTAAGCCATATCTCTCTGAGAAAAACGAAGCTGAGAATACTACCATTTGTATTCACAGATTGTAGCAACCTTTATCTAATAATACATTAGATTAAAGTGATATTGTGTCTTGTGTTGTTTATTTATCCGCACCTTCACTTCTACACACACAGGCACTTATCTGCTACATAGACTCAATCAAAGAAAAGTTCAAGAATCCATTCACCCCCCCCTCTGTATTCTTTTACCGTATTCAATACTCAACAAGTGGTATCAGAGCGGGCTGTTTATTCAAAAACAGAGAAACGATCATGAGTTCGAATACACCAAAGACTACAGGAACGGTGAAGGTCCCTAAGTTTGATAAAGAAAACTTCAACCTCTGGAAGATAAAGATGATGTTGTTCATTAAAGCCTCTCATCCCTTGTATCCTGAGATTCTCAAGAATGGTCCTTTTGTTCCACAACAAGAGATACCAGAGAAGACTGTTGGAACCATAACTATCCCAAGAACTTATGAGGCCAAGGATCCATCAAAGTGGACAGAGTCAGAAAGGGAGAAGGTTGCTCTTGACAGCCACCTCATGTTGCTTATCATTGATTCCATGGACATGTCAATGTTTGCAAACATTGCATCATGCACGTCTGCTAAAGAGATGTTGGATCACATTGAGGTGTTGTGTGAAGGGACTGATGAGGTTAAGGAAAACAGGAAACAGATACTGGTCACACAGTATGAAGCTTTCATGGCACAGCCCAAGGAAAGCATCACTGAAATGTTTGAAAGGTTTCACAAGCTAGTTACTGAGTTGCAGATGAATGGAAAGGTTTACAGCACCAAGGAGTTAAATATGAAATTTCTGTTGTCTTCACCAAATCATCTGGAGCAAAGAGTCATTTCTCTAAGAGAGAGAGATTTGAACAAAGTCACCTATGATGTGCTCTATGGAGTCCTAAAGACTCATGAACTTGAGTTGCTTCAGAAGAGGGCTATCCAAGCCAACCAAGGTAGGATGATAAACACATCATGTGCCTTGATTGTCAACAAATCCATCCTGGACCTAGAAGCATCTACAAGCCAACTAAGGATAGAGGAGGTGGCAGATGATGAAGAAACTGAAGCTGGGGTGAGTGAACCTGTTGAGGAAAAGGAGGAAGAAGAAGAAGAGTTTTACACTCTGGAAGAACTTGATGGGATGGAAAATACCTCATATGCCTTCATGGCCAGAAAATTTCCAAACATCAGATTTAAAAGAAATCAACCCTTCAAACCCAAAACTCAAAACCATTCAGCCAACAAGAACAAGGCACCTGTGAAGCCAAACAGGAATAAGTTCAAAACCGGTTATGTGGATAGGTCATCTGTAAGGTGTTATAGATGCAATGACCTAGGGCATTTTGCCAGTGAATGCAAGAAGCCTAAAAAGAAGGATAGAGATTATCTTGAGCTAGAAGCTAAGTATGAGGCCCTTCTGAAAAAGCAGACACATGGTAAGGCCTACATAGCTGAAGGGAAGTGTTGGGATGATTCTGAGAGTGATGAAGAGGAACAAGAATTCTGCAACTATGCCTTGATGGCCAACTCCAAGGATGACTCATCTTCATCTGATTCTCAGGTACCATCTCTCACTACTATAGACATGTCTGTTTCTGAATACAAATGCATGATTGAACAATTATCTGTTGAAATGTTTAATATTCATACTAGTATGACTGCTGCTAATGAGGAGATTGCTAAACTATCTACTAGAAATGAATATTAACCAAAAAGAATGAGGAACTTGAGCTAACTACTATGCAAGTAGAAAACCTTAAGAAAGAAGTTGAATATTTGAAGAACAAGGTTCTATGTGCTAGTCAAGTAGAGAAGGCTCTTAGGGATGAATTAGCTGAGAATGAATTCAAACTTAAAACTTTCAAGAAATCATCTGGTTTAGTGCAATCCTACTGTGAGAAAATTGAAGCTAAACCCAAAGCAGCTATTGGACTTGACTATGACTCTCTCAAACAAAGGAAAGGCTATGCTGTCATTGAAGAGGACACAGCTGTTCATGAGAAAGTGCCTCACATTTTGAGAAAAACTGAAAATCCAATTTTTAAGGAATCAACATTTGAGATTGATGAGGATGCCTTACTCATCAAGCAAATGTTGAATGATGAGGATGAGGCACAATCTAGTGAACAGCAAGCATCCTCTAAGGGTGAGAGTGTCAAGTCAAAGACCAAGAAGCCAGTAGTTGATAGGCCAAGACCTAAGAAGTTTGTTAAGTTTGTCTCAGCTGGGAAGAGTGAATCAGATAAGGAAGTGACTAAAAAGAAACATAACAGAAATGGCAAGTTAGGGATTAACAAGGATAACAACTATGCTTATATGCCTAATGCCCCTAGGAAAACTTGTCAGAACTGTTTCAGTACCAATCATCTAACTCATGCATGCAAGAAACCTGTTGGTAGTGTGTCTAAACCTTTCTATGATTGTTCTGTGCCTCTAAGTCATAGAGATGCACCTTTCTGTGATAAATTTGACTGTATGCCATGCAATATGAATGTTATGACTAGTTGTTTTAATTTAAGAAGGCAGTTCATTGATGGTTGTATCAGTCACAATTCCCACACACACTACACAAGGTCAAAGTCTTCAAGTCCTCCTAAAGCTAGGAAGGTACCTTTGTCACCTAAGTCTGAAACCTCAGGTTCTAAGACTTCCAGCAGTGACAAGAAGACTAACACTAAGAAAGTTGACAAGCATGTTGTTTATGATAAAACTGTCTCTAAGTCACATGGACCCAAACTTGTTTGGGTACCAAAGGAAAAGTAATACCTTTGTGTTTGCAGGGCAAAGAAAGTGAAAAGAAGGTCATGTGGATTTTGGACAGTGGATGCTCAAATCATATGACTGGTGATATGGCCCTGCTATCACAGTATGAGGAAAAGGCTGGCCCAATGGTTGCTTTTGGAGATGACAGCATGGGTAACACATTGGGATATGGCAAGCTGAAAGTTGGAAATGTCATCATTGAAGATGTAGCACTAGTCAAGGGGCTCAAGCATAATCTGTTAAGTGTTGGTCAGTTTACTGATAGAGGATTCAAAGTGAATTTTGACAAGGATGAATGTTTGATCACCCACAAGAAGACTGGTGATTTTGCTCTATCTGGAGTAAGGAAGGGAAGCCTGTTTGTAGCCAATATGGACTCTGCAAACAAGGACAAAATTTGTTGCTTTTACTCAAAAGCATCAAATGAAGATTGTTGGCTGTGGCACAAGAAACTATCACACCTGAACTTCAAGGCCATTAACTCTCTAGTCAAAAGAGAGTTAGTGAGAGGCATGCCCACACTTGAATTCTGCCAAGAAGGAGTGTGTGAGGCTTGTCAAAAAGGAAAAATGAAGAGATCAAGCCACAAGTCAAAGACAGTGACATCTGTAACCAAGCCACTACACAACTCATCCATATGGATTTGTTTGGGCCTGTCAACATAATGTCACTTGGAAGAAAGAAGTATGCCCTGGTAATGGTTGATGATTTTTCAAGGTATACATGGGTGGAATTTCTGGCATCAAAAGATGAGGCTCCACAAGTAATTATTGAGCATATAAAGAAAGTTGACAAGGAAGCAAAGGCAAACGATGCAAGTGTGATTGCACTGAGAAGTGATAATGGAACAGAGTTCAGAAATGCCACACTTGAAGCATTCTGCAAAGAGAATGGCATTTCTCAGCAATTCTCAGCTCCAAGGACTCCACAACAAAATGGAGTTGTTGAGAGGAAGAATAGAACTCTAATTGAGGCTGCTAGAACAATGTTACTTGATGCAAAAATGCCTACATGTTTTTGGGCTGAGGCTGTGAGCACTGCATGTTATATTCAGAACAGGACCCTCATCAACAAAAACACTGGAAAGACACCTTACAACTTGATGACTGGAAAGAAGCCTACACTAAAGTATGTTCATACTTTTGGAAGCAAATGCTTTGTACTCAAGGATAATTCTGAATACGTTGGAAAGTTTGATGCAAAAGCATTTGAAGGAATTTTTCTTGGCTATTCTATGGAAAGAATTGCATACAAGGTTTATGTCATCAGTCAAAAGAAAGTTATGGAAAGCACAGATGTAACATTTGATGACAGCAAACTACCTGGACTAGAAAAAGCCAATGATGAAGACAGAGATCCATTGAAGTTTGATAATCTAGATGATTCTGATGAAGAGACTGAAACTGGAGTTGAAACTCAAGTTCAACATTCTCAAGTGAATAATGATACAAGAGAAGAATTTGTGCCAATCAATAGTGGAGAAACAAGCATCCAAGACACACCTGTGAGTAATGGTAACTTCACAGGGGGAGGAAATGAGGATGACCATGATGTGGATGATGAAGCAACATCAAGAATGAGAAATCAGGCTAAACACTCGAGGAAATGGGATAGATCACACACTGCAGAGCAAATCATTGGAGATCCTAATGCAGGAGTAAGGACTAGGAGAGCAACTCAAAATGAGTGCCTCCATGGATGTTTTCTATCACAAGTTGAGCCTAAGAAACTTGATGATGCATTGTTGGATCCAGACTGGATTATTGCCATGCAAGAGGAGCTGAATCAATTTGAAAGGAACAAAGTATGGGAACTTGTGCCTGCACCAAAGAATAGAACCATTGTTGGAACAAAATGGGTTCTGAAGAATAAGATGGATGAAGATGGTGTAATAATAAGAAACAAAGCAAGGCTGGTTGCAAAAGGATACTCTCAACAGGAAGGCATTGATTATGATGAGACATTTGCCCCTGTTGCTAGATTGGAAGCCATTAGAATATTCTTGGCATTTGCTGCTCATTCAAACTTTAAAGTTTATCAAATGGATGTCAAAAGTGCATTTCTAAATGGAGAGTTGGAAGAAGAGGTTTATGTGCAACAACCACCTGGCTTTGAGGATCCACATTTCCCAGAATTTGTCTACAGATTGCTTAAGGCATTGTATGGACTTAAGCAAGCTCCAAGAGCATGGTATGATACTTTATCACAATTCCTTCTTGAAAATCAATTCACTAGAGGCACATTGGATAAGACACTGTTTTACAAGAAGCATGGTGATGATATGATCCTAGTTCAAATCTATGTGGATGATATCATTTTTGGTTCTACAAATGAGAAACTGTGTGAGAAATTCTCTAAACTCATGCAGAGCAGATATGAGATGAGTATGATGGGAGAGTTGACATTCTTTCTAGGGTTGCAAGTCAGTCAAAGGAAGGATGGTATCTTTATCAGTCAAACCAAGTACATCAAGGATTTATTGAAGAAGTTTGACTTGGAAGATTGTTCACCTGCCAAGACACCCATGGCCACTGCCACTAAATTGGATGAAGATGCTAAAGGCAAGAGAGTAGATATCTCAGTCTACAGAGGCATGGTTGGTTCTCTACTCTACCTCACTGCAAGTAGGCCAGACATCATGTTTGCTACATGCTTGTGTGCAAGGTTTCAATCAAATCCAAAGGAATCACATTTGATTGCAATAAAAAGGATCTTTAGATATCTGAAGGGCACTCCTAACTTGGGATTATGGTATCCTAAGGACACAGGGTTCAATCTGGTTGGTTATTCTGATGCTGATTATGCTGGATGCAGAGTGGATAGGAAAAGCACCTCAGGAAGCTGCCAGTTTCTTGGACAAAGGTTAGTTTCTTGGTATAGCAAGAAGCAACAATCTGTGTCAACTTCTACAGCTGAGGCGGAATACATAGCTGCTGGAAGTTGCTGTGCTCAAGTGATTTGGATTAGAAATCAACTTAGAGATTATGGACTTGTGTTGGAAAGAATTCCAATTATGTGTGACAACACAAGTGCAATCTCTATAGTTGCCAATCCTGTCAATCATTCTAGAACAAAGCACATTGACATCAGATATCATTTCATAAGAGAACATGCAACTAATGGAACCATTGAGTTGCATTATGTCTCTACAGATAAACAACTAGCTGATATATTCACTAAGCCATTAGATGAAGCCACCTTCACAAGGTTGGTAAGTGAGATTGGAATGCTGAATTCTTCAGATTCTGGCTAAGTGAATA
This sequence comes from Kitagawia praeruptora, assembly GCA_037693485.1. Taxonomy (NCBI): domain Eukaryota; kingdom Viridiplantae; phylum Streptophyta; class Magnoliopsida; order Apiales; family Apiaceae; genus Kitagawia; species Kitagawia praeruptora. Next base: position 5,935,623 of record CM075345.1, on the reverse strand, counting down.
CACCATCTAGATTGTTGCAGCAGTAAACACTTACTTTATCTAAATTCTCAATATTATTGGAGTAAGTGTTGGCTGAAATATGATTTATAAATATTTCAAATCTGTTGTATATGTTGAAAATCATATTTTTATTAACTTAAAATTTCTATGAAATTTTGAGAAAATCACTATTTAATTTGCTAGGATATTTTTCAATGAATATGTCTGGTAAATTTTTAAAAGATAGTGAAAATCAAATTTTTATGAGTGATGGGTATAGTTCGATAAGTCAGACTTCTCGAATGATTCACTATTCGACATCTCTAATAAGTCTCATTAGAGTACTCTTGAGTTCTCGAATAGAGTCTTTCTGAGATATCGAATAGAGGAATTCTTGACTTCTCGAATATAGTAACTGAGTTCTCGAATGACTGAGTTCTCGAACACTATATCTGAGTTCTCGAATCATTTGAAAAGGCTGAATTCTCGCTGAATTTTAACCGATTTTGGACTTTTGTCTAAAAGTTTAATTCACTCATAAAAACACATATTATTTAATTTAGAATTATTTCTGAGTTAGATAACTGCCAGCTGTGAGTTTTTATCTGCTTGAGTTATCGATTAAGCCATTCTTGACTTCTCGAATAGTTGTTTCCTACTTCTCGAATGCCTGACTTGTCGATACAAAACTGCTAATCGACAATTCAAGTACTTCATACTTATACAATTTCACAACTATTCGATTCATTTAATTCGATTTCTCAAGCATCTACACTCTCTAAACCCCTGAAACCCTAGCTACGAAAAGCCAAATTTCTTCTTCAACCTTCAATTTCTTTCCTCTCTTCTACACAAATGGCAACAGTAAAGTTTAACACCAACTTCATCGCTCTCACTAGTGATGTTGAAGCACCCAATGCCAATTTCAAGTGCTTTGTGAAATGGATGGCTGAGTCGTATATCAAGGATGCACTCTCTGCCAACCCAACTCTATATCTAGATATTCTGGAACAATTCTGGAGTACTGCTATTGTGGAGGTTGTAGCCCTGGAAAACGCAATTACTTCATATGTCATTTACTGCAAGGTTCAAGATAAGGAAATCACTATCACTACTGCAGACATGAACCAAGCACTAGGCCTACAACAAGAGTCATTTGACAGAATGGCCACGAATGCAGAGTTGGAGGAATTCTTTGAGTTCATAAACTACTCAGATGGGATTAACCTTGGAAAGCTAAACAGAAAGAATCTGAGAAAGGAGTGGAGTTATGTGTTTGCAACTCTTCTCCAAGTCTTCACTGCCAGGAAGTCAAGCTTTGATCAAATTAGTGCACCTGTGCAGCAAATTGGATATGCTTTGGCCTATGGGAAGAAGATTGATGTTGGCCAAATCATACTCCAAGAATTATATGGGAGACTTGGTAAGAACACAACCAAGAGAGGTACTGATATTTTCTTCCCTCGCTTTATTCAATCTGTACTTAATTTTAAAAATGCTTCATTGATTGAATTGCCTGGGATTGATAAAAATAAAATAGGCTATCCTAAGTCCATGACCAAACTCATTTTTGGTAATTTGGAGACTAGGAATGATGTGGATGTAAGACTGAACATAACTCCCCATATGGAAAGTTTGTTTAGGACTTATCCCCACAACATGCCAACATTTGATGCAAAATCTCAGTTAGCACAGCCCAAGCAAGTAGAACAAAATGCTAACCCAGGGCCTGCTAACCAACCCTCTCAACCAAACACTCTACCACATACTGAGCCAACTGCATCATCCTCTCAAAAGGGTGATGTTAGTAAAAAGAAGAGAAAGGAAGTAATGTCTGCACCATTGAATATCTTGTCTGAAGCAGCATTAGCTGTTGAATTAGGTCTAGGAAGTGAGGAAACTGAGTTACCCTTACACAGGACAAAGAAGAAGAAAATTAAGACCACCTCTTCAGTCACACAAATGACTGAAGTTGTAAAATCAGGGGCACACAGCTCACTAGGTGTATCCTCTCAACAGGGTGCACCTATAGAATCAAGCATCCTCCCCAATGCACCTTCTTGTATAGAGTCAGCACATGGGAGTGATAAGGCTGGCACAACACTGAGTGGAGAGCACATCACATTTGAAACTCCCTCTATCTCTCAGGGGGAGTTGCCAAAATCTACTCTTAAACACACTTCTCTTTCAGAATCTAACTCTGAAATTTCTTTGGAACCTGCAACTCAGGCAACTGAGATGCAAGGTATTGATCATCAAGAATTCTTTTCTCTTGATGAGCCAATAATTTCAAGTGACTTAGTGCATGACACTTTGTTCACCACTCAGAACCCACATTTAGATGGTGAGGGAATGCATGCTGAGGCATCTCCTAATGACACCATCACAAACACAGAGGTTCCACTAGTTTTTACTAGAGACTCTGTGCCTGTGTCAACTGCTGGTGTAATTCATCCCACCTCTGTGGTGACACCAGTAGTAGAGTCAATCCATCCAGTTACAGAAGTTGCATCTGTAACTGAGGAGTCTAGCTTGCCTAGCTCTAGCTCTAGCTCTGACTTCATGTCAAAATGGCTGAAGCCTGTGCAACATGACAGTGCTTCAGGATCAGGGTCTGTTCCACAACAATTGACGGTTGAAGCACTTCAAAGCTTAATTGTGGATCAGATTCCTGAGTTCACAAAGATTGCTCAGAACCTTCTCACTGCAGACATGCCTAATCCAGACTATGAGGCTATTCTGTTATGCCATAGGGATGATGTGGAAGTGCAGAAGTCAAAGATCATTGATGATGCTGAGAGAGATGGCAACATAGATGCCTGGTTGCAAGGAAAATATGATATTACTCTCGATGAAGCACTTCAGTATCTCAGGGAGGAATACATCACTTCACTGGGCTCCAATGCAAAATCCCTGTCACCTGGTGAAGTGTATGAAGCTGTAAATGATTCCTACAAGGGTTTCCTCAAGGCTGCACACTATCTTGGCAAGGGAGTCAAAACTGAAGTCAACAGGGTGTGTGACAAGACAGCCACTTCAGTAGCAGAAGTCAAGAGGGCCTTTGATGCTAAATTCCCTCAGCTAGATAGTGTGTTCAAGGACATCAAACACTGCAACTCTACCTGCACCCAGATGGATAATGGGCTAGCTCTGCTAAAGGATACTGTCACAGGTCTGGGGCATAAATTTCAAAATCTATCTGACCAGACTACAGATGCCAATGCCATGCTGAGGACAATGTTCAAGAATCTTTATGGAGATAGGCTAGTGACTGATGTCCCTGTGCATGAACTGTCTAAATATGAAGTGAAGAGGCTGCAGGATCAATCGTTATCTGGTTTCAAGGCCAATGAGTTATTCACTAAGGTGAACACTCTTGAACAGGAGGTAGCTACTCTTACCAAGTCCAATGCTCATCTTACAGAAAAGGTTGCACTGCTAAATGATCAGTTGGACACTCAAGCATCCACCACAGCTGATGTCCTTCTGCATCTACAATCCATGTTAGCTGCAATGATGAAGCATATGGGTCTCCCTCTACCTGATGAATCTTCAATCCCAAAGGACATTTCTACAGCCTCTGTGCCTGACAACAAGCCTAAGGGGGAGAAGAAGGCAAGGAACTCAAATACAAAGGGGGAGAAAGGCATAATAATAAAAGAGGGTGGTCCACAAAGGGCTTCAAAGTCTCTACCAAATGTGCCTGGCAAAGGAAAATCCAAAGTGGATGAGCCTCCATCTACCTTGCCAGTTGTCACTCTACCAACTGTGCACATCACTACTCCTGGAGGACAAAAGCAATCCATAACCACCACAGTGGTTGCAGGGAGTATGCCATCTGACAAACCTCCAACCTCTATATCTGAGAGTGCCAAGCCTGTAGAAGTCAAAGTTGTTACTGAGGCCAAGCTGCAAGAAGTTGCCAACTCAGATGTTTATCATGATAAAGCCTTCTTGGAGTTTCTGAAAGCCATAAGGGAACAGGTTGGTGACACTCAGTTTTATCTAAGGGAGGTGAAGAAGCAGATTGACTACATCACTGTCATCCCCAAGAAAGTCAACAATCTATGGGTCAAGGAGATAGTGATGGTTTCCAAATTGAAGATATGGCATCTAACATACCAGACTCTACAAGACCTAAAACACTCAGAGATAGATGCCATACTTGAGCTCATTGAGAAGAGGAATGAGAACAGCAAAAGTCTGTTTGATGATTTGAGGAATGGTCAACCTTCAAGGCTACCAGAAGTGATCAAGAAGCCATGGACAATCATTTATCAGTCTGGCACCAGAATTGAAGATATCAAGCAATTGGTCATTCCTCATGATCTCACCACCAGAAATCACAGACTGATCATTGCTATCATTGATCAATTACAGAAGAAGGTTGGAGCCAGAAATGCTGAAGAAACTGAGGCACTGCACATCCTCAGAACCTATATTGCAACTGGTGAAATTCCAGAGATGGCTCAACCTAGGAGAAATAAGGATGATGATTCTGAAGACAAAGGTGATGGGAGGAGAAGACATCACAGGAGAGATAAGGGTGATGAAGACAAGAAGAAAAAGGGAGACAAGGATAAAAAGGATGATGATGACCAAGGTAAAACCTATGAGAGGAAGAGTGGAAGACAGCAAGCCTTAGGCACTGCTAGCAGTAACCTCACCACAACACAAGACTCTAAGTCTAGGGTGAATACTGTTAGTAGTGACCTAGCAAAATCTACATCTATGGCTTCTGCAACTGTCTTACCACCTCAAGAAGAGAAGAAGATTCAAGTCAAGAAACCATGTGTATGTTTCAGAAAGCAATCTGCTAATGGAATACTACTATGGTCTACCAACAAAGGTCAAAGATTTCTGCCAAGCAATCATGTCAAGAGGATGAAATTTAAACATGTTGCAAGAAGAGTGAAGCTATCCAAATCTAGAGCCCTAACAATCATTCCAGGATTGAAACTCCAGCCACTTGATGAAGACTTTGATGAAGAGCAACTGCAATTTCTAAGAGCTCAAAAGATATGCTATGCTGCAATTGTGAATGACCACCTTGAAATCAAGTACACTGATGGGAAAGAAATGAAATTCAAACAAGGGGGTTGTCAACATTGGGGTAAATTGTATGAGATAGAAAGAATCATTGCATTGCTGAATTCTAAAGACAAGGTGGAGAAAGTATGGAAGCTGGAATTGATTGACTTTGTGAAAATGAAGAAAGATTATGCTGAGAAGATAAGAAAGGGCTGCTATGAGAAGTGGTTAGAAAGGGAGAAAGAAATTGATAGACTGGAGATTGAAGCAGAAAAGCTAAGGGCAAAGGGATTGTGTAGAGTTCAGTTTGATCCCTATGTGGTGAAGTATAGGAGAAGAAATGGAGACAATGTCAATATAAGAATGGACCTACTCAGTCACTATCCTGCCAACATTCTGAAGCCGGTGCTTGAAGATTTCAAAAACTCTATTATGATTGAAGAATTGGATGCTATGACAGAAATCATGAGAGCAATAGATGAGATTGCAAGAAAGGAGAAAGAAAGGAAACAGAAAGCATATGATGATCTACAAGCCAAAGCAATGGAGATGCAATCAAAAGAAAATGGCTAGTACCTCATCATACTGTAAGAGTATTTATCTTGTAATTTCATTTATGTGTTCAATCAAAATACATACCTGTACTTTTGAAGTTTTATCTTTATGTATGTTAGGCTTGTTATCAGACATGAAATTGTGACTAAGGGTCTCACTCACAATTTGGGGGAGATTGTTAGTTACAGAGGCATGCCTGTACACATCTAATAACAAGCCTAATTGTTTGTAATGCTTTGCATTACTTACATGACCTCTTAACTGAGGGAACCTCTAGTTGTAGAGTTTCTGTTTGTATTGTACTTGTAGTAGGCATCAAATCCTAGTTGTGTAATTGTACAAATAGAGTCTAGAATAATGCTTGAAAGAAGTTCCAAGGTTCATGCCTCAAGCAAGGAGTTAAAGACTGTCAAATAATCATAGTTGGGATTTGAAGAAATGAAGAATTTGCCTAAGTACCAATTCGAGAAGTATATTTGTCTATTCGAGAAGTCCAGCATTCGAGAAGTCAGGGATTCGATATCTCAAGACACTATTCGATATCTCTGAATACACTGTTCGATATCTCATTCGATATCTCAGGGATTCGATATGTCTACTACTCTATTCGAGAACTCAAGAAGTCAACAAGTCAAGATGGTATTCGAGTTCTCAAAGAGTCAACAAGTCAAAGTTCCATTCGATATCTCAAGGACTCAGAAAGCTATTCGACAACTCGAGGATTCGATAAGTCAAATGTTCTATTCGACAACTCAAGGAATCCTGATGGAAAAGAGCTATTCGAGAAGTGGTTCGATATGTCATTATAACAGTATTCGAGAACTCAGAGTTATCGATCAAGTCAATTCTAGTTCTCGAATCACTTACTTAGTCACTTCTCGAATACATTCTTGGAGACAAAATACTGAAGAAATTGTACAAGTCAGAAACCTGCAACAAGCCAATGCACTTTATGGACCACAATCTGTAACGTGCTCTGGAAAGCCTACAAGGAAGCTTGGAGAGATATAGAAGAGACAAGGAGCTAAAGAAGTGGATCTAAACAGGCTTTGCAAAGTCAAATCTGTAACCGTTTGGACACTTACTCAAAAAGGATAGACAGACTAGAAAGAAATTTGTTTAGCTACCTTATTTGTAGTAAGTAGGCTGTATTCATGTTCTATAAGGACACAGCCTCACTTCATAACTTAGCAACTTTTTGTGAGTCAAGTTTTTCATACACTGTAAGCCATATCTCTCTGAGAAAAACGAAGCTGAGAATACTACCATTTGTATTCACAGATTGTAGCAACCTTTATCTAATAATACATTAGATTAAAGTGATATTGTGTCTTGTGTTGTTTATTTATCCGCACCTGTTGAGTATTGAACACGGTAAAAGAATACAGAGGGGGGGGTGAATGGATTCTTGAACTTTTCTTGGATTGAGTCTGTGTAGCAGATAAGTGCCTGTGTGTGCAGAAATTAAGGTGCGGATAAGTAAACAACACAAGACACAATATCACTTTAATCTAATGTATATTAGATAAAGGTTGCTACAATCTGTGAATACAAATGGTAGTATTCTCAGCTTCGTTTTTCTCAGAGAGATATAGCTTACAGTGTATGAAAACTAGACTCACAAAAGTTACTAAGTTATGAAGTGAGGCTGTGTCCTTATAGAACATGGATACAGCCCACTTACTGCAAATAAGGTAGCTAAACAAATTACTTTCTAGTCTGTCTATCCTTTTTGAGTAAGTGTCCAAACGGTTACAGATTTGACTTTGCAAAGCCTGTTTAGATCCACTTCCTTAGCTCCTTGTCTCTTCTATATCTCTCCAAGCTTCCTTGTAGGCTTTCCAGAGCACGTTACAGATTGTGGTCCATAAAGTGCATTGGCTTGTTGCAGGTTTCTGACTTGTACAATTTCTTCAGTATTTTGTCTCCAAGAATGTATTCGAGAAGTGACTAAGTAAGTGATTCGAGAACTAGAATTGACTTGATCGATAACTCTGAGTTCTCGAATACTGTTATAATGACATATCGAACCACTTCTCGAATAGCTCTTTTCCATCAGGATTCCTTGAGTTGTCGAATAGAGCATTTGACTTATCGAATCCTAGAGTTGTCGAATAGCTTTCTGAGTCTTTGAGATATCGAATGGAACTTTGACTTGTTGACTCTTTGAGAACTCGAATACCATCTTGACTTGTTGACTTCTTGAGTTCTCGAATAGAGTAGTAGACATATCGAATCCCTGAGATATCGAATGAGATATCGAACAGTGTATTCAGAGATATCGAATAGTGTCTTGAGATATCGAATCCCTGACTTCTCGAATGCTGGACTTCTCGAATAGACAAATATACTTCTCGAATTGGTACTTAGGCAAATTCTTCATTTCTTCAAATCCCAACTGTGATTATTTGACAGTCTTTAACTCCTTGCTTGAGGCATGAACCTTGGAACTTCTTTCAAGCATTATTCTAGACTCTATTTGTACAATTACACAACTAGCATTTGATGCCTTCTACAAGTACAATACAAACAGAAACTCTACAACTAGAGGTTCCCTCAGTTAAGAGGTCATGTAAGTAATGCAAAGCATTACAAACAATTAGGCTTGTTATTAGATGTGTGCAGGCATGCCTCTGTAACTAACAATCTCCCCCAAATTGTGAGTGAGACCCTTAGTCACAATTTCATGTCTGATAACAAGCCTAACATACATAAAGATAAATCTTTAAAAGTACAGGTATGTATTTTGATTGAACACATAAATGAAATTACAAGATAAATACTCTTACAGTATGATGAGGTACTAGCCATTTTCTTTTGATTGCATCTCCATTGCTTTGGCTTGTAGATCATCATATGCTTTCTGTTTCCTTTCTTTCTCCTTTCTTGCAATCTCATCTACTGCTCTCATGATTTCTGTCATAGCATCCAATTCTTCAATCATAATAGAGTTTTTGAAATCTTCAAGCACTGGCTTCAGAATGTTGGCAGGATAGTGACTGAGTAGGTTCATTCTTATATTGACATTGTCTCCATTTCTCCTCCTATACTTCACCACATAGGGATCAAACTGAACTCTACACAATCCCTTTGCCCTTAGCTTTTCTGCTTCAATCTCCAGTCTATCAATTTCTTTCTCCCTTTCTAACCATTTCTCATAGCAGCCCTTCCTTATCTTCTCAGCATATTCTTTCTTCATTTTCACAAAGTCAATCAATTCCAGCTTCCATACTTTCTCCACCTTGTCCTTAGAATCCAGCAATGCAATGATTCTTTCTATCTCATACAATTTACCCCAATGTTGACAACCCCCTTGTTTGAATTTCATTTCTTTCCCATCAGTGTACTTGATTACAAGGTGGTCATCCACAATTGCAGCATAGCATATCTTTTGAGCTCTTAGAAATAGCAGTTGCTCTTCATCAAAGTCTTCATCAAGTGGCTGGAGCTTTAATCCTGGAATGATTGTTAGGGCTCTAGATTTGGATAGCTTCACTCTCCTTGCAGCATGTTTAAATTTTATCCTCTTGACATGGTTGCTTGGCAGAAATCTTTGACCTTGGTTGGTAGACCATAGTAGTATTCCATTAGCAGATTGCTTTCTGAAACATACACATGGTTTCTTGACTTGAATCTTCTTCTCTTCTTGAGATGGTAAGACAGTTGCAGAAGCCATAGATGTAGATTTTGCTAGGTCACTACTAACAGTATTCACCCTAGACTTAGAGTCTTGTGTTGTGGTGAGATTACTGCTAGCATTGCCTAAGGCTTGCTGTCTTCCACTCTTTCTCACATATGTTTTACCCTGGTCATCATCATCCTTTTCATCCTTGTCCCCCTTTTTCTTCTTATCTTCATCACCCTTATCTCTCCTGTGATGTCTTCTCCTCCCATCACCTTTGTCTTCAGAATCATCATCCTTATTTCTCCTAGGTTGAGCCATCTCTGGAATTTCACCAGTTGCAATATAGGTTCTGAGGATATGCAGTGCCTCAATTTCTTCAGCATTTCTGGCTCCAACCTTCTTCTGTAATTGATCAATGATAGCAATGATCAGTCTGTGATTTCTGGAGGTGAGATCATGGGGAATGACCAATTGCTTGATATCTTCAATTCTGGTGCCAGACTGATAAATGATTGTCCATGGCTTCTTGATCACTTCTGGTAGCCTTGAAGGTTGGTCATTCCTCAAGTCATCAAACAGACTTTTGTTGTTTTCATTCTTCTTTTCTATAAGCTCGAGTATGGCATCTATCTCTGAGTGTTTCAGTTCTTGTAGAGTCTTGTATGTTAGATGCCATATCTTCAATTTGGATATCATCACTATCTCCTTGATCCACAGATTATTGACTTTCTTAGGAATGACAGTGATGCAATCAATCTGCTTCTTCAACTCCCTCAGATAGAATTGAGTGTCACCAACCTGTTCCCTTGTGGCTTTCAGAAACTCCAAGAAGGCTTTATCATGATAAACATTGGAGTTAGCAACTTCTTGTAGCTTGGCCTCAATAACAACTTTGACTTCTACAGGCTTGGCACTCTCAGATATAGAGGTTGGAGGTTTGTCAGATGGCATGCTCCCTGCAACCACTGTGGTGGTTATGGATTGCTTATGTCCTCCTGGAGTAGTGATGTGCACAGTTGGTAGAGTGACAACTGGCAAGATAGATGGAGGCTCATCCACTTTGGATTTTCCTTTGCCAGGCACATTTGCTAGAGACTTAGAAGCCCTTTGTTGACCACCCTCTTTGATTATTATGCCTTTCTCTCCCTTTGTCTCCCCCTTTGAATTTGAGTTCCTGGCCTTCTTCTCCCCCTTAGGCTTGTTGTCAGGCACAGAGGCTGTAGAAATGTCCTTTGGGAGTGAAGATTCATCAGGTAGAGGGAGACCCATATGCTTCATCATTGCAGCTAACATGGATTGTTGATGCAGAAGGACATCAGCTGTGGTGGATGCTTGAGTGTCCAACTGATCATTTAGCAATGCAACCTTTTCTGTGAGATGAGCATTGGTCTTGGTGAGAGTAGCTACCTCCTGTTCAAGAGTGTTGACCTTAGTGAATAACTCATTGGCCTTGAAGCCAGATAAAGATTGGTCCTGAAGCCTCTTCACTTCATATTTAGACAATTCATGCACAGGGACATCAGTCATTAGTCTATCTCCATAAAGATTTTTGAACATTATCCTCAGCATGGCATTGGCATCTGTAGTCTGGTCAGATAGATTCTGAAATTTATGCCCCAGACCTGTGACAGCATCTTTTAGCACAGCCAGCCCATTGTCCACCTGAGTGCAGGTAGAGTTGCAGTGTTTGATGTCCTTGAACACACTGTCCAATTGAGGAAATTTAGCATCAAAGGCCCTCTTGACTTCTGCTACTGAAGTGGCTGTCTTATCACACACCCTGTTGACTTCAGTTTTGACTCCCTTGCCAAGATAGTGTGCAGCCTTGAGGAAGCCCTTGTAGGAGTCATTTACAGCTTCATACACTTCACCAGGTGACAGGGATTTTGCATTGGAGCCCAGTGAAGTGATGTATTCCTCCCTGAGATACTGAAGTGCTTCATCGAGAGTAATATCATATTTTCCTTGCAACCAGGCATCTATGTTGCCATCTCTCTCAGCATCATCAATGATCTTTGACTTCTGCACTTCCACATCATCCCTATGGCATAACAGAATAGCCTCATAGTCTGGATTGGGCATGTCTGCAGTGAGAAGGTGCTGAGCAATCTTTGTGAACTCAGGAATCTGATCCACAATTAAGCTTTGAAGTGCTTCAACCGTCAATTGTTGTGGAACAGACCCTGATCCTGAAGCACTGTCATGTTGCACAGGCTTCAGCCATGTTGACATGAAGTCAGAGCTAGAGCTAGGCAAGCTAGTCTCCTCAGTTACAGATGCAACTTCTGTAACCGGATGGATTGACTCTACTACTGGTGTCACCACAGAAGTGGGATGAATTACACCAGCAGTTGACACAGGCACAGAGTCTCTAGTAAAAACTAGGGGAACCTCTGTGTTTGTGATGGTGTCATTAGGATATGCCTCAGCATGCATTCCCTCACCATCTAAATGTGGGTTCTGAGTGGTGAACAAAGTGTCATGCACTAAGTCACTTGAAATTATTGGCTCATCAAGAGAAAAGAATTCTTGATGATCAATACCTTGCATCTCAGTTGTCTGAGTTGCAGGTTCCAAAGAAATTTCAGAGATAGATTCTGGAAGAGAAGTGTGTTTTAGAGTAGATTTTGGCAACTCCCCCTGAGAGATAGAGGGAGTTTCAAATGTGATGTGCTCTCCACTCAGTGTTGTGCCAGCCTTATCACTCCCATGTGCTGACTCTATACAAGAAGGTGCATTGGGGAGAATGCTTGATTCTATAGGTGCACCCTGTTGAGAGGATACACCTAGTGAGCTGTGTGCCCCTGATTTTACAACTTCAGCCATTTGTGTGACTGAAGAGGTGGTCTTAGTTTTCTTCTTCTTTGTTCTGTGCAAGGGTAACTCAGATTCCTCACTTCCTAGACCTAATTCAACAGCTAATGCTGCTTCAGACAAGATATTTAAAGGTGCAGACATTACTTCCTTTCTCTTCTTTTTACTAACATCACCCTTTTGAGAGGATGATGCAGTTGGCTCAGTAAGAGGTAGAGTGTTTGGTTGAGAGGATTGGTTAGCAGGCCCTGGGTTAGCATTTTGTTCTACTTGCTTGGGCTGTGCTAACTTAGATTTTGCATCAAATGTTGGCATGTTGTGGGGGTAAGTCCTAAACAAACTCTCCATATGGGGAGTTATGTTCAGTCTTACATCCACATCATTCCTAGTTTCCAAGTTACCAAAAATGAGTTTGGTCATGGACTTAGGATAGCCTATTTTATTTTTATCAATCCCAGGCAATTCAATCAATGAAGCATTTTTATAATTAAGTACAGATTGAATAAAGCGAGGGAAGAAAATATCAGTACCTCTCTTGGTTGTGTTCTTACCAAGTCTCCCATATAATTCTTGAAGTATGATTTGGCCAACATCTATCTTCTTTCCATAGGCCAAAGCATATCCAATTTGCTGCACAGGTGCACTGATTTGGTCAAAGCTTGATTTCCTGGCAGTGAAGACTTGGAGAAGAGTTGCAAACACATAACTCCACTCCTTTCTCAGATTCTTTCTGTTTAGCTTTCCAAGGTTAATCCCATCTGAGTAGTTTATGAACTCAAAGAATTCCTCCAACTCTGCGTTAGTGGCCATTCTGTCAAATGACTCTTGTTGTAGACCTAGTGCTTGGTTCATGTCTGCAGTAGTGATAGTGATTTCCTTATCTTGAACCTTGCAGTAGATGACATATGAAGGGATTGCGTTTTCCAGGGCTACAACCTCCACAATAGCAGTACTCCAGAATTGTTCCAGAATATCTAGATATAGAGTTGGGTTGGCAGAGAGTGCATCCTTGATATACGACTCAGCCATCCATTTCACAAAGCACTTGAAATTGGCATTGGGTGATTCAACATCACTAGTGAGTGCGATGAAGTTGGTGTTGAACTTTACTGTTGCCATTTGTGTAGAAGAGAGAAAAGAAATTGAAGGTTGAAGAAGAAATTTGGCTTTTCGTAGCTAGGGTTTCAGGGGTTTAGAGAGTGTAGATGCTTGAGAAATCGAATGAAATGAATCGAATAGATGTGAGATTGTATAAGTATGAAGTACTTGAATTGTCGATTAGCAGACTGTTTTGTATCGACAAGTCAGGCATTCGAGAAGTAGAAAACAACTATTCGAGAAGTCAAGAATGGCTTAATCGATAACTCAAGCAGATAGAAACTCACAGCTGGCAGTTATCTAACTTAGAAATAATTCTAAATTAAATAAAATGTGTTTTTATGAGTGAATTAAATTTTTAGATAAAAATCCAAAATCGGTTAAAATTCAGCGAGAATTCAGCCTTTTCAAATGATTCGAGAACTCAAATATAGTGTTCGAGAACTCAGTCATTCGAGAACTCAGTTACTATATTCGAGAAGTCAATAATTCCTCTATTCGATATCTCAGAAAGACTCTATTCGAGAACTCAAGAGTACTCTAATGAGACTTATTAGAGATGTCGAATAGTGAATCATTCGAGAAGTCTGACTTATCGAACTATACCCATCACTCATAAAAATTTGATTTTCACTATCTTTTTAAAATCTACCAGACATATTCATTGAAAAATATCCTAGCAAATCAAATAGTGATTTTCTCAAAATTTCATAGAAATTTTAAGTTAATAAAAATATGATTTTCAACATATGCAACAGATTTGAAATATTTATAAATCATATTTCAGCCAACACTTACTCCAAAAATATTGAGAATTTAGATAAAGTAAGTGTTTACTGCTGCAACAATCTAGATGATGTATTCACTTAGCCAGAATCTGAAGAATTCAGCATTCCAATCTCACTTACCAACCTTGTGAAGGTGGCTTCATCTAATGGCTTAGTGAATATATCGGCTAGTTGTTTATCTGTAGAGACATAATGCAACTCAATGGTTCCAGTAGTTGCATGTTCTCTTATGAAATGATATCTGATGTCAATGTGCTTTGTTCTAGAATGATTGACAGGATTGGCAACTATAGAGATTGCACTTGTGTTGTCACACATGATTGGAATTCTTTCCAACACAAGTCCATAATCTCTAAGTTGATTTCTAATCCAAAGCACTTGAGCACAGCAACTTCCAGCAGCTATGTATTCAGCCTCAGCTGTAGAAGTTGACACAGATTGTTGCTTCTTGCTATACCAAGAAACTAACCTTTGTCCAAGAAACTGGCAGCTTCCTGAGGTGCTTTTCCTATCCACTCTGCATCCAGCATAATCAGCATCAGAGTAGCCAACCAGATTGAACCCTGTGTCCTTAGGGTACCATAATCCCAAGTTAGGAGTGCCCTTCAGATATCTAAAGATCCTTTTTATTGCAATCAAATGTGATTCCTTTGGATTTGATTGAAACCTTGCACACAAGCATGTAGCAAACATGATGTCTGGCCTACTTGCAGTGAGGTAGAGTAGAGAACCAACCATGCCTCTGTAGACTGAGATATCTACTCTCTTGCCTTTAGCATCTTCATCCAATTTAGTGGCAGTGGCCATGGGTGTCTTGGCAGGTGAACAATCTTCCAAGTCAAACTTCTTCAATAAATCCTTGATGTACTTGGTTTGACTGATAAAGATACCATCCTTCCTTTGACTGACTTGCAACCCTAGAAAGAATGTCAACTCTCCCATCATACTCATCTCATATCTTCTCTGCATGAGTTTAGAGAATTTCTCACACAGTTTCTCATTTGTAGAACCAAAAATGATATCATCCACATAGATTTGAACTAGGATCATATCATCACCATGCTTCTTGTAAAACAGTGTCTTGTCCAATGTGCCTCGAGTGAATTGATTTTCAAGAAGAAATTGTGATAGAGTATCATACCATGCTCTTGGAGCTTGCTTAAGTCCATACAGTGCCTTAAGCAATCTGTAGACAAATTCTGGGAAATGTGGATCCTCAAAGCCAGGTGGTTGTTGTACATAAACCTCTTCTTCCAACTCTCCATTTAGAAATGCACTCTTGACATCCATTTGATAAACTTTAAAGTTTGAATGAGCAGCAAATGCCAAGAATATTCTAATGGCTTCCAATCTAGCAACAGGGGCAAATGTCTCATCATAATCAATGCCTTCCTGTTGAGAGTATCCTTTTGCAACCAGCCTTGCTTTGTTTCTTATTATTACACCATCTTCATCCATCTTATTCTTCAGAACCCATTTTGTTCCAACAATGGTTCTATTCTTTGGTGCAGGCACAAGTTCCCATACTTTGTTCCTTTCAAATTGATTCAGCTCCTCTTGCATGGCAATAATCCAATCTGGATCCAACAATGCATCATCAAGTTTCTTAGGCTCAACTTGTGATAGAAAACATCCATAGAGGCACTCATTTTGAGTTGCTCTCCTAGTCCTTACTCCTGCATTAGGATCTCCAATGATTTGCTCTGCAGTGTGTGATCTATCCCATTTCCTTGAGTGTTCAGCCTGATTTCTCATCCTTGATGTTGCTTCATCATCCTCATCATGATCATCCTCATTTCCTCCCCCTGTGAAGTTGCCATTACTCACAGGTGTGTCTTGGATGCTTGTTTCTTCACTATTGATTGGCACAAATTCTTCTCTTGTATCATTATTCACTTGAGTTTGTTGAACTTGAGTTTCAACTCTAGTTTCAGTCTCTTCATCAGAATCATCTAGATTATCAAACTTCAATGGATCTTTGTCTTCATCATTGGCTTCTTCTAGTCCAGGTAGTTTGCTGTCATCAAATGTTACATCTGTGCTTTCCATAACTTTCTTTTGACTGATGACATAAACCTTGTATGCAATTCTTTCCATAGAATAGCCAAGAAAAATTCCTTCAAATGCTTTTGCATCAAACTTTCCAACATATTCAGAATTGTCCTTAAGTACAAAGCATTTGCTTCCAAAAGTATGAATATACTTCAGTGTAGGCTTCTTTCCAGTCATCAAGTTGTAAGGAGTCTTTCCAGTGTTTTTGTTGATGAGGGTTCTGTTCTGAATATAGCATGCAGTGCTCACAGCCTCAGCCCAAAAACATGTGGGCATTTTTGCATCAAGTAACATTGTTCTAGCAGCCTCAATTAGAGTTATATTCTTTCTCTCAACAACTCCATTTTGTTGTGGAGTCCTTGGAGCTGAGAATTGCTGAGAAATGCCATTCTCTTTGCAGAATGCTTCAAGTGTGGCATTTCTGAACTCTGTTCCATTATCACTCCTCAATGCAATCACACTTGCATTGTTTGCCTTTGCTTCCTTGTCAACTTTCTTTATATGCTCAATGATTACTTGTGGAGCCTCATCTTTTGATGCCAGAAATTCTACCCATGTATACCTTGAAAAATCATCAACCATTACCAGGGCATACTTCTTTCTTCCAAGTGACATTATGTTAACAGGCCCAAACAAATCCATATGGATAAGTTGTAGGGCTTGGTTACAGATGTCACTGTCTTTGACTTGTGGCTTGATCTCTTCATTTTTCCTTTTTGACAAGCCTCACACACTCCTTCTTGGCAGAATTCAAGTGTGGGCATGCCTCTCACTAACTCTCTTTTGACTAGAGAATTAATGGCCTTGAAGTTCAGGTGTGATAGTTTCTTGTGCCACAGCCAACAATCTTCATTTGATGCTTTTGAGTAAAAGCAACAGATTTTGTCCTTGTTTGCAGAGTCCATATTGGCTACAAACAGGCTTCCCTTCCTTACTCCAGATAGAGCAAAATCACCAGTCTTCTTGTGGGTGATCAAACATTCATCTTTGTCAAAATTCACTTTGAATCCTCTATCAGTAAACTGACCAACACTTAACAGATTATGCTTGAGCCCCTTGACTAGTGCTACATCTTCAATGATGACATTTCCAACTTTCAGCTTGCCATATCCCAATGTGTTACCCATGCTGTCATCTCCAAAAGCAACCATTGGGCCAGCCTTTTCCTCATACTGTGATAGCAGGGCCATATCACCAGTCATATGATTTGAGCATCCACTGTCCAAAATCCACATGACCTTCTTTTCACTTTCTTTGCCCTGCCAACACAAAGGTATTACTTTTCCTTTGGTACCCAAACAAGTTTGGGTCCATGTGACTTAGAGACAGTTTTATCATAAACAACATGCTTGTTAACTTTCTTAGTGTCAGTCTTCTTGTCACTGTTGGAAGTCTTAGAACCTGAGGTTTCAGACTTAGGTGACAAAGGTACCTTCCTAGCTTTAGGAGGGCTTGAAGACTTTGACCTTGTGTAGTGTGTGTGAGAATTGTGACTGATACAACCATCAATGAACTGTCTTCTTAAATTAAAACAACTAGTCATAACATTCATATTGCATGGCATACAGTCAAATTTATCACAGAAGGGTGCATCTCTATGTCTTAGAGGCACAGAACAATCATAGAAAGGTTTAGACACACTACCAACAGGTTTCTTGCATGCATGAGTTAGATGGTTGGTACCGAAACAGTTCTGACAAGTTTTCCTAGGGGCATTAGGCATATAAGCATAGTTGTTATCCTTGTTAATCCCTAACTTGCCATTTCTGTTCTGTTTCCTTTTAGTCACTTCCTTTTCTGATTCACTCTTCCCAGCTGAGACAAACTTAACAAACTTCTTAGGTCTTGGCCTATCAACTACTGGCTTCTTGGTCTTTGACTTGACACTCTCACCCTTAGAGGATGCTTGCTGTTCACTAGATTGTGCCTCATCCTCATCATTCAACATTTGCTTGATGAGTAAGGCATCCTCATCAATTTCAAATGTTGATTCCTTAAAAATTGGATTTTCAGTTTTTCTCAAAATGTGAGGCACTTTCTCATGAACAGCTATGTCCTCTTCAATGACAGCATAGCCTTTCCTTTGTTTGAGAGAGTCATAGTCAAGTCCAATAGCTGCTTTGGGTTTAGCTTCAATTTTCTCACAGTAGGATTGCACTAAACCAGATGATTTCTTGAAAGTTTTAAGTTTGAATTCATTCTCAGCTAATTCATCCCTAAGAGCCTTCTCTACTTGACTAGCACATAGAACCTTGTTCTCCAAATATTCAACTTCTTTCTTAAGGTTTTCTACTTGCATAGCAGTTAGCTCAAGTTCCTCATTCTTTTTGGTTAATACTTCATTTCTAGTAGACAGTTTAGCAATCTCCTCATTAGCAGCAGTCATACTAGTATGAATATTAAACATTTCAACAGATAATTGTTCAATCATGGATTTGTATTCAGAAACAGACATGTCTATAGTAGTGAGAGATGGTACCTGAGAATCAGATGAAGATGAGTCATCCTTGGAGTTGGCCATCAAGGCATAATTGCAGAATTCTTGTTCCTCTTCATCACTCTCAGAATCATCCCAACACTTCCCTTCAGCTATGTAGGCCTTACCATGTGTCTGCTTTTTCAGAAGGGCCTCATACTTAGCTTCTAGCTCAAGATAATCTCTATCCTTCTTTTTAGGCTTCTTGCATTCACTGGCAAAATGCCCTAGGTCATTGCATCTATAACACCTTACAGATGACCTATCCACATAACCGGTTTTGAACTTATTTCTGTTTGGTTTCACAGGTGCCTTGTTCTTGTTGGCTGAATGGTTTTGAGTTTTGGGTTTGAAGGGTTGATTTCTTTTAAATCTGATGTTTGGAAATTTTCTGGCCATGAAGGCATATGAGGTATTTTCCATCCCATCAAGTTCTTCCAGAGTGTAAAACTCTTCTTCTTCTTCCTCCTTTTCCTCAACAGGTTCACTCACCCCAGCTTCAGTTTCTTCATCATCTGCCACCTCCTCTATCCTTAGTTGGCTTGTAGATGCTTCTAGGTCCAGAATGGATTTGTTGACAATCAAGGCACATGATGTGTTTATCATCCTACCTTGGTTTGCTTGGATAGCCCTCTTCTGAAGCAACTCAAGTTCATGAGTCTTTAGGACTCCATAGAGTACATCATAGGTGACTTTGTTCAAATCTCTCTCTC
Organism: Kitagawia praeruptora; assembly: GCA_037693485.1. Lineage (NCBI taxonomy): Eukaryota > Viridiplantae > Streptophyta > Magnoliopsida > Apiales > Apiaceae > Kitagawia > Kitagawia praeruptora. The sequence goes on along the minus strand of CM075345.1, from coordinate 5,916,492 downwards.
TAAGGGAAATGACTCTTTGCTCCAGATGATTTGGTGAAGACAACAGAAATTTCATATTTAACTCCTTGGTGCTGTAAACCTTTCCATTCATCTGCAACTCAGTAACTAGCTTGTGAAACCTTTCAAACATCTCAGTGATGCTTTCCTTGGGCTGTGCCATGAAAGCTTCATACTGTGTGACCAATATCTGTTTCCTGTTTTCTTTAACCTCATCAGTCCCTTCACACAACACCTCAATGTGATCCCACATCTCTTTAGCAGACGTGCATGATGCAATGTTTGCAAACATTGACATATCCATGGAATCAATGATGAGCAACATGAGGTGGCTGTCAAGAGCAACCTTCTCCCTTTCTGACTCTGTCCACTTTGATGGATCCTTGGCCTCATAAGCTCTAGGGATTGTTATGGTTCCAACAGTCTTCTCTGGTATCTCTTGTTGTGGAACAAAAGGACCATTCTTGAGAATCTCAGGATACAAGGGATGAGAGGCTTTGATGAACAACATCATCTTTATCTTCCAGAGGTTGAAGTTTTCTTTATCAAACTTAGGGACCTTCACCGTTCCTGTAGTCTTTGGTGTATTCGAACTCATGATCGTTTCTCTGTTTTTGAATAAACAGCCCGCTCTGATACCACTTGTTGAGTATTGAACACGGTAAAAGAATACAGAGGGGGGGGTGAATGGATTCTTGAACTTTTCTTGGATTGAGTCTGTGTAGCAGATAAGTGCCTGTGTGTGCAGAAATTAAGGTGCGGATAAGTAAACAACACAAGACACAATATCACTTTAATCTAATGTATATTAGATAAAGGTTGCTACAATCTGTGAATACAAATGGTAGTATTCTCAGCTTCGTTTTTCTCAGAGAGATATAGCTTACAGTGTATGAAAACTAGACTCACAAAAGTTACTAAGTTATGAAGTGAGGCTGTGTCCTTATAGAACATGGATACAGCCCACTTACTGCAAATAAGGTAGCTAAACAAATTACTTTCTAGTCTGTCTATCCTTTTTGAGTAAGTGTCCAAACGGTTACAGATTTGACTTTGCAAAGCCTGTTTAGATCCACTTCCTTAGCTCCTTGTCTCTTCTATATCTCTCCAAGCTTCCTTGTAGGCTTTCCAGAGCACGTTACAGATTGTGGTCCATAAAGTGCATTGGCTTGTTGCAGGTTTCTGACTTGTACAATTTCTTCAGTATTTTGTCTCCAAGAATGTATTCGAGAAGTGACTAAGTAAGTGATTCGAGAACTAGAATTGACTTGATCGATAACTCTGAGTTCTCGAATACTGTTATAATGACATATCGAACCACTTCTCGAATAGCTCTTTTCCATCAGGATTCCTTGAGTTGTCGAATAGAGCATTTGACTTATCGAATCCTAGAGTTGTCGAATAGCTTTCTGAGTCTTTGAGATATCGAATGGAACTTTGACTTGTTGACTCTTTGAGAACTCGAATACCATCTTGACTTGTTGACTTCTTGAGTTCTCGAATAGAGTAGTAGACATATCGAATCCCTGAGATATCGAATGAGATATCGAACAGTGTATTCAGAGATATCGAATAGTGTCTTGAGATATCGAATCCCTGACTTCTCGAATGCTGGACTTCTCGAATAGACAAATATACTTCTCGAATTGGTACTTAGGCAAATTCTTCATTTCTTCAAATCCCAACTGTGATTATTTGACAGTCTTTAACTCCTTGCTTGAGGCATGAACCTTGGAACTTCTTTCAAGCATTATTCTAGACTCTATTTGTACAATTACACAACTAGCATTTGATGCCTTCTACAAGTACAATACAAACAGAAACTCTACAACTAGAGGTTCCCTCAGTTAAGAGGTCATGTAAGTAATGCAAAGCATTACAAACAATTAGGCTTGTTATTAGATGTGTGCAGGCATGCCTCTGTAACTAACAGCACCTTCACTTCTACACACACAGGCACTTATCTGCTACACAGACTCAATCAAAGAAAAGTTCAAGAATCCATTCACCCCCCCTCTGTATTCTTTTACCGTATTCAATACTCAACATCTATGTACTTATTTTCAGGTAAAAATTTCATATTTTGATAATTTTTTTATAAAAGTATTTAATGTATGTTTGAAATTCTATAAATTGAAAAAAAAAAAGTTAACCTTTTTTCAGAAAAAGTTAGAAAATTCTAATGTTGTCTTTTTTTTTTTTGCCACGAAAGTAAAGATTTTATTAATGAATCAAATCCTTACATAAAACATAATCAAATTATGGATGGACATCAGTCATCCTCCATTTACGATCAGCTATTAAACAGCTGTACCTCGCTAGATAGTGAGCTACTCTATTTGCGGATCGCTTCACAAACCTCAACATAATGTTTTGATCTTTCAACTCATTCAATATAGTTCCGCATTCCTCCACTATTCTTCCTGGGTAGGTATGAGACATGTTGATGTCAATGCATTGTGCCCTTCGTGCAACTTGTTTCCAGAGACAACTTTACACTCATTGGTAACTTGTTCTTTTGCTGAGACATGTCATGTAAGTACTAACATTCCCACTGTTACAGATAATTTTAATAGCTTCAAAGAGTAGCTCCAGCTAGTGTTTAATCATAGGACGAATAAGGAAGTAAGCATTCAGGTCATGGTATGTTAGGCTATATGGAAGAATAGAAATGATTTGGTGTGGAAGCAGCGTAGTAATGGGACTTCATAGATGGTAAATTCGACGTTATCTAGCCTTAACCAGTGGAGAGCTGTTCAAGATAAAACATTCGATCGTTTCCTAGGCTTCATGCAACAAGAGGACAGTTCAGAACAGTGGTGCCCCCCAGAGGTAAACAAAGTTAAGGTCAATTCCGATGCAACTCTTTTTGAAGAACCATATCGTTACAGCCATGCTACCATTATCAGAGATCATAGTGGCAAGCTCGTTGAAGCAGTATCAAAATGCTCAGCTGGTAGAGTTTCTTCAAATTTTGCAGAAGCTGTTGATATAAAAGAAGCACTTAGCTGGGTCAAGGAAATAAACCAAAGAGAGGCGATAGTAGAAAGTGGTACAATTAATTCGTAGCTCCTTTTCTAGTTTGTCCTAACTTTGTTTTTTTAAGTTAACTTATTATGAAAAAAAAGTTCTCCCAAACACCCCATGCTATGGCCAACTTATTTTTATGTTACGTTTTGATAGATTTTAAACGGAAAGATTAAGTAATTTTTAATACTATTTATTTTTTTTTCTTAAAAGATTCAAGGAAATATCAAAGGTGTTGAGTGAATATATATTATATATTGAGAGAAGTTTACACAAATAGAAACAAATCTATTTGTTTAATTTAATTATTTAATATAAATTATTGCCATCTAAAGAGCATGTTTAATTTAATTATAAATATTTTTTCACAAATGATTTATATTTAAAAACAAGAACACATACTTTTGAAGAGATTTTATAGGTGAAAATAATTATATATTACTTAAATAATCCAACAACTAATGCACATATTTTTTAAGTAATAAATAAAATAAATACAGAAATCATCTATAAATACATTTGAAGCAATTATATATGAAATAAGTTAAAATAAATTATCCAAGATATAGGCGTGCACGTGTAGCGATGTTCAAAAAGTTTAGAACGCGAACCCGGATAAAAAAATCCGAAAATTATGATTTAAAAAAAAATGGGACAAGCCTGAAGGTCCTCCTATTTTCATGTAAGTTCGGTCTGATTCCAAACTCGAAAAATTTGAATTTAAATTCGAATTTTAAAAATTTGAATTTTAATACTAGGATTTTTAAAAAAAACCAAAAAATATCCAAAATTTTAAGATTAAATAATACAATATTTTAATAAATGTCAAGAATAAAAAATAATTTATAAATTTTAAAAATCCGGTACGAAATGATCCAGCCCAATCCAAAAGCTTAACATACTTCGAGCCCGTTTGGCTCCCCTTTTATTTTTTTCTTATCCACTTAAAGTGATTTCAAGGTGTTTGTCTAACCTTAAAATTTTTAATTTAAAGTTAGTTTTAGTTCAAAAAATTTAAGTATCTTCGAGATACTTTTTTGAGAGAATTACCATAATACCTATTTTTGTTAAGTTTTTGCCCAAAATACTGATTTTGAAAAAAATGGCCCGAAATATCGACGAGATATGGAGAATCGTCCTCCGTGTTATCATGATGCGGAGAATCGTCCTCCGTATTACGTAGATACGGAACTTAGTGTTCCGTGTTATGCATGATACGGTGGACCATATCCCGTGTTAGGTGGGTGCGCAGCACAGTCACAAAGCATGGTCTTCCGTATCATGCATAACACGGAAGACTTAGTTCCGTATCATACCCTATTACGGAAGATCGTGTTTCGCAACACCCTCATATCACGGTACACGATGTACCGTGTCCCGTCAGTAAAAAGGACTAGCATGACTCCCATATGAATATTTTGGGCCATCACCCTACTTTTTTTCAACTTATTTTTTTTCTCATATCAATTTTTATATATTTGAGTCACCTTTTAACCCATATTATATTCTTTGCGTATATTTGTATTTTATACTTTTATATTATGTTTAAATATTATAAATTTATTTTTTTTAGTTAGCTTTTTAAAAATAAATTAGCCAAAAAGATACACCTAACTTAAAATTTAAATTATCACTTTTCACTAAAAATGAGTAAATTACACTTTAAATTATAAGTAACAAATTTTAAGTTAAGCCAAACAGGCTCTTCATTTTTTTTAAAAAGTTCGGCCCAGCCCAACAAGCCCATGAGAAGCCAGTTCATCCAAAAAATATCTTGATGGATGAAAATATCTCACAATCCACACGGGTGAGCCTTCCCTATATAAACACCCCCAAAACCCTTTTATTTTCACCGCCTCTCCTCGTCACATCCCTAATTAAATTAGGGTTTAATCTATAAACACAATCCCTTGTATCTATATCCTTTCTTTTCACCACAATGGCTGATGTTGAGTACAGGTGCTTCGTTGGTGGTCTTGCCTGGGCCACCACTGATCGGACTCTGGAAGAGGCCTTCTCTCAGTACGGTGATGTTGTTGACTCTAAGGTCCAGTAATCGGATCTTGACCCGGATCCGAATCGCTCTCTCTGTGTTTTTATTTGTTACTATCCGTTTGATTGATTCTGTTACTTGATCTGTTACTTTAAAATGTTACTGTTTTACTGCTCGTTTTTACGGTATGTTCATCTTCCTCTTTGAGGCGATTGATCTAGTTCCGATTCTGTTTAGGATTTATATTTATTAGTTTCCGAATGTGTTTAGGATTTGTAGATTTACATTTTAGATCTTTATTTGTGGAAATAATGATGTGATAGTTGTTATGATTCTGATGGATGTGTGTTATATATGCAGATCATCAACGATCGTGAGACCGGGAGGTCGAGAGGGTTTGGATTTGTGACATTCAAGGACGAGAAGGCGATGAACGATGCAATTGAAGGAATGAATGGGCAGGATCTGGATGGACGCAACATTACTGTGAATGAGGCTCAGTCTCGTGGAGGCGGTGGCGGTGGAGGAGGTCGTGGTGGAGGTGGAGGAGGCTATGGAGGCAGCGGTGGTGGTGGATATGGCGGAGGTCGTCGTGATGGTGGAGGCGGTGGTGGTGGATATGGTGGTGGTCGTCGTGAAGGTGGCTATGGAGGCGGTGGTGGTGGCGGATCTCGTTATTCGAGCCGTGGAAATGATTATTAAGGCCTGGTTGATTAGCAGGAGGGGATTAGTAGTGTGTACTATTAATGTGATATTCTAAGTAGTAGAATTAGTGCTCTTGTTTGAGTATCTAAGTTGTTCCAAGTTTATTACTTTTGCTTGTCGACATTTGAATCAATGGATGTTATGGAATGCTTATCTATCAGTATTTAGAATGATGTTATGCTATTTTATTAGTATGTATCAGTGTTGTAAAAAGCGGGAATCAGAATTAATAGGTAGAGGCACTGTCCAGAGATTAATCGGGGATTAATCGGGTATTTAAGTATTAATCGGAATGATTAATTGAATAATCAAATTATTAATCAGTTCGGTAACCCATGAAACAGGGATTGATCGGTGACCGATTTTTAGAACAGAGGTATGAATTGCTTATTTTCAGTTATTTGTTTATGATAGGTTGCACATTGTTTGACGTTTTTAATTGTTTAGCAACAAGGTGATCCTTCTTGTATAGATTTCCACACAAGATGTACCAAAAAGAATTGTATAGATTTCCACACAAGATGTACCAAAAAGAAAGGAATAATTAAACACGTTTCAGTGGATGCAAATTTGATGAAATTCTTAAACGATTTTGATAATGAAGATGCAAAGTTATGTATAATAATTGAAGAAAAAGATGCAAATACGAAGACTGTAAGGCTGTACGTAGGCCATTAGGTTACTTGGGATTTTGGACTTCGATAGTGTAATGGTGGCCTTTGAGCCCGTGGTAGGAGTTCTTAGCCCACAAGAGTTCATTAAAACAGCTCATTCTTCCGAGTTCATGTTCTTTTTATCACTACTACGGCCCTTTCCTTCAAATTGGATCAACATTGGCATGAACATGATTTGGTCCGACTACCTTAGCTGGTATGTTGGTTTTTCAAGTTACGGCTATTTCGGATCCAAATACGACTGTATCTATATCCGTATTCGAAATTATTAGATTCGGATACGGATAATATTCTATTTATTTTGGATACAGGTAATATCCTATTTTTTTTGGATATTAATACAAATATTTCGGACGGATATTGGATTTTTCAAATTTTTTTGATATCCAAATTGATAATATTTTAAAAAATAGACTTATATTATAATATATTTTTAATATAATATATTAATATATTATATTTATATCATATATATGTTTAAAAAATGTCTAGCACTTAAATATATCTTTGAAAATTATATTGAATAATGAACAAAGACGTATATTATTAATTATAAATATATTATAAATTATAAATATTATATATAAATATATATTAATTTTTCCATTTTCGGATTTAAATATGTCAATTCGGATACAGATAATGTCCTATTTATTTCTGACTAGCATTTTGCCCGTACTTCGTACACGACTTCTTATTTAATTTAAAATGATAATACCAAAAATTTAACAAATTTGATTGATTTCTTAAAATATCTTACTTAATTTAAATTGACAATACCAAAAATTTAACAAATTTGATTGATTTCTTAAAAAGATATTGTATGCAATTATATAAATAATCAATTCTTAGCAAGATATTATATACAATTATATAAGTATTTAATAAAATAATGATATGCTAAAATTTATATAAAAAAGTAACATACAATTCTATTTTAACAATGTTGAAAATTTATTTAATCCATCAAAATCTACAATAAAAATAATAAATATTTTTACAAATATTGTTCTCTAATTGAAAACAATAATAAATTGTCTTCATTATTCAAATGCGGAATGATAATTCCTTCACCCCCAATGACTCCAAAACATTAAACCTCATATAATATCAAGAACATGTTATATTAACTATGAGACCTCATAGTTAATATAATGTGTAAATGTTGGAGAACAATGAGATCACATTTCAAGCAATTTTTAATTTTTTTTGTTAAATTTTTTTATGAATGGATAGAGGTAAATGGATAGAGGTAGAATTAAAAGACTTTTGTGTGAAGATGCCCCTAGCGGGGCCCTTTAAAATAGTTTGAAATGTAGCGAATATGTGTGTTCTCACTGTTCTCATTTTATTTTATTTTTGTTAATTTTTTTATGAATGGATAGAGGGTAGAATTATATGACTTTTTTTTTGTGAAGATGCCCCTAGCGGGGCCCTTTAAAATAGCTTGAAATGTAGTGAATATGTGTGTTCTCACTGTTCTCATTCTCACCAGAGCGTGCCCATTAAACTGTATTAGTAAATTCATGTATGAAAAAACAGTGTATATATATTATTAATATAGATTCTTTTATTAAAAATAAGTAAATTATACAATTAAATAAGCAAGCCAAAATATCAGATAAATATTCTAGTAGATTTATTGTTTATGTTCAAATTAAGGTCTTTCACCATGGCTAACTTTATTATATTAAAAGTATGTTCTTATTGAAATGAATATAATAATTTGAATTTGAATATATTTTTAAACTACTTATTTTGATGGGTTGTTAATTTTTTTGTGATCAACTTAGAGGGTAACCAAAAATAAAATTAATTGGAATACATAAATCCATACCCAAGTTATGATAAACAATACCTATCAAATGGAAGTTGCTTATGTGGTTCAGGCTTGTTAATTACTTCAATACTTCATTAGCTTGATCATCATGTGGATCATCTTTCTTTTTATCACTTATGTTGCTGCTATGTAGTCTATCTGTAACTAACATCTTTCTTTTTATCACTTCTGTTGTTGCTATGTAGTCTATCTGTAACTAAACATCTCTCTCTGCTTGTAATCTATATTTATAAATGCAAACTTCTTCTTGTATTGTATTTTGTTTTCAATATTTAAAATTATGTAGCTAGAGGAGAAGAGAAAGGCTGGAGGTACAATCGTACTATCGTAGTACTACAACATTACTGAAAATAAGTACAATATCATATTAGAATTTTTTGTTCCAATCTAAATTGGGTTGCTCCAAATGCTGTGTAATGACAAAAAGGGGCATTAAATAAATAAAGAAGATTAAAAAAATGAAGGATAATACTGTTTACCAAAAACACAGGTCTCCGCAAGAAGCTCACATATTCACTTTTATCTTCAAATAATGTATGATTACAAATTATAACAATCACATTTTCCATTACCTATTCTCTCTCAAAAAGCCAACTAAACTGAAAAGGGAAAAGTTAGTGCTTTTATATTTTAATATGGAGCTCACGTGAAAGTGCTAAATATGAGATCATATATGAAGTGAAATTGAACGCGAGTAAAGAAGATATTTAGAGCATAAATAAGAGCAATGTTACCTGACCCAGAGGGTGAGGCTTGTGACGTGGGTCTGAGCTTCTAAGTATGTTATTCCATAGTCCCTTCGGAGACATCCGATAAAAAGTATGTTATTCCATAAGACCTTCTGGTACGTAGCATGTCTACCCCATGAACATTAAGTTGAACAAATCCATAAAGAATATAAACTTGCTTGAAAACAAAATAATGTCTATAAGTATCAAACTGAGTCCCAAGATTATTTACAAATAACATGGTCCGTACTGTGTCAATGTTATTAACTGGTAATCTTTTCAACTACCTTTGTTATTACGACATGTAAAATAAAAAATTGAAAGGCCAAGCCAATTTTTAAAGGTACCTTTCTGGTGTCCTGTATATTATTATAACATCGGGTAATTCATTAAAACTTTAATTCTTAAATTCTAAACCAAAATCAAAACCAAACAAATATTATCCTGTCTAATTTTTAATATTGTAAAATCAATAAAAACTTAACTCTTATAGCCAAACTGAAAACTGGAACCAAACATATATGACACGTACGGAGGTCTAGTACACATACCTTAACCCTACTTCAGGGGGTTGAGATGTTAATTTGGTGAAAAACCCAGCTTTCAAATCTGAAAAGTGCAAACATGCATCAAAATCCAGCAGTGTGAAGATTTGAGCGGCATGGACTTGAAGGTGAAAAATGACAGAGATAGATTTGAGTAATGACAAAACGGAGAATCAAATAAATAAAGAAAGATAAAAAAATAAAGGATAATACTATAGTAGAGGTTTAGATTTGGGTCGATCCAATTGGGTTATTCCAAATGTTGTGTAATGACAAAAAATAGTATATGTTTATATTTGGGTCGATCCAATCTAATTTGGGTCGCTCCAAATGCTGTGTAATGGTAAAAAGGGGCATCAAAGAAATAAAGAAAATGAAGAAAATGAAGGATAATAATATCGTTGACAAAATTCGAACCTTGAAATTTTAGTAAATAAATTTAATCATGTAACATATTTAATCATTAGATCTAATAGTTCTAATTTTAAATAAAATTCTAACGGATATTATTTGTTGTATACAAATTTTTATTATATTTTGTTAGTGGTTAAAAGATATGATGTCATATTTTTTGGTATGCAATTAGTAAATAAATTTAATAATGTAATATATTTAATCATTGAATCTAACAGTTCTAATTTTTAACTAAAAATCTAACAGATATTATCCGCTGTATACGAATTTTTGTTATATTTTGTTAGTGGTTAGAAGATATGAAGTCATATTTTTGGGTATGTATTAATTATTGCAATATTATGTTTTAAATTAAAAGTCAACGTGTTTTAATTAATAGGAAAAAAAATTATTGATTGGAAGATATGATATTTTAGGTATTTATAAAATGTAATATCATCAATTATAAGTAAACATCTTTTAATTGAAAAAGACAATCAACTAATTATCATTAATTATATTATTAATAAAAAAATGAAGGATAATAGTAGAGGTTTAGATTTGGGTTGATCCAATTTTTTTTAATATTATATGAATTTTTCATTAATTTAAGTTAATTTTTTTAAAATATAAAGTTAGGAGGCTTAAATTTTTATAAGAGATTTGATAATAATTATATAAATGTTATCCGTGATATTTCTAGAAAATGAGGGATTTTAGTTAGAAAATATAGAAAAAATTATAGGTTTTACTTGAAAAGGGTAATTGGCTAATTATTAGTTTTTATATAATTATTATTTTATTTCATTAAATAGAAATTGATACGTTTTAGATAAAAAATGCAATCGGTTAATTATGAATATTATAATATTATTAGTTTATTGCATTAAACAGAACCGCCCGTGATAAAATCAGAAAAAGAGAGATTTTAGTTTTAAAAAATAGAAAGGTAACGTGAAAATTAAAAAGATGACATAATTTATGTGAAAAAGGTAATTGATTAGTTTATAGTAATTATAATTTAATTATGTTATTTTACTAAATAAAATTGCTCTTAGTTTTTAGAAAATGAGAAATTAATGTTGCCCCTGAAATTTCTAGAAAAAAGGGAATTTAATTAGAAAAAATATAAAAGATGATACGTTTTAGTTGAAAAGTTAATCAGTTAATTATTAGTACTATAATATTATTATTTTATTTTTATTAAATAGAATCGCGTGTGATATAATTGGAAAAAGAGAGATTTTCGTAAGAGAAGAGAAAAAAGGTAACGTGTTTGAAAAAGGTAACCGTCCATGATACAATTGAAAAAAGAGAGATTTTAGTTAGAGAAAAGAGAAAAGGTAACGTATTTTGGCTCAAAAAGGTAATTAATTATTTAATACTAATTATAATATAATTATGTTATTTTATTATACAAAATTGATAGTAGTTTTTAAAAATGGAGAAATTTTAGTTAGATAAAATGTAAAACATATTGTATTTTACCAAAGAAGTAAATTATTTAGTTATTGAAAAATAGAAAAGGTAATATGTTTAAACTGAAAAAAGAAATTGATTAATAAAGGAGATTTGGGTCGATCCAATCTAAATTGGGTCGCTCCAAATATTGTGTAATGACAAAAAGGGACATCAAAGAAATAAAGAAGATTAAAAACATAAAGGATAAAAGCTGTAATTTTCCTGTGTAATGACAAAAAAGGGCATCAAAGAAATAAAGAAGATTAAAAAAAATGAAGGGTAAAAGCAGTAATTTTCAAAATGCAATACTAGCAGACATTAAGAATATATTGATATTGATATTGATGCGGATAATATCCAATTTTTTCGAATACAAATTTTTTTAACAGCCCTATTTCAAGTCCAGTAATATCAATATCAATATTCGGCCTGTAAGGTCTTTTCCTCATTTTTAAAAGCCCCCGAAGACCCTAAGGGCTAAGGGTCCGTTTGGATTGGGGGTTGAGAAGGGTTGGGTTGGGTTGGGTTCAAATTTAAAAATTCGTTTTTGAGAAAATTTTAAAAAGTAAAGTGTTGGATTTTTGATTTAATATGTAATATTATGTTAATTCTTTCGTAAACTATCAAAACCCAACACTTTATTTTTCAAAATTTTCCCAAAAACGAATTTTTAAATTTGAACCCGACCCAACCCGACCCTTCTCAACCCTCAATCCAAACGGACCCTAAGGCTTTCTTTTGAGTCAATGTTTGAAAGGTTTAATTTGATATATGTCTCACATTTCATCAGGAGTAAAAGAGACAAGCATTTTGTTAACGAAAATCCTGACCCAGTCTGCTTCAACTTCGAACAATTCTGCATTCATATAAGCTCAATTACTTTAGAATACGTATATTTTTTATAGTTCGTCAAAGTCTGAACCGAATTCATCCCTTTTAGTGTCAAATGGAGTATTATTACGATAGGTTTCGAAAACATAAAACTGCATTCCTCCAAAGCCACATTTAACAACTTTTAATTTTTGTTTAACCACCTTCAGAAGTTGTGTTATTATCTGATGAATTATGTTGAAAAAATGTTTTTTGAGCTTGGAATAAAATGCCTGACGATTACGAAAATTGCGGATGCACAGCATAGTAGTACTAAGTTATCAGACAGGCCTAGTACATGAACAGCATGAGGATCAGAGGATGTGATAACAATGTCCCACAATATCTTAACGTCCTACAAACGAATCTTGTAGTCATAGTACAAAGTTGTTTGTTATTCAAGTGGTAGGTTAAATTACAATTCCAGGTCTTCATTATACATCATAACGCAGCTCCCTGACATTCGATTGTTGCCAACCATCTTTCTGCGGTTATTTTTACACGGATAGATGAAAACTCTACTCTAAAACGGTTACAATAAGCGCATATAGAGTGACGTAAATCCTGCATTCACATAATATTTCAGTGTTAATTTTACCCGAAGAAAATAACCACAGACTGATGGCTGCAAGGGACCAGGACATCCAATAACATCAGTCGAACATCCTGCTGAAGATGATAAATGACTGGTGATATACACTGAATTACTCCATATACTATTGGTCCCCTCTTTGTACCCCTTTATTTTGTTGTCATTATAATCCACATACATATTATCACAATTTTTAATGAACAGCATATTTTGTACCTGTTGAAGATAATTTGCATGGCCAGGCTATATATTTTGTCAAAACTTGGAAATAATTCACTGTCGATACTCCTCTTCTCTTGGTTATAATAAGAGGTTGAGGATTTGAGTCTCTCTGGAGGCATGTACGTGAGTAATTAAATTGCTGTAACTGATCATTACCAGAAAACAACTCAGAACTTGACTCAGTTCAGCTTGCTGTACAAGAATCTGAGCTCAGCTTAAACGAACCTGTCCACATATTAACTTGGCTAGTTTAACAATACCTCGAAGGCTCTTTACAAACCTGATGCATGAAAAAAAAGGTAAAGTTAAAACATGCTTCAGAATAACAAGTTCAAAGTTCTAAACTGAAGAGTAATCCATGTAGGATTAGGAGTGGGTGGTGATGATTTACTTCTCATGAGATAGTAGAATCTGCCCTCACAGTCACAGACTACATAAAACAAATACAAGTAATGCGACTATTTTGTGAAGATAAACAATTCTAATCTGATCAATGGAAGTCATTCATATTTCATTGGTAATTTTAATACATTGGACCATTGAGAGTCTAAAAGTTTCCCAGTTTTTTCAAGTTGGAAGAAGGACCACCGAAAAGTAAAGAATCCACATACTAATTTTTGAAATATATGGAATGATAAGGATTCCAACTCCATTTTAGTCGTACAGATTCCTCGAAAATAGGCATACGTAGTTCTCAACTAATGATCAGCACATCCCCAGTTAGTATGTGGCCAAGATGTTGAATATGACTCGTGCAAGTTGGTTGCAGAGGGATCATTTTAGAGTTTTCAAAGGTTGCTTTTATTAAGCTAATATAACCCATTTCTGGTCCTCCAGTAAAGAATCCTAATTTAGTACTATCAACAACATATACGTGTCCGATGAGAAACCTCAAAAGCACAATATCCTTATGTGTTCATGTATCAGTTTTTAATCACTAAAAGTCTATGTATGCCGTTATACGTTTTGAGACTTTTAATTTCGTAATAAGTCAATTCAAGTGGAGTCTATATGCAAGATCTTTGCCAAAAAACCTCCTAGGTTGGGTCTACTCTAGTCCACTAGCTTCGAAAAGCCACCGCCATTCCATCTCCAATATCTAAGATTTGATGCTTTTAGATGTAAGTATTAGTATTACCCTAACCAGATATGTACTGTTGTGTCAACAAACTTTGTTGTGTCTTTCCTTCGAATAGTCTGTTGCACTAATATTAGGTTGTACTAACATATATAGAAATATCAGGACCTAAGAACATCTAAAGCTGAATACTATGGACTCATCAAGGATTATCATCGATAAATATGTCTTCATCATGTCTCCAACGCCTACCACTTATACTTTTAAAGATGTATACTAAAGACTCATTGAGGATTTATGAGCTTACTCAGTAATTAACAGAAAGAAAAGAGTACATGCACGGAGCAAGGATATCTAGGCCTTGTGCGATTTCATAAAGCTGGGTCCTTGTTTGGCCCATGTGCGGTCGCACTACTTGCATCAGTCCAGCACCGCCCCTGAAAAGTACCAAGAGGTCACGATAATCTTTCTCTATCTAGCTTTATTAGAATTTGAAGGACAACTAAATCAGTTGACGATATGAGCTCTTATCCAAAAGAGGGATGACCATTTTTCTAATATTACCGATTTTATAGGACTACTACATAGTATTTTCACTCACCTGCAGGCAAACAAATGGTGATTATGTCACCAAAAAGATAAGCAAAGCTTAATAATAGCAGATGGAAAAATAGATTAGTGCTGTACTCAGAGAATCTAGCTAATAGACACTAGAGGATAAATTCAGCCAACTGAACAAGATAGACTGCTGTAAACTGCTCAGAAAAGATTCCTACACAAGTACTTACTTGCCCATAATTTTTCTTGTATAAGTGCTACACACACATTAAACCTCATCCTATACAATTCAGAAAGGTAGTAAAGCAAATACAAGGACATACAAGATGTTCACCCACTGTGTAATCAAACTACATCAGTCTGCATTTGTTGATGTCCTATAGATTTAAGAGAAAAGCTAATGTCTTTAAGCTTACAAGAATTATAACTTAAACGCAACTAGATAACAGCTACAAAATACATTTATGCAAGCCATATACCATTTTTGCAACTGCGTTATTAATCTATGAATTTAATTTTTTTTAAAGAATATTTAAATTTTTGTTACATAATATGCAACATCATTTCTGTTATGAAGTATATTAATCTTTTTTAACTGTTAGCAGAAATTTCCTTGATACCTAGTATCATCTGTTACCTTTAGAAGCTTTTTAGAGTCGCTAAATCATACCACAGAACTCTGGTTTACTGTATCTCCAAATTAGGATTATGTTTCAATCATAGATAACAACTCGAGCCTACTAAAAAATGCATTCTCTTAACAAGCTAACTTCATGAATCTTAGAATCATTAAAAATGTGTCATTTATCACTTATCTCTGCTATGAAAAGACACTGTAATAGGATCAGGGACAATGTTTACAACCTGGACAACTTTTCTGGATTGGAGGATAGCATATCCTGAGAAGGATTTGATACACATATCATAAAAATGTAAGGAAACATGTATGATACGAAGTACAAAATAATTCTTGCATAATGGATGGAAGAGAATGGCTGTTTTTGTGTTAAAATCTACACCATAGAACACCTAATCAAAGAGGGGCCTGTTTGCAAAACTATGGAGCACTTCTGGTGCTAAAAAACACCATATTCAGGACAGGGTCCTTGATGATGAAATGTACGTAATATGTTCAGCCTTTTCTTAAGAAAGCCATAACATTATCATTGCACCGAGTCAGCTAACCAGCAATGTGCCTTGGAATGTTGTCCAGGACACAGTACTTCTACCTCTACACAAAGATGATATATCTGATTTATGTAAGTGGATCAATTAGATTATATTTACTGTTTTGCTACCAAAATCTTCCGCCAACTTATGGCTTGTAGGTGAGCTTTATTTGAGGAAAATAAAATGGAGGAAACCCAAAATCCATAGCTGACGGTAAAACAAGTAAAGATTACAAGCCATAAAGTTTAAAGTTTATTACGCGGCAACCAAGCAAAACTTTAATTTTACTTACTGTGAAAAGATGGACCACCTAATTCTTAGGTAAGAAGATAGTCTTGTCGATAAGAACGAGGAGGACAGAAATGGAGAGAGACTATTGGGGAGGACAGAAATGGAGAGAGACTGAATCCAAAATCTAACAGATCAAGGGATTTCTAAATGAAATAGATTTTTCCTCCAGAGAAATGCTTATTCTCCAAGGATCCGAACCACCAATGACTAATCAAAGTGAGTTATATAATCTCTATAAAGCCAACCCGTGTGGAGAAATGTTAATAAGATTGGCGCATAGTTTAAATTTAATACAGTAAAACTAGGAACAAGTGATACAGCAGTTTCCATTATGCTAGCTTGTGACGAACTCAATTTGGGAACCTTAATTCATTTCTGATTAGCTTACGCAAGTGCTTCTAATGCATAGTTTAGTAATTCTCATGTGTCTTTAATGTAACAGACACTCTACTTCCTGCAGTAGGAGTAGAATCTGCTTAAATTTAACTCTACTCAGACCCTATATTGAATGGGATATAGTACTAGATTTAGTGGAGTTGGCAAAGGCAAATTTACCGACTTGTTCTATGTTTAAAGTCTATCAATAGAAAAAAACTATGGTGCAAACCGAATGGGAAGAGATATTACTATATGCTTTAGATTAAAAAAGTAAAGCACCGGATGTTCTGATTCTTAGAGCACTTCTTTGTCCTCTATTTCATGGTTCTTAAGGAGACAAATCATTAAAATTCTCAAAAAAATTCAAGGTCCATAGGCCAACTGGCATGTCCCTACTGTCTAACCTCCTCTACTCCTGGAGCTTATATAAGAACAAGCAATACAACTTCTCTGCACATACCATCTCATGCTTAAGAGCTTTCTCACTGACTTTTAAGTTAAAATCCTTCATTTTCTCTTTCTCTTTATTCTAACTCCAATCCATTTCTCTAGCTACGCATCTTCTGCTCTTAACCATTTCATATAACTTTCTCACAGGTAACTTGCATGGCATCGATGTCTTCCCATGAGTCATGGACTGTTAAGCAGAACAAAGCTTTTGAAAGGGCTCTGGCTCTGTATGACAAGGACACTCCTGACCGTTGGTACAATGTTGCCAAAGCTGTTGGTGGCAAGACAGCCGAGGAGGTGAAGAGGCATTACGAAATCCTTGTGGCAGACATCAGGCGCATAGAGAATGGCAATGTGCCCTACCCCAACTATCGTACAACTGGAGGTAATATGCAAGGTACCATGAGTACTGTAGAGCAGATGTAAATATTACATAAATTCTGTTTGCTCAGGACAAGTGTTACTAGCTACCAAGTTAACGCAAGTATATTGCCAAATTATCACCTTTTGCATAACATGCATTCTACGACTAAACATATTAGCAGCCTTTTAGCTAGAAGCACTCTTATTCCCTCTTACAATCTTTTGTAAACCATGCATTAAATACTCCCACATTCATCTATTTATCAGAGAATTGTCAATTATTGCTCACTATATGAACCATGACAATCCTCATCAAGAATCGATCACAAATTATAATTAGATTGATATTCCAATTCATAGAATGATAAACATGCCCTTCCAAATGACCACAAAGATGTACTCATATCCCCTCTAGTGAGCACTTTTCCCTACTCAACTCAAAACCACCTTATCATGTTGTCACGTTGTCGGCAACGACCTTTCCCTTATATTTCACGTGTTCTACTAAGATCATAAGCATTTCTCACAGATATAGGTAATGAAACATGTAAATATATGCTCCCACAAACATTGATCGTGTTTTTTTTAATCATCTGCGTGATCTTTGTTCAAGAAATCTAGTGATACCAATATTATCATTTACAGTACCACAAATACAATATCTAGTGCTGCAACAGATTACAGATACATGTTAAGCCAACATGCGTGCCTACAATAAAAAGATTGCTAAGGAAGTCACATTCAAAACATCGATTAAGCATTAAACATTATTCTTAATTTTTTTCTAATTTGTATTGACTAATGCAGGATGATAAAACACGGTGGTAAAGCATGACAATGGAGCCAGTACGAGTAACAAATAAAGATGCATTAACTAATGCAGCAATAACTCAAGAATCAATTCTTGTCTTTATTACTTACTTCCCTTAAAGTTTTTACTTTTGGTGATTCAAATTGATCACCAAGTGCTTGTTTATTTTCCTGTTATCATGTATCAACTATTTAAAAAAGCTCCAAAGAAAGCAGTAGTCCTTTGATCCTTTCTAGCTCTACATGCTGCATATTTTGATGCTCTATGTATTAAAATAATTGTGCTTTAGCTTAATAGATCTGCAAATTTATCCGGTACAAAAAATCAACTATGTATGTTTAAAAAATAATAATGTGATGAAACTAGCATATGGTGAATTAGTTATACTAAATGAAGAACAAAACGAAATTGCATATAAGAGTATATATATACAAGTAATGTTCAAATGAGAATCGGAAATTTGTAAGAGTGAATTATTCTGCACTTCAACATGAAATGCACAAATAATGCATAACAACATAGGAAAAACCTAGTACTTTGTACTAGCCTAGTGATGACGACTGAGATCTGCTTATGACATGACTCATGAGTATTAAAAAACACATAGGAAAGACCCTAGACGGCTAGACTATATACCATTATCTATTCATTTATCATCATACTTCAATCCTTAAAAACCGCCATCTAGTTTACAAAACAATTGTCATCAAAATGATATATTCATCCCTCTCATTTCTTTACGGTTTTTAGTATAGTTTCACAACTCATTTTTAAATTATTTTTTTTAAAATAAAAATTTAAACTGTAAAAAAATGAGAGGAACAGAGAGTAAAAAAGGCATAACTCTAACATCATAACATAGTTGTCATCAAAACAATGAAAACCAAGACAATGAACATAACCTAAACAACCATAGAAAACAATAACAATCAACTCAAGAAGGTACTTACGACTATAATCGAGACACTCTTTATAGTTGATCAGCAAGATTCCTCAAACAATCAATTCATGACTTCTAATGCATGCTCATGATCGGACCATAAATAGTGCAGAGAGAAAACATATATATATAGACCGACCCTACAATAATGGTGGGGATTTGGTGCCTTAATTTTCACCGTCGGCAGTTTTTGGTGGCGCCGGCGCGGAGTATGGATTGTAGGATTTAGCAAAAAAGAGTAGCTGGTCAGCTAATTTTACAGTAAAAATGAATAATGAACTCTTTTAAAGTGAGTTTCTTAAATTTTATTTCTTTTGCTAATATTTTATTAAAAAATCGTTTAATACAAAAAAATTATATTTAAATATAAAGTAAAGGTCCAATTTAAAGATTTCGTATAGGGGCTCGAACTTTTTGACACGCCAGCTTGTAATAGTTTTGCATGAATTTATTTATTTTAACAATTAAGCATGTTATGCCTGAATTTGGCATAAGTCCTAAACAGGCCTAATGGGCTAAGAATATCAGTACATCTCACATAATGGGCCTAAGAATAAGGAATGGGTCATTAAAGTTCGCCATCATGAGAGGATTCATCATATCATTTTTATACAACGGGTCGCCAGCGATCCCTAGTAGCAGGGTCGCAGTTCGCGAGGTCTAGCGAGGCCTAGTATGTTACTATGAAGGCTTATGGTCAGGCCCAGCGAGGTCGCATAAGTAGGATATCTCCATATAGCGAGGATCGCCTCGCATGGCCAGACCCAGCGAGGTCGCATGCGAGGTCATCCAGTCAGGTTCGCCAGTAAAGATAAATTATAACATTATACAAGCAGCAGGTTCCCCTTCATGGGTCATGGACCGAGTAAATGGGTAGAAAAATAACCCAAGGAGATGACTAGTGGATTTGGGCCAAGCCGAGCCCATAAAAACCCTAGCCCATCTAGATAACTTCTTCTCCAAGAGAACTACGTATGGCTTGATCCCTATAAATAGGGTACGTAGGCATCTTGTAAAGCATGAGAAACAGTTCACCACTGATTATCAATATACAAGAGCAGCCACATCCAAATACATAAACCCTAATCCACATTCTTCTTATAGCAAAATATCCGTATCTTGCTCTGTAAATCCAGCAACCTCCATAAATATTGTTATACAATATTCTCCCTATAACATTTGGCGCTAGAAGGAGGGCTAATTTTTCGTTTGAGGAGGACAAACGAATATCACACTCATGGGAATTTTTGGGTTTTATTATAATTAGGGGCTTCAACGGTTAAGAAAAACACGGCGACCGGACATACAAATTATCACAAGTTCACAACGTTAGAAGAGCAGCTTTTGTTCGAGATGGGAGCACCAAGCAAAATCAAGGAATAAAAAACAAGTCAACGGGGAAAAAAATTATTGTCAAAGGACCAAATAAATAGACCGTGTTTCGATCTCACGCGCCATTAATCAATTACTCCACTATCAAGGTGAAGCAAGTCCGTGGCACTACTTAGTGGGACGCGTGGTAATGAAGTTGGTGGCACCTCATGGAAACTTCGAACCAACGGGGAACAAAAATTAGAGATAAGTTTTCGATTTAGCAATTATATTATGCCATGCATGCATAAATCATGTTTTTAAATATTTTTAGGAAAAATATTTATTATTCAAAAAAAAAATCGTGCGAGCTATCTATTTTTATGCTTGTAAAATTATTGCGATTTGGAAAATATCGTACGAGATACTTATGTTGATGAATTGCGGATATTCATATTGATTGATTGTGGATTTATTTTACAATCCCGTACGAGCTGCATTATTCTCAAGAGAAAAAAAATAAATATGCGAGACACATAATTTTGTAAAAGATTTTCTACAAAAAGGAGCATTATTTTCGAAGAAAATAAATATCGCGACACTTTTAAAAGAGCATATTTATTATTGCATTTGGATTTGCAAAAGATTTTTCATATATTGTCGCGATAGTACATATATGTCAAAAATATTTTCAAACTTGCGAACTAAATTGTCAAGTAGAGTAGCCTGGACAAGCTATAAATCTCGCAATGCTACATGCTTAGTAAAGTGCAGCACCCTCTGGATTATTGAAGGCCCATGAGATATCGCTATATCGAATGGGTGGAGGCATCCCTATGCAAACTATCTTTATTGAAGGCCCATGAGATATCGCTATATCGAATGGGTGGGAAGGCATCCCTATGCAAAATATCTTTCAGACATGCACAGCCAGCGCGCGTGCAAAGTTCACCAGAAAGTTCTCCAGAATTACATCTACATTTCTTATTGAATACTCCGCCAGACACATCCTTATGTGGTTGCATCAGACACTTGAAAAGCGTGTATGCCAATTCGGGATATATACAAGTGCCAAGGTCCTAACTAGACAACAAGGATCGCAAAGGATTTCAAAAATATTATATATGTTCGCACATTTGAAAACCTTGGCAAATATGTATCTTATACTGGTCATCGCATGCTATCACTCTTGCATCCGCATACGCCTAATGAGCACAGTGGTGCTCTAAGTGTTTTTCTAATCATCTATTTTCAGTTTTTTCAGTGACTCGAGAAATTTGGAAGCTTGAAGAATTTTTAGTTCTCCACTGCAGCAAGCTACACTGAAGAACTGGGGGCTAGTTGTTATGCCATATTTTTGGCATGTCTAATAATCTCCCAAATTTCTAATATCTTTTAATTATTAAATCAGATTAATAATTATTACTTAATCGCTAAGTTTTATCCTCTCTCTGAAACGAGGAAAGAATCAATCTCAATCAATTAATAACGGAAAATATCTCCAAACGATATTCTTCAAATCAGGAAGATATCACAACGATAAGATTAAATCAGATAAAATCAATCATTACCCACATTAACGTAACTTATCCCTTAAGTCTCTCGGGATAAGCCCAATTAATTCACAGAACTGCGTGGGGCTTGATCCTATATAAACATATAGGTACGTAGGCATCTTGGCAAAGGGTCCGATACGATATGGAATCCGATACACGAGACAAATCGAGACACCTGCCAAGTCCAGTCCCTCTTTTTTCATAACCCTAATCCCCTAAAAACAGTCACATATTCATAAATTCGCTCTATTATTCCAGCAAACCTCCGATTTCGTGTTGTTACGAAATTCCTCCAACAACAAAGCACATTCAAATATTCAACTTATTTTTAACAAAATTAAATTTTGGATCTTTTTTTAAATAAAAGGAGCGAAAGAGATATCATCGAATCAAAAGGATATCTGGAATGAAATTTAAATTTATCATAGAAAACATATGGAACTTGAATAGAACTGATCAATTTAGCTGATTAAAAAATCATATGATATTTTTGCTTTCTACTCATATCTTTCACAATTTTTTTTAAATCTAAAATCTGGTTTTCCAAACTGTTTCTTATTTCATAGATATCAACAAAATCTTGTGAAAACCGCAACTTAAAAAGTTGGATGATCCTTTTCTTAAGCCATAAATAAAGAAGTGAAAGGCCAATGAATTCAAATAGGAAGTTCAAGGACAATGTGATCCAAATTTTAAGGACAATGTGATCCAATTAGAAGTGATTAACAAGCTGTTTAGGTAATTAAGGTTGTTCAACAACCACTCTAACTAAGCCTATCAATCGTTCTGCACATGTCCTCTAGCAGACTGGCACTAATCTCAAATTGCAGAAATAATATTTGTATGCTCGCTTCCTGTGAATTCCTCCACTACAAGAAATCTGGCAATAGACGACACGTATCAGACAACACCCATGGAAAAAAGTGTTGCCCGAAATGATCAGACAACTGGACACATTTAAAATTATGTTCACATCTTTGCACTCGAAATCTGATAGCATCTACCTACATCTAAGTTTCTTCCATTTTATACAACTCTCCTATACTTTACTGCATTTTTTATTTGGAAAACAATCATATTAAACTTGAAACAAATCACATTAGGAAGGGCAGTGCCAATCGGCTACCACAGAATGCTTCGCACAAGAGAGGAAGATCCTCACCCGGAATAGAGCACTTGCTTTGTTTATCAAATTAATATTGGCTAGACTGTGAGTAACTCCGTAACAACTTCCGGATTTAAGCATTAGATTTCCAGTAACACAACTAGACAATGAGTTAAAAATGCTAGCAAATTGTCTAAACCAGAATACCTAAGAGGACATTATATCTATGAATTAGTAAATCTGTCAATTTTCACAAAGAGGTGTATTCACTAATTTATTATCAGCTTATTAATTAGATGACAAGCCCGACTCTGGATTAATGGTGGAGAATTTTAGTCCGACAGTTGTTCGAAGAAGTAAGGAATTTTCTACTTTCCTATTATCAAAGTTCCATGCAGCAATTACTTTCGACATTCCAAACATATATCTAAGAAGATCCAAGAAAGTTGCTTTTTCAGATTTCTTCTTTCTACCTGAAGTGCTGCCTGGTGCAGAAGCAGCAGGAGATGGCTACTCTTTCTCGATTCTATTCTATAAAAAGAAACTGATAATAATAATAATAATTAGAAATGATGACACCAGGAAACCAGAATAATATGATACAGAACTCAGGCTCAGGCAGCGGGAGGATCTTTCATGTGCCTAAACCTTGTACCTTGTTTAATTATTACTCGATTAATAAATGAAATTTTCCTATCCGAGGCTATAAGACATCAGCTGCATAGCTTTCTGTCACAGAAACTAAGCTTGCAACAAACCACATTCATAATGGAAATTATTTCATATTCTAATGTAGCTCTTATGTGACCACATGATGTTCTTTGTCGCAGGGGCTGATATCATGCCTATTTGAACTGTATGCCGCTTACAATTCTCGAACCAGCCAGTAAATTTAACCGAATAGAGAGGTTTTTGGTGATTTAATGACACTTGTTTTGTTGTTCTAGAAGAACGATTGCAGAGAATGGTTCATGCACTTTTGTAGTGCAGGTTCTACAACTTATATACGGAGTGAACAAGGAATCAGGGTAACAACTGGACATACAATCGAACATATATAAGGAATGCATATAAAGACTGCAATACAATAAAGCCAAGTAGGTCTGCATGTCATCTAATTTCGAAACAAGGCAATAGTGAATAAATTTAATAAAGGGGCCGGTCTAGCTAGGATAAACGTATGTTACAACATATCATATCGCAGAAAATTTTTACATTACGTGTAAAGTAAGATTTCTGGTATGAATGCAGGGACCCATATTTATACATATCACAGAAAATTTTCCATAATGTGGTACATTTTAACAAATGTATAATAGCACATAATGTAAGTATGCACATATATATGTTAACATCACTAATTACAAAAATACAATGACCACATTTAGGGTCATAAACGAACTGAATCGAGCCGAGTTTTGACCTAAATGAGGCGAGCGTATATTTTTTTCAACTGAGCCGAGCTTTCTTATCGCACAAAAAAGGTGTTTGAGCTGGAGCTCGCTAACAAACGAGCCGCACTAAAGCTTTAATTGAACAAAAATGAGTCGAACCAATCTCGAACCCTTAACGAACAACTTGTGAACAGTAAAATTAAAATGAAAAAAAATTTCAAACCACTTCCAACCAATTATCAGTTTCAAATCAACCTAACCTCAAATTTTAATCGATAATTTCCAAGGATTCACGATTTAGATTTATGGATTGTAATTTTAAACTTAAAATGTGAAAAATATTATGAAAAATCAGAATATAAACTTTTTTCGAGATTTAACGAGTTGAGCTCGAGTCGAACGATTTCGAATCGATCTCGAACCGCACATGCTAATAGCTCAGCTCGAGCTCGTTAATTTAACGAACACATTTTTGTGTTTAAGTTCAAGCTCAAGTTTTTAATAAATTAAACCGAATCAAGCCCTTCACGAATCGAACTCGAGCTTATTACGAACAACTCATTTCGTTTACGGCCATAACCACATTAGGTTATGTTACCAATAAAGTGTAACGAGGGAGAGTGAACTCACCGTGAGAGAAGTGTAAGCTTATTTACTGAAGCTTGCGGTAAGGGTAATAGACTGGTCATCACTTCTTGTTAAATTAAAAATAATTTATACCGTTTGATTGTTAGACCATGTAGGCCCATTCTAAGTGGTTCGAAATGTAACGTTGGGCTGTTATTTCATCAGGTTTACCGTCAAGGTATGATATCAGATATTGGGCCATCAACCGACTATGCAACGTTTTCTTTGAGTAAAATAAATTTCTCGTGCAGCCAACTACTTCAGAGCAATTGTATATTCCAAAATAACTGTAAATAAAATAGTCAAGAAAAAATACTATTACATTATTAAAAAACATATTACTTTTTTTCCTCTAATAAGCTAATTTTTTTTGACATTAAATAAACAATGATAACTTTATTAATCATTTTTAAACTTTAAATTTAAAGTAAAGGGGATCACACAATTTATAATCTAGTACATTAGTGTTGCAAAAACCGCAAATCAAACCTAAGCGGTGAGATGACCTTATAGTGCTTAAGCGGTTAAGCGGACGTTGAAGCGATTTTAAAAGCGAATCATTAATTGAATTATAAATAAATAAATATTTATATAAATAAACACAATATTAGTTTTTTCTTTAAAAATGATAACATTCACATATGATATAACATCAGTAACCTCCACATTCACAAAATCATAGTTAGTCATAATGAACTTAGAAAATACAAACATAACATTTAGAAATATCAAATTACAAATTTGCTTTCAAAAAGACAGAAACATATGCATTCTTTCACCATCCTTGCATATCCGAATCGTCGAAATCAAATATGTGATTTTCATTATTATCCACTTCATCTTCTGATGGGAAGTCTTCTTCATCAAGTTCTCGAACAATCCTCCTGACTATTTCACCAATGTCCTCACTTGAAATGTTAGAATTCAAGGAAAGTTCTTCATCAACATCACCCCGTCAACTATCCATCCTTGAACCATACTAGCATCATTAACAACTAATACATCACATTTTTCTTTCATTTTCTTCTTCTTGTTGAGAAGTTTGAATTGAATTGAACATATATTAGATGGCTCATTCTCACGGCATTTAATCTATTCCCCTTCTTGGTATGAATCTATAAAAACAAAAAATAAGAGAGATAATAAGTTAATATTTTTAAGTTATAATTATAAGATGAGAATATTATTTTTTCAATATCATTCAACCAACTTACTCCCTCAAATGTACTCCAATTTCCTGAAGAGCTTGAAGCTAATGAAAGTATCTTCATGGCCATCATTTGTAAATTTGGAGTTTCGGCACCATAATTTGACCAACATCAGTTAAAGACCAAACAAGATACGATTATAGAAATTAAGAAGCAAATTATTATTTACTTACCAACGTCAAGAGTATCATTATTTGCCATTCTACCTATTTTGGCTAATTTTTTTTCCAAACATTCCTTCCATTCCTTTATATTTCAGCAACTCAATATTAGAAACCAAGTGCTGGACATCAAAATCATCCGGAAAGAATGCTTCAATACATGTTAACATAGTCATCATACATGCTAGATCTTTTTGCCTCTCATCATCTCGATAATAGTAATAAGGATTTAACAAGTAGCCGGTTAAGTGTAAATGGCTATCAAGTCAATCCTTAGCCCTCGAGTCTATGGTTTCGATAATGGGTTCATATATCTCTTTTGTATCTTTATAAAGTTTTATAATTTCTTTCTCGGTATCTTTAAGTTCACCATATACGAAATCCATAGATGGATGCCAATCTCCATCGACAAGTCTAAGAACCTTAACTAAAGGTTTGAATAACTCAAAACACATTGAAAGATTAGTCTAAAATAATTGATTAACAATTGTTGCATAAGAGGCCACATCTTTTGCACTAGTTGAGAACTTGCACTGACCCCATTCTTTCGAGAGAAACATAAATTTCAACTTTTCTTTTTTCTCTTATATACTTTCCATCATAAAAAAGCACTTGCAAATCATGTAACTCCTGGCCTCACAGTATCTCTTTTATTTGTATACTTTTTCATCAAAGCCAAGGTTTTATGATGCGCATAGATAAATATGGTCAAAGCCTTTCCTTTATCAATTACAAATTTAAATTTCAGAGTTTCCCTGAAATAAGAAAACATTGCAGAGATCAAATTGCATAACAATATGCACAAAAACTGCAAATAAAATCTACATAACAATCTGGACAAAAATGGAAGAAAAAATCTGTAGAAAATGAAGAAAAAATCTACACAAAAACTGTAGAAAAACTATGAAAAAAATGTAGATAAAATTTGCACAGAACTGCGTAACAATATGCATCTAAACTGCAGAAAAAATCTTTCATAATAGTGCAAAAGGTGTTAATTGCAGCCCGTACTTCCGGGACCTCACCAAGAAGATTCATAGGGATACGACCTCATTTGAGGAGGGTATCTTTCATACTTTGGAAAACCCGTACTTCCGGGACCTCACCAAGGAGATTCTAGGGGGTACGACCTCCTCTGAGGAGGGTACTCTCTAGAATGCATTTATGGAGATTCTAGGGGGTACGACCTCCTCTGAGGAGGCTACTCTCTGGAATGCATTGTGGAGATTCTAGGATATGTCCTTCTTTGAGGAGGGTATTCTTAGGAATGCTTAATGGAGGATATTTCTTTGAATATTTGCTTTCAAGGATATTGCTCGAAATGCTTTGGATGACTCTATGTAATAATGCTTGGATGACCCTCCTAGATACATTCTCTCATACCTACAAAACTTTTTTTTAAAGAAAAATCACTTGCATTAATCAAATAAAATCATATACAAGGCTCTGGTAAACAAAATCAGGAGGAGTAGTAAACCATTCCTGCATATCTGACATAGAACTCGTCGCTCTTGCTAATTTATAAGCAACAACATTCACAGATCTATGAATAAATCTAACTAGCACGTTTTCAAAGTGCTTATGGTAATCAACACAATCAAGGACTATTGTGTGAAAATATGACTCTACCTACAAAACTTATTCTTTTTCTTTATTACATCTCGCATATTGTCTCGTTTACATCTACATGCATATTACGGGCCGGGTACCTAGGTGCTCCATATTTTTCACTAATCTTTCTCTCCTAGTTGTTTCAGTGACTCAGGAAATTTGGAAGATCGAAGCAAGCTTAGTTCTCCATTTCATCAAGCTGCACTGAAGAGCTGGGGGTAGTTGTTATGCCATATTTTTGCTTGCCTCAATTATCTCCCAAATTTCCAAATACAAATCTAATAATAATTAACTTAAGCCCCAAGTTATTTATTTCATCTCTCTGAAACGAGGATTAATCTCCAATTTATGATAAAAAAATATCTCCAAACGATATGCTTCAAATCAAGAAAGTATCCCAATGCGAATATAATTTAAATAGATAAAATATATTAATTCTCAATACATCCCTGAACAATCATAAGGAATTAAAACCAATCCTGAACAGAACTGCATTGGCTTGATCTCTATAAATATAGAGTACGCAGGCATCTTGAAAAAGGATCTGACACATCTAACAAGTCGAGACACCTCTCAAGTCCAGTCTCAAACATCCAAAATACCAAATCCCCTTATTTTCATGATTTCGTTATTCTAGTAACCTCCAAAATTTGCTATCACCAAATTACTCCGTTAACAGTTATGATATGAACTTTGTAATTGGGAGCTAGTGGTTCGATTCCTGAAATGTAGCGCAATGGTTATGACATGAACATGTGCGTGTGTGATGGGATATTATGGAAACCCATGTAGAATTGGCCACAAGGCACAAGCTAATAAATCACACATCAGATCCATGCTATAACATCACTATAATATTTTGTTGGTTTGCTGACAGAGCTTATTGATGTAGCTGAACAATATGAAAATATTGTTAATCCACTTTTAGCTAAGGTATGTTGTCAATATTTCAACTCATAAACAATTAACTGTTTTGAGATTTCTTTACTTTGTTACATATTTGTATTATGCTAGATTTATATGGATTTCTAAATCGACTTGAGCCTTGTTTGCGTAGGCTGGTTGACTGATCTATAGTATTTGCTAATTCTAAGAGACAAGGATTTCTAGATTTAGATGATATCCTTGGTACAATCTGGACATGAATTGAACAAAGAGTTTCACCAAACTAAAGGCAAGTTGTTGTATCAACGCTATAAGATTACTTATAATTGTTTATCAAAGCTATAGGATTGCTTATATTTTGTCTACTAAAACTAGCTTTACAGTTGATTATCTATCGTTGGAACCCCATCGATGGAAGGGATAGGTTCTTTAGTTGTGCGTGGAAAGAGAATGTTGAAAGCAATTTACTTACTTGGAAATTCCAGAAGAAGCCCACCATTCCTTTGCTTAATTGGAATTTGAATAAGAAGCTCGACGTCACTTTGCCTCATGTTGCTTCTTTAACTGATGGATTAAAGAGATTATATGTGGAAAAACTAAAGCCTAATAAGCTTTGTTATGATTTTATGATTTTGTTTTGCCATATTTGATGAGTGATGTTAAATTGTGCATAGTTGATTTTCAATATACAAAAAGTTATTGAAATTTTACTATCGACATGTAATGTGCAGACACATAGTGAGTTTGAGGCTAAACTTATGGTCATGCTCCTGGGTCAGTTCTCGACGGGTAAAACTACCTTATGAAGGGATTTACGAATATAAATGGATTGGAAGAAGATAAGAAATCAATGGATCTAATTCGATAAGATGATTAACCCGACATTAGATTATTTTGAAAATTTTTAAAATTACTAGTCCCCACACACATATAAGCATCGACGTCATACTCTCAACATGATTCACAATTATAGTAAATAGATAGATAGATATGGATAATAGATGATAATGATTCATATTAGCAAATTACAAAGTTGTAATCATTTTTCTTCATTTTTTATAATCAAATAAATAATCAAAACAATTAAATTCATGGTAACATATTACAAAGTTTAATAGATAATGTACAAATAAGTTTGAGATAATTATTATAAATAATAAACACATGATTATTACAAATAAGAGACATATGTCAACAAAAAAAAAAGTCGTATAAATATCCTCTCTTGAGTTTGTTGAAATGGTAAACACAATGAAGAAAAATTAAACGGTAATTACATGTAGAATATACCATTAGTTTACATGTGTAAAATGACACTTTTAATAGAAAAAATTATAGACGGATCGCCGATGTTCATAAATGAAAACTATAATCAATAAAATCAGCATAAGTATCTTTGAGTTCCCAATCATCGGGAAGCCAATAGAGATAGATCGCCGCTGTTCATAAATGAAAACTATAATCATGCCAGATTACTTATATATTACGAATCCTTTTTAAGAAAAATGATAACTAGTTATACCTGAATCAGGGGAACAATCTTCATAAAACTCCCATAGTTGGTAAAGCATTTCAGATTCTACAAGACAATAAAAACAATATTTATATTAACTCTTAAAACCAAAAATGAAGAATAACTAAAACATGAAAAAGAGGTTTAAATGAACCTGTTGTAAGGGCTCTGATAAGACTTAATCTGTGTCGCTCGTAATCTCTAAATACCTCCTCAACACTTGAAGGATAGTAGCAGGCTGCCCCCAACAAACGAACCATTGACTTAAAATGACAATATGACTCGTTGACCCTACGTTAAAGTGGATTCATCAATTACGAGATAAGTGAAGTAGGGAGCTCATGTTTGAATCCCAACTGATAATAGTTTCTTTGAAATATTGCATGAATGCCACATCAAAATCAAAATTATTCTGAATAACAGGTCCAATTGAAACAAAAGATTTCACCCAGCCTTCCTCATATCGGTGTAAAAAAAACATCAGTAGTGTGATCCAAAGGCGAATATGCCAACCCACTAAACCAGTATACTCCCCAAAACGTACAACAAAAGCCTTTCTTGATTTGTCAGGTACGCGATTAGATTTTACGAATCTGAGGTTAGATCAAAATTAAAGACAACACTTTTTTTTCCTGTTTGTGTCCTCTCCCACCCAATAAGGAATGCCATTTAATGCTAATTTTGAGTTTGAATTGGGTTCAAGTAAGAACGAAACCACAGTCAAATCAATCCAAAAATTAATTCTTGAACTTTGTGATTTGACATGGGTTTCAACAGAAGACACCAAAAGAAGATGGAGGAAGATAAAAAGTTTTACCAAACTGACTTAGTGGATCCCATAGAAAGTCTCTAGTCGAATGTATGAAACCGAGTAAACCTTCGCACAACCTAATCATCGTCATTTGTTTGCATTCCAGGGGAGGTTTTGCACAGAGAAGTTTGGGGGATGACTTTTTTTAAGAAGAACAAGTTTGTTCTCAGAAACAGGAAGAGCAAGAAGTTCCTTTCTAGGTTTTTTTTAGTACAGAAGTGCGAAATATGGCCTTTGTACTCATGTTTCCTTATTATAAGCATGGTTGGAGATTTTGAAAAATGGAACAAATCGCTTTAGTTATTTAATAGCGATTTATCGGTAAGATGGGGATTTATTGGAACAAAAAATGGATAAATTTTAATACTTTAATAATATTTTATATATTAGTCTAATTTATAATATGATATACTATTAAAAAATATTTCATAGCGATATATCGGATTTTAAAAATCAAATCGGTCAAATATTTTTTAACGATAAATCGGTGATTTATCAGCGATTTTTGAAAAATCGAACGATTTTTAGAACACTGATTATAAGGGTATAATAATCATATTTCCTTATTATAAACGTATACGGAATTATATTCATGTTTCCTTAGATATTTTTATTAATGATTAATTGCAATGTAGACTAGCTTAAAATCCGTGCGATGCACGGATTTTTTTAACTGTTATTGAAATACGTTGATAAATATTTTTTAAAAAATTGAAATATGAATGAGGGACGAAACACTATGTAGAAGTACTAGTCAAAGTAGTAGTTGCATGTTAAATTACCATCAACTAAATTTATTTTTTCTAAAAAATTTGGAATAACATTTAATAAGATGGGTCTTGACTAGGGCTGATTATTCGGTTATTCGGTAACTTATAAACTAAAATATAATAAGGTTACCGAATACCGAATAAGAACAAAAACCATAACCGATTAGTAAACCGAAATAATTTCGGTTATTTTACCGAACTGAAATATTTATCTTGATTAAAACCGAATACTGAATTAAATCAAATTAAATAACCGAATTAGAAAAAAAAATAATTTTCTAGAAATTCTTAGAATGTGAAACAAAAATACAAGAACACCAAAGTTGTAACAGAACAAGATCACAACTCAATACTCAGGAAGCTAATAGAAGATCACAACAAAAAAAGAATAATTTCTGCTGCAAAAATCTACTTCAGTTTATTATAATCTTTCTTGGCTAATAGAATATGCATTAGCATCAGGTCAACTAAACTCTATAATGCTCATCATTAAGTGTCCATATCTCACTAATCTAAGCCATATATAAGAGGTCATATATACCATCCTACGGACTGATTGCAACCTCCAAAAGAGAATAATAAAAGGAACATTTGTTGCTCAATTTCACTTGAAATGAGTACTGAAAACGAAGATGAAGGATACTAATTCAATGTATTCCCAGAACTTCTGCATAGAGTTTTCTTGTATATTAAGAGTTGTAGCAATAACATTAAGTGCATATAATTTAAAACAGAAAAAGAACATAACAATGCAGAAAAATAGAAAAAGAATGATCAAATAGAAACCAAAATTAAAATAGAAATCCGTTATGGGAACCACACACAAATCCAATATACCCTCAAATACACATTCCCTTCAAATACTCAAATATAAAGAAGAGTTTGCACTCACCTCAATATCAATTTATATCTTAAACCAAACCCTAGAAATCAAATCATCAAATCAACTCATCATGGGAAACATAGAGAAGATGATGAACCAGATCATGGAGCTAAAATTCACCGCAAAATCTCTGCAATGGCAAGCACATAAGTAAGCATAATTTATATCAACTTATGTGTATTGTATCATGTACACATAAGTTGCCATGGCTGCCTAATTTCTTTTACACACACATTTTCTTGAGGCATGTATTTTTTTGACCTTGTATCATTGTTTGCATGTTGACAAATTGTAAACTATCAATTTAGTAAACTTCTGTACATGATTGATTAGTCAATATTCTTCGATCATTTAGTATTCCTAAAAAGTCTTGGGAGTGAGCTAGTCAGAATTTTTAACTAATCTAGGTATCATACACTATTTGAACAACATTTATACTAAATTTTGAGTTATGTACCCATGTACATAATTTGTTATGTGAAAAACAAATCTAAATAACTCTAGATAATTTTTGTATTAATGCAATTTTTAAGAATATTTAATGATTATTTTTAATAATCTAATCATACAAATATAAAAAATATTAACGAATCTAAATATTATTATAGATAAATTTTGTATTAACGCAACTTTTAAGAATATTTAACAATTCAATCATACAAATATAAAAAATCATGTCAAAATAAATGTATAATGAAGGGTAAGTTTATGTTATAGATTAATGATTATTATAATTTTCTTTTGTCATGTCAATGACGGATATAAATTTCATTTTTTAATTTGGTTAAAAAATGATCAATTCAAATTCATTAAATTAGTTGTCAATTTTCATTCATGCTTAATTTTTTATATGATATATATTCATGTTTTTATGGTTGGATTTTCAATTATAATATTAAATAATACTTCCTCCATTTCTCACGTTTTTATACAAATAAATTGGTACGGAGATTAAGAAAATGTGTAAAATAATGGAGAAAAATAAGAAAAATGAGTAAAGTGATGGCATCAATTAATGTTTAATTTATAAATTGAGAATGGTGGGACAATGTGATAGATGTAATTAATTTTAATATTATAAATTGTTATTATTTTTATAAATTTTTGGAATGTAAAAGAATAAGAAGAGCATCCAAGAATGAAAAGTGCAAAGAAAAATAGATGGGACATGGGAGTATGTATTTAAGCCATGTTGTTGTATTTTTTAATCTAACTATTTTTATAAGTAATCTTTTAAAACTCCATGCTCCGTTTTTTATTTTGTTGGACCTAGTTTTGGATGTATGTGTTAGAATAAATTATGTAAATAAATATAATATAAAATAAATACATGTATTTTTCAATCCAAATTATGAATATAAATTAATAATAAGAACGTACATGAATTGAGAAAAATCACTAATGATCTTCGGAGAATACGAAAAGTGTGATTATTTGAAGATTTTGATTTTCATTATTTTCCTTTGACAGTAAGAATGGGATATGTGTCTTTAGTTTGAACAATGCAACCTTTTGGTGGTTGTAATTTAAAAAAAAAAAAGATGATGATTACTTGAAAATTTTAATTTTCATTATTTTCCATGATATGTTGGGTTTCTGAAAACTTTAATCGATTTATCATTTAATCCAACTAACAGGATTAACAAAAGGGGACATTGATGAATCTATCTATTATATTATTAATAGCACAGCAAGGGTTTTGGCAATACAATTTAATCCACCCCATGACCTCCCATGACCTCTAAGGTAGAAGTGAGAGTCCTTACCACTATGCTAGACATGAGACTTGAACATATTTTAAAACTCATCATTAATATATCGTGAGACAACTCTCATATATAATATTAATGATAAAAAATTGTTGTTAGAAAGAATTGAACCCTTGACCTCTAACTTAGAAGGGAGATTCCTTACCACTAGGCTATACAACAATTTTGAAAAGATTATAAAACAAATTATTAATATATCGCGAGATAACCCCCATATATTATATTAATGATAAAAAAAATTTCCTAATGAGAATTGAATCAATGACCTCTAACTTATAATAAAGATTCCTTATCACTATGCTACATCAATTTTGAGTATATTACAAAACTCATTATTAATATATCACTAGACAATTTAATTATCATGAAATTACTAAATACCCCTCCTATATTATATTAATGATAAAAAAATTGTTTCTAATGAAAATTAAACCCCTTACCTCTAACTTAGAAGTTAAATTTTTTACCACTATGCTAGATATCAGTTTTGAGAATATTTTATTTTTGGTTATATACATCATGAATAGATAATCTTTTAGATATATTTTGCGTACTAAGCATTAACATGTTCAAGCACCATTTAATTTTAAAGTATCATAAATACATACTAACATTATTTTACTAGCAAGCCTGTGCCTTGCGAGGGCTATAACTGATATGTATTCGTTCTATTAATTTATACGTACGGCTTTCCATTGCCTACAATACTACTCATTGGCTTTCATATTGACATCGGTCAAAACTAACAATCACCACTAAACAACTTTCTTCCACCCTCTCAACAAGTGGATGGAATCCCAACATTCCCACACGCTATGCAGACCATCAAAGGCGCCCAATGTACTTTAGCGATTACAAAAAAAACAACTACTCATTCAAGTAAGACGGCCATGATTATGATTGAGGATATCATCAAATACAAAAAACATCACCAATCACTCAACAATAATTAGCGCCGCCATTAATCCCGTCATCGTCAACGCTTGCTTCACTGCCGAAACTAAACATCCAAATGTCTTTAAAAAAACCAACGGGATTGTTTGATAATGTAAAGCATATCCACTAAAACATTTGAGCAATGCACACCTGCCTCGGGTCTCCAGAAAACTCAATGCATAATTAAGTATTTGTCACAACTGTGATTGGAACCAATGATTATATGACTACAGCCCGAGCATTACTCTTGTAATAGATTATGTTTGCTTCTTCAATACATGGCCACAACACACTATTACCTACCGAAGTGTATTTTTTTCTATCCATGAGAATGTTATATATGGTATTACAGACCCTCTCACTCTCACTTCAGTACATTATAAGGATTGAAAAATTATATAATGACAATGTGCTAGAACATGCCCATGCTTCGCACGGGCTACAAAGCTAGTTTTATTTAAATGGCTAAATCAACCCTGGGAATATCTATACTATTATATTAAAGCCGAAACATTGAAAGTTTTGGTTTTCTCCTAAGTTTTGGTTTTCACTCTAATTATTTAATTTTTAATTATTTATAATATAAAACAAATTAAATGAATTCCGTTAAACCAATACAGAGTAATATTTTATATTTACACCATTACTAATACAGCTAAACTTAAAACCTCCGTTGACATACAGAACTCTAATTCTTCTAAACCTCATCTGCGCAATCTTCATCAATTCAATACACAATCTTCTTCGGCTTTTCTCTTCTTTTTCAACACCATATATCAAACATAAATACTTTTCACATAGCCGTTAGATCTAATAATAAGGAATATTCTTTATTTAAATCCCTCTTCCAAAGATCAAGGTTCAAATCCCATCAACAACAAATTTACATTAAGATTTTATATTATTAATTCTAATCAA
This sequence comes from Kitagawia praeruptora, assembly GCA_037693485.1. NCBI lineage: Eukaryota > Viridiplantae > Streptophyta > Magnoliopsida > Apiales > Apiaceae > Kitagawia > Kitagawia praeruptora. The sequence goes on along the minus strand of CM075345.1, from coordinate 5,879,948 downwards.
TACATATCATTTATTAAACTATTATTATTACTAATAAATTCGTAATAAATTATTCTCTATTTTATTTAATTATATAATTTTAAAAATATTTAAAAGTAACCCGTGCTTCGCACGGGCTATAAGCTAGTATGGTAGTAATAAATAAAAACTGAAAACAATCATTAATATTCCTGCTCCTTTTAATCTCCTTAGTTGGATTTAACGTTTGAAAATTAAAAACGTTTGAAAAGTAAAACCATCATTTTGTTTTTTGAAATTGCAACCATCAAATTGTTGCGTGGTCCAAATTATAGCCACCCAAATGCATTAAAATCTTTCCTGAATTATTGCGACGTTTTCTTCAAATTAAATGACTTTCTCATGTAGCCAACTTCTTAAGCAATTTATTTCGTGTTTCTGAATGAAAGGTCAAAGAAAAAAAAAAGCTACTTTGTGTATGTTTGTCCTGAATATTTCCTTGATAGTCCGTTCCATAAAAATTGGCACTTTAATTTATAAAATTTTAAAGTTAAATTTTGATTGATACTAATTAAAATTGTTATTAGACACAAAATTTTTGGAAAAGACATCATTAAAAATGTATTTAATTTATTATCTGATTTGATTTTTAAACATATTAAACTATGGGATTGATGTTCCTGAGTTTGTCTCAAAAAAATTACCTGAGCTAACTATGATTCTCATATTAATGCACGAGGGTATAACTGTAATTACAAACTTTTTTTTAGAAGATTTTCAATATTTACAAAAATACCACAATATGTTTATACTGTAACCTCAGGTAACTCTGCTGAGGTAACCTCAGCAGCTTTTTTCTCTTAAACTATTAATTAGAAATTCATGACTTGCGGTATTATTTTTAGAAATAATGCCCAAAATACACTACTTTTGCTTGATCCCTGCCCAAAATGAGCTGGGATCCTCTGTCCCCTTCCTCCGTGTCTCCTTCGTGTCCCCTTCTTTTTTCAATACAAAAAGAGTGCCCCTGCGGGGCCCATTTTAAATAAAAAATATTTTTATTTAAAATGGGCCCCGCAGGGGCACTCTTTTTGTATTGAAAAAAGAAGGGGACACGGAGGGGACACGGAGGAAGGGGACAGAGGATCCTGACCCGCCCAAAATACCCATGTGCGCGAGACACCGCCCAAAATATCCACAGCCTACGCATTCTGTGCATGCGTAGCCTGGGATACGCATGTTCAACATGCGTATCGCAAGTCACGCATTCACAGAATGCGTATTGACGTCATCATGACGTCATTATTTCGAAAGGCTGGTCGGCGTTCTCTGAGGCGAAAAATTGCCATTCCAATCTTCTCCCCCATTCATGACATTCCGCAACATCAAGTACTAATTATGGTATCAAAACGAAGCCCAGAGCTTCCTATGCATTTTAATACTTCGATTTGTTTGCTTTTGGCCCTGTAGGGGCGTGTAAAAACTCGTCGGTAAACAAATCGGAAAAAATGGGTTTGAATGGGGTTTTTAAATCCGACAAATAAACTGGAAAACGATTTACACATGATTGTAGAGGATGAAAAGGCGATCAGTTTGGTGTATACTATGCAATTGATCGATGCTTGTAGACAGTGAATGAAGTGGTTGAAAAACGAGTAGAAAACGTCCGACAACGACGGTAGAAAACGATGAACAGTGATCGTATATACGCATGTTGGTCTTGCGCATCACTAAAGACACATTCCCAGAATGCGTATATAAGGTTACTGTACGTACACGAATGGAAATGTCAAATTTGCAAAGTAGACGCATTGTAAGGATGCGTGGCCAAGGAGCACGCAATTTCAAAATGCGTATACGCTCCACGCATGTGTATAATGCGTGGTCCGTCGGTAAAAAAGAGCACTTCCATCCGTAGGTATTTTGGGCAGCTGGAATTAATTGGTGGGCATTTTGGTTTTTCACCCATTCTTTTTAAGGGACAAACGATGATGTGTTTTTCTTCCAAAAGATTTTAATTTTTTTTCTCTTAACTTCTATTTTTGAAGAATTAAGAATTGTATTTAAAAAAAATAAATAATGGTTTGTTCGAGCAGGGGTAGATTATTTTAAATTGACATGTAAAATATGTATATGGGGGCGTGAATTAATTCTTTTTATATTAATGTGCTAGAATAACAATACAATGATTAACCATCAAAGACTGACCGAACATCTGATCTTAATATTTGATGAGACTAAATATATTGTTATATTATATGGAATTAAAACATTTATTTTGGATCCTTGATCCTGAATTCCATTCTCATTTATATGATATTTGCTGACTTCATATTGTATTTATGAGATTAGGTTATTTTCTCATGTTATCATCTAATCATCTTTATAATTATCTTTATAATTATCTTTATAATTTTAGATGTAAAAATCATCTAATCTCAGAAATGATCTGAAGCCCATTCAACTCGCTTATTACTTTCTGTTATTACTTTCTAAGTTATAAGTTTATAACTTATAACTGATTGAAAGACAATTGAAACTGATATAATTTCGATATTAACTATTTGACTTAATTGCATTTTGCACCCCTGTACTTAAACAAAAATTCACTTTGGTGCCTACTATTCAAACAATTGCAATTTGCATCCCGATTGTTTCAATCTCGTTACAGTTTGCACCCCTTTAACGATTTCAAGCTAATTTTGACCATTAACGTTATAGTTTCAGTTTTTAATTATTATATTAAACAATTCACTTTGAAAAAAAGTAAGAAACAAAATTTAAAAATTGATTTTTTTTCAAAATAATTGAAAAAAAACACAAAATCCTAAATTTATGATGTTTATTTTATGGATAATATTTTGAAAATTATGACAAATGTAGTTTATATTTAAATAATATTTTACGAGAATTTATTAATGTAAATATTTAAAAAAATATGAATTATAAATTATATTTTAAAATATCTGTGAATTGTAGATAAAATGTTGGTAAATCTTAAAATTATAAAAGTAATTGAAATAATTTAATTTTAAAAATTATTGTAGAGTATAATGACCAAAATATCTTCATTTTGACTAACGGTCACGGTCAAAATTAGCTTGAAATCGTTAAAGGGGTGCAAACTGTAACGAGATTGAAACAATCGAGATGCAAATTGCAATTGTTTAACTATTTTTGTGTGATTAATCAATATATATATATAAAGGAGGGTACGCGGGAGTTTAGGTGGCGCTCTAAGATCGTCTCAATCTATTTTTCTAATTTTCTAGAATTTTAGAATTTTAAACACTTATAAATGTAAAAATATCATTTAACATATTAGAAGTTGAATAGGTGTTCGAATTTATAGGAAGACATATGATTAGAAGTTCTATTGGAAATATAATAAGTATTTATAAAACATATGATTAAAAGTTCTATTGAAAGTAGAATAGGAGTTCGAATTTGTAGAGAATAAGAGTTCAAATTTATAGAAAAATATATATAAATAAAAGTTTCTATTGGAAGTAGAATAAGTATTTATAAAGCATAAGATTAAAAGTTCTATTGGAAATAGAATAGGAGTTCGAATTTATAGAGAATAAGAGTTCAAATTTATAGAAAAACATATAAATAAAAGTTCTATTAGAAGTAGAATAGGTGTTTGAATATATAGAGCATCCATATAACTAAATATTTTATAGAAAGTACGATCTTCTTAAATTATATATTTTTTATATAAGTTAATTATACTTCTATTAGGAAAATTTATTCAAAAATCCAAAACTATTATCATAAAAAAAAGTCATCGTATTTAAAAAGAAAATAATTGATGTGTTATAAAAGAACATTCTCATGCAATATAAGTTTCAAAATAAAAATTTAAATCATTATTAATTTATAGGACATGATTATAAATTATAAAATAATTTATAGGACATGATTTAAGTTTGTAGTAACAAATTATATTGTTTCAAAGATGTTTTGTTTGTAACACACAATTTATTTTTAATCATCAATATCAATCAATATATCAATCATCAATATATCAATATCTATATATAAAGGAGGGTACGCGGGAGGTTACGTGGCGCTCTAAGATCGTCTCAATCTATTTTTCTAATTTTTTAGAATTTTGGGAATTTTAAACACTAATAAATATAAAAATATTTTTTAACATTTTAGAAGTAGAATAGGTGTTCGAATTTATAGAGAAAAAGAGTTCGAATTTATAGAAAATACATATAATTAGAAGTAGAATAGGTATTTATAAGGCGGAATTCATTTTTCAATTTTATTAGAGGTTCATAATTTATGCATTATTAATGAAAATTTAATCTAACATATTCGAAGTAAAAAAGACATCCGAATTATAAAGAAGTAGAAATAGAATTAACTTTTTCAACCTATTAGAAGTAGAATTTATAAACCAAAAGACATAAGTGTAACAAATCCCTATATAAAAAAACCTTATTAATTTTAGAGGATCTGCGTTATTTTCTTTAATCTCAACGTTATTAATTTTAGAGGGTATGTATTGTACTGGCTTCATGAGTAAATAGTCTTGGATTGATATCAGATGCCTATCACATGTTATTCGATTATGCAGCTTTGGCATTAATATGTTATTAATCATCGATCAATATCAATATATCAATCATCAATCAATATTTACAAAGGAAGATATGCGGGAGTTTAGGTGGCGCTTTAATATCGTTTCAATAGATTTTTTCTAATTTTTTAGAATTTTACCATATTAAATGTTAATAATTAATAAAAAAATACTTTAGAAATAGAATAGGTGTTCGAATTTTAGAATAGGATACGCGGGAGTTTAGGTGGCGCTCTAAGATTGTCTCAATCTATTTTTTTAATTTTTTAGAATTTTAAAATTTTAAACACTTATAAATATAAAAATATCATTTAACATATTAGAAGTTGAATAGGTGTACGAATTTATAGAGGAGAAGAGTTCGAATTTATAGGAAGACGTATGATTAGAAGTTCTATCGGAAGTAGAATAAGTATTTATAAAGCATATGATTAAAAGTTCTATTGAAAGTAGAATAGGAGTTCGAATTTATAGAGAATAAGAGTTCAAGTTTATAGGAAAAACATACAAATAAAAGTTTCTATTGGAAGTAGAATAAGTATTTATAAAGCATAAGATTAAAAGTTCTATTGGAAGTAGAATAGGAGTTCGAATTTATAGAGAATAAGAGTTCTAATTTATAGAAAAACATATAAATAAAAGTTCTATTAGAAGTAGAATAAGTGTTTGAATATATAGAGCATCCATATAACTAAATGTTTTATAGAAAGTACGATCTTCTTAAATTATATATTTTTTATATAAGTTAATTGTACTTCTATTAGGAAAATTTATTCATAAATCCAATACTATTATCATAAAAAAAAAGTCATAGTATTTAAAAAAAAGAATTGATGTGTTAACATTATAAAAGAATATTCTCATGCAGGAATCCTAAATAAAAATAGGAGTATCTATAATATAAAGAAAAAATAAGATATATTTTCATTTTCTAAAACTCCATAAATTTTAGAAAGTCTAGATAAAGTATAAATTGGAATTCACTCTATTTTTTAGGTTTTAATTTTAAGGAAAATAGTTGTTGTACGTGTAAGATAAGTATCATTAATAATATGTAATGAATTTGGAATTTAATTCGACCTAAACGCGAGCGGCTCGAAACGTGTTTAACGGGAAGACGGCTCACTATAAAAGATTGTATTAGTTATTAAAATATCATTTTGATGTTATAAATTTTATTTTATTTTTAGAATTTGATTTTTATGGATAAACATTATCATACAAGTGATATATGTAAAAGTTAGGCTTTTGGTCTTAACGAGGGAGCGGATAAATAGTAATAACCGTGTTTAACGAGAAAGCGATTCATTAGAGAAGACCGTATAAAGATGTTTGAATATATAAGAAATACATAAAATAAAATGTTTTATTAGAAGTAGAATACGAGGACGGTGGAGACGTCTTACACGATTTTTAAAACTATATATCTTTTTTCCTAGAAATCCTTTATTTTTTTATACAAGTTAATTATATTTGCACTAGAAAAATATATCCATAAATTTAATATCATTTCCGTAACGAAAAGTCTTCGAATTTAATTTTTTTTATATGTTAACATAATAGAAAGACATTCCCATGCGGAAGTTGTAAATAAGTACATGAATATCTATAATATACAGAAAATATAAGATGTATTTTCATTTTTAAAACTCTATAAATATTAGAAAGTTTAAAGATATAAAAATTGGAATTTACTTTCTTTATATAATTAGTTAGAATTTTGGTTCCAAATAAGAGCGACTCGAAACGTATTTAACGGGAAGACGACTCACTAAAAAAGATTGTATTAGCTATTAGAATTTGATATTGATGTCATATTTTTTTTATTTTTATTGTTCGATTCTATGGATAAAAAATATTATATAAGTCTTTATAATATGGAACCGTTTGACTTACCTTAAAATGAGTAGCTTACGGCTTATAAGCATAAGTATCATATAAGTGATAAGTAGATCAGAAATTATAAGTCAGTAGAGTGTTTGGTAAATCAAAACTTATAAACCAGTAGATTGTTTGGTAAATCAGAACTTATATAAGTTAATATTTTTTATTATTTTCAAAATATTTGTTTTTTAATATATATCAATGGATGTCAATGTATAGATATCGATGTGTAGAGAAATTTGATATATGCCCATCAATTTTTTAATAAACGGAACAAAAGATATTTGATTTTGAAGATTTAAAGGATATTATATATTGCGTGCATCGAGAAATAAGAATAAGTTGAAAGTTGAATGTTAGGATTTCTTAGGGCCCGTTTGTTTCCACTTATTACTGTGAGCTTATGGCTTATAAGTTCATAAGTAGGGATGGCAACGGGTCGGGTCGGATCGGGTTTGGTCAAATCCAAATCCAAATCCAAAGTTTTCGGATCGGGTCTGGATCCGGGTTTGAAAATCAAGATCCAAATCCAAATCTTCGGGTTTTATCGGGTTTCGGATCGGATTCGGGTCTAAATCGGGTTTTTAATTCAAAATTCAAAAATTAAAATAATCACATTAAGCAAAACATAAAAGAAAAAATATATTTAAAATTTTAAATATAAAAATATTATAGTTGCATACAAAATATAGAATATTATAAATAAAATTTAAAAATGATAATAAAATAAAGATTATATATATGTATTTATATAAATATATTAGAATTTCAATAAAAAAAATATAAGATTGTGATTCGAATAAATAAATCAAAATTGTGGATATAAATATATGTGATCATTTTGTATATTTGTTTGATATGTATCTCAAATATATAAAATGATATACTAAATATTAATAAATATTAAATGTATGTAAATGTGTGTGTGTATATATATATATATATATATATATATATATATATATATATATATATATATCGGGTTTTTATCGGGTTTCGGGTTCGGAGCGGGTTTGGATCGGGTTTCGGGTTTCGGGTCGGGTAACGGATCGGGTTACCTAAGATCCAGATCCAGATCCAAACTCTTTCGGGTCCAAAAATAAGATCCAAATCCAAATCCAAATCCAAAAAATCGGGTTCGGGTAGACCCAAACGGATCGGATCGGATCGGGTATCCGTCGGATCGGGTTTTTTTGCCATCCCTATTCATAAGCACTTATAAGGGGTGTTTGCCAAAATAAGTTTTAGCTCAACTTATAAATCCATAAATTGAATGTTAAGAATCCTTAACTTTCAACTTATAACTTATAACTTATTCTCGATATACGCAATATATAATATCCTTCAAATCTTCAAAACCATATATCTCTCGATCCATTCATTAGAAAATTGATATGTATATATCAAATTTCCCTATTCATCGAGATCTATCCATTGATATCCATTGTTATATATAAAACAACAATATTTTGAAAATTATTAAAAAAAGTTAACTTATAAGTTCTGATTTACACAAACAGTCTACTGATTATAAGTTCTGATTTACCAAACACTCTACTGACTGCTCTACTTATCACTTAAATGACATAAGTGCTTATAAGCCATAAGCTACTTATTTTAAGATACTCCAAACATAGTGGGTGTTTGGGGTATCTTAAAAAATGTAGCTTATGACTTATAAGCACTTATGTCATATAAGTGATAAGTAGAGCATAACTTATAAGTCAGTAAAGTGTTTGGTAAATCAGAACTTATAATCAGTAAACTGTTTGGGTAAATCAGAACTTATAAGTTAACTTTTTTCTATAATTTTCAAAATATTTGTTTTTTATATATAACAATGGATGTCAATGAATAGATCTCGATGAGTAGAGAAATTTGAGATATACGTATCAATTTTCTAATGAATGGATCGAGAGATATATGGTTTTGAAGATTTGAAGGATATTATATATTGCGTATTTCGAGAAATAAGTTATAAGCATAAGTTGAATGTTAGGATTTCCTAACATTCAACTTATGTGATTATAAGTTATAAGTTGAGCCAAAACTTATTTTGGCAAACACCCCCCATAAGGACTTATCAACTTTTAAGGCATAAGTTGGTCAGAAAATGAGTTGCCAAACAGACCCATACACTTAACATTCAACTTATCAACATATAAGTTATAAGTTGAGTTAAAACTTAAATAGACAAACATCCCCCATAAGCTCTTCTGGGCTTATAAGCCATAAGCCACCAACTTTAAGATGAAACAAACAGGCACTATATATTAAAGTTGAGATTTTGATTTTAACGAGAGAGCGGTCCAATCGAAAGAATAGTGTTTAACAAGAAATCGGTTCATTAAAAAATGATATTTAATTATTAAATTTTAATACTAATATTATAATATAACATAAATATATTAATTATTTTAAAAAAATATTATAACGCCGCCGTGAAGCGCGAGAGCTTATGTGGCGCTCTAAGATCGTATTAATCTATTTTTCTAATTTTCTAGAATTTTATAATTACAAACACTAATAAATGTAAAAATATCATTTAACATATTAGAGGTAGAATAGGTGTTCGAATTTATAGAGGAGAAGAGTTCAAATTTATAAGTAAGACATATGATTTGAAGTTCTATTACAAGTAGAATAAGTATTTATATTGCTTATGATTAAAAGTTCTATTGGAAGTAGAATAGGAGTTCGAATTTATAGAGAATAAGAGTTCAAATTTATAGAAAAATATATAAATAAATTCTATTAGAAGCAGAAAAATATCATTTAACTTATTAGAAGTAGAATAGGTGTTCGAATTTATAGGGAAGACATATGATTAGAAGTTCTATTGGAAGTAGAATAAATATTTATAACGCATATGATTAAAAGTTCTGTTGGAAGTAGAATAGGAGTTTGAATTTATAGGGAATAAGAGTTCGAATTTATAGAAAAAACATATATATATAAATTATATTAGAAATAGAATATGTATTAATTTTAACATATTAGAAGTAGAATAGATGTTCGTATTTATAGAGAATAGTTCGAATTTATAGGGAAGAAATATGGTTAAAAGTTCTATTGGAAGTAGAATAAGTATTTATAACGCATATGATTAAAAGTTCTGTTGGAAGTAGAATAGGAGTTCGAATTTATAGAGAATAAGAGTTCGAATTTATTAGAAAAAACATATAAATAAAAATTCTATTAGAAGTAGAATAGGTCTTTGAATAAATAGAACAGACATATAATTAAATATTTTATTGAAAGTATGATCTTCTTAAATTATTCTTTTTTATATAAGTTAATTATATTTTTATTAGGAAAATTTATTCATAAATCCAATACTATTGTCATAAAAAAGTCATCGTTTTTTAAAAAGAAAATAATTGATGTATTAACATAATAAAAGAACATTGTCATGTAAGAATCCTAAATAAATACAGGAGTATCTATAATATAAATAGAAAATAAGATGTGTTTTCATTTTCTAAAACTCCATAATTTTTAGAAAGTCTAGAATAAATATAAATTGGAATTCGCTCTATTTTTTAGGTTTTTATTTTAAGAAGTAAGTTGTTATGTAAGATAAGTATAATCAATAATATGTATTGAAGTTGGAATTTCGATCCCAAATGAGAGCGCTCAAAACGTGTTTAACGGGAAGACGATTCACTATAAAAGATTGTATTAGTTATTAAAATATTATATTGGTGTTATAAGTTTTATTTTATTTTTAGTATTAGATTTTTATGGATAAACATTATCATATAAGTGATATATGTAAAACTTAGGTTTTTGATTTTAACGAGTGAGCGAATGAATAGTAACAACCGTGTTTAACGAGAAAGCGGTTCATTAGAGAAGACTGTAAAAAAAATGTTTGAATATATAAGGAATACATATAATAAAATGTTTTATTTGAAATAGCATACGAGTACGGTGGAGACATCTTATACAATTTTTTAAAACTATATATTTTTGTTCTTAGAAATCCTTTATTTTAATTTTTTTATACAACTTAGTTAGAAAAATATATCAATAAATTTAATATTATTCCCGTAATGAAAATTCTTCGTATTTAATTTTTTTTTGATAAGGTAACATAACAGAAAGGCATTCCCATGCGAAAACTGTAAGTTTAAAGAATATAAAATTTGGGATTACTCTTTTTATATAATGAAGTTAGAATTTCGATTCCAAATAAGAGCGGCTCGAAACGTATTTAACGGGATGACGGCTCACTAGAAAAGATTATATTAGTTATTAGAAATACTGATGATATAATTTTTTTTATTTTTACGATTCGATTTTAAGGATAAAAATTATTATATAAATTCTTTATAATATATGTTAAAGTTGGGATTTTGGTTTCAACGAGAGAGCGGCTCAATCGAAAAAATCATGTTTAACAAGAAATCGATTTATTACAGAAGATTATTTTATTATTAAAATTTAATATTAATATTATAATATAACATAAATGTATTGAATTTTTTTAAAATTTTGTAACGTCGCTGCGAAGCGCGGCTTTATGGACTAGTTTTGATTAAAATAGAAGTATATATTGAGATTATTCTCTAATTTCTTTGCAAATCCTCGGCCTTTTACATAACTTTGGACTTTTATTTTTCTTTCCTTCTTCTAATTGGATCACAAAAGCAAGATATTCCTCCAAGGCTCCACCCATAGGCTGCTACATTTTTCTCTCCATATATAATTCGTGAACATCGTGTGCATGAAAAAAATGGAATCGTCAATGCATATTCATATATCAGACCATCTACGACAATAAACTTTAGCTAGATTAAATATTAAATATGTCATATATCATATTTAACAGTTATATGTAATTAGGAAAATAATATTTCTCAACCAATTATTTTTTTCCGGTAAAATTATAGTCAATTTCATAATGAAAACTATGGCTGGTATAATGAAAAAAAGGAGTATTTTCTATTTTGTAAGATATCACAATTTTTTAAGATGTTAGAAAAAACAAGGCCACAGACGATTTTTTTTTTTTTTTTTAAATCTCTTGCATTACTCTTTACAAAATAACGTAAGAAGGATTAAATTTGTACAGTAATTCCATATTTGGGAGGGAACACAATTCCCTATTTGGGATGACAAATATGTGGGAAATACAATGATCTAATATGTCTCTTTTTGACTTTTAAAATATCTGCGGATCTACCTGAATTGACGGCCGTGATTTTTCAAATACACGTATATTGATTACGATAATTTGATTCCACATTTTTAGACTTTTCTTTCGAATGAATTTTTTGACTTTGCCTATATGAATTATTTTTCTCCTAGTAGGGCGCCTTTGCTTCGTACACGTAATATTTTCTAAGTCATTAAAAATTATTTTTTATTTATAATTTTTGAAAGAACGGAAATAATCTAGATTACATATGTAAACAATATTGAGCGACCAGATTTGGGAAAGAATATTACAAAAATACCAAATTTTCTCAAAAATGTTATGTGTAATTAATGTAAAGATAATTTTTCTAAAAATAAGATAAAACTCGGCATGTATCATTATACATTCACAAATGAAATTTCATCACATATCATGGATTCATGGCATCAGATAAAAATTTTGAATTTTTTTGAAAAATCTAACGCTACTCAATTACCCAAATAGAAAATTTGTAGATTTTTTATGTTTGGTGAGATAATTAAGCTAGTGGGCCCTGGCCTACATGTCGGCCATTCTTTGACATACGAATAATACTACTCCCTACACTACTAGTCCAGGAAAGCATATAAATATTATGCAAGATCTGAATTGAGAGATATAGAATTTACACGTTTTTTGGCATTGTTTTTGGAGAGAATTATGGTGAATATTTTTAAGATATTAGAACCACTAGTAAACGGGGCGGTGAAACTAGCTGGGTTGACACCTAAACTAGTAGAGATCGAACCCGGAACAGTACTAAATATTTGGGTACCAACCGAAACCTTGAAAACCACCACAAAAGTTGCTAACAAGCCTGTTGTTGTGTTTCTTCACAGCTTTTCTGCCAACGGCATTCTCACGTGGCTTTTTCAAGCTATATCTTTATCGGGCACGTACTCTGTTTACGTGCCCGATTTCATATTTTTCGGCGATTCTACTACTGATAAATGCGATCGAACATCGACTTTTCAAGCCGAATGTGTGGCCAAAGGATTGCAAAAACTAGGAGTGGAGAAATGTACAATTGTTGGTCTTAGTTATGGTGGGATGGTAGGGTTCAAGTTGGCAAGAAATTATCCGGACTTGGTTGAGTCCATGGTGGTTTCGGGCACAGTGATGGAGATGACGGAGTCGATCACCGCAGCTTCAATGGCAAAGTTTGGTGGAGAGAGCTGGTCAGATTTGCTGATGCCGGAGACTGTTGATGGTGTAAAAGAGATGCTGACTGTTGGTACACATAAGTTGCCATGGCTGCCTAATTTCTTTTACAAACATTTTCTGGAGGTACGTTTGTGTACTGTTAGTTGGACCATGTGGACACAGGACACATTAATTATAACTGTCAATTCTAACGTCTGTGCAGGATTAATTTAGTCAATATTTTTAAATTCTTTTTATCCCATGCAATATTAGACAAGGAGGTGTTTCGAACTTGTGGGATTACGGGCCATTTGAACGACTTATTTGTTTTTTAAGTTCGTCTAGCACTAAATGAGTAAATTCTATCATTAAAATAATGGGTATGTTTGGGGTATTTAAAAAAATAACTTATGCTGGCAAAAAAAAAAAATACTTGTAACTTAAAGTGGGCAAATGTATAAGTGATAAGTAAAATTTTAAATTATAAGTTATTTAGGTGTTTGGATAATTTTACTTATAAGCACGTGACGTGTTTAGTAATTAAACTTATAAGTAAAAGTAAAAGTACTATTTTTGAAATAACAATTTTAAATTAAAGCAAGCAATAGAACTAAAAATTTACAAAAATTTGTTGCATAATAGTAAATTTTAGAAAATGAAAAAAATAAAAATTAATGAACAAAAGACGAAGGCACCATGAAATAAAGAATGAGATAAGTTGAGTTGAGTGGATGGAAATTAGAAAGATAATCTAAATTTAATTGATAACTAAAAATTCTGAATTATTAATTATTAAATTAAAATCTAATAAGTTGGAAACCTCAAAAGAAAGTTGGCGTGTCATTACTTTCAACTTATCTCTATATGAGTCCGATTGCAGTCCACACAAACTTGCACCCAACGCTATAAGAAAAACGGCTAAATATGATCGAAAACATTCGATCATATTTAACTAAATTTGACCAAAATTTCCTTGAAGAAAACAGACTTTAGGAAGGTGGTTCAGGTGAATTCGGTCGAATTAAGCTAAATATGACCGAATTTCTATTGATCATATTTACGCTGGTTAAATTTAGTAATTCGGTCGAATTTAGGTTAAATTCGATCGAATAATTCGGTCATATTTATGATAAATTTGACCGAATACTTCGGTCATATTTAAGATAAATTCGACCAAAATCGGTCGAAATTGATATTACTAAATTTGACCAAATTCAGTCGAATTATAAATTCGACCAAAAATACAAAATTTTGATATTTTTCAAATTTTGGTGAAAATTTCAAAATTTTAAAATTTTGGCACCCGAACTGCATTAAATTCGACCAAATTTGATCATATTTAACCGGGTCAGAATTGGTCGACCGAATTCGATCATATTTAATCGCGATCGAATTTAATCTTGTTTTCTTGTAGTGCAAACAGTCCCCATAAGTGTAACGGACTCATTAGCAAAAAAAAAAATTTAACGGACTTTTTTTTTTTTTGAAAGGAAAAATGTAACGGACTTATTATATCTGTTTTGTCGATTCCAAAACACCCATAATATAACTTTATATACTTACGGATATTGATGTTCGTTGTAGATTTAAAGTGCCTAGCAAACTTGTGTAAGTATAAGTTCTAAGTATAATATCAATATTGAGTAATGTTCAATATATATCATTTAAATGATAAAACTTTTGGATCATATATATTTAAATATATTATTTTGCACAATTTATTACAAAATAAATTTACTTTTATATTTTTTTTTTACATTTTATCCATTAAAAAGATTGTTGTACAAAAAAGTTTAGTTATAAAGGATTCATGTACCTGAGATGACTTAAAAGATTTTTAATACAAATTTAAGAATATTTAGATAAATTACTGAAAAAAGTTGATATTTATAAAAATGCCCTAGTGAACCACCTTTATAAACTCTTTGTGTGAGGAAAGATCCTTGAGGACAAGTCCAATTTTCTCTAGTTTTAGAGCCCGTTTGGCAATCATTTAAAGCTGGAGCTTTAAGTGATTTTTAACTTTAAGCTGAAAAATGTCTGTGTTTGTGTAATAAGTCTGAAAATGATTTAAAGTTAAAAAAACAGCTTTAAGCCAAAGTTGGTAGGAGATACTTTTTTTGAATGACTTATTTTATTTTGATGATTTTATTTGATTAAAGTTAATATCATCATTCAAATTAATTATTTATTAAATTTATTTTCATTTTAACATTTTAAATCATTCATAAGTTACCCATAATAAAAAATTATCCAAACAGATTTTGACTTAAAATTTTTACTTTTCACTTATCACTCTAAGCAACTTTAAGTAATAAGTAATAATTTTAAGCTTAGCTCTTAATCACATGTGTTTATGAATTTACCGCACAAATGCTTATTATAAAGATAATAATGTCTAGTTTGGCATTCCATATTAGTGGCTTGTAAATTGTAAAATATATTATTTACAAATTACAAAATTAATGAACTAAACGACCTCAAAATATCATGTGTGTACCTACTTATTTCCTATTTAACTTTAGAGAATAAGAATATTAAAGTTAATTTTAGGATCTTTCCCTTCATGAAATATTATATTAATTTGAGATATATCCTTTACTTTATTGATATAAAAATAAATTAAAATTGTATAAAATAAATATTTGATAATAAACGATTAGATTTGTTATTCACATGTGTTAGAAAAATCTTAGGATCTTTATTCTTTAACTTTAATTACAATTATATAAAAGATTTTAATAGCTTTATTTTTCATCTAATAGATTAAGATTTTAATTGTATATAGTTGTTTTAACTTCACATCATATTTTTAATATAAGCTTGATATATTAATCCAAATTATGTATTATAGATCGATTATAAATTATATATGTTCGATTATAATGATTTAGTATGGAATAAAGTTCTAATTAACTATTTGGTGCAGGTTATGTTTGATAACAGAAAAGAGAAAAATGAACTTTTGAAAGCCTTGGTCGTCAAGGACAAAGATGCAGATGCCCCCAATTACATCCAGGTTTTTTTACCATTAATTCTTTACAATGTACCTGAGCATTTTGAGTACCAAGCTTTGGTATTATAAGTTGTTAATTTAATATGGTAAATTGTGATCTGTAATTATAATTGAAGTCTATATAGACATAAAGATCAAAATTGTATCTTATTTTTAGGCTGGGATCCAACATACATATAACTCGTATATCTAATTAGACAAATGGTATTGAAAATTTTCAGAGGATTCATTTGTTGTGGAGTGATGATGATAAGATTTTCAACTCCCAAGTTGCTGAGAAAATCAAGGGGTAAGTATATTCCCTCATACATGTACATATTTTACAGCAGCTCATGCATTCTGTTTCACATTTACATTAGTCTTTCTTAATTAATTAGTACAATAGAACTTCAATAAATAAATATTCGATTAATTAGTACATTTCAATAAAAAATAAAAATTTTCGATTCCAACATGATACGGTCGTGCATTTTTAACCTCGATAAATGAATGAAATTTTACGGTCCCCAAAACCTGAGGGTTTCGTTAGGCTATATGCATGTACCTCATACGTACGTGTATATGTTTACAAATTAATATCCATTCAGATATGAAATCGTTATTTTTAAGAGTAAATACTATTGCAGAAAACTGGGAGATAATGCAAGTGTTGAATACATAGAGAAGGCAGGCCATTTGGCACCACTGGAGCGACCTTTTGTATACACTCAGCAGCTTAAGAAAGCTCTTGCTTCCTTCCAGACACTAGTTAAACAGAAATAGTTGTCGTGCAGCTTTTTCTTATGAAGAATCATGTTTATCCATTGATCCAGTGGGAAATGTATTAATGTTTTGACGTTGGATTGTTTAATTATTCTCAATTTTCAGATGAATGATACATTGATACCTCGCGCGATCTGTTTATAGCATATGACTATATGAGTCACTCTTAATTTTTACAATGTCACCTACATTATTTTGGGATCCCACAGTCCACTTATAATTTTTAGAGAAATTATCAAAAAATTTTTTTAATTTTTTTATGATTTTATTAGTTTTAAAAAATATTTGCAAAAATATCTTTTGCAACCAAAGCAATTTATTTTTACATTTTTCTGAATAATAATTTGAAATTGATTTTTACTTGTTAAACAATCTATTATGCAGCCAAATATGATTTCAGTTATTAAATTTTTAAAGTTGCATTTATAGTTGATTTTGGTTGATATCGGTTACAAATATGATTGTAAAAATTTCATAACATATTTTTGCATATATTTTATAAAAATTGTTATTTTTGTAAAATAATGTTTTTTTTTAAAAAAAAATTTCTGAACTTGAATATTTATGAAAAAATCCTCAACTTTTACCATATCTAAATTTTATAGATAAATTGAATAATTTTTCAAAGGTTATGTGGTTATCCTATGATTTTAATAATCTCGGTTATGTATTAATTAATTGACTAATCAGAAGTTAATAATAACAAAAATTAAATATATTATCATATATAATATTAAGGTAAAAGCATTATTTATCAGTAATCAAATACAAACATATTATCATGATTCGTGGATAAGGTCCTAGACGAGTGAGGAGGCTAAAATCATCTATACCCATAACCCATGTTCAAAAAATATGATTATTTTTTATAAAAAAAACCATTAATAATTGGTGGATCTGAAGTATTGAAACTGAAAAATATATCTAGTAATCATTATACAAAATAATGTACAAAATATGATTTAGAAATTTCTGGTGTGAATTGAGCTTCTTCATTCTTCAATGAATTATATATAATCCATTATATATGTAGTCTCCACTCCAAAATTTTATTTACCCATTAATTACTCATTTATATATTAATCATACATTTTATAACTTCAATGTAATCAATATAATTAAGAGTAAATTATAGAGTGATGGTTGTACTTTATACCAAATTTCAAATAAAATGGTTTTTATTAACTTTTTTCTAAAAGAATGGCCAAATTATATTTCAAACTTTTAAAAGAATGGCTTCCTTTTACGTTCAAAATTAATGAGAACCATTCTTCTAAAAGACAAAAACGAAAATTGATCATTAATTTATAAACTTGAAAATTTAATCATTTTTTGAAATTCAATATAAAATATAAATACAATCAACACTATGTAATTTACTCTACAATTAATACATATATTTGTAACCTCTCACAATAAATGTATGTGACATTTCTTTTTTCAATAGTTATTTATTTAAAGGGTCAAAACTAACAGGACCACTATCATTTAACTTCTGAAAATATTTAACAATTATTAATATCTCTAACTTCTGAAACTATCTAACAATTATTAATAAACCACTTTCATTTAGTAGGGTTACCCAACGGGGATTCATGGCAGCTATTATTTTGGCGTACTATATAAATGATGCTTGTCCAGACTCCAGACAATGCAAGATCTAGATTGAAGTAAGCGAGATACTAAAAAAAATCCATTTTGAAGAGTGCATTGAGAAAGAGGTAGAGAAATGGTGAATACTTTCAAGATATTAGTAGAACCACTCGTAAAAGGAGTGGTGAAACTTGCCGGATTGACTCCTAAACTAGTGGAGATCGATCCCGGAACCCTACTCAACATATGGTTTCCAACCGAAACCACAAAAACTACTAACAAGCCCGTTGTATTTCTCCACAGCTTTGCTGCCAATGGCATTCTCACATGGCTTTTCCAAGCCATATCTTTATCGAGCACGTACTCTGTTTACGTGTTCGATTTAGTATTTTTCGAGTGTGTAGCCAAGGGATTACAAAAACTAGATGTTGAAAAATGTACAATTGTTGGACTTAGTTTTGGAGGTATGGTAGCTTTCAAGCTGGCTAGAAATTATCCAGACTTGGTTGTATTAAGGAATAAAATATAGGGGTAGTTTAGTCATTGAAGTTGATAGATGTACTCCGATTCTGCAGTCGAACGGGCAACAAGAGACTGTTTCTTTGTCTTCCAAGACAGAGGGGAGCTACCAAGTAGAACACAGAATCCAGTTGTTGATTTTCGTGTCATTGGACAGCTTGCCCAATCTGCATCGCAGTATGCAGTCAATTGAGCCGCAGAAGTGGATGCTAGAAGAATGCCTTGTCCAGGGTTTCCAGCTAAGTATCTTAGAAGACGTTTCCCTGCTTGCATATGATCAGAAGTAGGTCGTTGCATGAACTGAGTTAAGATGTGCACAGAGAATGCAATATCTGGGCGAGTGATGGTGAGGTAAATCAGTTTCCCAACTAGACGCTGGTAAGGGACCGTGTCAGCTAACAACTCGCCTTTATCTGCTGTTAATTTCATATGAGCATCCATGGGCAGTTTGAGAGGAGAAACAAGATCAATGCAATGTAGTACTTCAGTTTTCTTCTGCTTATAACATGTATTTCTCTGCAACAATAAACAATAGATGTTCTACTTCTTTGTTATTCAATATATCAGCTTAATCATTATATAAAAGTTATTATGGTATCAGAGCCTCCGATTACATGGGGTATTTAGTGGGTTTTCTTCTTTGATCTTTTTCAAAAAAAAAAATGGTGATGGATTCTAGTGTTTTGCCTTATGAGTTAACTTTTTCTGCGACCGTGGAGATCGAAAGCTTTGTGAATAGAGTCTTCGTTGGCATCTTAGGGGAGACCGCCGATGTAGACGGAGCTATCGTCGGTAATTGTCATTTTATTTTAGTGTTTTCCCTCGTTGTCTTCCTGACGCCCACCAGGTGTTTGTTAAAAGTCCAACAAGTTCACAGGCTATCTCCCCCTATTTCAAATCAAGAAGCCACTAAAGAGTATGTTAGTGCTCTTGAACAGTATGATATTGTTTGGAGAGATACACACCAGGTGTTTGATAAAAAGCCTAAACCAGAGAATGTTGTGGAATCTTGTTCTTGGTCACAATGGCTTTGGATATTTTGTTTATGGGATATAGCCAAATGTATTCTGGTATCCAGGTTTTCTGCACCAAGCACCTCATTATGTAGGTTTTCCCCAATTAGTTTGTTGACATTGCAAAGGCAAGGCATTGTTCAGGGCTAAATGAGGAACAACGTAGTAATATTATAGATGCAAGTCTTACAAATTTGTTCCTGGAAAATGCCAATACCCATACATATTCAGTAGAAGGTAAAGATGTGCTAATCCCGCTTCTGATCTCAAATACTGATCTGCACAGCCATCAATCAAGTGATTGTCAACTGAACACACTTGGGTGGAGACAAGCTTTGTTGGTCATTAATGAAGTACTTTCGGATGATATTCTGGATTCAAGGGCTGTTGCGGTTGCCACGTTAGCTGGTCATGGAATTATTGGTACATGTGACGGGCATGTGGACATATGGGAATTGTCTACAGGTGCTATTCTTGGAAATCTGCACCAGTTTGAAGGATCTGCTGTCTCGTGTATTGCAACTGATGATTCAAGCTCTGGTGCTTTTGCTGTAGCTGCTGATTGTTGGCTGCGAGTATACTCGCACTCTTAACAATCTTGTACTCCTACAAGGATATAAGTAAACGAGGAACTTTACAAGGCAGAGCAGTAACTAGTTGTACAAGTTCCTGCCTACTGTTTTGAGCAAACGTACAAGTTCATGCCATGAATGTAAAAAGTAGCTGGAAGTTCTTACTATTGTACAGTTCATTTTTGGTTGAACTGACGACTTTAATCGATAAGAATGTATAGTCAGTGTTAATCTAGAAGGAGCAGAGGAAATTTTTGTGGAGATTAAGGAGAAGGACAAGGTCTCCTGGACAACAATGATTGTCGGTTATGTGCAAAATAATATGGAAGAAGATGCTTTAACATTGTTTGGTAGTTCATGGAAAAGCTGTTCAGATGGGAGTTGATATTGATTTACTTGAATCTATCGCTCTCGTTGATATGTATTCTAAATGCGGAGAGCCCACAGATGCTTGGACTGTTTTCAATGCCATCTAAAAATGTTATTACATGGAATTCTGTAATGATAGGTTATGCACACAATGGAATGGATATAGCAGCCCTAGATCTCTTTGAAGAAATGTTGCAGCAGAATTTGAAGGCAGGCAGGTTTAATGGAGCAGGGCCAGAGGTAATGTTGACAAAGCAGTTGCTCTACTCGAAGACATGGAACATACTTCAAATAGCCTCATTTGGTCTACCCTTTAATCTGTTTGTAAGATGTGCGGTGATATTGAAAATGGGGAGATAGCAATTAGACCCATTCAATGCTGAACCTTATGTAATGCTCTCCAACATGTATGCCACTGCTGGAAGATGGAAAGATGTTGCATCTATTAGATCTCTAATGGAAAACAAGAAAGTTAAAAAGTTTGCAGCCTACAGTTGGAATGAGACTGGTGGAACTGGTGGAAAGTTCTATAAATTTGTATCAGAAGATCAAAGTCATCCTGAATCAAAAGCCATTTATCTACAATTAAACAAGCTGATATGCAAGCTACAGGAAGCTGGCTTTATTCCTGATAGAAGCTTGGTCCTGCACAATGTTGGCGAAGATGAGAAATTTGAAGCCATATGTTACCACAGAGATGCTTGCTGTGAAGCAGTCTTGGGAAGATCCTCATAAAAGTCGATGGGAAGATCCTCATAAAAGCCGAGAGTTCATTTCTGAAATGTGCAGAATGAACGAGTTACTCGAGCTAATTCAACAGTTTATCTTGCATAGCGTCAAGTTGGCTGATAATTGTTCTAGAAATTGCATGGTGCGAGATTGGGTGAAGCCTTGTTAACTCATTGAGATTGGGCAAACCTTGTTTACTCGTGGAGATTAGGCGTGAAGCCTTGATTACTCCGGTCATGCCTGGAAAAAATTGTGCTTCGACACTTTGCTCTACCAGATTCCAGATTCTGTTGAGGCAAAATGCCTTGATTAACAGATCAAGTTGTGGTTAAAGGAGTGAAGGGAAGTCGATGGAGTTTAAAAAAAAAAAAAGAAGAATTGATCACTGTGAACAGCAGTCCTCAACACGACAGTAGCACACTCCAACTGTCGAGACTAAAAGTTGTGCCTCGAACCTTCTTTTGAATTCCGCCAAATTCTGTTGAGGTAGGCCATGAGCCCTTGAAAAACCGTTTGGAGACAGAAATTACTGGGGACTAAGAAGAAGGGGAATCGATGGAGTATTAAAACATGGAAGAAAATTGCCATGATGTTGAGCTTTGTGAGCATTATTCCTCGAATGGCAGTGGCACACTCCAAACTGTCAGGACATTGTTCTCACTAGCATCAGTTTCTATCTTCAAGCTAAGAGTTTCACTTCGTTCTCACTCATTAGCTTGAGGGGGAGTATTAAGGAATAAAATATAGGGGTAGTTTAGTCATTGAAGTTGATAGATGTACTCCGATTCTGCAGTCGAACGGGCAACAAGAGACTGTTTCTTTGTCTTCCAAGACAGAGGGGAGCTACCAAGTAGAACACAGAATCCAGTTGTTGATTTTCGTGTCATTGGACAGCTTGCCCAATCTGCATCGCAGTATGCAGTCAATTGAGCCGCAGAAGTGGATGCTAGAAGAATGCCTTGTCCAGGGTTTCCAGCTAAGTATCTTAGAAGACGTTTCCCTGCTTGCATATGATCAGAAGTAGGTCGTTGCATGAACTGAGTTAAGATGTGCACAGAGAATGCAATATCTGGGCGAGTGATGGTGAGGTAAATCAGTTTCCCAACTAGACGCTGGTAAGGGACCGTGTCAGCTAACAACTCGCCTTTATCTGCTGTTAATTTCATATGAGCATCCATGGGCAGTTTGAGAGGAGAAACAAGATCAATGCAATGTAGTACTTCAGTTTTCTTCTGCTTATAACATGTATTTCTCTGCAACAATAAACAATAGATGTTCTACTTCTTTGTTATTCAATATATCAGCTTAATCATTATATAAAAGTTATTAGGTTGAGTCAATGGTGGTTTCGGGCACGGCGATCGAGTTGACGGAGTCCATCACCGCAGCTTCATTGGCAAAAATTGGAGTGGATAGTTGGTCAGAGTTGCTGCTGCCGAAGTCTATTGACGGTTTAAAGAGAACGTTGACGGTTGCCA
Organism: Kitagawia praeruptora; assembly: GCA_037693485.1. Lineage (NCBI taxonomy): Eukaryota > Viridiplantae > Streptophyta > Magnoliopsida > Apiales > Apiaceae > Kitagawia > Kitagawia praeruptora. The sequence goes on along the minus strand of CM075345.1, from coordinate 5,857,136 downwards.
CTCATAAGGTGCCATGGCTCCCTGATTTCCTTTTACGACATTTTTAGAGGTATGTTACATGTGCAACTTACTTACCTATACAAATAATTTAGTTTTAAAAAAAAATCTATGTAGAATATTTATATTTTCGTATTTTTACTTCCACTTTACGACTTCACGTATCATTTTAGTAACTTCTATCAATATTTTTAAAGTAGGGGCCTCCTTTGGTTTTATTGTTTTTGCCACTTCCAGTATTCTACAGCTACAGTCTAATTAATGCATCGTATCGTCTCAACATTGATGAGCGTTGACCTCTAATTTTAGATTAAGTACGGAGTATTTGTTAAAATAGACTATGAGATCTGATGATCTTATCAACGTAACATAATCAAAACGGGATTTAATATGAAAGAGAAATGTTAGTTATTCCAAAAGTTTTCCCAAAATTTTTACCAAATATTTATGTGTAATTTATAAAAAATGAGACCCGCGTGCATTAATATGTGTCATAAATATGAAAAGAGTAGTGCTAGAGGTACCAAATTGGGTACCAAAATTTGCCACCAAATGACATGGCATTAAATATTTGGCATATTGGGATGTTTTAATTGGTTGGCCCTGGCGGGCCCATTATAATGATAATCAATCACAATAATGACAAGTCATTTGGTAACAATTTTTGGTACCTAATTTGGTACCTCTAGCATTTTTCATATGAAAATGTGATACCTATCATGCCAACTCATGATTTGGTAAAAATTTTGGGGAATGTAGCACTTTCCAATATGAAATCCCTTTATAAAATATCAATTGTTACCAAATTAAGATTAGATAGTGATTGTTAAGATGAATCGTATAGATATATAGGAAGTGTATTCTATCATGGTTGGTTGACTCGATCTCAATAATCATGAAACTAGATTCACATCAAAATATTGAATCTGTAGTGATAAAAAAAAGAAAAAAAGCTATATGGAACAGCCAAATTGCTAAAGAGTAATGCTAGAGACACCAATGACATGGCATGGCTGATGTGGCAGTATGGATCTTTTTGATTGGTGTTGTTGGTGTGAATACATGGGGCCCATTTATTATTACAACAAATCAGGATTGACCACATGTATTTGGGGACTAAATTTGGTGCCCCTAGCATTATTCATTGCTAAAACTCATCCTGTATTGATCTTAGATTTCTAGATTCCATTTCCATTCATCCAAGATTTATCGGAGCATTAATATTACTTCTAAGCAAGTTTATTAGCTTTATTCAAAAAGAAAGAACTATAGAATTTCTATAAGAATCTTACAAAAATAAAGTAATTTTACCTGTACCTGATCTAACTCTATTTCATGCATGTGCAAACTTTTGAATGTCAGTTACCCGTTTGGTTAGATGATATCATTAGCTAATTTGTGCAGGTTATGTTTGATAATAGCGAAGAGAAAATTGAACTTCTAAAGGCCTTGGTCATTAGTGACAAAGATGTAGCTCTACCCAACTACACCCAGGTTACTTTGGATTTTTTTTGCACGTAATTTGAAAATATAAAAAATAAAGTCAAAACAATATTTATTTTGGAACGGAGGGAGTACCGAAATAAGTCAATCAAAGCTGTGTAAAACCACTGCTTCACGATATATATACAAAAATATCATAGCTGAAAACAAATTATAGACTAATATCCAAGTGTTGCACAATGAAAATTCACAGAGAATTCATCTGTTGTGGGGAGACGACGACAAGGTTTTGAACTCGGAAGTTGCCCAGGACATTAAGAAGTAAGTACCTTATGCAAACACCTCATGCAATGTGATTAATTACACTAGCTAATATACAAACATGAATCGGTCATTCAAATATCATGATCACTATAAGTTACAATTGCAGTAAATTAGGAGACAAGGCAAGTCTTGAATACATAGAGAGGGCCGGGCATCTAGCGCCAGTGGAGCGACCGTTTGTCTTCAGTCAGCAGCTTAAGAAAGCTCTTGCTTCCTTCCAAACAGAAGTTAAACAGAAGTAATGCAGCATTGTCTTTTTACTTCATTCACACACTTGATTAATTTGATGTACTGAACATGACGACGTCCTTATCAGTTTTACGAGATTGTTAAATACTTTCAATTCAATTACAGTTATTTTTACAAACTTCTTTTTTCTTGTCTGTGTTCCTTAACATTGTATGAGAAACCGCCATGTTTGAGCAATATATGGATGTCCTTTAAGGGACATTCTTCTACCATTGAACAAGTACTAGATTTGGAGGGCAAGCCACATGACAAAGATCAGAAAGCTTGCAGAATGAAGGTCGACTCCCAGCAAAGCTCATCGATTTTATGTAATCTGAACTTTTCATTTCCATTACGTTGCGTACTTTGCTGAACTCAGATAAGGGTCTAGATCACTTGCCCAGGCACCAAAAATTTTTGCCCTCCCTTATACTCTCTAATATCTAGTTTTACTATGTTAAATTAAAATAACAAAAAATGAATGCAATGATCAAAACAAAACAGATAAACAAGCAAACCTGCCCTCTCAATGTTAGACTTGGTGATGAAATTAGTCGGAAGCATTGTACAAATTCATAATAATAATAAAACAAACTTTCTGATTGTCGTTTGTTATAATTTGCACGTGTTGGCCCTTTATATCACAATTTGGAGTGAAACGCCTCCATCCTTATAGCTAAAACAGAATAATTGACATATATAAATGTGCTTAAGAACTTTAATCAAGGTAGGAGACGCAAAGAAGAATATAAGACCTAACTATAGCTAGATTTTTCTTAAACAAGATTGATATAACATGCATAATACATTACATTTATATGATGATATGATCACATACAGATTCTCGTAAAAAGAAGCTAGCTAGATAGATAGAGAAACAGGCGGACAGACTTGGAACTAGAATTGAAGTAGTAACTTGTAGAGCTTGCCCTTGAACTTTCACTGCAACCTCAGATACTTTAAAAGCCTAGAAATTAAAGCACAACGACGAATCAATTATGCAATGAAAATAATAGATAAAATTACACAAGCATAATAGTAGCATTTCCTTTATTCCTATAACCTACTCAAATTTCCCATGATTTTCTGACAATATAATCTGTCAGAGTTCTTATTTTCTGTTATAATGCATGATACTAAAATTAAAGAAAAGAAAAACAAACTTACAATAGAAATAGACATGCACATGAGTTGGGATATATAGGGCTTTATGATTACCTCTTTTCTTCTTCTTCATCAACTGTAGATATGTTAGTGTTCTTGTAACTAGGGATAGGGACATGGCCCGATTCGATACGACGGAGATCTTGAAGAAGAATCTCGTAATGTGCCCTCACTTCTTCCGCAGTTTTGCCACCACCAATTGCTTCAGCTATGTTTTGCCACCGCTCAGGCGTGTCTTTGTCGAACTGAGCAAGTGCCTTCTCAAAGGCTTTGTTTTCATCTGTAGTCCATGTTGAAAGCGTGTCTCTTGGAGAGCTCGAAGCCATAGTTAAAGAAATATTACTTGACAGTGTATGTGTTAGTCACAAGAGTTGATGATCGAGTATTAAAGATCAAGCCAACTCTTTTAATTAGGTCGGATTTAAATGTTTTTGATAGATTTTGTGGGAAGGGAGATTAATTAAGAAACGGTGACTGAGGGATGGTGTATGGAAAAAGGAGGCTTTTGTGGGATGCTGGCATATATACACAAAATGTGGGTGTTAGCTAGGCTTAGATCGAGTATCATGACAAAATGAGTACATATCCCCGAAAAGAAATCTAAGATTGTGTTTGACGTTCTTTATTTTTTAAAAATAAATAACTTCTTTTCAATAAAAGTATACGTGTACATAGTTTTTTTTTGCGGAAATACGTAAATGTATGTTATTTGATGTACAATTAGTATTTATTTTTTCCAAATACGCAAAATCAAACCCATGCACCTGATATGGTATATACCGGGAAAAAATTGCACCTCAAAATGTTATTCGATGTACAATAAGTATTTATTTTAAAGTTCATCCTTTAAAAAATAGTACACACAAAGTGTATATTACATGTACAATTTTTAAATGTTATTGTGACAGAAAAATAATTGAAGTGGGTGATTTGCAAACTCGGCCACCGCAAAGTGAAGTACAAGAAGAGAGGGGAAGGCCAGAGAATGACATGGTTACATGGAGCTTGTCAGCTTGCTCTCTGTTTTTTTAATATCTTCTGCAGCTACTGCGCGCACTTGCATGTACTACTAAATTTTAGAGCAAATGTGTGCATTTAAAATCAAAGCCAACTTAACTCAATTGTAAGGTTGAACATGCATTCCCAGCTCTTTTGATATTAGGAACATCACTACAAGTAGGTATTGGGTCTCACATACGATTATTATAGCATAGTATAACACAACGGTAAATTAACGAAATTAGGATTTATGATGTGAATGCAGGACGAGTATCATTTATCACGTTTGTCGCAATATCTTGTGTTACAATAATCATATGTTGTGGACCATTTTCCTTCGATAATAGTACATATTAACAAGTAATATTAATACTACTCTGACATTCAATACCTGATAATATATATATACATAGGGTCCTACTCCACTACAAATTAAAATTAACTACAAACTAAAAACTAAACACTAATCTAATATTTCAAGCTAATCTAATGACCAAACTAGGGGTACCCCAATACAAAAAATGCTTAAAATAATTGGCTCTATCCAACAAAAAAAATAAAAAAATAAAAAAAATAAAAAAAATCACTGTTCACGTGATGACGTGGCAGTGGATTTCACTAGTTAACGGTGCTTCGCACCTTCTTGTACGGCGCTTCGCGCCTTTATCATTCTAAAGTTGTAAGGAATGGCAATCAATGGTAAAGGCAATAGACGATTGACGGGTGTGTCGAGTGCCTTCGGTCCTCATGACTACCTAACTCATCCGTTTACTGTCTTAAATGCTTCGCAATTCCACGGCAGGGATTTTTTTTTTTTTTAATTTTTTTTATTTTTTATTTGTTGGATAGAGCCAATTATTTTAAGCATCTTTCGTGAAGGTACCCTTGGCGGGAAACTTAGAATAGATGAAATATAATTAATTTAGTGTTAGTTTGTAGTTTGTATTTAAGGGTTGATTTGTATTTGAGCAAAAGCCTATATACATATAACTAATAATGCTAATAATCGACATTCGGCCAATTCAATAGATATTTCCTAGTAACATAGATATTAAAATGCATATATCATCAAATATCAACCTGATTCATCTGTCATTTTTGCTCTGCTTCAGAAGACTTCTTAGCTAGCTGTAGAGCATGTTTGGCTTAACTTAAAAAATGTTACTTATCACTTAAAGTGCTACTTACTCACTTTAAGTGAAAAGTGATATTTTTCACTTAAAGTTAGGTGTATCTGTTTGGCTAATTCTACTTAAAGTAAATTTATTTTTTTTAAAAAAAAAGAAATTTATATTTTTTGAACATAATATAAAAGTATAAAATACAAATACGAGTTAAAAGGTGACTCAAATACATAAAAATTGATATACGAAAAAAAATAAGTGGAAAAAAGTACCTCAAAGCTACTTTTTTTTTAGCCTACTTTCCACTTTAAGTGACTCCACTTTAAGGGGAGCCAAACAGCTCGATCCAAGCTTTAAGTGAAAAAAAATAATAATAATGGGGGCCAAACACCCTCGTAGTCTGCATGGTATGGTTGAGTTTAGTGTTCTGCCTGTGACAAATATAAAATATATATAGTGTGAACAAAACAACAAAAGCAACATGACATGGTTGATCCTGTTCAAAAGAGTAACAAAAGTCCAAAGAGTAGCATTGTATTTTGGTTGCAGATTTGCAGGTGCAACTGAGCAAAGCAGAGCATACACATGATTATGTATCATATTTAACTATTTATAGATTCGTTTCAGGACTTTGAAATTGGGATACTTTTGGAATATTTTCCAAGTCCTGAACAACGTTCCAAAAACATTTTGTCTGCCTACCTGAATTCCTACTTACACACACATGCAAACTTCATCATGCAATTCCCTTTCTTCACTTTTTTTATTACAAAATGGCCTCTCTGGAGTCTTCAAGAGCTATCTTCTAAATACAAAATATCTAGTTAATTCTTTGTTTAATTTATTAATAGGGAATATTTAGTAATTCTTTGTTTAATTTATTAATAGGGATGGTTAATATCACAACAGACGTTTGTTGTAACATATTTGTCGTCGTTTTAAAGTGCGGTAAGGCGAAATAGACTAAAACCTTAAGCTTAAGTAAAAATAACTACAACCCCTTCAAAAAATATTATGATATCTTGTTGTAACATACTTATGATTGTTTTAAAATGCAATAAGAATAACTAAACCGTTATCTTCACATTAAAAACATTATGATATCTTATCGTGATTAATACTTAATTGTGGTAAATCTATGCTGCAGTTTACCGGGATCATTTATTTATTCAACCATTTATCATAGGAAATTCAAAAAAAAAAATCAATCATATGAAAAAGGAGCAAATATATGAACATGTTGATCTCTAAATTTTGTAAAGAAACTTATAGATTAGGCCTGGTGTAAATGTATACATCTAGTACAAATGTTAAGTGGCACCTCCCACTGATGTGGGTTCATCAATTAGGCCGCCCAGTTCCTCTAAAATGCATGCATCTTCTTGTTATAATTCTTCACTTTAATGGACTAAGGTCGAAATTAGGGAAATGCTGGCCCGTTATGATTTCTTCAACAAATGCAACTACTGAGTTGGAAATACTCCAGTAGCCCATTCTTCTCAGTACACTTAATTTCTTTTTCAAAAGAGTTAACACTTAACACCACTGAAAAGCTACTACTCGTATGTTTTAAGTTTTTTTCTTTCATTAACTTTTTAATCTGAAAAGTAGGTAGTAATATACCTTTGGCTATATTAGCTGATAAAACGTGCAAATCACGGGCATAGATTGACGGGCACAGATTGAATACGTGAGATTAAAATATTAATATAAATATATTATTTAATTATGTAATTATAGAAAATTGAATCAAAGATCAAGCTAAAAAAATTACAATAAATAAATCTTTATAATTATGTAATTATAAGGAATAGAACCGAGGTGAACCTTAAAAAAATTAAATAAAATAAAATTTGTATAAGTATATGATTATAAGGAATCCCGAATTTATTGATAATCAAATTTAATATTTTGGTAATTTGATACTATTGCATGCTATTAAAACGTAACTTTTCAGATTAATAAAGAGTATATAGATGCCCTTAATAATTTACAAAAACACCTCATATTTCAGTCCAATCCACTCTTTGAGGTGATGTGATGGAATAAGTGGCATCAACACCAATTTAAGGGCTTCTGTTTCTCCCCTGGCGGTTAGGCGTTCTCATGACTTGCTGATGGTTAAGGACGGGGTGAACTCAAACCCTAGGGTGCTTGGCCGCTCTCGGAAGCTTGATAGATGTTTTACTTCTTTACCCTCTAGGCCTGCATGTAGCTATGTACATCCGACATTTAATATGCACGATTTACTCTCTGGATCTATTCTTGTGAAAGTAGGTCCTACTTTCTTTATTCATGCTAGTTTAAATTGGGAAACTTGTTGTATGGCTTTTATAGATAAGTCTGTCTTGCTTCCATTTAATCAAATAAAGCATAGGGTTCTTAAAGATCTTAGTTGTGTTGGTGTTGTGGATGTGTTTAGTCACTACGTACCTTGGATATTTGATCACCTGCACGATCATGGTAGTTTGGACTTCCTTGTTTTTAAGCTGTTGCTTAGTGTTGATGTTTTCTATGAGAAAAGAGCTAAGTTAGGCTAGTTCTTTGTTGATGGGAAGGCAGCCAGTGGCGCTGTTAAGCAGGTTGATTCTAGCTTCAACAAGGCTTTAGTTTCGTTTCGACAGAGACCTCCATCTCATTTGGAAAATAAGGTTAATATCTGTCGTTTCACTCTCAGAAAATGAAACAAGGTTTTGCTTAGCCAACCTACTAGGTCTGATTCCCTTGGATTGCTACTAGGAAAGTTGTGTTAGGTAAAAGGCCTTGTGGGTGACCCAAGGCTAGTGGTTGAGGCAGAGGTAAGTGTTAGATATAAGAGTGTCACTCATCTTGCTGAGCTGTCACTTGCTGAGCTGTCACTGTGCCATCTCACCTGCTTTGCTGTCAAGGAGATCACCGACTTAATGTCTATAAATACAATCATACACATTCAGTTGTAATACACTCTTACAGATACACAATGTAGTCCATTAGTCCTTTACTGTTATTCAATAAACACATACAGTTTGTACATAGTCTGCTCTCTAGTTTATATACATTGTTAATTCTATCTCCATTGTTATGAGCTTACTTTGCTGCTGTAATACCTGCTATATTAATAAAAGTGACATGGTATCAGAGCCTCAGATCTTTGAGGCATCATTTTCCGTTGCTTACGATTGTTATTCCGCTGCTGTGTTCAAGCTTTATCTGTGCTTGTTAATGGCTGTTGCTGCCTATGTTGATTGCTTACAGGACGTTTCTTGTCTTTATCTCCACTCGTTGTTCATATCACGAGCGATTTCGGTAATCTCTTTTGTTCATCAACAGTGTTTTGTTATTCGTTTCGACAATTAGTCTTTTCACCATTGATGCTTCATTTGCAAGCTTGTTCGATCTTCATCGTTGTTCAATTACTGTGAATATCTGTTTGTTACTCTTCAATTACGAGTGCAATCTTTTGTTATTGTCGATCAGTGTTGTTTGAGTATCTTGCTTCGATATTGTTTTCTCATTTGATCGAGTAAAATCGCATCTCTCTTGATTTTATCTTTTCTGGATCTCGTACGCTCATCTGCACACAACGTGTTTGATTGTTTGCCTAAGAGAGATTTCATGTTATTTCACAATCAATCTATGTTCGATTGTTTCTTATCATGTGTTTGATGATTTGTTGCACTCAATTTCATCATTAGTGTGATGATTTGTTCGTGCTTATCACTCTCAATTTTTTTTTTCACATATTTCTTATTGTAATCTCTCTTGAATCTAGAATTCTCCCATATGAGTTCAAGTAGCTCGTAAGTGATCTCTCATCTAAACACATTCTTGTTACTGTTTTGTGTTCAATTTCAAGTCATTTTATGACTGTCAATATCCTATCCCACGAGTGTCTCCCTTGCTCTGTTATGTTCCACAATTAATTGGAATTTCCCTTGCTCTGCAATTTATACACTCCGGTTACTAGAATTCTCACATGTGGTTGTTACTGACAAAAAGATAATCATCAAATGCATCCTTATCATACCATTGATTACCTCCGACCATTGAAAGTCTGTTCCCTGCTACATTACTCCAAAGTCCAAACTTGTGAGTTTGTTATTGCTTGTAGCTGCTTTCTTCCAGGAAATGGAAGAGATTTCTCTACCTTACAAATTACAATCTGATGTGATCTTAAGAATCACACATGCTGTGTTGATTTTCCAGTAAATGGAAGTCATCTTATCTATCACTGCTATCTAGTAAATGGAAGCAAAATTACCTTGTGCTGTGCTCGAAATACTGAGTTTCAGGTTTGCTACCTTTGTGTCCACTTACAGCAAGTTTATAGCTATAATTGGCAAGTAGATAGCTGGATTTCGGCAAGTCTATAGCTGTTGGCAAGTAAATAGCTGGGGTGGTACACCATAATCATTGTTACCAGTTTGCTACCAGTGTGATTTCTGGTGTTGCTGCTCCTACAAGTCTCTGTTAATCCATGTTCTTTCTGCCATGGTTCCTTGTATGAACCATTCTTACTACCACTGCAATTGTTCTGAGATTGATTCCGCATCTTACAACTGATAAACACTATGTGTTTGTTGAATTACCATTACCTTTGCTCCTTTGTGAGATCGTTACCTCCTTTATGTTGCTGTCAAGGTCTGGTAGTTGCTGTTGTCAAGATGTTACTCAGATTACTAAATCTGGAGTTGTTTGCCCCTTAGAGGGTTGTTGCCCCTTAGTGGGTTCATGGTTGCTTCTATGTGAGTTGCTGTCTTGCCAGAGTTGCTGTCTAAGTTTCTGTCAACAAGTTTATTCACAATACCACTGTTGATATTTGCTGCTGTCACTGTGATCTCTAGACTATTCCATCAGGGTTTGCTTCACACTGCTGTCATGCTCCTTTTGTTACTGTTGCTACCTGGAGCTGCTGCCTACTACACCTTGCTATTGTACCTCCAAGTTGTATGTTTGCTGTTTCGCTAACACATCCAACTTGAGGGGGGATGTTAGATATAAGAGTGTCACTCATCTTGCTGAGCTGTGCTGAGCTGTCACTTGCTGAGCTGTCACTGTGCCATCTCACCTGCTTTGTTGTCAAGGAGATCATCGACTTAATGTCTATAAATACAATCATACACATTCAGTTGTAATACACTCTTACAGATACACAATGTAGTCCATTAGTCCTTTACTGTTATTCAATAAACACATACAGTTTGTACATAGTCTGCTCTCTAGTTTATATACATTGCTAATTCTATCTCCATTGTTATGAGCTTACTTTGCTGCTGTAATACCTGCTATATTAATAAAAGTGATAGTAAGGGATGCAACAATTGGGATTCCGCAGGCCAGGGGACTAGAAGGGGGGAGGATGAACCATGAGTATCGTGAAGAGTGTTGGTGTTCTTCCGCAAGGACGGAAACGTGAAAGGCCACCAAAGAATAAGTTGGGCGAGTTACAAGCCTACAAGGTAATGCTAGTAGTTCTCGCGGCACATAATAATTTGTCTGGTTTTCTTTCTTGTTTTAGTTTAAATCTTGTTTATGTTTCGTGAACTTTGACTTTCGAGCTAGTGCTCGTGAACTTGCTATACCCTCTTTGGAGGGTGAGGTAGTCTTCGTGCTATCTCATTATTAAAGATATATAGAAGCTTAACAAAAAAACATAATCAAATCACGGTTAACAATAAGAGTCTCATGGCATTCTCTCTGTTCTCTCTCTTACTTTCCTTTCTCTTCTCGTACACTCCAAACCCTTCCTATTCATCAAACGATCTTTGATCTGTTCCCACGCTATTCAAAGGATCTTGTTTCCTATTATATAGCTTTGGGTTTTTTTAGATTTCTTCTTTCTACATGAAGTGCATGTTGGCTGGTGAAGAAGCAACAGAAGGTGACTGCTCTTTTTTCGCTTTCATTCTATAAAGAAAAACTGACAATAATAATTAGAAATGATGACAGTAGGAAACCAGAATAATATAGTATATGATACTATCTATGATATACAACTCAGGCTCAGGCAGCGGGAGGATCTTTCATGTGCCTAAACCTTGTACAGTAAAACTTTGTGAGTTAATTAATGAAATTTTCCTATCCCGGGGCTATAAAAAAGGATCAACTGCATAGCTCTATCACAGAAACTAAGCTTGCAACAAACAACATCTGTAATGGAGATTATTTCATATTCTAAAGTACTCTCTCTTTCCCTCTCAATTCTTTACACTTTACTTTTTAGGTACAGATTTATGATAACTAGTTTTTATTAGATATAGTCAGTATTGAAATTATTAACATATAAAATATGATCAATCATAATAATTTATCATAAGTTAAATTATATGATTATCTTATACTCCCTCCGTCCCATTTTCTAAGACCCTTATTCCTTTTTGGGACGTCCCAAAAAGAATGAACCTACTAAACTTACTATTTTTGAACACTACTTTTCACTATTACACCCACTACTTCTCTATTTTATACTCCTTTTTTATTAAATAAACACTATTACACCCACTACTATCCTACTTTACCAATTTTTTATACATCCACTTTCACAACCAACCAACCACATATTGCCACATAACAAGTCAAATAAAATTTTCTTAATCTCCGTGAAAGTCAAACCAGCTCTTAGAAAATGGGACGGAGGGAGTATAACATTATCAAAATTATATGATGAAAATTTATGCGAAAATGTACCCGATTTCATGACAATAAATTATGAATACGAATTATTGGAATTGATATGTCTTAAAAGATTTCAAGATATATACTAACGTTGATTGATAGTCTAATTGCAACGAGGGGGAGATACATGATGCACTCTTTCTTTAATATTTGTACAACACGTGTACTCTTTTTCCTTCACTAGGATTTTTCCCACTTGATTTTTCCTATTAAGGTTTTAATGAGCCATGATGTTAAAGTACGAGTTATCCAAAAGGGGAGTGTTATATATCATGTTAAATGACTCTTTTGCTAACTTATTAATGCACGTAACCTTTGAATTAACTTTATTTCTTTTGCTTTAAAGTTAGCACTTGTAATTTGTATTTTGCATCCTATATAAAGCCAAAGTACAAATCTAATATATGATATAAACAAGTTATATAAATATGAAATGAGTTTCTCTCTTCCTTTTATTATCTACTCTCTCTTAAGTTTTCTCTCACTATATTATAATTATTATTATTTAACAAATTTAAATATCACAATAATAAATTTTCCATTAACGTGACATGTAATATTATTAATGATTATTTTTAACGATCCGACCCTAACTCAAAATATTAATGTATAACTAGATCTTTTAGCTTGTGCAAGGTATGGACATTTTCTAAAAATGAATAAATTGTTATTTTACTCTAAAGTATATGATGTATTTTGGGGGCATTTGATCCTTGTACTGGGATTTATAAAAAAAACCCTATGCAACATTCGTCAAGAATGAAGGTACTTATGTGCATCCTGTGAAGTATATGAATTTTGTTGATGCTTTAGTTCAATCTCCTGGTTTGTGTCCAAGCACGTGCTGGATAAGAATTCTTCTGACTAGACAAAAATGCATACCATCGATACGCATTTTTGTCCGAATAAATGAATCTAGAATAACTTCTAGATCCCCGAATAAATGATACATAGAAACATTTTTTGAGAATACATTTGATGGCCACTTTTCAAAAAGAATAAAGGTTTGAACATCATTTTATGTTGAATTTGATACCCGTAAGATTAGACTCGTACTTGAAAGCAAGCACCTTTATGCATTTTCTACAACATTGCCTAGTTTACTATGTGACAAAAATCATATTTTTGTTAATGATGAGGTAGTTCACCATTTTATTATTTTTTTCTCAAAAGGGATTCATCAAACATCGTATGCTGTTGATGTACATGCTCATGATTCCCTTATTTTCAAAAGGATGATAATTTTCCTTGTACATAAGCGTAGCAAGATGTATCAGGAAAGTATGTCGTTCATTGTTGCAAATAATCAAATTTTATATATTGACATGATATGGAAAGAAATGTGTTATATGATGTCATGTTGAAACCCGTGAATCGAGCTAAGAAAAAATACCCCATCAACTTTCTTACCTTTTTAGACGAAAATTTGTCAGCTCTTAAATCTATTGATGTGTTGGGTTATAATTAAGATGGGAAAAACATATGTTATAGTTGAAAGTTATAATTAAGATTTTGATGTTTATAGTTCACTAAACGGTATTTGAGAAAGTAGAGTTGAAAGTGCATAAAAATGATCATGAATGTAAAGATAACTGACATAGGTAGACCATTATTATATTAGAGAAAATCTTATTTCAGAAAAGGGAAATGGCGAAAAAAAATACATTTCACAAATTAAAATATTTAGTCTTTGTTAAAGAAATGAACGTATCTCAAGCACAATTTCACCCCCAAAAACACACACATGAGAATTGGAAATGGCGAAAACAGCGAAGAAGGCCTCGCTTTCACTTTCAAATACATTTTCTTCAAACGTTATTGTTCAAATTTTATATCGGACGCCCGTGGAATCACTCTTGAGATTCAATTGTGTTTCCAAGCCCTAGTATACTTTAATCTCTCATCCTAAATTTATTAGGAATCATTTCAGTTTAAGTACCATCTGTAATAATCATATTATCTTAAAAGCCACTGCTCATAGTCACAATTATATCTGTTTATTTCACTTCACTAAGTCTCTTGTTACTATGCTTGGCATCAATAAAAGTAAATTAGGAGATTCCGTTTCAAAAATTAATTTTAATTATTTCTAGAAAGATATGGTAGTTGTTGGTTCTATCGATGGTATTGTATGTCTTTCACATGAAGATGAATTTTTGGGACGTTGTGTTGCATTATGGAATCCTGCTATTAAGTGTTGGAAACCTATTGCATTACGTGAGCTTAAAATTCCTTATGATAAGTGGGAGGATATGTCGGTTGGCTCTGGTTATGATGCTGTAGCGGATGATTATAAGATAATATTATTAATTTCAGTTATTATTCCGCCAAAATTTAAGGAAAGGTGTTGGTCTAGAATTGAGATCTATATTGTTAAGAGGGATTATTGAAGAGTGTATTTGTAGGGCAGCAGGTTTGTTTCCCTTTCTGGCCAAAATATCCGAGTTGTAATTTTATTGTTGATGGTGTTCCGTATTGGGTGGGACATGGTGAGCATCCAGAAGATACCAAGGATTTTGATCTTTATAAGGAAGAAATTTTGGGGCATTTGATCCTTGTATTGTGGTTTATAAGAAAAATACCATATCCAACATTCATCAAGAATGAAGGTACTTATGTACATCCTGTGAAGTATATGAATTTTGTTGCTGCTTTGATTCAATCTCCTTGTCTGTGTCCAAACTCAATTGTCGATTGGTATGTGCTTGGGTAACTTATTAGTACTTAATACCAGACGGGGATCCCTAAATGATACATTGAAACATTTTTTGAGAATATATTTGATGGCCACTTTCAAAAAGAATAAAGGTTTGGACATCATTTGATGTTTTTTTTGCTAAAAGCATAGATAGATATCATCATTATTTGATGTTGAATTTGATACCCGTAAGATTAGACTCATACTTGAAAATAACCACCTTTATGCATTTTCTACAACATTGCCTAATTTACTATGTGACAAAAATCATCTTTTGTTAATGATGAGGCAGTTCACCATTTTATTAATTTTTTCTCAAAAGGGATTCATCAGACATCATGATTCCCTTCTTTTCAAAAGGATGATAGTTTTCCTTGTACATAAGTCGCATGATGTATCAGGAAAGTATGCCGTTCATTGTTGCAAATAATCAAATTTTATATATTGACATGATATGGAAAGAAATGTGTTATATGATGTCATGTTGAAACCCGTGAATCGAGCTAAGAAAAAATACCCCATCAACTTTCTTACCTTTTTAGACGAAAATTTGTCAACTCTTAAATCTATTGATGTGTTGGGTTATAATTAAGATGGAGAAAACATATGTTATAGTTGAAAGTTATAATTAAGATGTTGGTGTTTATAGTTCACTAAACGGTATTTGAGAAAGTAGAGTTGAAAGTGCATAAAAATGATCATGAATGTAAAGATAACTGACATAGGTAGACCATTATTATATTAGAGAAAATTTTATTTCAGAAAAGGGAAATGACGAAAAAAAATACATTTCACAAATTAAAATATTTAGTCTTTGTTAAAGAAATGAACGTATCTCAAGCACAATTTCACCCCCAAAAACACACACATGAGAATTGGAAATGGCGAAAACAGCGGAGAAGGCCTCGCTTTCACTTTCAAATACATTTTCTTCAAACGTTATTGTTCAAATTTTATATCGGACGCCCGTGGAATCACTCTTGAGATTCAATTTTGTTTCCAAGCCCTGGTATACTTTAATCTCTCATCCTAAATTTATTAGGAATCATTTCAGTTTAAGTATCATCTGTAATAATCATATTATCTTAAAAGCCACTGCTCATAGTCACAATTATATCTGTTTATTTCACTTCACTAAGTCTCTTGTTACTATGCTTGGCATCAATAAAAGTAAATTAGGAGATTCCGTTTCAAAAATTAATTTTAATTATTTCTAGAAAGATATGGTAGTTGTTGGTTCTATCGATGGTATTGTATGTCTTTCACATGAAGATGAATTTTTGGGACGTTGTGTTGCATTATGGAATCCTGCTATTAAGTGTTGGAAACCTATTGCATTACGTGAGCTTAAAATTCCTTATGATAAGTGGGAGGATATGTCGGTTGGCTCTGGTTATGATGCTGTAGCGGATGATTATAAGATAATATTATTAATTTCAGTTATTATTCCGCCAAAATTTAAGGAAAGGTGTTGGTCTAGAATTGAGATCTATATTGTTAAGAGGGATTATTGAAGAGTGTATTTGTGGGGCAGCAGGTTTGTTTCCCTTTCTGGCCAAAATATCCGAGTTGTAATTTTATTGTTGATGGTGTTCCGTATTGGGTGGGACATGGTGAGCATCCAGAAGATACCAAGGATTTTGATCTTTATAAGGAAGAAATTTTGGGACATTTGATCCTTGTATTGTGGTTTATAAGAAAAATACCATATCCAACATTCATCAAGAATGAAGGTACTTATGTACATCCTGTGAAGTATATGAATTTTGTTACTGCTTTGATTCAATCTCCTTGTCTATGTCCAAACTCAATTGTCGATTGGTATGTGCTTGGGTAACTTATTAGTACTTAATACCAGACGGGATCCCTAAATGATACATTGAAACATTTTTTGAGAATATATTTGATGGCCACTTTCAAAAAGAATAAAGGTTTGGACATCATTTGATGTTTTTTTTGCTAAAAGCATAGATAGATATCATCATTATTTGATGTTGAATTTGATACCCGTAAGATTAGACTCGTACTTGAAAATAACCACCTTTATGCATTTTCTACAACATTGCCTAGTTTACTATGTGACAAAAATCATCTTTTGTTAATGATGAGGCAGTTCACCATTTTATTAATTTTTTCTCAAAAGGGATTCATCAGACATCATGATTCCCTTCTTTTCAAAAGGATGATAGTTTTCCTTGTACATAAGTCGCATGATGTATCAGGAAAGTATGCCGTTCATTGTTGCAAATAATCAAATTTTATATATTGACATGATATGGAAAGAAATGTGTTATATGATGTCATGTTGAAACCCGTGAATGGAGCTAAGAAAAAATACCCCATCAACTTTCTTACCTTTTTAGACGAAATTTTGTGAGCTCTTAAATCTATTGATGTGTTGGGTTATAATTAAGATGGGGAAAACATATGTGTGTTGATCTAACCTGATTTCTTTATTTAAGCTGACAATTGGGTGTTATAGTTCGCTAGACGGTATCTAAGAGAGTAGAGTTGAAAGTGCATAAAAATGAACAAGAATGCAAAGATAACTAACATAGGTAGACCATTATTATATTAGAGAAAACCTTATTGTGAAGTGTTAATACTAATATATATCCGACCTAGTTATAGGTATGAATCTTTGTTGTAAGATTAAAAGATGCCATATAATACGCAAGAAAATAAATTTATCATGTACGAGTGACTTTCACTTAAAATAAAAAAGTATATGACTAAATAGACTAAAAAAAATTAACTATGTGATCTTGAATACTTAACTTAAGAACAGATCCAAAATCCTTTTCCCTCTATTAGAATTAATTCTATTGAATTTAGACCCAAATCATATATAAATTTTAATTTCCCCCCAAAATTGTAAGATTATTAATCTCTAAATTTTATAACATTACATTAATACACTAAAATAAAAATAAATATTGATGTCTTGTTCATGACGAAAATTGTCATCAACATGGAGAATTCAAAAAAAATAAATCAATTCTGCTATATAAATCTCAAAAATATATGTGAAATTATAATACATAAATTTTGATTCAAAAATAAAATACTTACTATATAATATTTTACAAAAATGTTAGCGCCTAAAACTTGAACGAAACTTTTATTTTTAATTTTAAATTAGTTTAAATTAACTATAAAATTATTGTGAACTATTATGAGTGATTTTTAATGGTATGAAAAAATTAAGAAAATTGTTTTGTTTAATTTTGATATCTAAAATTTGTACTAGCACTTATATTGAACAATATAGTGAGATGCCCTTGAGATAATTAGTTTAACACAAAAAAAAATATAAATTTTAGAAATTAAAATATTTAGTCCTTGTTAAAGAAAGGAACGTATCCGAAGCATAAAGGTGTTGACACTCTTTATCACAATTTGAAGTTAAATGGTCCTAAATATCATTATTTTGGAAAATGGCCCTTTATATCACAAGAAAACGCCACTTTATCTTCCTAACAGACTATATTAGGCAGGGTTCTAAAAATTGTCTAACAAAAATAGTCGATAAATCATCGATTTATCTTTAAAAAATATTTGATCGATTTTATTTTTACAATCCAATTTATTGCTATGATTTATTTTTGAATGGTATATTATATTATAAATTAAACTAATATATTAAAATTTATCCGATTTTTGTTTCGATTTATCATTTCGAGATTTACCGATAAATCGCTATTAAGTATCTAAAACGATTTATGAAACGGGTGTGTGTGTATGAATTGAGTGTGTAATATGTGGTGGCTTCATGCCTATATATATATATATTTGGTCTGTGTATGTCTGGTTATGGGTCGAAGGTTGGGGGTCTTCTGGTGTTGAGTTTCGTTGTTGTGGCTGCAATATAACTTGGTGATTAGTGGTTTTTAATTGCTTAATTGTGCGGTTAATTCAATAAAAGATGTAATTATGGTGTGGCTCCTCATTGGAATCCAATGGAGATGATTGAAGATCAGGTATGTTGGATATATTCAGAGTCTTAGTTTTTAAGGTAAGGATTGTGTGTGCTCAATCCCACACGACAAAGGTATAAACCCAAAAAACTTGTTACTGTTTTACTCTATATTGTGCAAGTAATTAGTCAAGTCATGTTTTTGCGTCTTGATAAACAGTACTATAAATTGATCATGGTTAATATGCTTGCTTGGTTATTCTATTATCATATTAAGATTCATATTCGTACGACCAATACGATAGAGTCTAGAAGCATGTCTAGTGTAAATTATAATGTTAATAGTATGTAAAACTATCCATTGAATTACTGTACATGATTAGATCTGTCAATGCTTCGATTACGCTTGGTTTGTAATTGCTCACTTTTAGCCATTAATTTATTGCATAATTAGTCTTTTTAAGTTTTTTGGTAACCGTTCATTTAAGTTATTATTAATTAATTTAGTACAATTTGGTTGTTTTTCGAAGGGTTAATTAATTTAGCTTAAATTTTCCGTTACACATATTTAATGGAGATTTGAGAGTGCTTAATTAGTGTCCTTTTTATTCAAAGAAGAAGTTTTTGGTGTTATTACTCTTTAATGGTGATTATATTGATCTTTAATGGGCTTATTAGTAACCGCATAGTACCATTAATAAAAGGCATCTTTCTTAATAATTTGATTTAGTACCATTAATAAAAGGCATCTTTCTTAATAATTTGATTTTCTAATTTTCAATGAATAGTGTTTTGGTAGGTTTTTAAAGTGTAGTTACTTCTTTTAATTGACCTGGTTATTGTCTCTTTATTTGACTTCTTAATTTACTCTTATGTAGTTTGTATAGTCTGTGTATACGTAGAGTTAGATAATTTTGGGCACTTTGAGGCTATTTGCTTTTTATTTCCTTAATTGTTTTTTAATTATCGGGTATATTAAAAAATATCAAATTGATTCGATTATTGAGTTTAATGATAATATTAATAGGGTTCACCAAAGTCTTTAAGTTATTTTATGTAATATTTTTTGTGCCATTTTATATGAATTTTGTGCCTATAAAGGGTGTGCCAAATTTTTGAGGCTTTTGGGACATTTATTGGTTTTTGTAATTTGTCGTCAGTTGACGAATCTGTTGTCATTTTAGATGACTTTATAGTAGCTCTTTTATGAGAAATCGATATTTTATATGTCTAACCATAGGGCACCCCTTTGGTTAGATATATAAAAATGTTCAACTTTATTATGTATACCGAGTATAATAATTATTTAATGTATATTCGATTAATGGTTTTTTGACATAGTTTTATCTGTTGTGTTGATATTTTCAGTTTTCGTGGGTGGAAAGAAGTGTAAAGAGAAGATGGATGATGGCAGAATTTTGGATTTTCGAGGAATCAACAAGATACCTATTTTGGTGGAAAAAGTGTGAGAAGATGGATGTAGGCGGGATTATGGATTACCATAGTGGAAGAATCAAGCCGAAGAATCTAGAAGTTTCTAATCTATTGATTTTTAGGCTTTTGTAATAAAATGATGTACTCATTTATTTTAGTAGGGCACTCTTTTTCCCCGCTTGAGTTTTTTTCCCATAGGGTTTTGCTCTTGTGGGGTTTTTTAACGAGGCATTTCTTGGTGGATATAAAGGTGATATTATCTAAACTTCCGGGGAATCTCTTTCTAATGGGTCGTTAGATCCACAGATTGGTTAAGCATACCTTTCAGCTAGATAATTAGCTTTTATTATCTTTTCAGATGTATCATCTGTTTCTTTTCATGAATGAATTTTATCATTCCCCACAAAAAACGATTTATTTCAATTTTCGAAATCTGCAAAACCATGATATGAGGAAACTTTGTGAGTATTTGGGGTACCTTAAAACAAGTAACTTCTAATTTAAAATGAATAAGGAGGTATAAGTGATAAGTAGAATACTTAAGTTATATAAGTGGTTGTATAAATTTACTTATAAGTTAGTGAAGTATTTGTTAAATTAATTTTAAGAAAATAATTATTTAATACAATAATCTCAATGCATTCATTTTAAATAAAAAATACATTTAAAGTACAAATGTTAAGAATGTAAATTAATAAACGAAAAAACGAATTAAACAAATAAGAAATAAGTTGGGATAAAAGTACGCTATTATTAACATTCAACTTATCAACATATAAGCTATAAGTTGAGCTCACGAACACCCTTCATAAATTATTACGGGCTTATAAGCCGTAAGCTAGCTTAAAAAGGAGTTGCCAAACATGCCCATTGTGATCCTGTTTGGCTGGGTCTTAAAACCCCGGTTTAAAGAGATTTTTGACTTTAAGTTGAAAAATGTTTGTTTGTTTGTGTAATAAGTCAGAAAATGATTTAAAGTTAAAAAATAGCTTAAAGCCAGAAGTTGGTGTGATGTACTTTTTTGAACCACTTATTTCATTTTGATAATTTTATATGATAAAAGTTAATATCAATCATCATTCAAATTAATATTTTATCAAATTTATTTTTATTTTCACATTTTTAATAATCCATAAATTACCAATTATACAAAAGAGAAAAGGAATATCAGATTAACCTGACATTTCTTATATCAGGTGAAATTACAATCCTTCTTTTAAAATGAATTTGCGGTGTCATGATTTTATAACAAACCCACAACTCCATTTTCACCTCTTTTTATTCGATTGACATCTGTCATTTTTTTTATACACGAACAATATCTTATCTCTTTTCCAAAATAGAGATAGTGCATTTATTAGAAGATGAATATATATTTGAACTGGAAATTTTTAGTCCGGTGTATATTAGTTGAAAGTGTATATATATACGTATAATTTTGTAACTACTTGTCAAACTTGGATTGATTGAAGCAATCTACAAAAAGAATACACCATCAATATACAGATAGTTAGGATGGTGACGGGAATAAATGAATAACAAATGTTTATTAGAAATAGGTTAAGTTGAGACATATAGGAGTAAAATATGTAAGGGGTTCTAGTTTCACCTTATATATAAGGAAGTCAGGTTAATCTGATGTTCCTTTTCTCTTTTACATTAACCTGACATTTCTTATATTAGGTGAAATTACAATCCTTCTTTTAAAATGAATTTGTGGTATCATTTTATAAAAAATTCACAACTCCATCTTCATCTCTTTTTTTCGATTGACATTTGTCATTTTTTTAATACACGAACAATATCTTATCTCTTTTCCAAAATAGAGATAATGCATTTATTAGAAGATGAATATATATTTGAAATTGAAATTTTTAGTCTGGTGTATATTAGTTGAAAATGTATATATACACGTATAATTTGGTAACTATTTGTCAAACTTGGATTGATTGAAGCAATCTACAAAAAGAACACACCATCAATATACAAACAGTTCGGATGGTGACAGGAATAATTGAATAACTAATGTTTATTAAAAATAGGTTGAGTTGAAATATATAGGAGTGAAATATGTACGGGATTTTAATTGGGTTAATTATCTGATTGGTCACTGAAATCAGCCTGGATTATCAAGTTGGTCACTGAACTCAAAACGGTCTCAATCAGGTCACTTACTCGACATAAATGTACGGTCCGTTAAATAGTCTTCATTTTTTTGACGGAAATAGACTGCAGATTGACATAAACGCTTATAATTGCAGATTCACTTAACATTTAAAAAATCCGGTACCATATTTGTGTTACCCAGATTATTCTCTTCAAAATAGATACAATATTGATAAGTTTTATTTCAGTTTTTGAAGAAGAACAATTCTAGTTCTTAAATTTTCTTTTTCGATTCATATAAATCTAGAGCTCATAATGAAAATCTAAACAAGTTTTATGAGACCCATAGCATCTAGATTAATACACTTTAATTTCACAAAATTTGGTAGAGATTTTTTGGACAAAATTTTGCGGACGGTAATTTTTGTAAAAAAAATGAACAACTTGATAATCCAGGCTGACTTCAGTGACCTGATTGATACCGTTTTGAGTTCAGTGACCAACTTGATAATCCAAGCTGACTTCAATGACCAATCAGATAATTAACCCGATTCTAATTTCACCTTATGTAAAATTACCATATTAATTTAAAATTTTCTTTTTACGTCGCGAGTAATAATTTTAACATATCTATACTATTATATAAAAACCGAATCATTAAAAGTTTGGTTGGTCGGTACAGTACCTGTTGATATTACTATTATAAAAACCGAAACATTAAAAGTTTGGTTGGTCGGTACAGTACCTGTTGATATTACTATTTTACCCTTATTTAATTACAAATAAAATTCATCCTACTAATTAATCAATTTCCTTTTCCAGGTTAAACATATTATCTATTCTATTCTTCAATAACTAAATAATTTACTTTTTCATGTAAAATATAATATCTTCTATATTGTACGGTACATGTTGATTTTACTATTTTACCCTTACTTAACTACAAATAAAATCCATCCTACTAATTAATCAATTTCCATGTTAAACATATTATCTATTCTATTCTTCAAAAACTAAATAATTTCCTTTTTCATGTAAAATATAATCTATACTATTATATAAAAGCTGAAACATTAAAAGTTTGGTTGGTCGGTCGGTACGGTACCTATTGATTTTAATTATTTAGCCTTACTCAATTACACAGCTACTAACTAATCAATTTCCTTTTTCAGGTTACACATATTATCTTTTCTATTTTTCAAGAACTAAATAATTTCATTTTTCAAGTAAAATACAATATCTTTTATATTTTATCTAACTATAATTTCTCCTTTATTAATCAATTTCCCTTTTCAGGTTAAACATAGTACCTTTTCTATTTTTCAATAACTAAATAATTTCCTTTTTCAGGTAAAATAGAATATCTTTTACATTTTATCTAACTAAAATTTCTTCTTTTTAAAAACACTACAAGCAATTTTGTTTAATAAAATAACATAATTATATTATAATTACTATTAACTAATCAATTACTTTTTTTAGTCAAAACACGTTACCTTTTCTCTAACTAACATCTTTTTTTTCCAAGGTTACCTTTTTCAGCCAAAACACGTTACCTTTTTTCTTTTCTCTTACTAAAACCTCCCCTTTTCCAATTATATCACGGTCGTTTCTATTTAATAAAAATAAAATAATAATATTATAATACTAATAATTAACTGATTATCTTTTCAACTAAAATATATCATCTTTTTTATTTTTTCTAATTAAATTCCCTTTTTTCTAGAAGTATAACGGGCAACATTAATTTCTCATTTTTTAAAAATTATGAACAATTTTATTTAATAAAATAACATAATTAAATTATAATTACTATAAACTAATCAATTACCTTTTTCACGTAAATCATGTCATCTTCACGTTACCTTTCTATTTTTTCTAACTAATTTTTTTTTCCAATTATATACGGGTGATTCTATTTAATCAAATAAACTAATAATATTAATTAATCGATTACCTTTTTCAGCTAAAACTTATCATTTTTTCTATATTTTCTAACAAAAATCTCTCTTTTAATTGAAATATCAGGAAAATATTAATTTCTCCTTTTCTAAAAATATTATGAGCAATTGTATTTAGTAAAATAACGTAATTAAATTATAATTACTATATACTAATTAATTACCTTTTTCACCTATAACATATTACCTTTTTAATTTTTCTAACTAAATTCTCTATTTTTTTAATCATTTCACGGGTATTTTATTTAATAAAATAAAGTAATAATTTTATAATTACTAATAATTAATCGATTACTCTTTTTAACTAAAACTATCAATTTTTTTATATTTTCTAACTAAAATCCCCCCCTTTCTAGAAATATCACGGATAACATTTATATAATTATTATTGTTGAGTATTGAATACAGTAAAAGAATACAGAGGGGAGGGGTGAATGGATTCTGGAACTTTTTCTCATTCTTGAATATGTGTAGCAAGATATGTGTTTGTGTGTGCAAATGTGTAGGTGCGGATAAAGAACAACACAAGACACAATATCACTTTAATCTAATATTTTATTAGATAAAGATTTGCTACAATCTGTGAATACAAATGGTAGTATTCTCAGCTTCGTTTTTCTCAGAGAGATATATCTTACAATGTGTATGAAAAACTTAACCAATTAGAGAAGTGAGATTGTATTCTTATAGATCATGAATACAACTCATTTACTACAAATAAGGTTACAGGATAAATTACTTTCTTGCATGTTTATCCCTTTTGAGTAAACATCTAAATGGCTACAGATTTGACTTTGCAACGCTCTGTTCAGATCCACTTCTTTA
This sequence comes from Kitagawia praeruptora, assembly GCA_037693485.1. NCBI lineage: Eukaryota > Viridiplantae > Streptophyta > Magnoliopsida > Apiales > Apiaceae > Kitagawia > Kitagawia praeruptora. The sequence goes on along the minus strand of CM075345.1, from coordinate 5,832,263 downwards.
GCTCTTTGTATCCTGTACATCTCTCCAAGCTTCTTTGTAGGCTTTCCAAAATACATTACAGATTGTGGTCCATAAAGCACTTTAGCTTGTTGCAGGTTTCTGACTTGTACAATTTCTTCAGTAGTTTGTCTCCAAGAATGTATTCGAGAAGTGGCTAAGTGATTGATTCGAGAACTAGGATTAGATAACTCTGAGTTCTCGAATACTGTATGATTGACATATCGAATCCCTTCTCGAATAACACTTTTCTCCAGGGTTCCTTGAGTTATCGAATAGAACACTTGACTTGTCGAATCCCTGAGATATCGAATAGCTTTCCGAGTCCTTGAGATATCGAATGGAACTTTGACTTGTTGACTCTTTGAGAACTCGAATACCACTTTGACTTGTTTACTTCTTGAGTTCTCGAATAGAGTGTTAGACATGTCGAATCTCTGAGATATCGAATGAGATATCGAATAGTTCATTCAGAGATATCGAACAGTGTCTTCTCAGATATCGAATCTCTGACTTCTCGAATGCTAGACTTCTCGAATTGACAAATGTACTTCTCGAATTGGTACTTAGGCAAATTCTTCATTTTCTTCAAATCCCAACTGTGATTATTTGACAGTCTTTATCTTCTTGCTTGAGACATGAACCTTGGAACTTCTTTCAAGCATTATTCTTGACTTTATAAGTACAGTTACACAACTAGGATTTGATGTCTATTACAAGTACAAAACAAATAGAAACTCTACAACTAGAGGTTCCCTCAGTTAAGAGGTCATGTAGGTAATGCATAGCATTACACATACTTAGGCTTGTTATATTATGAGAACAGACATGTCTCTGTGACCAACAATTATCAAATCATCTCATACAAAACTGTAAGTCTAAAAAATTAATTTAAATTAATAATTTTTTTTATATAATATTAAAAAAGTGCTCGCACGGATTTTAGGCTTAGAGCATCTCCAAGAGCCTCTCTATTGTAGCTCTTAACTCAAAAAATGAGGAGAGAGAATAAAAATCATGCTCCAAGAGACTCTTAGAGGCTCTTTAAAAAGTTAAGAGCTTCTTCTCTCTCCTCTATTTTAGGAGCAACTAGTACCTCTTAACTTAATATTTTATTAGTAAAATAGTGGTTCTTCTATTTTATCTATTGATTGTTTGTCCAAGTGGAATTGAAATATGAATAAAATATAAAATAAAGAGTCATAATAGAGAGAATTGTTGGAGTTGACACACAAATCAATGTAATAACTTGCTAAGAGCTTAATTGTTTATAATATCTATACTATACTATAATAAGCAAAAGGGGGTATATTTTGTAGTTGGTTACCCCACTTTTTGGTTATCCTTTTTTTGGTTATCCCTATTTAAAAAAAGGTTAAAACATTCTTTCACATTTTCACATTAAATCTCTATCATTAAATTTAAAATTAAAAAAAGCACAAAACACTCCTGAAAAGCACACACGCAGCAAACACTCCTGACAGAACAAAACACAAAACTCCTCACACTTGCGAACTCTAACGGACACTAAAACACAAACACTGAAAGCACATATAATTATACTATAATAAGCAAAAGGGGGTATATTTTGTAGTTGGTTACCCTACTTTTTGTTTATCCTTTTTTTGGTTATCCCTATTTAAAAAAAGGTTAAAACATTTTTTCACATTTTCACATTAAATCTCTATTATTAAATTTAAAATTAAAAAAAGCACAAAACATACCTGAAAAACACACACGCAGCAAACACTCCTGACAGAACAAAACACAAAACTCCTCACACTTGCGAACTCTAACGGACACTAAAACACAAACACTGAAAGCGCATATAATATTTAATATAATAACATATTAAATAAACAAAAAATTACAATGAAATTACATATTATAAAATTAAAAATTTAATCACCCCAACACCTTAATATAATATACACCCCAATACATAATATACACGTTAATTAACAAAAATGACTAAACAAATCTTAACTACAAATTAATAAATACATATTTAGCCAAAATATTTTAAGATGTAATTTTTAGTAGTGAGCTAAAAGACTCTTGGAGATCTCTTAGAGCAACTCCAAGAGACTCCTAATGAATTCCTTAAAATTATTATAAACAATAGACTTCTTAGTAATTTAGGACAAGTTAAGAAATGCTTATTCCAACAATGTAACAATGTTCCTTATATGGGTTTCTTATTATTATATAATACTAGCTTATAACCCGTGCACGGGTTACTTTTAAATACTTTTAAAATTATATGATTAAATAAAATAGAGTATAATAATGTATTATGGATATAATTTAACTTTGTAATATTAATTAATAAAATTATTAGTAATAATAATATTAATTTAATAAATGATATGTATTGATTAGACCTAATAATATAAAATCTATTGTAAATTAATTTGTTGTTGACGGGATTCGAATCATGGATCTTTAAAAGAGGGATTTAAATATAGAATATTCCTTATTATTAGATCTAATGGATATAATCTATTTACTAAATATCTAATGGTCACTATTGTTTTAAATGGTTGAACCAAAATTATATCTTTAATAAATTATTATACTCTATTTTATTTAATCATATAATTTTAAAAGTATTTAAAAGTAACGGACTATAAGACTTGGTTCAACCATCTAAAAGAATAGGTAACCGTTAGATATTTAGTAAATAGATGATAGTCGTTAGATCTAATAAAAAAGAATATTCTATATTTAAATCTCTCTTCTAAAGATCCAATGTTCGAATCCCTATTATTATTACCAATAATTTTATTAATTAATATTAAAAAGTTAAATTATATCCATAATAAATTATATACTCTATTTTATTTAATCATATAATTTCAAAAATATTTAAAAGTAACATGTGCTTTGCACGGGCTATAAGCTAGTTATTATAAATTTTAATTTTAATATGTTATTGGAAGAATTCGAACCTAACATTTTTGTATATAATAATTTTTACTATTAAATATAAATTAATATGTTTTTGGGGGGAATCGACCTTAAACCTTTGTATATAATCACTTTTAGTATTATTGTATCTAACGGTTTTGATCTATTTGAACCCGTGCAAAGCACGACTTACTTTTAAATATTTTTAAAATTATATGATTAAAAAAATAGAATAAAATAATTTATTATGGATATAATTTAACTTTGCAATATTAATTAATAAAATTATTAGTAATAATGATAGTTATTAAAATAAATGACATGTATTGTTTAAAACTAATAATATAAAATTTTAATGTAAATTTGTTGTTGACGGGATTCTAACCTTGGATATTTAGAAAAGAAATTTAAATATAGAATATTCCTTAGTATTAAATCTAACGGTTATGATCTAATTGCTAAATATCTAACGATCACCATTCTTTTTAAGGCTTGGTTGAACCAAACAACCAAACTACCAATTATCCCTGCTTATTATATATTAGTACTAGCTTATAACCCGTGCAAAGCACGGGTTGCTTTTAATTTTTTGTGATTTGTTTATAGTGTAATATAGTAGTATAAATATTAATTTTAATTTGTTATAGTGTAATTTGTTATTTGTTTAATATGTTTTTTAATATTAAAAAATAGGGTTGAACCAAACTACCAAACTACCAATTATCCCCTAGTTTAATACTATTATAAGCGAAATAGGATATTTTTGGTTGTCGGTTTGGTACTCTTTTGTTGGTCACTCATTTTGGTCACTCTTTGATTTGCTTAAATCTCTATTAATAATAATAAAAAAATGTAAAAAGACACACAAAACACTCTCCTGTTAATAAAATTAAAAAAACACGCACATACACGCCACTCCTCTCGATCAAAACTCTCGGCTAAATCTTTGCTTACCCGGGATTATTTTTAGATAGATAAAATATTAATTAAATTTGTTTTTAATTGAATTAAAATTATGACTAAGAAATAGGGTTGAACCAAACTACCAATTATCCCTAGTTTAGTTATTATAGTATAGAGTATAGATTAGTATAGATTAAAGGGAAAGAAAGAAGTAGGAAATAGAGGAAAAGAATGTCAAAAAAAGAGAGGAGGAAAATGAATATTTTATTGGTGAAAATAATATAAGGAAGAACTAAGGAATCACTTGTCATTGTTGTCAAAATCATTATATTTTGATTTAGGAGCTAGTCTCTTCGAGTTGGTCTTAGTACCCTCAAAAAGGAAACATTTATATAATAACACCAAAAATCAACAGCCACAGAGCAAGCCAGCACCGCACCGGCCTAAATCTCCGGCCTAACTACCTTTTCGGGCACTAATTTCAATCGCCGCTTTATAATTAACACTTTCACACGAGGTTAGCTTCAATTCCACACATATACACATCTCTTTTAGTTTCAATCATTTTCACTTACATTATATCACTTACAGTTTAATTACTGTGTGATTTTTTGATCTGTAACTGATTTTTTCTCTAATTAGGTTTTATTTTGTTAGATTTCTTCGTTTGGAGATTGTTTTTCTGTTTGATTTGAATTCGTATCCGAGTCGATGCCATCCGAAGAGTGCGAATACTTGTTCGTTAAGTGTTTTTGTTCCGTGATCTGTTTGTTTTTTTCGTAGTTTACGATTCGTAATGATAGAATTTCGCATTCCTTGTATGTGGATTTTGTTAGAGGTGTAATACTAGAAGTAGAAAATTGTGACCTAAATTGTGTAATGTCGTTTTTTAATTGTCTTTGCAATGTACTTTATTAGTTGAGTTAGGTTATGGTTTTTCGTTAGGTTTTACTCGAGATGCTTTTAGAACTGTAGCAGTATCACTTGTGATAATCTTCGTTTTATGTATTAAATGCAGATTTCATAGAGCTACTTTTCCAGGATGCATTATCTTTGACCTGTGTTTGCACGAGGGGAGTGGAAGTAGCATCATAATGTGGACCAACGTTTTTAGAATTGTTAGTTATTTTCCTCTTTCTGGAATTCATATTTTCGGATTAACATGTATACATTTGCTTAACATGTATGAGTTTTTCTTTCTATTCGTGTCCTTTTGTTAATACCATATTATCCTTTTATTAATATTTTTAGTATGTGGTGTAGTTTAGGCATTGTTATTTGGATCTTGATGGAGTAATTAAAATGTAGTAATTTCATTTGCCAAATTTTATCCCGGATAATGGTGTGTCACGTCCTACCAATAATTGGTATGACATTTCATTAGTGCAGTAGACTGTAAGCCACAAAATGTTAAAGGACTTGTTAACTTATCCTGTTAAAGTGTCTTGGTTGGAAAGGTTGGTCATGCACATGGATTCCTTTTAAAATTTTAACCTGCTAAATTGGAATGTGAAACTTCACACATTATTGTTTTTATCGGATAGATTTTACTTCTATGATAGGAATGTATTAGAAAAAGGAAATGCAATTTAACATTCTATGTATACTCCAATTTTAGCTGCTTGATAGCTGGTATTGGCCGTAAGCATTTCTAACTCTCAGTCTAGAGGACATAATTGACCTAGGTTTAGTCGCTTATAATCGTAGTACGGATAAGTAAAGCTTGCCAAGTATGACCAAGAAATGCTTAGTATTGTTTGGGAAGAATTGAAGACACTTTGGAACAAATTTAAATGATTAAGGTTTGAATATAAAAGGTTAGTTAACTATTGCATTTCAGGGCTTTTATAGGTAATAAAAACTACATATACGTATAAACCTTACTTCTGTAAACTGTGAAAATTAGTTAGTTTTTTTTAGTATAGATAATAGGAACTTAACTTTATTACACGATTTCATCATCACAGTTCTTATTATACAGTAAAAAAATAAAAATAGTATCCATAGCCATAGTAAATTTTTATTAAGTGTCTCAAGGAGTCAAGTCATAGTTAATCTACGGGAATATATCTACAACCAGGAGAGAGAATGCGTGATTCTGAAAATTATAGGGTGAAAAGAACAGAGTGCTAGATTTGAGATATGGATAAATGGACTAGATAAATGACCGCACATAAGTTAGGCGAGGTGTGATGAGATCTACAATTTGGAGAAATGGATGGAATTAAACGATTTTTTTTAGAGGACAACTACTATGGTAGCTTCTAAAGAGGAAAAAATGTGGGAACTGCTCTAATCGATTTTTAAACATGATGAAATTATGAGGGACCTCTAGACAAGTAGTAAGTACATTTAAGTAACATAGTTGTCTAACCAATAGTTTACTACCTCATACTCTGCACTAGTACGTAAAAATGGTTTATAATGTCTACCTAGTACCCTTTCCTGACCTTCCCCACCCCTAGAATCTAGAATTGGTAACCTCCTGTCGTAATTCTGTAATTTCATGAATGAAAAGCTTCATTGTTGCCTACAAACTCGAAATACTTGGCAGGATTGATCATACTAGAAGCTTGTCAAGATAAGTAAGAATTGTTTTTGGACTTCAACTGCTTGGACATACTTTTTAAGCCCCTGTGCTTGTGTCTTTTAGGTGCATATACTATTGAAAGTGAATTATCTTCTTTTCAGTTCGTTACTTTACCTTAGGAATTATTTGCCCCTTTGAATCTAGCTGTTTTAGCAGAGGACATTTATATTTAGGCAAGTTTCTGCAATCTTTCTTTTTCTTGGACTTCGAAATTTGGGGATTTTCCTGCTCATTGGTTGGTCAAACACGTGATGAGTTTTTCTATGCCTATGCACTATTTTGTAATTGTCCCACTGAGCTTACTTTTATTGTGACAAATGATATTATTCAATAAAACTATTAATTTCGTATTTCTGTCTTAAATTAGAAATTTAAGCATCAGAAAAGCTTCATTTCTTGTTTTGTCTCTTAACAGTATCGAAGAAGCCAAGCCATATGTACTTCCTTTTTTTTTTTCTAAGGAGCAGATGTCTACATGAGCACTATGCCACTAAATAAAGAGAATTACTAGTACTTTTAGGAAACCTCATATTTAGATATCCAAACTGACTTCACGAAGACAATTTTATATGTATATATATATATATTAGTTTCTGGGGCTTAGAGCCCACTAACTGGTGGCATTCTCCACAGTACCTAAAGGATTCACAAATCCTGATCATTATCTTGTGGTTTCACCAATAGTAGACTGATAGCTGTTACATTGTGATCAATGCCACTTCAATTAGGTCCTTTAGCTGCTGCAGCTGAACTTTGGTTCCCTCGATATGTGCTAGGAACCCATGACTTGCTTGTTGTCATAGAATATAATAGGTTGACATTCTGATTATAGAGTGAGTCAGTGACACTGACAAGTGACACCACAGAAATATAGGGAGCTGAATGAGAGTAACACTTGGATTGTACAGTGGCAGTTATTAAGTGTCAATACTTGAATATCTAGGATGATGCTTTTGAAGTACATTTTGAGTGTAGAAGTTGTCAGATTAATTGAGTAATTGAAGGGGAGAAGAAGAGAATCTGTTAGCCGTGATGGAGCGATTCCAACAGTAATTAAGCTGTACCTAGTTAGCAGGATTTACTTGACCTAATAATAATTGAAGTACTTGCAAGTGCTGGAGGGTTCAATTTCAGCCAAGTAGGTGGGTATATTGAAATAAAATTGTGTCTCTAGGAGCCTAATATGAGTTACAGAAATTCTATACCACCATTTCAGCATAGTACAGTTTAAGGATGGAGAAAGCTAGTTTACAGAGTGATTTTTTATTTTATTTTAATTGCAGATGCAAGTCTTTAGGGGAATTGGAAAAAAAGATCAAGTTACAAGCATGCAAAGATCGCGATAGATTTGAATGAGTTGAACTACTGAAATTATTTACAATCCAAGTTCATTTTCAATCAATACTTAGAGCATCTCCAATGCTACACTCCCCTTAGCTAAAAAGATGATGTGTCATTTAATTTTACATAAGGGTTCTATTTTTCTGATCTCCAACCATCCTTCCCCTTGTCTAAAATTATAGATAATTTGTTTTAAGCTGGCTATATATAGCCAACATCTAAATTATTTTACAAAAGCTCTAAAAGTGATGCATCATCTTGACATCATCATTTGTTTGTATTTATAACATATAGCCAATCATTTTACATAATATCATGTCATGCCTTGACAAGTAGATTTTCTAGTTTTAGTATGTTTTTGTGTTTTTCAGTGTTTATGAAAGCAAATAACAGAAGATTAAATAGAATAACTAGAGATAACAGAAGATTAGAGCTAAGAACAGAGATTGAATCAGCAGAGAAAGAGAGAATTCAGAGAGATTCTAGAGAGAGATAGAAACCCTAGGAGAGAGAAAGCTAAAACAGAATAACAGATTAGAGAGAGAAAGAAGAACTGGTGGAAAATGATTTCCTTTTCTGAAATATTTCATACATGATTCAAATAACAGGCCTGGAGGTCTATTTATAGACTCTAATTACTAATACATGAAAAGACAGAATTACCCTTACTAACAGTAACTAACAGACTCTAGTATTACTACTAATAGCTACTGTCCTAACACAGAGATCCTGACATATCATTGGAGTACATTAGCTTACAGGTTCAACAAATTATACAAAATCACTATTTTATATAATCAATATACATAATCCCATTGGAGATGATCTTAGACTGCAGATAATAAACTTAAATGGTCAGATTGTCAATGCAAATAATATTTCTGCAGGCCATCCTAATGTAGTTGTGGGTTCCCTAAAAAAATGACTTGAATCGACTAGAGTAGAAACGAGTGCAACAAACAGATCTAAGCAGACTTAAAGTGAAATGTGAATATAAGCGTAGAGATAGTCTCTTTTCCAGAAAATCCGAAACAGAGCCTAATTGATTATCTATATATGATTCTGTGAACTTGATGTTTGATGTTGAGATATATAGCTGTAAGAAATGCCTCTATTAGAACTTAGTGCACGTTTGAAGCTGCAATTGTGAGATCTGCAAGTTCCTGAGTGTGATTTATAAAGTTTCTTGTGCAAAACTGGAAACCATGTAAGCTGGGAATTGTGTCGGAGTGGCTGGAATATAAGGTTCTGATACCAAATATGTAAAGGTTTGAGAAAAAAATAGATTAAAGACTACCAGTAGAATAGAGGAAGAACCACATAGAAAGATTAAATATATTTTTACCGTTCAGATGAAAGGAACAAGTGAATCCTTTCTTCTTCTCTCATTTTGAAGGGGAAAGGTAAAGATCCCAAAAGGCTTGTAAAATATGTAGCATATCCTGTTCGCTCCATCAACAATTGTTATTCCCTCTGACTATGAACCACCTGACCTGCGACTACCTTTTACTGACTAATAGTTGACTTATTGTTTTTGTAAGATTCAGTGATGAATGGTAACTATAGTCCTCGTAGACCTATATTCACCAGGCTTAAGTGAATTTATGCACTTAATGTGTGGCCATCAATATAATTTGGGCAAGTAGGTGACAGATCTTACTTGTATCCAAGAAATTGTAGTCTATGGTGTGACATTATACCTGATTAAGATACAGAAATATTAATTTTCTTGTTGTTACTATCATGGTATAGACTATAGACTTGCTCTTGATTTGCCTGTGGTTTGAACGTCTCTGCAGGGAGGTCTACAGCAGGTATCATGGTTCCAGTTTCTTCCTCATGAATCTGGTCTCAAGTCGTTGCCTGATCGAAGGTCTGCTTTTGTAATTGACTAATTGGTTATTATTAATTTTGATGTTTGTTAAGTTGATTGACATGGAATATTATCTACATTTTGATAGTTTGAAAGCGGGCCAAAAAGATGCTGCTACACTAGTGGTTCTGTCGTCCCATCAACAATTGCAGAAAGAAGGATTTCTTAGCTCTTGGACCAATTGTTTTGTTGGACCTTGGGACCCTTTTCAGGGTATACATAACCCTGGTAAAGATTCTTAGAAATTTCATTGCGGGGCCCTCCTCCATTAATGTTCCTATTCTTTTATTTGTAATTTTATTTCAATATACTTAATGGAAATAAGATATCCAGTCTCTGACTTTTGCTTACGAACTTTTGATTATGACATGTACAGATGAAAAGCTCAAGCTTTGGCTTTTTCTCCCGGGACGTCATTCAACTGTTGTTGAGAAGGCTCAAGCTGCCGTATCTAAATTAAGAGGTAGAAATTATTTGCATGTTAAATGTGGCTTTTTCCTTACTAGTGAATCGATTGCTGTAGTGTTGAATGTCATGTTGTAAATGGTCATGTTGAAGCCCTTATTGTTAGTATCTTTTTTGTTCAAAAAATTCTTCAACTCTATTCTGTATTTATTTATTACCTACTTTGATTATCTATTTGTCGATACTGTTGATAGTTTCTGGCATCTGGCGTCTGGTTGGCTACTGTGGGGACTCTGAAGAGGTTTCGATTGCGCTGTCTCAAGCTTTAAGGAACTGTATTGAAAGGTTGCAATTTTAGTCTTCATTAATTTATTTTATTAAAGAACTTTGATGGGTTCTAAGTTGACATTTACTTTTTCGTAAATGACAAAGCACTTGCAGGCCTTTCATATGTGAGATTTGGGGATGTGTTTTCAAGATATCATCCCTTTTCACAGAGTGAAGAACTATTCAGGTTTAAATTATAGTATATTATGCTAGATTGCTATTGCATTGTGAAGTTGGGCATGTATATATAAATTTTGTTTTGTTTTTATTAGTAAAAGTCATTACGTAAATTGGCGAGAAAGAAAAACCAAAGTTGTTTTGCCAAAAGTAAATATTAGCATGAAAACAAATGCTCAATATTGTACAAATTTTTACCAAGATTTGACCTTACTATCTAAAATATAGTTCTGTGATGCAAAACAAGGAATCAAAATATTAAGTTGTATTATATGTTCTTATTTGAAAGTAAAGTTAAATTATAGTTTAGTTTTGGATTTAATGTATATCTGATAAATAGATTATTTGGTTGCAGCTGTAGAATAATAAATGGATTTATTTCCTTTTATTTACTTGCAGTATAAAAAGGCATTCATTAGTTTGATTAGTTTCCATATTATAAGGTTTTTAGTCCTTGGTAAAATTTTAGAGTGTTACTCCTATATAGGAGATGTAATCTTTATTATTAGGAGAGTTGGGACATCTGATTCTCTTAAAAACTGCTATCTTTTGCTTGTCTGGTTATTCTTTTTTTTAAGTTATCGATTGTAAAAACTGTCAGTTGTAGCTGAGTGATGTCATTGATTTTCTGTTTTACTGGTTTCATGATTAATGCTTTTACAGGAGGGGACAACTTGTGGTTGATTTCGTTTTTGCTGCCACTGAAGAGGCAGTCTTTGTGCATGTTGTAGTATCTGCCAAGTCGGTGTAGCTCACATGATATTGTTTTGGATTCGATCATTTTTTGTCATCTTTAGTGGATCAATTCTCATAATTACTCTTGTCTTCAGGCATATTTGGACCATCACAAGTGGAGATATGGAAACAATATTAGAACATTCTTCTAGCTTGTCTCGTAATGGGCTTCCAGGTACTAATTACTTTGTGATGTTTTATCTTGTAGTAGAGAAAATTTTGATAAAATTTATATTTGGCTATTTGAACACATCTTATATGTTTGGCCTATACCTTCGAATATTGTATGTATGTTATTAGAATGTTTCTTTAAATTTTGTGATGTTGTGCTGACTTAAGGAAGATATGATATTCTACACTTGCCTGGTAGATTTTCTCAAGAAGAACTGATACCTGAAGAGAGAAATTATGAAGAAAAAGATCATATGTTAACCTTCAGGACAGCTAAAGTAATATGTATCAAACTTGACACTAGGGGAGCTTAGTTCGCAATTCCCAAGTCATAAGAAAGCATCTAAATACTACTAATAAAGATGTAAGGACAAGAATGATCTTAAATGTGATATCAGTCATAGTACTCTTATACCCCCAAGGAAGTGTTTTCATCATTAATGTTTTCACAAAATGATGATAACCGCTACCTCTAAAAAGCATCTTAAATATATTTTCTCGCAAAAGGTTGCAACTTTGTTCAATACAATTTTACAGGTCCGTTTTCCTGATACGCAAGAACAATGTGACCAGATTAGCCTCGTGACAAACTAAAAACGAATAAGCATTTCCCTTACTTGCACACATACTTAAATTGGTAGATAAGGTCTTAGCTTTCAAACATTAGTTTTTGTAAAACACCAGAACCAGTCAAGATGATGTATTGTACTTGGACATTTAATCTTATTTTCAAGTAGATTATTTTGAAAATCTGAGGCGAGGCATCGAGATTATGGCATTTCAATGTGTACAATTTGGAATGAACCTAGTTCTTTCAGGTCAAAGAATAATTTTCTAGTGGCGTCAGCTCCATTCGTGTTGTTTTGAGGTCTGTTATTATGGCGGGCGTCACGTACGCCTCGGGCTGCTGTTCATACTGGCTCTAGGCTTTTTAGGAAGCAACTTTTTTCACATGTTTAGAACACTTGCTCTTTATAGATGTTATATAAACATTGTTATCGACCACGAATAGTGGTAAGGGGATTCGGGAAACCATTGTTATTTTGGGTTTACTGCACTATATCTCTCATTAATTTAAACTATTAATATTTAAGTAGTCCATTGGTAAATGCATGATAAATATCACTTCAGGCACATGTGTGGCATATGGTTAGCACATGTATGTTAAGAAAATCGATACCACAACAATGCTAACTGTGAAAAAAAAGATTGTCAAAGTTTGTGTCAAAAGAACTAATATGATTTTATAACCTGATCAAGCATGGAGACTTCATGTTGTACAGTTAGTTGCAGACATAATTTTAGAGGAAGGCTGATATCAAACACTTCAATGGTAATTTTGTTAACATGTTAGATTAACAACTAATCTAAAAGGTGGTGCCACGTCCTTACGCTTACGTAGTCTAGGTGCTAATTCTTGCTAAGTCGGGATTAAATTAAATTATCAATCAATATGTTTGATATATATTTTTAACTTTTGATGTCTTATTACAAATCTCTCAAAAACATTTTTGGATAAATTTCCCAGACCTGTGGAATTTTGGCTTCTTTCGTTGGTCGTATTAGCTTCTTCTAAGTTTGCATTCACTTTTCTTGTTCAGTTTTCATTGCTTCGGTGTTAGTCCTCCAGCTGTCTTGTAGTAGAATTTTACAATCTCAACCTTTTTTCTTTTAATGAATTGTGGTAAAAGGATTTTGAGCCCTCACCTTCCTATGTTTAATGACTATCTTATACACTGTTCTTCACTGATTTCTAAGCTTCGGTAGTTCTAATGATATCTTCATGCAGTTATTGTCTCACCTCATGGGATGCATGGAAAATTAACTGGATGCTGTCCAGGTGATCTCGTTCAATAAGTTTATACAAGGTTAGACAATTTGTGCAAAAAATGGATGTAAAGAACAGTCTTTCTCGTATGCACAAAATGGATGTAGTAGTAGCAATTTGTGACAGCCTTATTTAGTTTTTTCTTGTTTTTCTTGTATTTGTCTTTACAGTTCTGGCAAGTTAAAGTCTTCAAATGGGATAATAGGTCTTCTAAACCCAGTTTCTCAAGGTTCTAGTTGCAAACTGAGAGGGCAAAGTTGCTATCTTGAAGTTACCATTGTCTGTTCGAGTGCCGAAAATGATAAGATGCTGCAAGCGAACTTAGATAAGAATATATCTGGGCAGAACACTTCTGAATCTTCTGGAGTGACAAGAGATGCTCAAAAAGGTTCAGCACGTCATATGCCAGTTTGTGAAAAAACGTTTATCTATCCTGCTGAAGCGGTGGTAGTCCCGGTTGTGCAAACATCATTTGCTAGATCTACTCTAAAAAGGTGAAACCAGTGACTTCAATTACCAGTTGAAATTTTGCATTTAGTAGGCATTGGAATGGACCATTCCGAATGGTAGGATTGATGTTAAGTCCCCGAGGAGTTCACTGCTATTAGTTATCGCTTTTTTCTATTTAGAAATTAGCAGTTTGAGTATTCAGGTGCATGACAAGCTGTTAAACCTAAATGGGTGTGTGAATGAACACTAGGATTAAGATCAGCTAGGAAGACATATTCGCAAAAACATCATGTGCAGGTTCAAATGTTCCATAGGTGGGGCCAATGATGATGTCGTACTTTTCTGTGTACCCGTCTGAACATTATACAAGTTCCCTTCTAGTTTTTCTAGGTCAATATTAGCACCTGGGTTGTGCTAAAGAAACTTGTACTATTTAAAAATGCGGAAAATTGACTGCAAGTGATCCGTCTGCATTATATTGTATTTAAATAGGTTTTTAGGCTGAGCTGATATTAATTTTGTATTTTCAGATTTTGGCTAAAAATTGGATGGGCCCATCATTATCTGGTTCATCTTTCCTGGTCTGGTCTGTGTAATTTATCCGACTTCTTATTGCAAGTAATGGATGTTTCCTCTATAATATGTTTATCTCACTCTAGTTTCAATTTTTGCAGACATGACATTGTTGAGAATCTGGATGGGTCTTGGGTTGGATATAGCGGAATTAACTCTCGAAGAGGTTATCGTAGTAGTAGCAACAGTAATAGTATTAGCATCAGCAGCAGCAGTACATCCAGTGATAGCGATTACAAGATGAACACAGGAGCTGGAGACCTTGAGGCAGATGCTGATTCTTTAACATGTGGGCAGTCTGGCTTGTCTTCTGCTGATCAAGTAAACAATGATGGTCGCAGATTGGTATGTCTTATCCCTCTACAAATTGGCATCTAAATAGTTATAGTTTGTTCTTTTGTATATAGAATCATGGATGTGCAGTAAACAGAGTTTTCACACAAGTATGGGGAATGTTTGAATATACACAATCATGTTGGCAAGGCACTAAGCTGCCTAACTGTCGTTGATGAAACATCGATATCCAATGTCATTACTCTCTCAGTGTTTAGCATTCCGAAGTTGGTATTGCAGGTTGTAAGTGTTGATGCTATATTTAGGGTTACAACTCCCACTCTAAATGAGCTTCTCCTTCTCAAGGAGATAGCTTTTACTGCTTACAATAAAGCTAGTAGGGTTTCACGAGGTTCCTCTACTGATGCGACTCCATCTACGATATCAGGCAGATCTAATTCAGCTTTGATGCAAGTGACTTCTGTCCCAGGGATGTGGAAAGATTGCGATGGTTCCCAAATGACGGGGCCTTCCTCACAAAGAGAGGCTGAACCTGATGCTAACTTGAGGGCTGGTGTGACAGCCCTAGATCCGGGATCAGGAATCCAGGTCATCACGGTCCAATTCCCATTTAATCATGTTATATCCTTTGCAATCTGATACAACAAAAGTACAACCAACAGTCCTCTAATCAAACTAGGATTAATACAGTAAGCAACTAAACTAATCCTCCAAAATGACACCACTAAGGTGACGATAGCCTGATTAGTGACTGAAAACCCTAACAACGACTCATGGTAATCCTGCTCTGATGATGTCTCGTAACTGGGCCATAGTATAAGTGATAACCCTGTCTACCTCTGCTCTCCACTCTGGATCACCTCTCCCCTCTGTCAGCTCCCTAATGCGTGCAAGTGATCGCATCTCTACACTGATCAATCCCACTAATATCCCCTTCAGAATCTGGGTTGTCCTACCCGAAGGTCCAGCTAACCTCTACAAAACATATCTACCATCCGGCGGGACTCTACCAACTGACCCTCTAAAAGCTGATAGTCTGATAATAAAGTAACATGGATAGTATCTCCCGCTGGTGGATGGGCCACTGGTGGGGGTGCAACTACTGGTGGCAATGGAGTGTCAAAAGGGGCTGGATCGTCTGTATTTGCATCTGCATCCTCCAAAGGGTCTGTATCCTCTAAAGGGTCCACCTCATCCTCAGAATCATCTAAGGGGTCTGGGCTCGGTATCGGTGATGGAACAGGTGATAGTACTGGAACAGGTAGAACATGAATCATATGGATATCCCTAAACACAGGCTGCTCCTCTGCTACAATCTCTACTCTAGAACGCTTAGGTGTTGGAACATCCTCCTCTGGAACCTCTGCCCCACCCTAGAAGGACCTGCCTCATACGATCCTGCTGATGGTCTCTGTCTCTCTACATATGGTACTAATGCCATAGAAAGACCTGCCTCATCCGATCCGGCTGATGATCTCTGTCTCTCTACACATGGTACTGATGTCATAGAATCCCTATACTGCTGCCTAGCCCAGACTCTGGCTCTCCTCCATCCTGACACAACATACGATGGAATCTTAACACCGGCCTCCTCTAACTGCGTAGCCTCCTCCTCTGATATCCCTAGCCACCCTCGATCGTGACTCTCCTCCCCCTGTAACAAAACATAAACCTTTATTAGTAATAATCTATAAAATCTTAATCCCTACTCAGAGCTCAGAGTCATATTGCTCAAGAACAACAATATTAATAATGTAGATATATATATATATATATATATATATATATGATATAAAGCGTGAACTTATATTGAGTTCAAGGTCGGTCTATCGGATATAGTACTGGCCCTAAGTAGGGATTAAGATTTTATAGATTATTACTAATAAAAGTTTATGTTTATTATAGCGAGAGGAGATTGGTGAGACGAGTTGAGGGTGGTTAGGGATATCAGAGGAGGAGGCTACGCAGTTAGAGGAGGCCGGTGTTGAGATTCCATCGTATGTTGTGTCAGGATTGAGGAGGAGAGTCTGAGTCAGGGCTAGGCAGCAGTATATGGATTCTATGACATCAATACCATGTGTAGAGAGACAGAGATAATCAGTCGGATCGGATGAGGCAGGTCTTTCTATGGCATTAGTACCATATGTAGAGAGACAGAGACCATCAGCAGGATCGTATGAGGCAGATCCTTCTAGGGTGAGGGTAGAGGTTCCAGAGGAGGATGTTCCAGCACCTAAGCATCCTAGAGTAGAGACTGTAGCAGAGGAGCAGCCTGTGTTTAGGGATATCCATATGATTCTTGTACCACCTGTTCCAGTACTATCACCTGTTCCATCACCGATACCGAGCCCAGACCTTTTAGATGATTCTGAGGATGAGGTGGACCCTTTAGAGGATATTGACCCTTTGGAGGATACAGATGCAGATGCAGATCCAGCCCCTTTTGACACTCCACCCCCACCAGTAGCTGCACCCCCACCAGTGGCCCATCCACCAGCGGGAGATACCATCCATGTTACTTTATTATCAGACTATCAGTTTTTAGAGGGTCAGTTGGTAGAGTCCCGCCAGATGGTAGATATGCTTTTACAGAGGTTAGCTGTACCTTCGGGTAGGACAACCCAGATTCCGAAGGGAATATCAGTGGAATTGATTAGTGTAGAGATGCGATCACTTGCACGCATTTGGGAGCTGACAGAGGGGACAGGTGATCCAGAGTGGAGAGCAGAGGTAGACAGGGTTAACACTTATACTATGACCCATTTACGAGACATCATCAGAGCAGGATTACCATGAGTCGTTGTTAGGATTTTCAGTCACTAATCAGGCTATCGTCACCTTAGTGGTGTCATTTTGGAGGATTAGTTTAGTTGCTTAGTGTATTAATCCTAGTTTGATTAGAGGACTGTTGGTTGTACTTTTGTTGTATTAGATTGCAAAGGGTATAACATGGTTAAATGGGAATTGGACCGTGATGACCTGGATTCCTGACCCCGGATCTAGGGCTGTCATAGCTGGTAACTGGGATAGTTCTTGGCAAATGCCAACGGGTGGAGGACTAGGATTTGATTCTAATATAATAGGGGATTTACATCTTCAAGATGAAGTACGTTATATGTTTGCGCCACTTTTTATTCTTGCCGAACTGATCCTGAGAGGCGTACCATCTCCAATATCCGGGAATATAGCATATGAGTCCTCCAAGATGTTGACATGATGGTACTAGTGGAGATACTGGACTAAGCCCGCAGTTTAATGGACCAACGACGGAAAGCTACACATCTGGCCATCAAATGCCACTTCCAAGCCTTCACTGTTGCTATGGGTGGACCGAGGACTGGCGTTGGCCAGTCTGCATATGGACTGATTCAAAGGGAGAATTGCTTGACAACTATATCTTCCCCTTTGGTGGGATCAGTAGTAGACAGGATACAAAGGGTCTA
Source organism: Kitagawia praeruptora (assembly GCA_037693485.1). Taxonomy (NCBI): domain Eukaryota; kingdom Viridiplantae; phylum Streptophyta; class Magnoliopsida; order Apiales; family Apiaceae; genus Kitagawia; species Kitagawia praeruptora. The sequence goes on along the minus strand of CM075345.1, from coordinate 5,814,246 downwards.
CAACTCCTTTTTGTTCAAATTCTTCAGCAAGGTTGTAAGATACTTCAAACATGTTCTCCTGAAACTGGAATCGCCAAGCCTAGAGATTTTGTGATTACACGTATTGGATGCTTCTTTGAACTGGAATGCCAAGGTATTCCTTCTTTTCATCAACTTATAACACAATTTTTCTGTATTTCTTGCTTTAAAACTATGTATTTTGGTTTAAGAAGCCCCCACTTTTTCTTCTGTTCCAGTAGTTTTTCTGTTGTAAATTTTATGATTCGGAATGCAATCTTTGCCCTAACTAATGACCCTTGAAAGAATTATCTTAATTAATGATGTAATTTGATATTTGTCATCAACTGATCAAAGCATATTAAGAACATAATTTTCTGCTGCTACTGCTTAGAAAGCTGGACATGATTGTACATTTCCATACCTTTGCAGTTATGATTATTTTGTGAAACTATTCGTTTTGGTTGTCAAGTGCACATCACTTTATTTTAACTTTTATGTAAAGCCCGTCTTTTAAAGTCCTGATGCCCATTATGTTAAACAGAATGTCAAAAAGCTTTATACTCGATTGGCGGTTCTGATGTGAGGAGTGGCCTATTCAGCTGCGACGATCCACGCCTGATGGGATTCCTCCTAACAGAAATGGTAATACTTTGTAACAACAAGAGTTGAGTATGATTCAAGATAGAACGATGCCTTCATCACCTAGTCCTTTGTATAGTTCTCATTCCAATGCTTCTAGCTACATGAAAGGCAGTATGGGGCAACCCTCTGCTAGAAAGCAACTTATAGGTGGTCATACTGCAGTTGACAACTCTAGGGGCCTGCTTCAGTGGGTGCAAAGCATCAGTTTTGTGTCAGCATCAGTCAATCATTCCTTACATTTAGTTCTTCAAGCAGATTCAGCATCATCAGGTATTTTAATAGTCTTTTTAATTTCAATCTCTATGCTACCTTTACTGTTTTAGGCATTTTAAAAATGTTGTTTTGATAATTCTGAACATTATTAACACTGTTAAGCATGATAACTTACAACATGTAGAACTAGAACTATGCAGGAGTTTATCTTCATATATGTATGCGCATTCACTCTTATGTTACTCGGATTCCGCTATAGTTGTCCGACATGGGTGCGTGTCCAAGTATTAGACTCGGAAACATTTTGAGAAATGTACATATTTTTGGCCTAAAATAAGTGTCCAAGTCCGAGTGTCCGACACCGGTACTCCAAGGCAAAATGAAGAGTCCGAGTAACATAGATTTTGAATATGCCTTCGGCAGTAAACTCTTCGAATATATTGATAAAATCAGACACCAGTATCTTGTGTTGTGTCAGACTATTAAGGGGAAGCGTTAGTGACAATATCAATTATTGAACTTGGTCATGCAGCACTCCATCAGCCCCAAGTTTCTTTGTTCACAATCAGTGGTGCTTTAAAGTCATATGTTAGGATGGACAAATGATAATTGAAACGTATCCTGTTTTGTATTGTTCTGATTCATCCTTTGGCTACTGAGATGTAATTTTGAAAAAGAATACCTAGTAAGTATGTGCTTTGCCTGGGCTCGTTTTAGTTTTAGTTGGCCAAGTATCCCAAGTGTTATACCACAACTTCTACAAGGGAACTTTAAATGTTCCTGCCCGTGTAAAAATCTGTGCACTATTTCAAGAGTGTACTAGAAATTCTAATCACGTTTTTCGGTTTAATTTTGCTAGTTTGTTTTCTACATTAAGATCTAGCATAGAATAGGTCCAAGTTCTGTGTGCTATTTTTAAGTTTCAGAAGTGTACAAACAAGTTGAGCTGGTGAGGTACTACATTAGGATAGTTACATATTAAAGATATCTTTTGGAACAAATTAAGTACTTCTCATAATTCTTATGGAATCATTGCAAATATTTAAATGTCACTTAAAGTTTTCTTTTTCTTTTTAATGATCTAACAGGAGCAACTCAAGGAACGGTCAAATCTCTTGGTTCTCTATCTTCATCTTATATCCTAATTCCATCGCCTAGCATGCGCTTCCTTTCTCCTGCTCCTTTTCAGCTTCCCACCTGCCTCACCTCTGAATATCCTCCACTAGCACATCTCCTACACAGCAAGGGATCTGCAATCCCTCTGTCTACAGGGTTTGTGGTTTCAAAAGCTGTACCTTCCATGCGGAAAGTGACTCCCAGTAGCACAAAAGATGAGTGGCCTTCAGTTCTATCTGTGAGCCTAGTAGATTATTATGGTGGGAACAACATTACCCAGGAGAAACTTGTCAAAGGTGTTGCCAAGAGTGGTGGGAGAGGTTTGAGCCTGGAAAGTATAGAGTTTGAAAGAGAGGCTCATCTGATTCTTGAGACTGTAGCAGCAGAACTTCATGCTTTATCGTGGATGACCGAGTCCAGCATACTTGGAGAGGCGAACAGCCTTGCCCTTTCACTGCGACATGATTTTGAGATTACAAAGGCTTCTTCATTTTGCTGATAAGGAAGTCTCTCGGTTGCCAGAGAAAGCAGGTTAGAATGAATAAAACTAATGATATATAGGAACTCGGACAGTAATAGATTGTGCAGGGTTAGTTGTACCGTGCTAGCTAAATACATAATTAGGTCCTGCTGACGAAGACGGCCGTAGAAAATCACATGGGCTACAGGTATCCTGCCATGGGAGATCAGATGACGGTTATGTATATACAAGATAAAAAAGCCATTATGGTATATGTTTGCTCCGTTAGCAGATAATAGTCATTAACTAATTTTAGCTGTGCTCTTTTTGGGACTGATAATTTTGTTGTTGCTCTCTCGAAGATGAATCAGATCTTTTGATGAAAAGTATGCTGTTATATATTCAAAGAAATCTTTAGAATCTTGTGAAATCCATATGTAGTTCAATTTGTAATAGAGGTTGATATCTTGTTGCAACTTAATTTTTTTTGTATTGGTTGTATAAAGTTGCTGTTTTTTTTTACTAATTGTATAAAGTTGCTGTTGATTTAAGGTATTTCACGTTTTGTTGGCCGATTTGTTCTAAATTGATATTATGAAATTTTAACTCAAGAAACGAGTAGCTGTATATTTGTAATACTTTTGTCAAACATTAACTAATAAAATCGTTATATGAATGAATAATGAATACACCAACAAATTTTGTAACTTTTATGTCTCATTTAAGTGTTGGGGAATATGTTAATCGTTAGATGAGACCCTTTTATTGGGAATTATAAAACATCCTCTTTAAGGGAAAAAATTGTTTCAATATATAAAAAACAAAAAGGTAAATATATCGTAACAAAAAAAAATTGGTAAAACATTTGCTGCTCGCATATTATGCTTGCAATCGCTCGAATAATTTGCTACTACTATAGGTCCAAATATAGAAGCCATTTTCTCTTGACAAAAACAAAACCAGCCATTTCTGTTAAACATATAAGAATTTTTTTCGTGGAAAATGATTTATGTTGAATTTATTGAAAAATTGTACTAATATCATATTCAACCGCAATGGAATGAAAGCTCTCAAACTTATAAAATGTTATCCCAATGCAAAATTATATTACTTGCATAATTATTTTTAATAATTAGAAAAATTCTAAACAATTTTTTTGATAGTTATGAAATAAAGTTGGGAAAGAATGGGTTTGGAACTAAACTGAATTTCCTTTATATAATTGGATAAATATATAATGGTTATATAATTGGATAATTATAATGGTGATGTTAATTTGATTTTTGAGACATGAGGTGAGTGTGAAGGGTGGGCTGATAAAGAGGGGTGAATTAATTGGACAAGGAATTCTGATTTAACTACCAACCTGGTTGTTTCCCGCAGAACTTTGTTACCTCTTATTTTTAATGTAAATTGAATTAAAAAAGTATTTTATTAATATTAAAACTGGCATGTAAAATTTTTAAAAAAAATCAACGTGAATAAATCGAGAATATAAAGACGACATATAGTTATCAAAGTTCAAATTATTTTATCATCAATTTCGTATTTTATCATGTTTATGTCATAATTGTATTCCTTTAAGCGGATAATATATATTTACGGATAACAACTTTTTGATCAAATATATATTATCATAAAATTTACGGTATAATAAACAGATTAATAAATAGCCAATATGTTAATTTTAATAAAATATAAATTTATTATATTAATTTTTCGACTGATCTCCAATTACCCTTCTACCCCGTTTATTCCAATTATTAATCCTTAAACACTAACATCTGTATACAAAGTATAGGAATAAGTGACATAGGAGCATCTCCAATGGGAGTGGGTGAAATCCCCAAATAATCAAATTTTAAATCAAAATGCCTAAAATGACAATATGTGGGAAAGTATTCCAAAATAACCAGTCACTGCGCATTTATGGACTGCGTACACTGGATGCGCATTGGCGCGATGCGCAAACTTCAATTTTGTATTTTTTTTTAATTTACCTACGTATTTTCTACATGCGTAGTTCTTTGGTTTTTCATTTTTTTATATTATATATGCATATTTGTAATGCGAATGCCACCCTTAATTTTATTAACCATCTGCTCTTGCGGGGCCTACACAAGTGATTGACAATGACATAACGAGACTTGGAACAGAGATGCACTGGACACAACTTATATACACGCTCCACTCAGATTTGCCGTGTTTTAATTCTATTTTTTTATTTATATGAGAGTGGTTGACGAAAAAGAGTAGTTGGTGAAAAGCTGCCAAGCTGTCAGACAATGTGATATCATTGATAATATACGCATATGGCTTATGCGAAGTCAGTTGGGTAAAAAGGAATGTGTTCCCGACAATTGTTATTTTGGGAACAAGGGTACCCATTTTGAGTTATTTAGGTCGTAGAGTAGTTAAAATGGTTAACTAAAATAATATAAATTAATGGTTATGAGCAGTGTTGTAAAAAGCAGGAATCGAACTTAATCGGTAGAGGCACTGTCCAGGGATTAATCGGGGATTAATCGTGTATTTGAGGAATAATCGGAGTGATTAATCGAATAATCGGATTATTAATCAGTTCGGTAACCCATGGAACAGGGATTAATCGTAATTAATCACCGATTTTTTGAACAGAGGTTATGAGTTCAACTCCAATGTAGGGGTGAGCAACGGGTCGGAACCGAACCGAACCGAACCGGACCCGAAAGAACCGGGAACCGAAAATGACAATTTTTTAGAACCGAACCGGACCCGAAATTGTGATAGAACCAAACCGGACCCGAACCGTGAATTACGGTTCGGTTCGGTTCCAACCCGAAAGAACCGAAATGTATATATTTATATATTAATATATAATTAATAATATATAATGAATAATATATATATATAATTAATTAATAATATATATTATTATTATTATATATTTAATATGTTATTTAAATAGATTTTATAATTTTGGTAATAATATATAATTAATAATATATGTTATTATTATATATTTAATATATTATTTAAATAGATTATATAATTTCGGTTCGGTTCGGTTCTTTCGGGTTTTGGATGTCAAGAACCGAACCGAACCGAGAACCGAACTTTTCTCAATTTCAAGAACCGAACCGGACCCGAATTATACAAAACCCGAACCGGACCCGAAATTTTGGTTCGGATCGGTTCGGTTCCCGGTTCTAACCCGAAAAATGCTCACTCCTACTCCAATGGGGTTAACTATAATTGTTAGCTATATTTTGAAATAATTAGCTTTATTAATAAATATAAAAAATTATATGAGATTGATAATGTGTCATGATATGAGTGGATAATATGGATTTTAGATATTATCTATAATTCATATACATTAGCCAAATATAGAAGATGTGAAACCCATTATCTATAAATTTACCAAACATTGTGCATGCTTGGAGAAGAAAAATAAAATAAAAATAGCTATTCACTGCCGTGTCACTATTATAACTAACAGATTGATATCCTTGGAGATGCTCTAAGGTAGATGTGTAAAACTCAAGACTACCAAACCAAACCAAACATACCCAGTATATCCCGCACAGAGCAGGGTCTGGGGAGGGTGAGATGTACGTAGACCATGCCCCTACCTTTTACGGTAGGGAGGCTATTTCCGTGAAGACCCCAGCTTAGTGCACAACAGAAAAATAGTGTGTGATATTAACAAAGGCTTCATAAATTTTGGGAAAGATCGCAGCCATACCTGAGCCCATGACTTTGATCGCATGGGACTTACCTACGCGGAGGTTATCCACTCCGTTCCCGAAACGATCTGATCTAGGATGACTCCTCGCACAGATCCCTACCAGGGGATTGAGTACTCCGCTTTGCACAACACTCAGATCTAAGATGATACCTGGCCAAGCTCCCTGAAACTGCAAAATTAGAAAACAGAAGACAATAAAAAAAAACACGGGAAATGAGAATGAAACAGCCGAACTTCTAGGATAAATCTAACCGAGAAAACCCAACTCTGAGGCTCTCAACAACAGAGCCGTTCCCTAAAAGAGAATCCACCACTCTGATCTGACGCCTCCAAGAACACCTATCAGCGATCATGGTCTCATTTAAATTTAAGGCCTTTAAATCCAACCTAAGTTGCTCTTCCCACGACCTCCTCGGTCTGCCTCCCCTCCTCACTCCAACAACCGAAAGACTCTCGACCCTCCTCACTGGGGCTTCAGCCAGCCTCCTATGGACGTGGCCGAACCATCTCAACCTCCCTTCCCTAACTTTCGCAGAAAAAGGCGCCACCTCAAGCTCGCTCCTAAAAATCACATTCGGGATTCTATCCAACATCGTGCGCCCACAAGACCACCGCAACATCCTCATTTCAGCCGCTTCCAACTTGCTCTCGAGGGCCTTCTTCGCCGCCCAACACTCCGAACCATATAACATCGCAGGACGGATTGTTGCTCTATAGAATTTCCCTTTCAACTTTAACGGGACTTTCTTGTCGCACATCACCCCTGACGCTGCCCTCCACCTTAGCCACCCAGCCTTGATACGATGCGAGACATCGTCTTCAATCTCACCTTCCTTCTGGATGATCGAACCCAAATACTTGAACTTATCCGTACGAGGGACAATCTGATCTTCAATCCTAACCTCCACCCCTTCCTCGATGTCCTCACCACTGAAGTTACACCAGAGATACTCGGTTTTAGACCGGCTCACACGCAAGCCTTGGAGCTCTAAAGTAGATCTCCATAACTCCAACTTCTCGTTCACCTCCCCCCTCGACTCTGCCACTAACACGATATCATCAGCAAAAAGCATGCACCAAGGGACGCCATCTTGAATCCCTCGCGACAAGACATCTAGGATAAGGGCGAAAAGAAGAGGACTTAGGGCCGACCCCTGGTGAAGCCCAACCTCGACAGGGAAAAAACGGGAGTCACCAACTGGGGTCCGGACGCAGGAACTAGCTTGGTAGTACATCTCTTGAATCACCCTAATGTACGACGACGACACTCTCCTCTCCTCAAGGCTCTTCCAGATAGCTTCACGGGGGATGCTATCATAAGACTTCTCAAGATCAATGAACACCATATGGAGGTCTTTGCGACGTTCCCTGAACTTCTCCATAAGGCGTCTGACGAGATGAATTGCCTCTGTCGTCGATCTCCCAGGCATAAAACCAAATTGATTCTCTGAGATTTCAACTTCTCTTCTAATACGACATTCAACCACTCTCTCCCAAAGTTTCATAGTATGACTGAGTAATTTAATACCCCGATAGTTACTACAACTCTGAGCATCGCCTTTGTTCTTGAAAAAAAGGGACCACAATACTACGCCTCCATTCAGCTGGCATCTTAGCACCCAAGAGGAGAACATTGAACAGATCTGCTAACCACTGTACGCCAACCTCACCAAGACAAAGCCACACCTCGATTGGGATCTGATCCGGATCAACCGCCTTCCCTCTAGCCATCTTTTGAAGGGCACTCTTGACTTCGTCCTTGCTGATACGCTCACAGGAACAAGAACGCAGAGACGAAATAGAGACCTCTTGCTCCACACCGGAACCACTCCTCCTAGCCTCATTGAAAAGATTATGAAAATACGAACTCCACCTCTCCTTAATAGCATCTTCATTCACTAACACTTGACGTGAATCATCCTTAACAAACTTAACAGAACCCAGGTCGCACCGCCCTCTCTCCCTAGCTTTAGCTAGTTTAAAGATAGCGTTCGCTCCTTCCTTGGTATCCAGGCGCTTATACAGCCCCTCATATGCTTCTCCTTTGGCTTTCGCCACCGCTTTTTTTGCCTCTCGTCTCGCCACCTTATACGCTTCCATCTTCTGAATCCTCTCCGCCCCTGCACCAATCGACAAAAGCTCTTTAAAGAGCGCAAGTTTAGTCTTTACTTTCTTTTGAACCTCCTCGTTCCACCACCATGACTCCTTAATACCACTGAACTTTCCTTTCCTGAGGAAACCCCCACCACCTTCTCGCCCATACTTCGGATAGCCTTCGCCATGTTGGTCCACCTACAGTTGGCATCTCCATCGCGCGCAAAACAACCTTCGTTGAGCAGAGACTCCCTGAATTCGGCCGCCTTCTCGCCCTTCAAATCTTTCCAAAGGATTCTTGGTCTAGACTCTCTCATCCTGCGAACAACTTGACCCCCCATGGATAGATCCATGGCCAACAGACGGTGCTGGGAAGCACACGCCTCACTCCGGAACATCTTGCAATCCACGCACGCCCTAACATCACGCCTGCGCGTAAGTAGATAATCGATTTGAGTGTTGTGCCCCCCACTACTAAAGGTGATGAGGTGCTCAGCCCTCTTCTGAAAAACAGAATTCACAATTACCAACTCCTCGGCAGTAGCAAACTCCAACAACGCGGACCCCCCGACATTCCTAACCCTGAAGCCGAAACCTCCATGAGCGCTGCGATAGCCATCTGCCCTCTCACCAATGTGACCATTGAAATCACCACCCAACACTAAAAATTGGTCGTCAGGAATACTTCCGACCAACTCATCTAAACAGACCCAGAAAGCCTCCTTCTCAGCGTCGTCCAAACCGACTTGGGGGGCATACGCACACACCACGTTCACCACCTTCTCCCCGACCACAACTCTGACGGACATGATCCTGTCGTTGCACCTCTTCACTTCCACGACGTTGTCTTTTAGATCATTCGCCAAAAGAATACCCACTCCGTTTCTCAAGTTGGCAAGACCTGAGTACCACAATTTATACCCGTTCGTTTCTCTGGACTGAGCCCCCTTCCACCTAGAAAAGGGCAGGAGGAGTGAGTTTGAGGTTCGATTTGAGAGAACAGTGAAGGGGAGGCTGGCCTGGTTTGGTGGGCATGAGGGGTGCGAGGTGTGGGGAGAAACAGGGGAAAGGAAAGAAAACAACAAAGTGTAAGTGTGAGTAATAGTGTGTGTACGTGAATGATTATGGGAATATGAATAAAAGAATTTGGTTTAACCATTTAATTACGTGGAACTACCCATTTATAAATATTTTTTTGTGATGTATACAAACATTTAAATTTCTGAAAATAATAAATTCAACAAGTTTCCCACTTTTTACTGCTCAAAATTACGCAACATTGCCTACTCAAAATTACGGCTCAAAATGGAACTAACACACACATTTTTCAAAAGTAGGTACCGTACGTAGGTTCATAAAAAAACAAACTTAAATTAATGTAATCTACGTTTTACTACATAACCGTTTGAAAATGATGGAAAAGATATCTCTAAATTTATATAATCTGAATAAATGGTTCTAGCTTTTTGATTAATTAATAAAATCTGGTTGAATCTTGAAGAGATTTTCTTAAACTCTCAACCATAAATTGGACTTGATTGTTTCTCTATCTAGTCCAGAAAATTATTTGTCTTTCAGGCCAGAAAAAACATACGAGGAGCTTAAAAAATGTCTCAACAAGGAAATGCCACAAGTGAAGGTACCAAGAAAGGTGTTAAGCAGCTGAATTTGATAACTGGACTGGACTCCTTGTGTCCATCATAGCATTGCTTCCAATTTTTGGTTTGTATGTAAATTATTTCTTAGATTGGTAGAAGAACATTTTTCTGACCTTTGCATTCATTCCCCATATACCACCATTGTGTTTAAGAATGATGTTGGGGTTCACTTGCTTGAGTTGGCCAAGGGATATTGAAAGTCTTATAAATCTATATTCCCATGCTGTACAAAAATTGTCGGCTCTTGTAATGGCTTGCTTAATTTGTTCGGTAATTTTTTTGCTAATTATTATGACAAACAAGCCTGTAATGATGAAGCTCGTAATCTTTGGACCAAACGGCTTCTTCATTCAAGTGTGCAATCCAATTTTGGGACAATATGTTATCCTTCCAAAACTTTCAGAACCCGAAACTGATTTTAGGATGAAAGATGTTTACGGGTTTGGTGTTGGCTCAAGTACTAGCTCGTTGCCTCGTTCCTATAAGGTTCTGAGAATTTCAACAAGAAGGGATCCACCGCATCTAATTTATAAAAAAAGATCAGAGGCTGAGATTGTTACTATTGGTACTGATCACTCTAAATGGAGAAGTGCGGGACATCTCCCATACCCAAGCAATCAGGAATTCTTGCTGCTACCGTTGAAGGATCTTTTCATTGGCTATTTGATAATGAGATGGAAAATATCACATCCCTGCATGCATTTTACATTGAGGAAGAGCAGCCCTATCAGATCCCTATTCCTTCTAATATAAAACACTGCAATGTTATGAGAGTTGGGGTGTTGCACAATTGTCTATGTATATTTGATAATTCTGTTCCTGGACAATTTAGCATATGGTCGATGAAAAAGTATAAGGTGATGGAGTCGTGGACTTTGGAGTGTAATTTGAACGCCTCTATTCCTGGTGGACTGGATGCTTCCGCGTTATGCCCAGTACTCCAGTAGCAGTTCCGAGGGATGGATCAATTTTTATTAAGTCTCAGAATGGTAATTTCTATAGTTACGATCAAAACAATAAGAAATTTGCCAAACTTGAGACTGATAACATGGAAAGTGCTTTAATGGACGTGTCGGAGATTTATGTTAAATAATTACTAATTTTATTTAATTAAATATTTAGAAAATTATATTACAAAAATTATAAAAAGAACTATATTAAAAAATTTATGCGATTAACAAACTATAAACTTAGATTGTTTAATAAAAGTGCATGGAAACACATTTCGGTTGTTTAAATTGAAAATATTTAGGATAATATATCGTAATCTTTTTTTATTATAACTTATAATAAAAAAATTTGCTAATACAATGTAAGAATTTATAATAATAATAATAAGATTTCAATTTTATTATATTTTTTTAAAAAATAACATATAATCGCAGGGAAGAATGTTATAGAGTAGTGTATAGAAACATGTTCTAGTTATCCTTCAAAAATCTTTTGGAGAATTGGCCGTGTTATTTTTTTATTCTAAATTATGATAAAAAAAATTGTATTATAATTATAATAGGATTTCAATTTTATTATTTTCTTTAAAAAATAACATAGAATTGTAAGGAAATATGATTCTAGGGATGAAACTATTTTTTTATTTAAAGTTGTAATAAAAGAATTATAATTATAATAGGATTTCTATTTTATTAAAAAACAACATAGAATTATAGTAAAAATAGGATTATAGGGGTGAAACCAAAATACGGTGCAAACCAAGGGTGTTCTTGAAAAATCTTTTGGAGAATTGATCGTATTATTTTTTTATTCTAAATTATGATAAAAAGAAATTGTATTATAATTATAATAGGATTTCAATTTTATTATTTTCTTTAAAAAATAACATAGAATTATAATGGAATATGATTATAGGGATGAAACTATTTTTTTATTTAAAGTTTTAATAAAAGAATTATAATTATAATAAAATTTCTATTTCATTAAAAAACATCATATAATTATAATAAAAATAAGATTATAAAGATGAAATCGTGAAACTAAAATAGGAAGAAACCAAACATGGTACAGTTAAAGGTTATAGATTATTTGAGTATTGCTATGTACATCCGATAAGTGTATTGATGCCGTTTTTCTGCATTGTGGTACTGTTTTTCAACAGGTGTGCACAGGGCTGGTTCGTTTTCCTTTTTACCTAGTGTATGTTATAGTTCTCATTTTCAAAACAATTAAATTTGTTTATTGGAGTAACATTTAGATATTGTATGCATACACAATATATTTTAGGAAATTGAAAAAAAACGATAATGATAATGAATACAATGTGAATTAGTATATTTTATAGAAATAATATAAATCTATACTCTTATATATTTTTTATTAATTAATGTGTAATGTTTTAATGGTACACAATAGTACCAAACTACCAAAATACCAAATTTGATTATCACTAAATTCGCGCTTTGATTCCTTACACTTATATAATTATACAATATTTATTTACTTTAATTTTTTTTGGTTTGGTTCGATTCCTAGTTACAACTACATTATTATAAAGATTTTTTTATTTTAAATTTTTTAGCTTTATCTCGGATTCGATTATCTATAACTACATAATTAAATAGTGTACAATATTTTAAAACTTGGAAAAGTAAATCCTCAATTTTCAAATTAATTAGAGCAACTCCAACCCGAGCCTCCTCTTAGCTATATTGTGTCAAATAGTATCATTTTTGTCTATCATCTAAAAAAGAGCTCCCTAGCTCCCTCCAACCATTGGGCGTGTTAGGTAAATTTTTACATAACCGATTACATATCCTCTATATTTGGTAAACATCTAAAAATTATAAATAACATCTAAAACCCACAATATCCACTTATATCATGACGTACACATCATCAATCTCATACATTTTTATTTATATTTATTAATAAAACTAATTATAAAATATTGTTTTTGAAATATAACTAATCATTATAGCTAACTCCATTGGAGTACAACCAGGTTCACCAAATTTTACATAACCATTATTTTATACTACTAGCTTAAAACCCGTGCGATGCACGGAATTTTTTTAATATTTTTTTAATTTTTTTATTAATTTTTTTAAATACGGATTTTGGAGGCTTAAATATTTAAATAAGATGATTATCATAATTATATAAATGTTATCCGTGATATTTCTAGAAAAGGAATGATTTTAGTTAAAAAATATAGAAAATGTGATAGGCTTTAGTTGAAAATGTAATAAGTTATTTATTAGTAATTATAAAATTATTATTTTGTTTTATTAAATAGAATGCCCATGATATAATTGGAAAAAGAGAGGATTTAGTTAGAGAAAATTAAAAAGGTAATATATTTTAGGTGAAAAGGGTAATTGATTAGTTCATAGTTATTATAATTTAATTACGTTATTTTACAAAATAAAATTGCTCGTAATGTTTTTAGAAAAGGAGAAATTAATGTTGCCCGTGATATTTCTAAAGAGGAATTTTAGTTAGATAATATAGGAAAAAGATGATACGTTTTAGCTAAAAAGGATAATCGGTTAATATTAGTATTATAATATTATTATTTAATTTTATTAAATAGAACCGTCCGTGATATAATTGGAAAAAGAGAGATTTTAGTTTGAAAAAATAGAAAATGATAACGTGAAAATTAAAAGGTGACATACTTTAGGTGAAAAAGGTAATTGATAAGTTTATAGTAATTATAATTTAACTGTTATTTTACTAAATAAAATTGCTGTTATTATTTTTAGAAAATGAGAAATTAATGTTACCCATGATATTGCTAAAAAAAGGAATTTAATTAGAAAAAATAAAAAAGATGATACATTTTTAGGTGATAAGGTAATCGGTTAATTAATAGCATTATAATATTATGATTTTATTTTTATTAAATAGAATCGCCAATGATATAATTTGAAAAAGAGAAGTTTTAGTTAGAAAAAAATAAAAAAGGTAACTTGTTTTGGCTGAAAAAGGTAACCCGTGATATAATTGGGAAAAAAAATTTTAGTTAGAGAAAAGAAAAAAGATAAAAAATTAATTTATCAGTTAACAGTAATTATAATTTGTTTTTTAATTAGATAAAATATAAAAGATATTATATTTTACCTGAAAAAATAAACTGCTTAGTTATTAAAAAGAAAAGAAAATGGAACATGTTTAACCTGAAAAAGGAAATTGATTAGTAAAGCAAAAATTTTAGTTAAATAAAATTTAAAAAAAGATTTTATAAGTAAGGATAGATAAGTAAAATCAATAGGTACCAACCTTTCGGCTTTTATATAATAGTGTAGTATATAGATTTTAGCTAGAGAAAAGAAAAAGTAGATTGATTAGTAAAGTAAAAATTTTAGTTAAATAAAATATAAAAGAAGATTTTTAAAAGGTAACCCGTGATATAATTGGAAAAAGAGATATTTTAGTTAGAGAAAATAGAAAAGATAATTTGAATGAAAAAATTAATTTATTAGTTAATAGTAATCATAATATGCTTTTTAGTTAGATAAAAATCTTCCTTTTTAGGAAAGATTTGGATTGTATTTTTCAGATTAAAGATATCGGATCTAAGGATTAAAAGCCTTTTTCGATTTCTTGGTTCAAAGAGCTTATTTTGTTTGATTTGTCTTGTTCAATAAGCTCCTTATTTGGGTATGGATTTCTATCATTTTGTTTCGGTTTGGATGGTTTTTCTAGATCTACATCATCGGAGCTTTCGGGTTTTTCTCTTCTTCGATTCAAGAGGTACTTGGTGGATTCGAGAGCTAACCACCTATCTTGTGGCTTCGGATGGTAGATCTAAGATTTTTTGGATTTTCTTGTGTATTTTCAATTTACTTTTATTTCAGCTTGTAATTTGCAACTTGGCTTCTCTCCCTGGTGAAAGTTTTGGTGGTCTCTCCTTTATTTGTGAGAGTATGATTTCTGATCTAATGGAACAAGTTTGTAGGATGTTGCATTTATGGTCGATTATTCAAGCAGCATTAGCCCCAGTTGGAGGTCATCACAAAGCGAGTACATATAAATCTCCACATGAAAGGGGCAATATCTTCTTCAACAAATTGCGTGATTATATCCAAGAAAAAGGGATTAATCAGTATTTGTCTCTGTTTACGTTGTTCGACTATTTTTGTAGATGTCGTATGACTTTTCTTGAATGAATGGAATTTTACTCAAAAAAAAAAAATTAAAGCAGTTGATAGTGGCTGCCCTGGTCAGTTTACTAGCTACTGTAGCAGGAAGTATGCTGTATTTTAATACTAGCTAGTAAAACCTCATCTTTTCTCTCTCTCTCTCTCTCTAGCTTAGCAGCCGCTCCTCTTCTTTTTTCTTACAGCCGCCGGGGCTTTCACCGGATCTCCACCGGTGGAAAGCCCCAAAACCTTTAATTTCCTTTGTCTTTCCTTTTTTTTTTAAAGCTTTGATTTCCCTAAAAATCTTCTTTGTTAGGTAAGGTTTTTCTATTTTTTCTTAAGATTTGACATTAATTAGTTTTTATTTTCGGATCTAAGGCTTCAAAGCCATTTCTGATTTGGCCTTCAATTTCTTAGATCTCAATTCCACGGAGATTCGAATTTCTCTCGTTCTTCCATTGATTTTGTTCTTGAAAATGGTCCGAGTTATCTTGTTCTTGTGGTTTTGTTCCCCAAATCTAAGAATTGTCTTGGTTTTAGCTAATATTTAATTTTTGCAGTTGTAAAGATTGGTTTTTTGAAGTGTCACCATAATTGTGTGAATTTTGTTATTTCGTTTTGTGAGTTTTGTTTTTTTCTCACCGATTGTGTGAGTATGGTGATTGATTTAGTAATAAAAAATTTTAGGGGATTGCATTCTCGGTCGATAGCTCAAACGGGTTATGACGGAAGCGGAAGTGACGAAGCATGTGTAAATACCATTTTCAACAAATCACGTGATGTTATCTTCAAGAAGCATGGATTAATCGGTGATTGTTTCTGTATTTTGTTTGTTCGACGCGACTGTTTATGTAAATGCCGTATGATTTTTTATTATTGAATTATCTTATTATTCAAAAAAAAATACTAGCAATATCAAAAAACAAAACTTATAATATCAAAATAATATAATGGGCCCGTTTGGGAAATCTTATTTTTCAGAAATAAGTTACTTATTCTAGAAAAAAGTTAGAAAATATGTACTTTTTTCTGAAGTAAGTAACTTATTTTTGCAAGATAACGAATATTAAATTCTCCATACACATTTTTCTTAAAAAAATAATATGTAAATACGAAATTTTTTCTGAAATAAGTAACTTATAAGTTGTCCATTAGAATTGCCAAACAGGCACAATATATAACTGATTCACATAAACTAATAATTGCTTTACATTGAAATGATGATAAATTATCCTTTCCAACATTTTTGAGAAACTTTGTTTCAGAGAGTTTTTTTTCGAAACATCTTTAAAGAACAATTTGAGGCATTGTACTCGTAGTAATGTATTTCATAAAGTCGCACCGCGCACTCGATTCTTTGGGATTCTTCCCTCACCCACAAGTGAGAGAAGATAATATAAATACTTAAATACTTAATCGATTAACTTCATTAAAATACATTAGTTGTATTATAATTAACTAATTATGATATGTATTATTAAGGATAAAGAACTTAATTACTTAACTATTTAGTTCAATTTAAATGAAATTCTTAAAATATATACATGAAACATATTTTTAGTGAGTTAATATTTGCCGAATCCCGCCGCACCCGAATCCCCATATTTTTAGATTTGCCGAATTTTCGTATCCCCGCACTACGCACCCCGTGGCCCGTACCCGCACCCGTACTCATGCTTAAATGGAGTAACGGAGGTGACAATAAAATCTGATAAAGAGTCATGCATTGCCAATCGAAGCTTTTGCTTTATCTTCCCATCAATGTCAAACAGTTTGATCCACATAAAAGTTTGACCATTTGAACTGCTGGAAAACTACATAGATGGATCACGGAAGAAATTGAAAGCACTGGTTTCAAGTTTGAGGAAATTAGATGCGCATCCATCAAACTCAACTGGTGAAGAATTTATCCTGCCTAGCTTTTCAAGTTGTTCCGCTTCCAAATCAAGACTTCCATGCACGGCCTACCATTATGATTATTTAAAGTAGTTGCATATGGATTGTTTAAAACCTGGTTAATTTTGTCTGGCCAAATTTTGAAAGCTAAGCCCTAGCAGTCTTAGATGGTTATTATTGTTATTTGTTAGTATAACTTATAAATGCTTACATATTCTTGGTGTGTGTATGTGCATATTAATTTATTCAAGTACTCTATAATTAAGATCCTAGCTAGCTAGATTGACACATCCAACATCCCAAATAAATGTTTCTAATTTCGACTGCTCAACACCTCCGATGAGAATGGAGATCTCAGCAATTCATGATTAACAAATCATAAAGATTCTAAACCATTAGTTATTTGCAAAGTGCATGCATGCAATGTTTGTGCAATTGTGCGTGTCAATAACAGCAATGCAGCCTGAACATCTAGCTAGTATAAATACTAGAAATAGGGAACATAAAATTTATACAGCAAAATGTCTCTAATAAATAAAAATCAAAATTTAAGAATACATATCATTTTTAGTTTAAAGATAAAATGGAAACAAATGTATTATGTTCCATCCAATTGTTAACACTTCTTTTGTCATTTTCTGGCACAAATTTTAAGGACATAATTTATTTTTAAAATTTTCTTTTTTGTATAAAAATCAGAAGGTTTTATTTTTATAAAAAAAATTTCAAAAATAAATTATGCAACTATCATTAAAATTCACCTTAAAATGCATGCCAAATAC
This sequence comes from Kitagawia praeruptora, assembly GCA_037693485.1. Taxonomy (NCBI): domain Eukaryota; kingdom Viridiplantae; phylum Streptophyta; class Magnoliopsida; order Apiales; family Apiaceae; genus Kitagawia; species Kitagawia praeruptora. The sequence goes on along the minus strand of CM075345.1, from coordinate 5,796,556 downwards.
TCTATTTTTGAAATATTAACAAATGGATGGGACGGAGTAACATAAGATATTTATTACTCTCTAGGTTTCATTTGACTTTTTGACATGTTTTTTAATAGGCTTTGATCGTATAGTAAAAATTATTTTTTTAATATTTTTTTTTGTGAATAAAAATATACAATCAAAATTAAAAAAGAAATTTTTGTAAAAATTAAATTTTATTATACAATCAAAGCACATTAAAGTACGTGCCAAAAAGTTTTTTTTTTTGAAACAACGTGCCAAAAAGGTTAAAATAAAGATAAAGAGTGAATATTGGGGGTGTTTGGGGGAATTTTTTTCCAGAATAAGTCAACTTATTTTAAGACAAAGTTAGAGATTCCTAACTTTCAAACTTATTTTCCAACTTATTTTTGCAACTTATTAAATTTTAAACATACATTAAATACTTGTATAAATTTTTTTTTATAAAAATATGAAATTTTTATCCGAAAATAAATCCATAAATCCTTAGTAAAAGTTGTGCCAAACATGCAGATTATTTGTAATCATGAAAATATTAATGGCAAACCAAATTTTTATAACTTTGATGACTTTTACGTGTTAAAGAGAAAGCAGACAAACTAACTCCTAACTAATTTACACAAACTGGACAAAACAACATTTACTACAGGGAAGACGACTTTATGCACAAAGCAATTTTAAACTGCAGCACCCATTTTTAACTGACACCTTGAGGCCTGATCACCGACCCAAATGCTATTATGCTGAAACCATGACTCGAGGGAAACAGCTAAACAACGAAATGGGTGAAACGGGGAAGAGAAACGATGGGGGCGAGAGGTTGACAGATGAAGATCTTTTAACCGAGGTGCTTTCTAGGCTCCCTGTTAAGTACTTACTCCGCTGCAAAGCCGTGTCCAAAACATGGTACTCTCTTATTTCAACCCCTAATTTCATCAAATCTCATTATCTACGTGGTGCTGCTATTACAAGCAACAGAGCTGTGGATGACAATAATGAAGCTACTACTCTTATTGTAAACCATGTCAAAAATGAAATTCTTGAAGAACGTTCTGAAGAAGATGACGGTGAATATTTACTCTTCCAACTCGGTGATGTTGATGATATTAAAGCCCATCTAAAATTTCCTTTCTCTCGAGGTGATTACCCCTTTTTGCCTCCCTCTCTTCTTGTTGGTTGTGTTCACGGAATTGTTTGTGTTTGTGTTGATCCCTCTGCTCCTATTCGCAAATTTTATTGCACGCTTACTTCTGACAGACATTTTCATATATACATTTGGAATCCCGCCACTAGGCAATCCAAACTCATTCCCGCACATACTCTACATGATTCTAGTCCTAGTACTGAAATGGCTTTAGGCTTTGGATTTGATCCTATTGATTTTGATTTTAAGGTTGTTAGGGTTGTAGATACCAATATTTTTCCCGAGGTCTATTCTGCAAACAGAGATGCTTGGCGAAATATTGAGGCTAAGTTGACTGATGTTCCCTGGGAAAATAAATTTGATATATGCCTTCATGGATTTTTGTTTACCAGGGGATTTAATGGTATGATTGCTTTCAATCTAAACAAGGAGGTGTTTATTTGTGATATTAAACTCCCTATAAGCTCTAATGACTTTTGTGAATGTTATGATGCTCGAATTGCTGACTTTAGGGATTCTGTTACTGTCATTACCTCTAAGTACGAAGAACCAATAAAAAAATTTAACTTGTGGACATTAGATGATGAGGCATGCCTCCGTGGCGGTGGAGTTGAGGCATCATGGACTTTAATGCTTCGTATTGATGTAGTTACGGAGTCCGACTACAATGTTGTGGGGATCTTCAACAATGTTGAATTCTTACTACGAGCTCCTGCTGATTGGTCTGCCTATAACTCGGACGAGGAAATCTTTAGAGGTATCGATTATGATGTTTGTTTTGAATTTGATAACGCTTTCGAGTATACAGAGAGCCAGCTAATGCTATTAGTCAAAGGATCAAAACTAGTCAACTGGTCTGATGATGAAAATATTAGTGAGGAAAGTTGATTATGAAGATTATAACATTCAGAAGATGATAAAGAGAAAAGCACCACTGATTCTGAAGACATGAGGAAAGCTGCGTAGATTCTGAAGATGATAATGAGGAAAAAAACGTAGATTCTGGCCATCAATGATGATCATCTCGATTCTTGTATTTTTACTTTCATTTTATATTTTCTAAATCGTAAGGGATAATTAGTGTTTCTTACCATCATGAGTTGGACATGGTTAAATATCTTATAAGTCTGTCTGCTGTAAGTTTCTAAATTTTTTTTTTTTTTTTGGGCTATTTAGATGCTACTGGTGTGTGCCTCATTTCTATTTTATCTATTGGATTAACTGAAACAAATCGGGAGGTGCTAGTTTAGGAAATTAGTGCCAGGTTGAGGAACCCTCTTAAATGGGTATATGGGTTATCATGAGGATCCAATTAGCCTACCAAATTGGAAATTACATAACGAGGATTATTCATATTTTAAAATCTAATTCGTTCTTGAAAATAGGGATGCAATCGTTCTCACTTTTAAAATGTCCACTCATAAATACCAAAAACCCAATACCTGGAACAAGATATGACACAAACATTGTTGGATTTCAACCCAGTATAATGTTATGGACTTGGATGATCCAAGATATATATGGATAAAATAACAATTGTATGTGTAGATAATTATTATATATGGTATGTCTTGATCACTAAGTTGGATAATTAGGTACCAAGAATTTGGAAGGTTTAACAAGTATGGTAAGACTTGTACAACAAGTATGGTAAGTTTTGGTGCTAAGTTTTGGATGACTATATATACAGAATCATATTGCATTTGTTTGATAGGTGAATGCTTTGTTTGATAGGTGAATGCTTAAGAGATGTAGTTATCTTAGGTATTGTTTGAAAGATGCTTAAACATTAAATATCAGTTTGGGACATCATTGAGGTGTTATTGTTTTGATTGTATATTGATAATCGTTTTGAATAATAATATAAGTTGGGACATGGATGTTTTCACGTAAAATATTGTGTGTGTTCTTGTTTTTCTTTTACTTACTGATTTGATAGAAGTAGAAGTAATACTTTAATAACGTGTGACCGCGTTTTAGTGGATCTTGTCAACTAATTGATTGGTTGTGTGTGTGCTCTGTATTGGTTTTTTGTGAATCTCGGATTGTGTAAGTCCCCTAACAAGTGGTATAAGAGCCAAGGTTTGGGTTCGAGATGGATGTGGTTGAGGGAAAGTTTGAGGTTCAATTGGTATGACAGAGTACATTGAAGGATTTGGTGACAAGGAGACTGCTAAAGCGGGTAGAGAAAAAGTTACGTGGGGTTTGGCGGTTGACCCTTGCAACGTGGATCAATGTTGATGTTCTTGAGGAGTGGGTTTCTGAAGAAAGATGTGTTCGGACTCGAGATGGAAGAGGATGGAAGAGGTTACGCAATTGTTTCGATGGCTTGATCAACTAGGTGAACTATTTGGATGATACCAATACTTTTCTTCAGGAGACCGAAGGATTGTGAAAGCAAGGATCGTGTGACTCAACATGTGGAAGAGCACTCGTGGTGGTTGATACACGTGGTTTTGTAGATGGATACATCGTTATGATGAAGAACGTTGATTTGGAGGGTCACTAAACAGGTTTTAGCGACACTCAATGTTTGGAAGAGCAAGAGGAAGAGATTCTTGTTCGAAATGAGGCATTGGCGAATGCAAGTCGATGGCTTGATGGTTACCGTTCAATCCAATATGGATAATGGGTTGAAGGGGAGGATTGTTGGATTTCAACCCAATATGATGTTATGGACTTGGGTGGGCCAAGATATATATGTGTAAGATAATAATTGTATGTGTAAACAATTATTATATAGAGTCTTTTTCTAATATGTCCCATTTACAAAGGTCAATTATAATTGTGTCCCAAATTTATTTGTAATTATAAATATATCCCAAATTATGAATATGTCCCATTTTTTAGTATAACCATGATTAATTTATTAAATACACATTATCAAAAGACATTTTTATCCTCCTTTATGAATTGTTAAAACTTTTCAATGTCATCTTTAATTTTTCTCTCTCCTTGCTTCACTTCACCCCCACTTTAGTTTAAGATCGTCAACAAAGGATGAAAAAGATGGAAAACAGTTGATATTAATCTGACCAGGTTCCTTTGAGTTTAATTTGCTCAAATATGCGAGTCAACTATCCGAAACAAGGAGGAGAAGATTTTAGTTAATAATGTTATGTATTTTTTAGATGGTGAACAGTGCCCCTGCGGGGCCAATGTCGGAGAAGAAGTGGCGGCGGCAGCATGATGGTGGTGGGGGGTTAAAGAGAAGGAAAAGGAGAAAAATATTTTTTATTGTGGGTATTATGGTCAAATCATACACAAAATTTACCTATAATTATATGTATATGAGTTAACTTTAACTATAGGACATAATTATAATTATTCAATAAAGAGGGACATATTCTTAATTGATCTTTAGAAATGGGACATATCAAACTAATACCCTATTATATATGGTATGTATCACTACACCATAAAAGGCCTACGACCACATTTAGAACCTATGTTGCCTTTGGATATGTTGCATTTGCCACGCATGTTTTTGGCTATTACAACATTATCTTTTTCATGTTGCCTTAGGTAGCAAAAATATGTTGACATAGAATAAAAGTGTTTGCATGTTGCCGTAGGTATGAAATTATGTTGCCATAATTTTGCAATGAACAAAATTTTATATTTTCTACTAAAAATAAAAATTTTAACCTTTTTTTACACAAAAATTAATTTACACTGATAAAAATCATCAAGAAGTTTTTATAAAAATCAAGAATATTCTAGTAAAAGTGAAATTTCATTAAAAATGTTAAAACATTTTAAGGTGAATAATTTTATTTTTATGTTCATTAAATATTATTAAACAAAATTTTTAAAGTGAATTTTTTAAAATATGTTTTAGTATATCAGTAAAATAAAATATTTGAATATATCTTTGAAAATATTTTAATATTATACTTCAAATGATATAAAAAGAATTGAATATTTAAAGAAAAAATAAATATTCTAGTTTTTTAACTTAAAAAAATAATTAAATTTTAGCTTTTTTACTAATTATAAAATTGTTTATTTTTAAATTACCATTAAAATTAATATTTTGGTCACGGGTTTTTAACAAACAAAACTATTTTAGATTTTTAACTGAAAATATAATTTCTTATTTTTATTCGGCATGAAAACTAATTAATTTTGATAAAATAAATAAGAAATTTTTATAGAAATCAAGATTATGCTAACAAGTGAATAATTAATTAAAAGAATTAAAACAAATATTTGAGATGAATAATTATAATTTTGTAATTGTTAAAAAAAATTATAAATTTAAAGTGAATAATAATAATATATGTGAAAATAAATTTGCAAGGAAATAATTGAAAATTGGATGAGCGGCAAATATACCGCTCGATCCAAATTTCTTCAGACAGTCTCTCTTTCTTTAAGCTCCCCCGCCTCTCTCTCTTTCATTTCACTTCACTGTTAGCTCTCCCCCGCCTCTCTCTCCTTTCTCTCCCACTATCACAAACACACACTCTGTAACTACTAATCTATACACACCTGTAATATATACATACATATGCATATATACTCCCACTTTTAATTTCTTTAAAAATTATAAATATAATCTATACATATAACTATTTCAATTCAATTCGTATCAAAATTTAGGGTTGATTTCGATTTGTAATTTTGTTGTCTGAATTAGAAATTAGGAATTCAATCGGGTTTAATTTAAGGCTTCAAACGGATGAGGATTAATTTGGGGCTTTAAAATTAGGGTTTTCACCTTGATGAATTTGGGGCTTCGTGTTCAAGGTACTTTCTCTATTAATCTTATATTTTTGCTGAAGAAGAAGAGGATGGAGTTAATCCCTTTTATGTAAGATTTCTTTGTCCTCCTTGTTAGTATCTTTTTATCTGCTTTTTTTGAGTTGTTGTCCGATAATCATGCTTAGCTGATACTAGATAGCCTATTTGTTTTGAAGTGGTAGCTGTAGTATGTCCTCTGTGTAATTCTTAGGCTTGACTCTGTAGTTGCTTGTTGTTAGAATTTTATACATATTTTTAATTGAATTTAGCTTTTATTAAATGTATCAGTCTTGTGAATGCATGTATTGGGCAGTTCAAAAGTGGAAGCTAACTTTTACTTGAGAATAAATTAGGGAACTGAAGTACCATTTACAAGCAAAGCAACCAGATGATATAGTCTTCTAGGTTGTAGCCATGTCTGAAGTGGTCTTATTCCAGAAGTAATTAAATGAGACCCCTTGGTTTTATAGGAGAAAGCCTTTCGTGAAGCTCTAATTTGTTTTAATAGTAAAAGTAAATGTGACCAATGTTTATTGATGCAGGACGGTTTCTAGGGAAGCTGTGACATAGATTAAGAAGAGATAGAATAAGGGTTTTAACATTGAAGAAAAGATGAACAAGGAAAAAGCCTTTAAAATGACAACGAAGTCATAACATAATAAATCACACTAATTAGGAATGTTAAATTGAAACATGACAACCATGCGTAGTTACTTATAATGGACCTTACCTAATCTAAACCCGATATAAATTAAAGCTCTTCAACTTGTTCCCTACTTGTAATAGATGCCTACTAATGTTATAATACTGATGGTACTGGAATGTTTTTAATAATCTACCCAGAATTATAACTGAATACAATTACTCTTAAAAATAGATAATGTCATAATAATTAAATCATATAACTTCAAATTCTTTTGACATTATGTTTTCTCAGTTGCCTTTGTCAAAGTGTCTACATTTAAGTTAAGAAGGTATGACAAATCTAGGCTTTGGTTTTAGCATTTTGTCTTCTAATAATTGACAGGGAAACAGCGAACGTATCTGTGAATGTATGTGTTGTATGTGCACAAATTATCATTGTATTCTCTTATGGAATATTGCTTACTGAAGAAGTTTTATGGAATGGATTGCAAGGACACAGGTTAACATTCTTTTTAATATCACGAATATTGTTGTTGATTGCCCCGAGAGTATTGATTTTCCAATTTATTTGATTGGCTGTTTATAATACTACCTTACATGTGTGCATTTGTTTTAGGCCCGTGATATTACTAGGGTTTTCACTCCCCATTCAGATACTGATTTGAATAGGTATTATCTTGCAAGTTAACTTTTAGTTCTAGCTATAAGTTATACCGTAAACCAGTGTAACAATGAATAAAACATGAATGCTCTGCAGTTCAGATATCCAACATATTTGTCAAAGTAATGTGGTTTAGTTTGCTAGTTTTTCACTGTAAACTTTGATTTCAGTTACGTCATCGGTGACAAGTCAATATTACAAGATGCGGGAGTCTAGGATATGAAGGATGTGGAAAACTTGCCAGCACCTCCAGAAATTAAAGATGATTAATAATAAGTAAACTTTTTCCCCTACTATTATATTTTATTCAGCTGTATTTGACATATGCCCGTGTTTGGCATATAACCTATATTGGGGGCAGCTTCTGGACAACCAAACTGAAACGAGTAAAAGATACAATTGGTAGTCATTTATTTTTGGACATTCTTGCAAAGAAATCAATACACATGCCTAATACAGTAGTGTATACCACTAGCACAATCTCAAGAACACAAACAGGTTTTTTTTATAAAAAAAACTAATGCACTGCTACTTCTTTTTCGCCTTCATAGTATCCTATCCTTCACTGTGTCCACAATCATTAGCAAGACACTTAATCTACCTTTAAAGAATACCAGCTGTCCAGTAACCAATCAAACTGAACAGCTGCTCACATCAACTATGGCAATGGGTTTTATTGTGATGAAATATGTAGGTTTCTTGCATTTGGTGGTGCTGTCCCAGATAGACATGTCAAGGTCCTTGCATTTGCGGTGGCATGCTTTTATTAGCGAGGTGACACCTTTTCGAAATTATTAGATGATACTATAGTCTGTAGGTCTTATGTGTAGGTTCTTTATGATGGTTAAAATTGTTTTCTTATGGTCGATTTGGCCAAAATCATGAACTAACTAAAGAGGTGTATTGTTCTCTTTTGACAGTAGCATGGAGGTACCAACTTTGGCTGATCTTCTGGGGGACCATTTATCTACCAGTTACGCTCCCATTTACGAATGTGGTAAGCTTTTTAAGTGTATCGTTGTTATTGAAAATTATGTAATTATAGTATGCAAATGCGAAAAGCCCGCTATATTTGATCCAGCATCACAATTGTTTACTAGCATCTACAAATAATTGCAAATTCCATTGAGCTTAGAAAGTAAAAAATTTGATCTTTCTTTGTTTCTTGTTTAGGGATATATAAATATGTATGAGCTTTCAATGTGTTTAATTGTTTATGACATCTGGTTAGTACAAAGACGGTGCTACTTGGAGTATGTTTAGGAGTTACAAGTTAGATATGTGATGGTTCTGCTTAGTTTGTTTGGATTATATGAGTGCTGAAAATGAACAGTGTTTTACTTACCATGCTTAACCTGTTTTAATTCTACCTATTTTAGGTCTGTCCTCATGTAAAACACTCAGATGACATAAGTGAATGCACAGGTAAACAAGAAGGTCCACAGAACTTGACATGGCCACCTGGATACTTAAAAAATTAGGCGAGGCGAACCCAAACGTCAAATTTGATCTTGGGGAGCTTTGTGCGATCATCTCGAGTGACAATAAAGATGATACTCCAATTATTGGTGGCACCAGCTCTTAATTAGTTCTTGTCATATGTTTATGTTTAATTTTGACCGTCTTTTGCTATTATGTTAGTCTTATGTACATAGTAAGATTGTAGTTTATGTACTTGTGGCATCAACTTTTATGTCTTTTGCTCTAAATTTGGGTTGTTGGCTAAGATTGTATTCAATCTGTATATATGGATTGTTATGATGGTAATTAAAGTTGGTTGTGTTGATTTGGTTATTTAGGGAATGAATATTTTCATATTTATGATTTTTTGTTTAAAATAGAAAAATGTTGCCATTGATGCTATAAAGTGTTGGCAAAAAGGAAAAATAATGTTAAAAAATGTTGCTAGAAAATGTTGTTGTAGGCAAAATTTGTGTTGGCATAAAAGTGGGCCCTACAGTGGGTCCCAAACAGTGGACCCCCTTGTGGGCCCCACATTGGCCCCAAACAGTGGATTCATTGGTGGGACCCACTTTTTTGCAAAATGTTTAACCCAAAGACAACATAATATCATGTTGTTAAAAATTGATAATATTGTTACCATAGGTAGTCTACGCCAACAGAAAAGCTGATGTTGCCATAGAGAATTAGAATGTTGCCTTTGATCCCAAAGGCAACGGCAAAAATAGCAACACCAGCAAAATGTTGCCTTACGGGTTTTTTAGGCCTACAACAACATATTTCGGGCATACGGCAACATTTTTTCGGTGTTGCCGTAGGCTTTTTATGGTGTAGTATATTGATCACTAAGTTGGGTGATTAGGTGCCAAGAATTTGAAAGACTTGTATAACAAGTATGGTTAGACTTGTACAACAAGTATGGTAAGTCTTGGTGGCTAAGTTTTGGATGGCTATATATACATAGTCATATTGTATTTGTCTGATAGGTGAATGATTAAGAAATGTAGTCATCTTAGGTATTGTTTGCGAGATTCTTAAGCATTAAGTATCCGTTTGGGACACCATATATTGAGGTATTATTGTTTTGATTGTATTATTGATAACCGTTTTGATTAATAATACAAGTTGGGACGTGGGTGTTTTCACGTCAATATTGTGTGTGTTCTGTTTTGATTTTACTTATTGATTTGATAGAAGTAGAAGTAATACTTGAATAACGTGTGATCGCGCTGTGGTGGATCTTGTCAACAAATTGAGTGGTTATGTGTGTGCTATGTATTGGTTGTTTGTGAATCTCGGATTGTGTAAGTCCCCTAACAAATACTGTTATAACCATGTTGGCAAAACCCTAGACTGTTAATTTTATTTTGCAACAAGGCTCTTTAGAGCAACCCCTACGAGGCTCGGTATCTCCTGTTTTTGCTATAGTATAGCGAGTCAGATATCTAAGATTGTACTCCAACCGTCTTACTGGTTCTCCCAAATGTTAGCGAGCTTGAAAATCCTCATCAAATCTGGCAAGGCACCTTCTCTAGCTTGAAAACTAATAAGGGACCACCTGCAACTTGCCATCTTTCTTCTCTACAGTTGTCAAATTAGTATTGGGACAGCTAGAATAAATTAACGTTGTCATTATTTTGTCAGTTAGTAAATTAGTTTGATATTTGTATTCTAAGCATCTCACTAGGGACTCAGGTTTTTTTGGATAAATGAAAGAATGGTAAGAACTTTATTCTCTCTGCATATTTTTCTGTTCTTTATTGTTGTCAATGCTTTTATATCATCTCATCATAGATATATATTCACCACTCTTTATAGTATCAGAGCTGACTTTCCTGGCCTGACTCTATTGCTTGATTCTATTATATCCTCTCTAAAACGTGTACATCGATCTGCTTCTATTCTTTATAAAATTCGTGCAGAAGGAAGTTAGTTGTGAAATCAAAATCATTTCTGTTGAAGAAGCTCAGAAATGGTACTTTTACGAATGTACTTCTTGCTACAAAGAGATTGAAATTGCTAATGGATTGTACGAGTGCAAACGATGTAACAGAAATGTGCCGTATCCAGACAAGAAGTAATTGACAATCTGTTCATATATTGCCTGATATGAACATTAAATAATATAACTGTTTTAACTTTTTGTAATATGATTCAGGTTCTGCATTTTTGTAAATGCCAAAGATCATACTGGCGGCATTAACATTATTCTTGAAGATCGTGAGGTGCGAAGAATTATAGGAAAAACCGTTGATGACGTACAAGCGGAGGTACTTTCACTTTGTACAAGTCATTCAAAGAAGACTGTTAACGAAATATAACATTTTTTAAACCTAATGCAGCAACCTATACCTGATCAATTTCCATCTATCCTAAAAAAGCTTGAAAGAGTTGAATATTGTATCAAACTTTTGATACAAGAATTCAACATTGACAAAGATGGAACAATGTATTCAGCTATTGATATAGTTCAATTATTGCAAATCAGCAAAGACAATGCATCTCAACAATCATTTGGACAGGTAATCACATTACTATATATTGAAAAAATATGTATTGCCAAATATTTATGAGATTATTCACCTTTTAATTTCTGGATTATACCAGGGATCCACATCAAATATTCATTTGGACACTATTTCACCAATGAGTTTCAAAAGTCCGGAGATTGTGAAGAAAACCAATCTGAGAAGCTACAGCAATCGTCAACAAATTATATGTTACCAATGACAAGTGAATGTCTCTTTTGGTATTGTGGTACATTTTGAATATTTGTTGTTCTAAAGTAACGTATCTATGTATGATGTTATTACTTAAGATTCAAGAGTACAATATCAGATTTGTTTCTGATAAATTTTCAAATTTCGTGGTTTCTTCTTGAAATAACTAAACGTAATTAGTTCAGGAACTACTTAAAGGTAATCTACTTATGTTTCATGGATCTTTTCCCAACAAACAACTTATTCCTACAGATCAAAACTTGCACAACTCATAGCTAAAATTAAAACTTTCAATGTAGATATTAGTTACAAATTCACACATATCATAAAATTTTCGAATCATGCCATATGGTACAGGAACAAAAATGATAAATTTATTTCTCTTACCAAATTTTAAAATACATTGAATGAAGTACATTTCTTTTTTTTGACATTACTTAACAATATATAAATAACAGACTAAAGGAATTATTAAGTCTTTAAATTACATTTGTAAAGAAAATGTTTTATATAATTCAAAAGCCACGCGGAGCGGGCAACCATCCTAGTAGATATATATTCACCACTCTTTATAGTATCAGAGCTGACTTTCCTGGCCTGACTCTATTGCTTGATTCTATTATATCCTCTCTAAAACGTGTACATCGATCTGCTTCTATTCTTTATCACATCTCGGATCTATTTTTCTCTCACACCTATATATATATAAATTCAATCTTTTTCTTTTGTCTCTATCAGATCTCTTTCATAGTATGGGCACACCAGGTAGAATCTCCTACCAAGACATGTTAAACCCTATTTTTCTTCACCCATCTGACAATGCTACATCTATCCAGGTTGAGTAGTTGCAAGGCTCAACTGACTATAGATCTTGGAGTCAATCTATGGAAAAAAATCTAGCCTCTAAAAGAAAGTTGGGTTTCATTAATGGGACAGTAATGAAGCCAACTGATGATGAGACCAAAGCCGAAATATAACTTGCAACAACATGGTCATAACATGTATCACAGGTAATGTTTCTCCCACTATTCGAAAGTCGATTATGTTCATGACAAATGCCTGTGACATGTGGAAAAATCTGGAAAAGAGATTCACTTTGACAAATGGATCTCGTAAATACAAGAGGTTCGACAAAACACTGCTTCTGTTAATGAATATAATACTACTATGAAGACTCTATGGGAAGAGCTTGATTCCTTGAACTTGATACTAGCTATTATCAATCCATCTGACGAAATAAAGAAACTCTTGAGCACTATTGAGCTGCAAAAGGAAGAGGCGCGCCTTTTCCAATTTCTTAATGGACTAAATGAGGTCTATGGGCCTCAAAGAAGCCAACTTCTAATGATCACACCTCTTCCTACTGTTGAACAAGCTATAACGGTTTTGCAGCAGGAAGAAGCCCAAAGAAACTTGTTAAATACTCTGTTACCTGATATGACATTGTCTGCAATGTATAGTAAAAATCCTTCACCTGTGCACATTACTAATCGATTTGTGGTTTGCATTGCGTGTAAAGTCAAAGGACACTCTCGTGAGAAGTGTTGGACAGTTATCGGATTCTCAAAGTGGCATCCTAAACACAACTCAAATCAGTCACAAAATAGGGGCACTTCACTGCCCATGCAACTTCTCTTTCGGGAACCAAAAAGTGACAGCTAAACCTAAGATAGCTACAACAGCTACTTCTGTTCCTAGTTCACACGCACCTGGACTTCTATTTACACCACAACAACTTGAACAGTTGGCTCAACTAGTGCCTCAATTGCGCAAGTGAGTTCTTTCCCAGCTCAGCACGAACCAGAAGATGAGTTGGAATACCAATTTTCTAGAATGATATCATGTACTATCACAATCAACAATTCTCAAGAATAGATTATAGACTCTGGGACTTCGGATCATATGACACCAACCTTGGACTGCTTTTATAAAGCCACTCCTATGGCTACTTCTCCTCATATTAATATGCCAAATGGAAATACTATTGCTATATCTCACATATGTACTGTGAACTTACATAGCTAATGGCTTAACTCTTAATGGTGTTTTGTGTATACCTTATTTTAGGCATAGCCTACTATCTGTTGAGAAGTTGATAAAGGAAAATAAGTGTCAACTACAATTATTCCCCAATCATTGCTTTATTGTTGATACTATTTCTAATAAACTACTGGGGATGGGATATGCTAGGATGGCCTATACTACTATAATCCTCACAAACATAACTTATCTGATTTACTTACTGTCCAAAACAAACAGCCCATGATCATGAACAGTGCTGCTGTGTCAACATCAACTGTTTCACTTGCTCCAATGGTCTTGACTTATGGCATTAATTATACATACAATCCAGCAGGAGAACTAAGACAGCACTTGGAAGTAAATTCTGCTACGAGTACACTGTACACATTTTTTTATATTTTATTGAACGATACTTCCGTGGACTATATTAAGGACCTTGGGACATTTTCATTTTGTAAATAGATGCTCATATTGGTGGTGTGAATGTTATTGCCTTTGCTCATCCTAATAAGCAGCTGTGTGTCGTGACAATATGGTGATGACAAGACTATTTGAGGTAATAATCTTCTTGGCATCGTACCCCCTCTGTCCACATCTCTTAACTTAAGTTATCATGCAAGTTAGAAGAAGACATTTTTGTCCTTAACTGTACAAATTTTACGCGTTGAGTCTACATAACTACCGAAGATATGCTAAACACGCAATTTAGAAAAAGTTGAATATGAAGATTATAACATTCAGAAGATGATAAGAGAGAAGCACCACTGATTCTGAAGACAATGAGGAAAGCAGCGTACGTAGATTCTGAAGATGATAATGAGGAAAAAAACGTAGATTCCGGTGGTCACTGATGGTATATATCATCTTGATTCTTGTATTTCTACGTTCATATTACATTTTCTAAATCATGTGGGATAATTTAATGTTTCTTACCATCATGAGTTGGCCATGGTTAAATATCTGATATAAATCTGTCTGCTGTAAGTTTCTAAATTAAATACTTATATTTTCTAAATTAACTACCGAAGATATGCTAAACACGCAATTTAGGAAAAGTGGTAAGGCCTTGAAGGCCAATCTCAAGGTTGTTGAACTAGTCCCCATGATCAGGGTTCAATTTAGTAGTTGTCAGTACAGTAAAATGAATACTGACAGATTCTTAAAATGCTCGATAAACCAAGTAATTGCATGCATCTACTGTTTTAGATATGGGATGCTGCTTGTGGAAGAAGGCATTATATATATTCGAGGGCCATGAAGCTCCTGTATATTCTGTGTGTCCTCACTACAAAGAAAGCAAACAGGTAAGTTTCTTAGATATACTTCTATTTCATTGGTTAAGAGAATTTGCTGAGCTACATCCATTTTGATATACTCAGCTGACTACTATTACAATTACTTTTTTCCACTGCAATATTGATTTCAAAATTAAAGCATGGCCGTATGATTGTTTAGGATCAAGAGTAGATTATGATGCCCCTGGACTGTGGTGCACTACAATGGCTTATAGTGCTGATGGAACTAGGTTTGCAGAGATAAGCATATTTATTCTCACGCCAGAGGTGCCGCGGGGCAAAAACCCCTCTCCAGCATTGTTTCGCAGGATGTCACTACCAGCTACACCACATTTCGGTCATTGTTGGAGAGGAGGAGCCAAGGGGAGGATTTGGAGTAATCAATGACGTCGAACTTGGAGTTAATCTGGAAAGTGCATCCAAGTACAACGGGAAACTCATATTGCAACATGTGACATCTGGAGTTGGCATACCAGTCTTGCCTTATATATAGGACATTTGAGACTAACATTTTTGGACTTTAATGGAAACCTAAAGCCTGTCCAACTGAAACAATTCGGGCTTTTAAGGCCAAATGTAAGTTACTACTATGATGACCACACAATAACATGCACATATAAATCATATACGTTTTCCTACTACAATTGCTATGAAAAGTTTCTACCATGAGCCTTATATTTTGTGTATCACATTACAATCACAAGTACTTACAAATATCTAGAACTGATTGTGGCAGGCAAAAGTTAATTATCCTTCGAACCCAACTCCTGTAGTAGTTGGAGTACCAATAACTCCGGAGCCAAAAAGAAGTAGTGGATACACACAGTCACACATTATGGAAATATATACTTCAGTGCAGGGCCAGCTATTAAGCTCATATTTAGCTCAACTTCAACAGATAAATAGCTGGCAAGATTAGAATGAAGCAAGAATTACAAATTGAAAGCTTTAGTTGTAAAGATGAGAAAGATGTTAAATCTTCTTACCAGCCAACTTCAAATTCCTATGGGATTTTAGAAAATTTCACTTGTAGGATTATTAGATAAATTATACGTCAATGCTGAAGATCGGAATTTTCAAAAGATCTATTGCTTGTGGTAAACCTGTACAAACATTTGTGGACTCTGGCGCTACACAAACGTTTGTACCTGTCCTTAGGCAAGAAAGTGGAATGTCCTTAGAAATGATCAACCTTAAGCAGTAATAGCTACCAATAGAATTATATTGCATGTATGTAACCATATATACAAGAATCTTGCTTGAAAACTAAGTGGAAATCAATATTCCAGAGGTGAAAAATAATATGATGATTCCATTAGGCAGTTTGCATTCAATGGTTAAGCACATTGGAATTGGACTTCAAGAAGTTGAAAAGAGACTTTATATTGAAAGACCAGAAGGTATATATAATCAGTTGTATAAATATACTAATTATATTGATTAGCAAGTTTTTTTTAAAAGGGACTTTCTAGAGAATCCCTGCTGAACTTCATTCATTTGGTTTGTAGTAGTATAATTAGTTGAGTTTGTAAACTGTATAAGGCACGAAGATGAACAACAACCTCTAGATTTCAACTTTTTCTCTCTTACTATATGTTACTTTTGTTAGCTTCAGTAACTGATTATCAGTCTTTAAAGGAGGGTGCTTAGCTTACATCTTCATCATGATACAAATCAACAGACTTGTAATAATATAGTTTATAGGTATTGTACAGAATACCTTTGAACTTTGCAGAACAAGGTAGTTAAAGATTTCTCGTCAGATCACCAAGAAGAAAACAAGAACAAAAAGAAGACTAAGAAATTTTTTTTTGATTATTCTAAGGTCATATATAATTAGTAAACTGACACATTTACAATATCATCATCTTCAAGTATGAAGATGAAGTTGCAGAATGAAGATACAAGATGATGAACACGTGAAGAAGAAACAGAAGAATAATATTGATATGAAAGTGTAATGTGTTGTTACAATGTATAGTCTTCTCTACTATATATATACACAAGCTGAATTAGACTTCATATCTAGAAGTATCTGGATGTTTCCTAACAGATTGTTGTAACAGAATGTATAACAGAATTATTGCTGAGCTGTAACAATGAGCTGTGATGTTGCTGGCATTGCAGTTGCTGTATCTGTATTGCTTCTTTTGTCTTCATTGTTATGTATATCAGTAACATCCCCCCTCAAGTTAGGAGGAGAAAATAGATTACAAACTCCTAACTTGGAACAAAAATCAAGTAACTGAGAAGAGGCCAAAGCTTTAGTGAATATATCTGCAGGTTGGAGAGTTGTGCTAATATGTTTTGGAGCAATCATACCAAGTTGAAGCTTCTCTCTGACCAAATGACAATCCAGTTCAATGTGTTTTGTCCTCTCATGAAATACAGAATTAGAAGCAATATGAATGGCAGACTTGTTATCACAAAACAAAGTGACAGGAGTAAGATTAGGAACAGAAAGTGTACTGAACAAATTTAGTAACCAAGTAAGTTCACAGCATGTATCAGCCATACTCCTATATTCAGCTTCAGCTGAACTTCGAGAGATAGTATGTTGCTTCTTGCACTTCCAAGAAACCAATGAATTACCAAACTTCACACAGTATCCAGTTAAAGAATGTCTAGAAGATTTGTCACCAGCCCAATCTGAATCACAATAAGCAGAAAGTTGCATAGGATTGTTTGCAGCCATAAGAATACCTTGTCCTGGTGCATGCTTAAGATATCTCACTACTTTGTAGGCAGCTTGTAAATGATCTAGTTGAGGAGAAGCAAGAAATTGAGACAATACTTGCACTGAATAGGCTATATCAGGCCTGGTAACAGTCAAATATATCAACCTGCCAATAAGTCTTCTATATGTAGAAGCATCAGACTCAGATAAAAAATCACTAGTATTATCTTGCAAAGTATGATTTTGCTCAATAGGAATCTTAGAAGGTTTTGCTGCCAGTAACCCTGTATCCTTGAGAATATCCAAAGTATATTTACTTTGATGCAAATATATGCCTGCTGAAGATCTAGCAACTTCAATACCTAAAAAATATTTGAGAGCACCTAGATCCTTAATCTTGAATTTAGTTGCCAAATACTGAATAACAGTTTGAATAAGCCCTTTGTCTGATCCTGTAATCAGAATGTCATCAACATACACTAAGACAGCCACTATCTGATTGTTGATGTGAAAAGTAAACAAACTATTATCAGATTGTGATTGAGTAAATCCATACTCAATAAGAGCTTTAGAGAATTTTGAAAACCAGCATCTAGGAGCCTGCTTCAAACCATAAATTGACCTCTTGAGCTTACATACTACAGAAGTATGATCTTTAATTGCAGAAAGGTCAACACAAGTGGATAATTGCAAGTAACCAGGAGGTAACTTCATGTAAACAGTCTCATTCAAATCTCCATGCAAGAAAGCATTGGTAACATCTAATTGAGATATATGCCAATTTTTAGCAGCTGCTATAGCAATAAGAACTCTTACTGTTGTCATTTTGGCCACAGGAGCATATGTTTCAAAGTAATCCAAACCATAAGTCTGAGTAAACCCTCTGGCAACCAGTCTTGCTTTGTATCTCTCAATACTACCATCTGGTTTATACTTTATCTTGAAGAGCCATTTGCAGTCTACTATGTGTTGATCAGCTGGCTTAGGAACAATCTCCCAAGTATTATTGTTTTCTAAAGCATTAAGTTCCAACTTCATAGCTTGTAACCAGTTATAATCAGTAGATGCCTGCTTATAATTGTAAGGAATAGCAGACTGAACAGTAGCAGCCAAGAATTTAGCATAAGTAGGAGAAACCTTGTCATATGAGAGATAATGTTGTATAGAATAAGCACAAGATGTATTTGTTACCTGGCTTACTGCAGATGATGAAGAGCTGGGAACTAGATGAGCAGGAAAACCAGCATAATCTTTGAACTTGGATGGAATATTTCTGTTTCTAGTTGGTCTGTTATTAGGAAGAATAATGTTTTCAGTGGATGAGTGATTTGAATTATGAGTATCCAGTGAAGGAGTAGTAATAGAAGTAACCAAAGGTTCTTCTGTCAAACATTGAAGAGGAGAATCAGGAAACATCAATGTTGATGAATGATCAGAATCAGTTTTCCAGGTGTCATTTTGAAATGGATAAATGTGTTCTTTGAAGACAATATCTCTGGAGACATAACATTTCTTGGTGTTTAGATCAACCACCTTATATCCTTTTTTGTTAAAAGGATAACCAACAAAAACACATTTTAATGCTTTAGAGGCAAACTTATCTCCATCAGTGTGAAAATTACTGATATAGCATAGACAACCAAAATTTCTGAGAGATGAATATTTTGGTGATTTGCCAAACAATGTTTCATAAGGTGATTTATGATTCAGTAGAGGGGTAGGTAAAATATTAATCAAATGAACAGCAGTTAAGACACAATCCCCCCACAAAGAGATTGGTACATTGGACTGAAATTTTAAAGCTCTGGCAATATTGAGAATATGCTGATGTTTTCTCTCAGCAATCCCATTTTGCTGAGGTGTATAAGGACAAGTGGTTTGATGAATGATTCCTAAGTTGTTCAGTTTAGTGGACAGATCAGTATTTACAAATTTTGTACCATTATCTGATCTTAGACACTTTATAGTTTTATGAAACTGATTGGAAACATAAGCTATGAAAGAGCTTATTAATGAAGAAACTTGAGATTTATCTGATAGAAGGAACAGCCAAGTACATTTAGAGTAGTCATCAACAATAGTAAGAAAAGAATTACATTTGCCATGAGTAACATGCCTGTATGGTCCCCAGACATCACAATGAACTATCTCAAAACAATCTTGACTACTAGAGTGTTTGACAAGAAATGGAATTCTAGATTGTTTGGAAAATTGACATATATCACAATTGTCAAAATCAGAACTAGACCTAATATCTAGCTCAGAAATGGACTTCAGGATAGACAAAGAAGGATGACCTAATCTTGTGTGCCACTGACTTATAGTAGAAGCCATACTGCAAACAGCAGAAACAGATTTGTTGTAGCTGGCATGAAGTTTGAAAAGACCTGCATCTAGTTCACCAATCTCTTTAATCTTCCTCTGCAAAGTAAGGTCCTGAAACAGACATTTTGTACCAGAAAACACAATATGACAAGAATTGTCTGATGTTAGCTGAGAAACAGATAAGAGATTGCACTGAAAATTAGGTACATAAAGCACCTGATGTAGAACAATATCTGAGTTAAGTACTATATCTTCTGTATGAGTGACACAAGTTGTGTGTCCATTAGGAAGAGATAAATCTGATTGTTCAGACTTAACATTAATCAACAAATCAAAATAAGGTGTGATATGATGTGTAGCTCCAGAGTCTATTATCCAAGTATTCAAAGATTTATGAAACTGAACAGTATTTGAATACATGGCTGAATGAACTTTTGGCAAACAAGTACCTGCACAATGTCCCTCAGATTTAGCTCCTGTATTAATCCAGGTAGCATTTGACACTGCATTAGATTTCATTTGTGACTGTTGTAGAAGACCAAGCAATTGCTGATACTGACTATCAGTAAAAGTATGATTTGCAGCTACAGATTCTTTAGTAACATTTGCAACATTTGCATTAGAATTCTCAGTGATGCTGTTATCTGACACATTAGCAGTGTATTTCTTTGGAGGATATCTGATCTTTGGCTTTGGCTGTCCATGTAACCTGTGCCATTCAGGATATCCATGAAGTGCAAAGCACTTATCCTTTAGATGCCCAGTCAATTTACAGTAATCACAAACCACACTTGGATCTGAGACCTTTCTGATTGATTTCGGCTTATAGCTAGGGTTTGCCTTAACATTCATAGCAACACTTTCAGAGGTAATCATAGCTGTTGTAGAGAACTCTCTCTGATTCTCTTCTTGAAGAAGCATTGAATATGCTTGACTAATATCAGGTAACGGATTCATAAGCAAGATTTGACCTCTAACAGATGTAAATTGCTCACTAAGTCCCATAAGAAACTGACTTAATTTTGTTATCTTCTCATATTCATCAAGTCTGTGATTATTTCTACAGGTACAGGCTGATTGAGCACAAGTACATCTCGGAATTGGAGACAGATTATCAAGCTCATCAATCATGCTTCTGAACATAGTAAAATAAGCAGTTATGGATTTTGTACCTTGAGTCAACGATGCCAAATCTTTCCTGAGATGAAACAATCGAGGCACATTGCTCTGTGAATATCTAGCAGCAAGATCATCCCAGATCTGTTTTGCTGTGGTCAAATACACTATACTTTTGCGAATTTCTGGTGATACTGAGTTTAACAGCCATGAAATAACAAGATCATTACTCCTCATCCAGAGACTCAATTGAGGAGATGTATTTGCAGGTTTCACTTGAGATCCATCAATAAATCCAAGCTTAAGTTTTGCAGATAGAGCAATCGTAACCGATCGACTCCAGTGATGATAGTTTTGATTATTCAACACCTCTGTAACCAGAGACAGACCTGGATGATCAGCAGAACTCAAATAGTATGGATGATTTATATCGATTACAGAACTAACAGGAGTTGTCGCCATTGAAGACGTATTAGTAGCTCGATTTTGAGAATTAGATTGAACAGCGGATGCGTATGTGTACATTAAGCTCTGATACCATGACACATTTACAATATCATCATCTTCAAGTATGAAGATGAAGTTGCAGAATGAAGATACAAGATGATGAACACGTGAAGAAGAAACAGAAGAATAATATTGATATGAAAGTGTAATGTGTTGTTACAATGTATAGTCTTCTCTACTATATATATACACAAGCTGAATTAGACTTCATATCTAGAAGTATCTGGATGTTTCCTAACAGATTGTTGTAACAGAATGTATAACAGAATTATTGCTGAGCTGTAACAATGAGCTGTGATGTTGCTGGCATTGCAGTTGCTGTATCTGTATTGCTTCTTTTGTCTTCATTGTTATGTATATCAGTAACATAAACTAAACTAGAGCTCGTCATGTGAATCATCATCATCTTCAGCCGTTGTTCCTGCACCGGATCTTTGATAAACTGCTGTAATAATTGGGTTGCAAACAGCTTCCACTTCCTTAAGCTTTTCATCATAATCTTCTTTTTCAACATCATGATATTCATCCAACCACTCATGAGCCTCCTTAACAGCCTCCTCAAATTTTTCCTTCTCATTCGACTCTAATTTGTCCGAAAGCTTGTCTTTTTCGTTGATCTGATTCTTCATGTTGTTTATGTACGTCTCCAACTGGTTTCTGGCCTCGATTATCTCTCTAGCCTTCTTGTCTTCCTCTGCAAACTTAACAGCCTCTTGGACCATACGTTCAATCTCTTCCTGACTCAGATGACCTTGGTCATTGCTGATTGAGATATGTTTTGTGTTGTCACCACCTTCGCCACTTAAGATCCCTGCTTGTACAGTAGCACCAAAAGCTACAGCCTCCTCTGGGTTCAGTCCTTTACTAAGCTCCTTGCCATTGAAATAATCTCTAAGAAGCTGTTGGACTTTGGGAATTCTGGTGCTTCCACCGACAAGAACAATTTCATCAATTTGATCTTTCTCCAAATTAGCGTCCTGCATAGCCTTCTTAACAGGCCCCATTGTCTTTCTGAATAGATCACTGTTCAACTCCTCAAAGCCAGCTCGAGTTAGTGGTTCTGAGAAATCCATGCCATCAAAGAGTGATTCGATCTTTACTCGGACTCCATGTTGGTTGCTCAAAGCTCTCTTGGAGCGCTCAGCTTCCTTTCTCAGTTTGTCAAGGGCTCTATTGTCCTTGCTGATGTCCTTTTTGTACTTTTTATTGATCAACTTAATGAAGTACTCCATAATTCTTTGATCAAAATCTTCACCTACACAAGATAAGAAAACACAATACTCTATTTGTTAAGGATAGAAGCGAATCTCATTCATACAATTCAAACTTTCTATACTATAAGAGAGCACCATAAAGAATAAGTAAGAAATTTATGAACTCTGAAGAACAAATGGAATTAAGTGGTAGATATTATTACCTCCCAAATGAGTGTCTCCACTGGTGGCAAGAACCTCGAGAACACCATTATCAATATTTTTCAATATACTGACATCAAATGTCCCTCCACCAAGGTCAAAAACAAGGATGTTCTTTTTGCTCCCTTTCCGTTCCAAACCATAGGCAATAGCAGCTGCAGTTGGTTCATTGATGATCCTCACAACATTCAAACCAGCTATAGTGCCAGCATCCTTGGTAGCCTGTCGCTGGGCATCATTAAAATACGCTGCAGTTTCACATAATCAGGCAGAATATCAGACATTTATTAACATTCGTATACATATAATAAAAAACACAACGAAAATTGCTCAAGGTAAGCTTTATACCAGGAACGGTAATAACAGCATTCTTGACTTTTTCGCCAAGGAATGCTTCTGCTGTCTCCTTCATCTTGGTCAAAACCATAGCGCTAATTTCCTCAGGACTGAACACCTTGGTCTCCCCATCCTTAACCTTGACTTGAATGTAAGGCTTTCCATCCTTATTAACAATATTGTAAGGAACAAGCTTCCTGTCTCTTTGAACATCTTTGTCATCAAATCTATAAAATTTAATATAATCAACATTAGACACAATCCTCCAACTATAAACACAGACACACACATGTAAAACACAAGAGTGCATGGTATATATTACTGTCTTCCAATGAGTCTTTTGACATCAAAGATTGTCCTCTCGGAATTAGCTGCTGCTTGGTTCTTTGCTGCCTCGCCAATTAATCGCTCACCATCAATGAAACCGACCCACGATGGGGTAGTCCGATTACCTTGGTCATTTGCTACAATCTCAACTTTATGATTTTTGTAAACACCAACACAAGAATAAGTTGTTCCAAGATCTATTCCAATCACTGTCTCCAATTTCACAGATTCTTTTTTCGCGACGACAGAACATGTAAACAAACTTCCTGTTGAAGAATAACAAAAGTATATCATTCACACATAGCATATAATCTAAACACACAATTAAACATCTACATATCTCTGTCACAAGTTGTGACAAAAACCAGAGTTACTTTTATCTTGGACTAACCGATTAACACAATTCCGAAGACGAAGATTAAAGAACGGCTCATCCAAGAAGAAATTCCCATAGTGAAATTCCTGTACAAACAACTGATTATATATATTTAATCTTATATCTCTGTACGTGGTTTTTTTATCTGATGATAAAACATGCAACTACGGCAGACGTTTATATAGGGTTCGACTGTTCGAGATACTATATATATTACTACTACTATATATGTTTAGAATTTTAAATGACGACCAAACATATGTCATATTTGATTACGTGGACCAATCAGCTTAAAGCTATTTGTTAGATTCCATTACAGTTATTCTCGGCAAATCCATCATCATATCATATCTAATTCGAAAATATGAAAATATAATGTTACGAGCTGTGACGGAACATAACATTAGAGCAACTCCAAAAGGCAATTTATTCGAGCTCTTGAGTCAAATTATAACAAATTATAATAAATTATGAAACTATACTTTTAATTAGGAGTCTTAAAATACGTGTCATGCCCCCGTCCCTCAATGTAAACAATTGAGGGGGATGGATGGAGTATTTAATTGTATGTGTTTTTGCATGTTATCTTATGTGTGGCTTTTCTCTGGCAAGCCGTTTGTCTCGCCTTATAATTAACTTACAGACTTGAAATATGAGGATGACCAGATGCAGATGGTCAGATGTTGTTCTTGTTGAACAAGGCAATATACGCAGTTCCGCATTATCCGATTGTTGTCCATTCACGCTAACGGAACTAACCAGGCCACATCAGCAGATCAAAAGAAGTTGCACCTGTAAATTTTAGGTTAATCAAACTCGACACTTGTGTCTGTGTTTGTATGTACTGTTGACGGAGGAATTTGGTAACAACAAAATTCGAGGTACTTCGCCGGAAACAAGATCTATAGTGGTGGTTCTTTGCCGAAAAGAGTGGTGGCGTATGGTGGCTGTTTGTAATTGGTGGCTGAGATTGATAGGGTTAGTGGCGGCCATTCAGAGCTCTCGACTTCCAACCCCCCAATTTGCCTACGTACCTCTATATTTATAGAGGATCAAGCCAGACGTAGTTCTTGGAGAACAAGAAACCCAAATGGGCTTGGATAACGGACCAGCTTCCGGAATGTTCTACTATAAGGCCTAACCACAAAAGGCCCAAGGCTCATCCAAGATCTCAAGACTTCACAGATAAGGAAACTTCCCCCGTCGAGGACTAGTCCTATCCGCTACCAGCTATTTCTTGATTTCAAGGATGCAGGTATAGCCGTGGTTTACCCTAAGTGCAGAACGCATCCCTGTCCCCCGAATGAGAAGCACCCACCAGATAGCAGGACAGGTGATCCAGAGCTTTTGGGTGCAAAGTGCAGGATTACTCCAAAGTTCCCCAATGAGAGCGCGCCCATTGGCTACAGGAACAGAGCTCCCAAAGCACACACCAGAAAGTCCCCATCTTTCCACCTTAGGGCGCACGGATGCCTCCCTTAGCGTCTAAGAAGGGTCCTTATATCCAGGCAAACCCCTGGAGGCCTTCTGCGACGGACATCCCCCTCCTGAGATACGACAGGAGGGAATTCTTCAACTTCTAAGATTCCAGCTTGGGTGGAATCCCACCTAAATAGAATCCCAACTTGACCAGTATACTAGGAGAGATTTCTTCAATGTCTTCTTAGAAAACCAACTTAAACAAATGTCATCTCATTTCTATACTTTAGGGCGCGCCCTCTTTGTAGAAAAAGAGAGGGCGCGGCCTGACATTCCCATTTACTCCCAAAACCCTAATTTATCCCAGAATTCCCCAAATAAAACCCATATTTGACCCAAATCCATTTTGAAAATACCCGAACCGAATTTTGGCTATAACAACTACCCCCCAATTCCATATGAAATCAGAGATAAAATATGGAATTCTTCTCAGAAAACCCAAAATTCCCTCAAAATACGTCATCAGGGCGCGCCTTGGAGGAGGGCGCGTCTTTGGAATCTCAATCGTCTTGAGTGTCTAACAGCTGTCCTCCACTATCTCTAAAAACCTCTATAAATACCCCACTTCTCTTCACTTTATTTTTTTTACTTTCTCTCTCTTCGAACTATACCCAACTCCGGCGATTTCCATTTTCCGAGCAAAAATCCGGTCAATTGCCACACCTTTCGTCGATTTTCTTCCGCAAATCTTGTTCTAGAACTTCCAAGGTATGATTCGATGCTTTTAATTTACACTTTCACCATGTATTTTGTCTGATTTTTCGATTTGTCTCTTTGTTACCTTCGTGTTCTTCAATATTACTTGTATATATATATGTATGTATGCATGTTTGATCCACTTTTGCCATTGTAATTTCGTCAAAATATGTTTCTGAGTAGTATAGCTAATCAACTCTCAGGGCGCGCCTTTGTCCCAGGGCGCGCCTTGGCGTTTCTCTAATACTAGGACATTTATAAATTTAATTCTTCAGGACGCTTTAAGAATACCTTGGGAAACATTTTTTAGATGTATCTGTATACTCTAGGGCGCGCCTTGTACCCAGAATACGTCTTAGACATCTAGATACTAACTTTTGCAAAAAATTCTTCGAATCATTTAATTCTTGGACGCGCCCTAAGTCCCTTTTATTTAATTTTTGCAGCTGGAGGGCGCGTCTCCGCCTTTTCATCCATTTAGGGAATTCAACGAAAGTTTAGGGATCCATTCTCCATTGCCACCCCCCTTGTCTCCTGAACCTTATAGGAGTCCTTTCTCATTTATTTCTCCTGAAGATAAGGCGCGCCTCATTAAAGAACTCAACGAAGAAATCATGAATTCTGATGGAGATTCTATTGACGGTGTTCCTGAAAAAATTCCAACACCAACACTTGAAAAAATTCCAAACATCATTTATACAGACCCATCTGACAATGATTATTCTCCGGACTCCAACTCTCCCAGTGACACGCATTCTTCTGATACATATTCCTCTGAGGGCGCGCCTTCCGCCTCATCTATCTCACCAGTTAATAATTCTGAACCAACATCTCCACCTTCATCACCTATCCCATTCGAACATTGGGAAGTCCTTGATGAGGAAATCGATATTGATTGGGGTAGATATAATGAGATATCCGAAAAAGAAAAGAACCAACTCAGAAAGAAGCAAGGCAAGTTAGCCTGTGTGAGCATGTCTTCTACAGCTACCAATGATGAGGTAGATTGGGCTATGAAATACTATGGCCAAGAAGGACTCTGGGCAATCCCTCACTCCCACCATCGACCTCACCTTTTCAATTATGGTGGAAACTTCAGAATTCCAAGGATGGTTCTCACCCCAAAACTCGTTGCTTTAGGTGTGGGCGCGCCCTTACACCCCTTCCTCAGAGAAATCCTTGAATGGTACAATCTAGCCCCAATCCAACTCTCTCCCAACAGTTATAAACTTGTCTTAGGTTTATTCATTCTCTACCATGACCTGGGTTTTGGGGCACCCTCCATGCCAGAAATCAGCTATTTCTTTAGTATCCGTCAATCAAGCATTGGATACTATTATCTGGTAATCAACAAACCTCACAACAATAAAGGTTTTTCCGAGGGAAGAGTTAGCCACACCAAAAGATGGAAGGAACCCTTTTTCTTCATCTGGGATGTTCCCCGGGTTCGTCTTCAATTCAATACTGATCCATGTAAGTGAGGGCGCGCCCTACACTTTTCCTTTCTATTTCAATTTTCTTTTAACTTTAACTGATATCTTTAAACCAAAACAGATAGAAGAATCCAAAAAGAACTTCAGGGCGCGGCCTCATCTCGGGCCAAAGCCATCTTAAAAATTGCAGCGGAGAAATTTAATCTCCAAACTCTAATCACTGAAGAAAATCTAAAAAGGGTTGGAATCCTTTCCGACAGAGTTGGTTCTATTTGTAAATTTAAGAAATTTAGAAATGGCATCGCTGTTCCCACTTCTTCATCTAGTGATGAAAATTCTGATTCTGATGAAGGTAATAATTGTAAGATAGGGCGCGGCCTAACCTTTAATTTCTGATGTTTTGTTTTATGTTTTTCCCCCTTTTTTTTCTTAGGGCGCAGCCTAACCTTTCTTCTCTTTTATCTTGCA
Organism: Kitagawia praeruptora; assembly: GCA_037693485.1. Classification (NCBI taxonomy): domain Eukaryota; kingdom Viridiplantae; phylum Streptophyta; class Magnoliopsida; order Apiales; family Apiaceae; genus Kitagawia; species Kitagawia praeruptora. The sequence continues at coordinate 5,768,704 of CM075345.1, read as the reverse complement.
CAGGTATGGCCCCCAAGATTCCCCGAGGATTTGGCGCTGCAAAAAAGAAGAATGACAAAGAGAAAAGACATGACCAAGCGGGTTCCTCTGACTTCAGGGCGCGCCCTGTTCAGGACAAGAATTCCGGTGATGTGGTTACTCCATCCACAGAATCTCTGAAAAGGAGTGCGGATATTCAAGATCCTATCACCGAAAGGAGCAAGAAACCAAGATATGAGGGCGCGCCCTCATATGTTGAAAACTTAATCGGCCCTGCTGCTGCCTCTCTTGTTGGGGAAAAAGAGGTTGATATATGGCAGAATATGAATGCGGATGAGGAATCTCAGTCCATGATTCGGGCATCTGCTCAGCTTCTTATTCAGTCTCTAGGGCGCGCCCAAAGAGTTCATAAGGAAAAACTTCATCTCAACAAACTTGAAGCTGAGAACAGAAAGTATTCAAAGATGATTGTCGAAAATGACAACAAATGGAAAAAAGATCTAGATGCCAAGGAAGACAGAATTGCTGATCTAAAGCATGATCTGGATGAATCCATTGAACATCGCACTCTTCTGAATACCAAAAACGATGAATTGGAGAAAGAGTTGGAGGACCTCCGGGCGCAGCAAAGTTCCTTTGAGGTTGAAAAAGCCAAGCTAAATGAGCAGAGAGAAGCCATTGAAGACGAAAACTTTGAAAAAGGTTTCAACTTCTATCTACTTGGTTTTCTAGCCAATGACCCCGACTACAACTGGGAAAAATTTGGACCTGCTGCTGCTGAGGACATAGCCAAGTTCAAAGTTGATAGAGCCTTAGACATTAAGGCAAAAAGAGTAGAGTTGGGGTTAGAGGAAGCTTTTGAGGGCGCGCCCTCTACTGACAATGCTCAACCCTCTCCTGCTGCTATTCCTACTCAAGGCTCTCCTCCTGCAAATGTAGCTCAGGATGCACATCCTTCACCCTCCAAGGTTATCCCTTCCTCTCCTCCTAAGGACGCGCCTTAGGATTTTAGTCTTCTAAACCTGTTTCGTATATACTTAACTTTTAAGGTGCGGGTCCTTTGTAAAACCCTGCAATTTGTAATTCCTAACTTTTTAATGTCTTTTGATCTTTTGCTATGCTCATTACTTATCTTCATGCTTTTATTTGCTAAATGCTTCAAATGAGGGCGCGCCCTAGATGGGGGCGCGACCTTTTCCTTTAAGCAAATGTCTTGAAAACACCACACAATGTTTATTCATGTTGAGGGCGCGCCCTAAGGCACTACCCTTTTGGGGTTTCTTTAACTTGTCAATTACTTTATAGCAAATCTTCATACATACTGAGGGCGCGCCCTAAGAAATGAGCACAACCTCTAATTCTTTAATCAAAAAAGTCTTCAAAATTTTTGCAAAAAACATCTTGATATTCTTTATTAATCTTCAAATAATCTCAGCAGAACAAGGGAAGGCATACATGTTATACCCCCCGAGCTAAGGAGAATAAACTTCTAAAAAATGTGGAAACAAACAGCAAGTCTCAACTAGAACTAAAGAAGGCGTATATATACTACCCCCCTAGACTAGGAGAATATTTATTTATACTAGTCTATAACTTAAATATAAGCCTTCATACAATAGGGGGTCAAAGCCGCACCCTACTGATAATATTTCCTCAAATGCTCTGCATTCCATGCTCTTGGGATTATGTTGCCATCCAAGTCTTCTAGATGATAAGTTCCTTCCCAGATGATAGATTTGATCTTGTAAGGTCCTTCCCAGTTGGGACCAAAGACTCCATGTGCTGCTACTCTTGTATTAGGCATAACTTTTCTCAGAACTAAATCACCTACCTTGAAAGGATGAATCTTCACCTTCTTGTTATAGTACCTCGCTACCCTCTGCTGATAAGTTGCCAATCTCAACTGTGCATTTGCTCTCATTTCTTCTAGAAAATCAAGATTTAGCCTTTGATTTATCATATTTGATTCTTCCTCATAGAAATCTCTTCTGAATGACCCTGCTCCGATTTCCACTGGAACCATTGCCTCACACCCATAAGATAACATAAAAGGAGACTCCCCAGTCGTAGACCTCGGGGTTGTGTTGTAAGACCATAAGACCATAGGAAGTTCTTCAGGCCAATTCCCTTTACTTTCTTCTAACTTAGTTTTCAAGGTATGCTTGATTATCTTGTTGATAGCTTCAGTCTGCCCATTACTCTGAGGATGATATACAGCTGCAAATTCTTTCTTGATTCCTAAATCTTCACATAACTTTCGCAACTCTTTGCTATCAAACTGCTTTCCATTATCTGAAACAAGCTTGTAAGGAATCCCAAATCTGCACACAATAGAATTGAACACAAAATCCTTGATTTTCTTCGCTGTGATTGTGGCCAAGGGCATCGCTTCCGCCCATTTGGTGAAATAATCCACTGCAACAACAGCATATTTTACTCCTCCCTTAGATTTAGGGAGTTCTCCAATGAGATCTATTCCCCACATAGCAAATGGCCAAGGACTCATCATAGAAGTCAAGGTGGTCACAGGAATTGTTGAATAATTGGCAAACCTCTGGCATTTATCACATGCCTTGACAAACTCATAGGCATCCTTCTTCATAGTAGGCCAATAATAACCTTGCCTTAACACCTTCATTGCCAACGAACCACCCCCCGAGTGATTGCCACAAATGCCTTCATGTACCTCCTTTAAGATATAATTGCATTCATCTCCATCTATGCACTTCAAAAGCGGTTGATTGAAACCTCTTTTGTACAGAATTCCATCATACTCCACAAACCTAGCAGCATGATATCGAAGACGTCTTGCTTCAATTTTATCACTTGGGAGAGTCCCCCTACGGAGATATTCTAGAATTGGAGTCATCCAGGTGACTGACGGAATATTCTCCACTTCCATGATTTCCACTTCTGGAATGCTTGGCACTTCTTGAATTTGTAGAGGAACTGTTCCTAATAACATAGCATCCTTCTGGGAACCTAGCTTAGCCAAAACATCTGCAGAACAATTCTCATCACGAGAAATGCATTCCAACCTTACTTCACGAAACTTCTGTATTAATCGTTGTGCACACCTCATGTAGAGTTCTGTCCTTGGACCTCTACACTGAAAACCTCCTTTGATCTGTCTGACCACTAACTCTGAGTCACTTAATACAATCAAATTTGCTACTTTCATTTCCAAGGCCATTTTCAACCCATTAATCAAAGCTTCATATTCTGCATCATTATTAGTTGCCTCGAATTTGAAGTGAATAGCACTCATTAGTTGATTTCCCTCAGGTGTCACTAGAATCACACCTGCACCAGCTCCTCCATTGTTTACAGCTCCATCAACGTGCAATTTCCACCAAAGTTGGGGAATTTCCTCAATAGGGCGCGCCCTAATAGGAGGAATTCCTGGTTTCGCTAACACAATTGACTTTTCCTCAATCTCTGAATCAAACTCCAAGATGAAATCCGCTAAAGCCTGACCTTTAATTGCTGTTCTTGGCGTATATTCCAAATCAAACTGCCCTAATTCGATGGCCCATTTCAACATTCTTCCTGAAGCTTCTGGTTTGTGAAGAATACTTCTCAATGGATAAGCAGTACGAACCTCGATCCTATGAGCTTGAAAGTAAGGACGAAGCTTTCTAGCCGCCAAAATTAAAGCGAAAACCAACTTTTCCATGCTGGTGTATCGAGTCTCTGCATCATGCAAACGCTTGCTCACATAGTAAACCGGGGACTGATGATCAACTTCTTCTCTCACCAACACTGCACTAATAGAATATTCTGATACTGCCAAGTACAATATCAAGGTTTCTCCCTCCACGGGTTTAGCTAAAAGCGGAGGATTCCCCAACTGTTCTTTAATTTTCTGAAAAGCATCTTCACACTCAGGAGTCCACAAAAAATCTTTGGATGCTCCTTTGATTGCCTTGAAGAACTCTCTGCATCTATCCGAAGATTTTGACACAAAGCGATTGAGCGCTGCAATTCTCCCAGCTAAACTCTGAACTTGCTTCACATTGGATGGAGATTTCATGTCAAGCAGGGCTTTAATCTTGGCTGGATTCGCCTCAATCCCACGATGATTAACCATGAACCCCAAGAATTTTCCGGATTCCACTCCAAACACACATTTTTGAGGATTCAACTTCATTCTGAACTTCCTCAATACTCCGAACATTTGCTCCAAATGCTTCACATGGTCCTCTGCCCTCAAGGATTTTACAAGCATGTCATCCACATACACCTCCATGGTTTTCCCTATCAAATCTTTAAACATCATGTTCACCAACCTTTGATAAGTAGCTCCAGCATTGATCAAACCAAATGGCATTCCAATATAACAGTACAAACCCCTATCTGTGATGAAAGAGGTATGTTCTTGATCAGGTTCATACATGGGAATTTGGTTGTAGCCCGAATAAGCATCCATGAAACTCAAAAGAGCGTGGCCAGCGGTAGCATCCACCAACTGATCAATTCGAGGGAGAGGAAAACTATCTTTAGGGCAAGCCTTGTTAAGATCCGTGAAATCCACACAAGTCCTCCACTTTCCATTAGGCTTCTTGACAAGAACAGGATTAGCTAACCAATCGGGGTAATATGATTCTTTGATCAAACCAACATCAAGAAGTCTATCAACTTCCTCCTTCAATGCTATAGCTCTTTCTCCACTTACAGGTCGACGTTTCTGACGGATCCCTTTCTTGGTAGGATCTATGTTCAAATGATGACACATAATCTTTGGATCAATTCCTACCATATCAGCATGACTCCAAGCAAATACATCTAGATTATTCAAAAGAAACTTAGTGAGCATTCCTCTCAACTTGGAATTCAATTGAGATCCAACTTTCAAAAACTTGCTTGAATCTTTTTCATCCACCAAAATGGAAATAGTATCTTCTGCAGGACCAGTCTTTTCCACAGGTTGTGGTGTTCTTGGATCAAGATCAAAATCAAAACTTCGAGGATCCTCGACTGGTGATGCATCCTTGGAGGGCGCATCCTCTTTAAGAGGGAAGTCTTCCTCAACAAGGGTATGCACCAATCCTTCAAGTAACATTCGCCTTCCTTCTACCTGTTCACCTCCGATATTAACTGAAATTACCTCCTCCGAGTCTTCTTCAATTTCCTCCAGAATTCCATCCTGAAGATCATCCAATACTGGAAAACTATCCTCAGGGCGCGCCCTGTAACAAGGTGTTTCTTCCTCTGGCTCTTGTACAAGATAATGGACTTTCACTTCTTCAAGAGCAATACTCATAACTCCAGAACTATTTTCACTGAGGGCGCGCCCTCCATCCTGTTGTCTTCTGAACCCCTTAATTGCCTTGTGATAACAATCTCTCGAGTCATGTTGGGATCCCCGAATTGTTCCCACACCATTAGGCGTAGGAAACTTCATTGCGAGATGATAGATGGAGGTCACAACCTTCATTTCTTTCAACAAGGGACGCCCCACCAAAGCATTGTGTGACGATTCCACATTCAAAATCATGAAATCCATCATTTGTGTTACAGAAAGATTCCCTTCCCCGAGAGTTACTGGTAATTTGATAGCTCCCATAACCTTTACAGATTCGCCCGAAAAACCATAGATCCATCCGTTATCTTGAATCATATCCTTGTCTAGAAGTCCCAGCTTTTGATAAGTACTGTAATACAGAATATTCACCGAACTCCCATTATCAACAAAAACTCGATGTACATTCTTGGACCCAATCTGAATTGCCACCACCAAAGCATCATTATGAGGATGGTGTACCCATCTCGCTTCTTCCTCAGTAAAAGTGATATCAGCAAACTCCCCTTTGAACAATTTAGGTGGCCTCAACTCCAGACTATTCACATTTGTAAGAGGTCGATATCTCGCTTCTCTAGTGTATCTCTCCATAGCATGATTACTGTCACCTCCCAAGTGGTGTCCACCAAAGATAGTGTGAATGCTTCCTTCCTTCACAAACTTCTTCTCTTCAGGCCTACCATCCACATGGGGGGCGCGCCCTCCATCTCTCTTATCAGGATTTTCCTTATGTTTTTTCACCTCTCTGACAATCCATTCTGTTAGATATCCTTCCTTGATTAAATCTTCAATCTCATCCTTCAATTGACGGCACTCATGAGTATTGTGCCCAGAGGATTCATGGAATTCACAATACTTTCTTTTATCTTTACTTTGCCAAGAAGAGAGAGGCTCTGGCTTTCTGAAGAATCCCTTATTTTTGTTCACTTCAAAAATATGTTCAATGGAAGCGGCTAGGGGTGTATAATTACCCGGCCTTTGATCATAAGTGTACGTATCTGGGGGACCCCAGTTCCTGCCAGATTCAGTTAAGTTCACACGATTGGCTCCTGTTGCTATCCGGCGGGTTGGACTAGGAGACCTATCCTTCCTCTTTCCAACCTTTACCTTAGAACTGTTTTGACTATCGGTCTTTCGATTATCCGCCAAAGATTGCTCCACAATTTTGAAAGATTCAGCTTGTGCAAACACATCAGCCAATGTCGGTGGATCTCGTCCTTGGAGATGTTTCCAGAAATCTGTTCCTACCGATAATCCAGCAATTAGAAAACTCTTGAGTGTTTCATCAGTTGCTCCTCTCACCAGAGTTGATTCCGAGTTAAACCTCTTGAAGTAAGATTGCAGACTTTCTCCTTCCCTCTGCTTGATATTGGCCAGGGTTGTAACGGGAGGAGCGTATTTCACTGCTGCCTGGAATTTAGTCAAAAACAAATTCCTCATTACCTGCCAAGATGTAATAACCCCCGGGCCAAGTTTCTGAAACCATTGCTGAGCACTTTCCCTGAAAGTCGCTGCCAACAATCGACACCTAGCCAGCTCTGTCACTTGATAGACATCCATCTCGATATCAAAACGTCCGAGGAATTCGACAGGATCCGCATTTCCATGAAAACGCAAATCGTTTGTCATAGACCTATACCCAGTAGGAAGCTGCGCCTCTCTTACTTCAGTTGAGAATGGAGAGGAAGTTTGTGCAGTAGCAGATATTCTTCCTCCATCCAAGTGAGCAAGGAGCTTCTTCAAATCATCCACATTGAAAGTTCCAACCCCGGGAATATTCTGAATATTTGGTTGTGCCACAGTTTGAGTACCCCCTGGAGGTGGAGGTGGAGGTGGAGCCGCCGTCTCCACACCTCCTTGATTCCCTGCTTGTGGCTGAACAACATCCTCTTGAGTTTGAGTTTGTGTTTTCTGACCTCCTGGATTTCCATGAGATTGCGGATTCCCCTGAGAATTTCTCTGACATTGTTCTCCTGAGTGAGGGCGCGTCCTTGATCTAGACTCATCAGAAGCACTTGGAATTTGATGAACACGAAATCTTCTATGTGAGGGCGCGCCCTGATGACGAGGGCGCCCATCTCCTTGATACCAATCCCTTCCTTTATCACCGTTATCACGGTTTCCTCTTGCTCCAGAGTTATGAAAAGTTTGTTCAGATCCAAGGGGCCGCGACCTGTTGTGAACAGGGGGCGCGCGCTGTGGATTATTATTACGAGCAAGAGATCGTTCATGTCCAAGGGGCCTCGACCTGTTGTCAGGGGGCGCACGCTGTGAATCATGACTTCGTGCAAGGGCTCGCTCATGTCCAAGGGGCCTCGACCTATTGTCAGGGGGCGCACGCTGTGAATCATGGGGCCGTAATTCCAAGTATTGGCTTTTCTTCTGCTGCTCAAGGAGCACCATCCTTAAATCGTCATCATTAAGCCTTACTCCAAGACGCTCCTTCAAGCTTGCAAAATCTCTTTTCTCCTTAGCCATCTGTTCTTCATCCCGCTGAATCTCACTAGGGGTGCGCCCTGACCGATGAGGGTGAGGGCGCGCCCTAGCTTCAGGACTCGACAACCTGCGCTCAGAATTATCTTCACTTGGATGTTCAATAATAGGATCAGAGTATTCTAACCTTCGAGGAGTAATCAGCTGAAATCTCTTCTCTTGCACTTCGCTATCTTTACGAGAGCTTTCCTCGACTTGGAGGGCTTTCCCTGCTCGATGATGATTTCGTGGGATACTCCGAGATTTTCTCCTTGACCCCTGATTTTCCTCCACTGAACACAATCTTGCCCCGAAATTATTTAGGGCATCACCCATGCGGTACAGTTGTTCCATCAATGCCGCGTTACTGATAAGAACGGGCGGCTGGCCACCGCCGGTGGCTGGAGTTCCATGGTGGTGTGGGGGAACGGGGATTTCCTCCGGAACGTAAGTTTCGTGATGTGCTTGGTTACCCCCCAAGCTATCTTCAGAATCGTAATAATCCTCTTCGTGAGAACCTCCGTGCTGATTGTGAGACATCTTTTCCTCCTAAGATGAAGATCTTGTTTTTCCCCTCCTTCTAGCGCCAATTTGTTGACGGAGGAATTTGGTAACAACAAAATTCGAGGTACTTCGCCGGAAACAAGATCTATAGTGGTGGTTCTTTGCCGAAAAGAGTGGTGGCGTATGGTGGCTGTTTGTAATTGGTGGCTGAGATTGATAGGGTTAGTGGCGGCCATTCAGAGCTCTCGACTTCCAACCCCCCAATTTGCCTACGTACCTCTATATTTATAGAGGATCAAGCCAGACGTAGTTCTTGGAGAACAAGAAACCCAAATGGGCTTGGATAACGGACCAGCTTCCGGAATGTTCTACTATAAGGCCTAACCACAAAAGGCCCAAGGCTCATCCAAGATCTCAAGACTTCACAGATAAGGAAACTTCCCCCGTCGAGGACTAGTCCTATCCGCTACCAGCTATTTCTTGATTTCAAGGATGCAGGTATAGCCGTGGTTTACCCTAAGTGCAGAACGCATCCCTGTCCCCCGAATGAGAAGCACCCACCAGATAGCAGGACAGGTGATCCAGAGCTTTTGGGTGCAAAGTGCAGGATTACTCCAAAGTTCCCCAATGAGAGCGCGCCCATTGGCTACAGGAACAGAGCTCCCAAAGCACACACCAGAAAGTCCCCATCTTTCCACCTTAGGGCGCACGGATGCCTCCCTTAGCGTCTAAGAAGGGTCCTTATATCCAGGCAAACCCCTGGAGGCCTTCTGCGACGGACATCCCCCTCCTGAGATACGACAGGAGGGAATTCTTCAACTTCTAAGATTCCAGCTTGGGTGGAATCCCACCTAAATAGAATCCCAACTTGACCAGTATACTAGGAGAGATTTCTTCAATGTCTTCTTAGAAAACCAACTTAAACAAATGTCATCTCATTTCTATACTTTAGGGCGCGCCCTCTTTGTAGAAAAAGAGAGGGCGCGGCCTGACATTCCCATTTACTCCCAAAACCCTAATTTATCCCAGAATTCCCCAAATAAAACCCATATTTGACCCAAATCCATTTTGAAAATACCCGAACCGAATTTTGGCTATAACATGTACAACACTACGTATACAGTTTACAAACTATTGCAAGTTTATTGTTTGTGAAATTCTTACTGTCTGACAGAAACCTACTGCTGAGTAGCTTTTATCTTGGTAATACATTGATGGTTGGAGCCTAGATGGAAGCATGGTTCATATTATGCAGGCAAACAAAGTTACATAACATATAGGTGCAACTCTTATCGGGCTTGATAAGTTTGCTAATAAATACTCTGAGAATTGAGAAGCTCGGAGACACTCAACACGGTGGCTTTTTTTACAGTTACAGGCGCAACTATTGGAGTACCGGACACATTTAAGAGAAACCTTATAAACCACCAAATAAACTATGAATAGTCAAGTAGAAACTACAAAACTGTTGAGATTTTATTAAGCCAGAAAAACAAGAAACAAACTCCCGTAAAATGATTATCATAGACTCGTAACACAACACACCTTTCATGTGAATTATAGTGATCTCAGCTCATAATTGTCGTCTTAGACTCTTAGTGGTGATCCACAGATACTTAAATGTACTGATGTACTCTTAGTACTACGCTGTGCATAAGGATATATCCGCATATAAAGGGGTATTTACCCCCTGAAAATCACATTCATAGTAATTTGTATTAGTTGTGTGATCATAAATGGCATATATTTCATCTTCACATTCAAAATTTACTAATTTTCAAGGATTTCATACCACGCTCACTTACCCCACAACAATGTAGTAAATTCAAAGCTAATAATATTGTACTACTATCATTTCATAGAAGTTTGATATCAACTACCAGTCATGAGACAACCTAAACAAACTAGATAACTGCATTCCGTTGTTCCTTATTTGTTCACAGAGGATCCAAGACCTCTTTCTTCGGAAAGCACAAACTAAGCACGCCTTTTGCTCAAACGCCAAGAATTAGGCTCATGGTACCTGTCATAAAGAGGTTCAATACGTTGTTGACGTTTGTGTTTGCTCATTTTGGTAGGATCTGCTACTTTGAAGAATCTGGGTGCCAGTTTAACAAGCCACTCGGGATCAACAACAGTAACTCCATGCATGTACTCTTTTGTTGTCAAAACCAGCTCGTGGTAGATGACCCAATTGGGTTGTCGTTGAAAAAGAGCACTGCCGGGATGGATGTAAACTGGTTGATTATCCACTAGAGTTCGATATCCTTCCTGCGGATCCTTCTTAGCTGCATGGAAGAAAAACCCTGCTGTAATGGCCTTTCTTATCTTCGAATAATTCTTCCCAGCACTCACAATATCCAATTTGTACCTATCCATGAGGAAAAGGAGCTGTTTCCGCACATCTTGAGCCCTCTTTAATGATGAAGGTTGGACAAAATTCTCAACACACCATGGTTTAGAAAATCCTTTAGCTTTCCAGGCCTCGTATACAGCAAGCAAGGTAAGATGATCTCCTTCAGGCTGGAAAAATTTGGCCCTTTTATGGTCAGCTTGAGCTTGCTTTTCTCTAGGTCTGTAGAATACATTTCCAGTTTGAATCATTGCTACAATGGTCAGAATCTCATCGCTACAACCAAGATCTACACTAGCAAGGAGCATTTTTGATAAGGGAGGATCCATTGGAAATTCTGCCATTTTCCTACCCAATTTAGTGAGAAGCCCCTCTTCATCCAGAGCTCCAAGACTATACAACTGGTCCATGGCAGAGATTAGAGCTTGAGGAGAAGGAGGGTCCATAAAATCAAATGATAGTAGATCGTTTATGCCCATTGCTTTCATAATCAGAGTAGTGATTCCAAGATTTATCCTCAGAATTTCAGGTATAGAGGTGGGGGACATCTCATTGTGAAAAGCACTCTCTGTGTACAGCCGGTAACACTTACCTGGTCCAGTTCGTCCTGCACGTCCAGCCCGTTGCTTTGCCGATGCTTGCGAGATAGGAGTTATGACCAGTGAATCAAGCCCCTGCTTAGGATTGTAAACGTTTTGCTTTGCAAATCCAGAGTCAATGACATAATAAATCCCATCAATTGTCAGAGAAGCTTCAGCAATATTGGTTGCAACTACCACTTTCCTCTTTCCTGGAGGAGTAGGATCAAATATTCTGGACTGCATCTCACTGGGCAAACTACCATAGGCTGGCAAAGTGATTAGCTCAGGTATATTCTTGCCCAACACTTTCATCCTCTCTGTAAGGCACTGGCATGCATGATTGATCTCATCTTCACCGGTCAAAAAGACAAGGATATCTCCTTCGGGTTCTGTCAAATGAATCTGCATGACTGTAGTCACAGCTGCATCTAAGTAGTCACTTTCTGGCTGTTTAGTATACATTATCTCTACAGGAAAAGTTCTTCCAGGGATGGTGAATATATTGCAATTAAAAAAATAAGCTGAAAATTTCTCAGCGTCCAATGTGGCAGATGTGATGATCAAACGAAGGTCGGGTCGTATTTTCACTAGCCTTTTGAGTAGCCCAAAGAGTATATCCGTGTGTATTGTCCTCTCATGCGCTTCATCAAGCATTATAATGGAGTATTGAGATAAATTTTCATCGCTAAGAATCTCTTTCATAAGCATACCATCAGTCATGTACTTAATAACAGTGTCTGGACCTGTACAATTCTCAAATCGAATGGCATACCCAACTTCCTCCCCTAAACAACAACCAAACTCTTCAGCCACTCTCTTAGCCACAGAGATCGCAGCCACCCTACGAGGTTGAGTACATCCAATTTTACCACTGGTAGTGTAACCTGCTTCAGCAAGGTACTGTGTCACTTGTGTCGTCTTGCCTGAACCTGTTTCACCAATAACAACCAGGACCTGATTGTCATGCACTGCTTGTACCAGTTCATTCTTCAATCCATAAATAGGTAAACTCTTCCTCTGGTCTTGTATGGACAGCTTTGACCTCTTCCCGAAAGCGAGAGCACCTTTCTTCCATTCAGGAATTTCGTATGCAGATAAACCAACACCCCTCAGCTCCTGCGCTAGATACCTATCACCCGACTCAGGCATTGGATCTTCCCAGGGTCTGTTAAGATCTTTTGGGATAGAATCTAGCATGGTCTTCTGCTGCTGCTCTGTCACTTCTCTCCTCTCCTTAAAAAGCGCTGACTGAAGGGCTGCTGCACGACTCAATGATCCCACAGGATTTTTGAATATTTTAACTGGTGACATGTCCATAGAATATCGGGTATGGCCGTTTAAAAAGGCTGGTTCATGCTCGTTCATCTCGATTTCCAGCTCTTTCTCAGCACCTTCCTCTTGGTAGAGGAGACCATCTGTTTCATCATCAAACCTGAGAATATGCTCCTTTACACTTAAAACACCAGAAGCAATCATCTGCTGCGCCTCCCACCTTTCGAGTGAACTCATTCTTTTTAAGGGTCGGCGAGCATTATCATCATCATCATCATCATCAATAATTTTGGTCCCAGAAAGGGCAGTAGACCCCGTGTTAATCAATCTTGAAGGATTTGTCAAATTATAATTCTCCTTGAGAGGCAACAAATCTTGACCTGTATTCTGATCAACATCTCTCATGGACAAGCTCAACTTGTGATTCGCAATCGATATCACCTTGACATACACCTCTTGATCCCGCTTGACAACATCCTGGGTTCTCCTCCTAGTCGCCATCTGTGAAACATGAACCAACCCCTCTTTACCCCTAAACTCATTATTAATCAGCTGAACAAAACAACCAGTGTCCATCACTCTTCGCACCCTTCCCTTATAAACCTGAGACAACTCGGGTTCACCAGATCGTACCTTGTTATCCACGTCTCCATCATACTTACCATCTCTACGTGATCTCCTCCTCTCATCTCCTCTATCTCTACCCCTACACCTGTCCCTAACCCTAAATCTCTCCTTCTTGTCATCTTCTTCTCTTTCTCGGAACGCAATCTCTGTGTCCAATTCCTTGACGACATTGAGAGGCAATATAGCATGAATTACAGTAAACAAAGTACGCACAACATAATCAGGCATACAAGCACCATTTTCTTTCAATTTAGCATCGAAAACATCCACACTTTCGCAATGACGACCTAATTCAGTTATAAATTCACCTAAAATTTTATCACAAAACCCAAGATGAGATTCGAGTTCCGTACACACCTTGTTAACAAGTGACAAGTATTCCAGTTTCTTTAACACAGACGCCATTAAATACGTACAGCAAATATGTATGTATATTTATATATATAATTCAAACAGCCACAAAGCTTATTACCTGGAGAGATGATACAGACTACAGAGGCAACTGATTGTTTGAAATCGATCTCAATCCCCGTGTAGTCTCCGCTATTCCTTTTATAAACTATATTAACCGCTTATGCAAATCCTAAACCAAATCGAAATTGAAATTTAGTTCTTGAATTGAATTATATGTACTCTATGTTAATCGAACAAAAAAAAGTGTATCAAATTCAATTATGATTTTTAGGTAAAAATCGAACTAAACTAAACCGTTTGATAATGATTTTATATAAAAACCAAATGGAAAAAATTATTTTAAATTAAAATTCGAACTGAACGATATGACAATAATTTTATTAAAAAAAAACAAACTCCTAAAATGCATAAAAAAAAATCTTAGTTCACTTAAAATTTTAATAGTTTTATTCAATGTACAATTTCATTCACCTTTATTTTTTTGAAATTTAAATAGAGATAGTTATTTTATTTTATGAGTAGTGCTAGAGGTACAAATGGAAAAAATTATTTTAAATTAAAATTCGAACTGAACGATATGACAATAATTTTATATAAAAAAAACAAACTCCTAAAATGCATTAAAAAAAAAATCTTAGTTCACTTAAAATTTTTATATTTTAATAGTTTTATTCAATGTACAATTTCATTCACCTTTATTTTTTTGAAATTTAAATAGAGATAGTTATTTTATTTTATGAGTAGTGCTAGAGGTACAAATTGGGTATCAAAATTTGTTAGCAAATGACATAACACTAATTATTTCACATTTTGGGATGTTTTTATTGGAGGAAATTCATGGGAATGCAAGGGATCCACAATTATTATTCATTTGGGATCCGTTTTGGGAACCAAATTGAGGCCTTAAGCATTTTTCTTATTTTATTTCCGAATAATTTGGATATTATATACCTTACAAATTAGTATATGTATTCTAATAAAGCGAGGGTTAGAGGGAACAAACTTTTATTCTTGGGCTATCCAATCTCAGTTAGTGATTTGTTTCGATTGACATGTTACTTGTGGCCTGAATTTTCTACCAGATACTCTGTAGCTGAAACTGATGTTATGTTTTAGACATGTCCTGCAGAGAAAGATTATAAGATTTTAATATATCAGTGGCCTTATGGAGCTATGCATCAACATGGATGCCTCACTTCACTTTGGAAGCTCTAATGGAAGGTATATGTCACAAATGGTCCAGTTGGGAAGGTCATTAAATAGTTATTGGGCTGAGTATCCTATTGGGCCGGGTTCCAAACTTAAAAGTTCATTACATTAGCATGTTAGGTTAAGTTATCCCTATACAAATATTTGTCATCTGGTCTGTGAAAAGGAAGGAGGAATGAACAATTAATTTTTATCTTGTCTTTTACTTTCTTGTTATTTCCTTTTGTTGCTTATAATCATGTATTCACCATTACCAACTGCTTAAATCATGACAATTGGTATTCAGAGCCAGTCCGTCCTCGGCACGGCGAGCACAGTTCAAACTCCATACCCTAACTGGTATAGACCACCTTATTCCTACCCCCATCTCAACCACCACTGGAATATACACCTCAAACACTACCTCTTTTCCCCTATGTTCAAACATCACCTCTTTTCTACACACCATCATACACTCCCTCCACTGAACAGTCATATCACGCCATTGAAGCTGGTACCGACCACATTGAGCTTCAACAATCAGAGGTCTATTTAGATTTGGTAAATGAGTTTCCTCCAACTCCTACACATGTTTCTACACCTGTTTATACTGCTCCTCTCATGTTTGATGAAACTCCTGAGACAGTCCGAAATGTTGTGTTGCTACCCGTTGCTACTGGAGAGGTGAATGGAAATGAGGGGACTGTTGCGAGTGAATTAAGTGTTAAAAATGATGGGATTGGCGCTGTTAGAGTGTCTATTCTGGGTGGAAGTAAAATTTTTAAGGGAAGTGGAGATGCTTGTGATGAAGATGAAGGGTTTAGTTTGTTTACAAAGGTTGAGGAGAGTGTTAAGGAGGTTGAGAGTGATGGGGGTGAAGAGAATACAGTGGGGTACGAGCCGTGGAATAGGGAGTGGGATTGGGACGATGAGAGTGATTTGGAAATAGAAACGGAAGTTGAAGATGATATTGAGTCAGTTCTTGGTGGAAAGGTTATTTTTAGGGATAGTGGAGATGTTTGTCAGGAGGGTGAGCAGAATTGGGATACTTCAGAGGGATGTGAGCTGTGGGATAGGTCATGGGATTGGGACAGTGAAATAGAAGGAGATAGTGAAGTTAAAGAGAAGGGAGAAGTGGATGACATGGAGGATATTGCAGATCATGAAGAAATAGGTTTGTTCGGGTCTGCGATGAAGGTGTGTGATGAAATGTCTGTGAGAGGTAATGTAAGCGGAGAATGCGAAATAGGTAGTCGTATTGAGAAGAGGAGCATGGCGTTGGGTGATGGAAATCATCAGGAGATTAATGAGGATCTACATAGTAGACAAATTGTGGTGTATGGACGAGAGGCGATGAGGGGGAATTTTGCGTCGAATGTAAGGGTTTCGGAATGCAAGGACGTGGTGATGATGTCGCAAAGAAGCTAATACTAGGTGTTAAGTCCGTGATGTTCCATGATGAAGGTAATGTGGGATTAAGGGATTTGTTTGACAACTCCAATTTTACAGATGATATGATATGCTCCTGGCCTGAATTCTTAACTTTCTTCTACCGATCCACTATGGGATGCTTGTTTGATTGCTTCCAGCTTAGAGATGATCGTCGTCGTCCATCTCATCATCTCGTTTCACAATCACAGCCGTCGATTTTTGCAGAACCTGTGTTGAATCGAAATCAAAAAAGGCTTGGAGTTTTGCTACAAGAGAATGATGGTTCGGATGAGAGAGCTGGTTTGGTATACGATGAGAAAAAATGTGATGTTGTGGATAGTGTTGAGCAGGATTTCGATGTTGAAGGACTAAAAAATGAGGCAAAGTTCCTGAAAGCGTGTGGTACCTTACCTGAAAGTCCTGCTGAAATTCGAAAATCAGGACAGTTAGCTCCAAATCAGGATTCAGATCACTCAAAGTTTCATTTTTGGCTTCCTGATGCTTCCTTTCAAAAGCTGAATCTGGATATGCAGTGTAATCAATCTCCTACACCTGTAAACCGTTATGCTGGATGGGTGACTGGATCAGATTCTTTATATTGTACTCCTACCAGTTGTATAACAAGCGAACAAAATTCGATGAGGAACTCTGCGAATTCTAGTAATGCCACTGATACCGCAAACTTTGGCACGGGCATTCAGGTTCATGGTTATCAGACCACAGTTGATCGACATAGAAACAATTCCATGCAGTTTCACTGCCAATCGAACGAGTCTTCTATTTCATCAAAAGGCTATTATGAAGTTTCTTGCCAAAGCTCGAAGAGATCAGAATTGGTTGGTACCGAAAGTTTATCAAGGTCACCTTACCCAACCCTCTTGCAGCTTAATGATGATATTCAAACACCTGGAACTGTTTTTCCGTCATATATAGGAGATATGGGAAATGTGAAAAACCCCACGATAAGGTCTCGGTATGTCCACTCACTGTTGAACTCTGTTGAGAATTCTTCCCAGTGGAATATGCTAAAGGAAGAAGATTCTGAGTCAAGTCAACTGTCATCTAGCCTCACGGAACCACTAGATCAAGGTGATAAAACTACTCACTCTGAAGTAGGAATGGTACAAAAATATGTTAAGAAAGATACAAAGGTGGAAGAAAGCCTATCTTCTTGGCTGAAACCAGTTAATAGGAATGGAAATAATCAGCGGACTGTATCCTTTGCTAGTGAAAAAGTTTATTATGGTAAGAACCTTGGAGACCGTCCTACCATTGGGATGGTTACTGCCCATTGGAATGAAAAAGAACCTTCTCGTGTCGAACCAAAGTGGTGGGATGGAAATGGAATACCAAATTCTACTACTAAGTACAAAGAGGATCAGAAAGTGAGCTGGCACGCGACACCTTACGAAGAAAGATTAGATAAGGTGTTATCTGAAGAGTCTTTGAAAACTCTTAGTGGGATGCCAATAAAGTTCAATGACAAGGAGTGCTGCGATAATGCTACTTCTCTGATGAAATCTTCAACTCATTTCATGCTTTCTTCATATGCTCCAGTCATATATACAGAGGGGGCTTATCATGAGCAGCTTTCAGTTGTGGAGATTACCAACACTACTTTTGAGCCATCCTCTATGATGGCTACATGTGATCCCCAACATGGAAAGTATATGGCTAGTTGTGGGCTGTACAGGGGAGATGTGATGCCAAAGGATGTGAATGCAGCTGTGGGCACAATCAAGACCAAGAGGACCATTCAGTTTGGGGATTGGTGTTCGACGGGGTTCAAGTGTGGAGTTAATCATCAATCTCCAACTGTTGTATCTGGAGGTGATTTGGCTAAGGTTCAAAGGGCTGTGTGTATGATCTCCAATTCAACTAGTGTGGCTGAGGTATTTTCGAGGATTGATACTAAGTTCGATCTAATGTATGCCAATAGGGCATTTGTTCACTGGTGTGTTGGTGAAATGGGTTCTTCTTTTATCCTTGAGGACAAGGATATTTTGAAGAAGTGGGAATTGTCACAAATAGTCCAGTTGGGAAGGTCATTAAATAGTTATTGGGCTGAGTACCCTATTGGGCCGGGTTCCAAACTTAAAAGTCCATTACATTAGCCTGTTAGGTTAAGTTATCCCTATACAAATATTTGTAATCTGGTCTGTGAAAAGGAAGGAGGAATGAACAATTAATTTTTATCTTGTCTTTTACTTTCTTGTTATTTCCTTTTGTTGCTTATAATCATGTATTCACCATTACCAACTGCTCAAATCATGACAGTATACTTGGCACTGCTAAGGTATATTCTTAATTCCTAGCTTACACATTTTCCTAGCATAATCAAATCTTAACTTCCCAAGCCTATTGCACCAGATTTTGCCAATAATGATATTAGCCTTCCGAATGAAAAGAGCGACGTGTAGAGTTGGTTGTGCTTCTGGAAGCAATTACACAAAGAAAGAGATCCAGTGGATTATGGTTATACCTTATAACTGTAAAAGTAATATGTACATTGTAGGTAAACATCATACAAAGACCAGTTTTTCTTAAGGTATCCTCAGAAAATATATTAGGATTCAGGAACTCCTGCGATGACCAGAACAAAATGTATCTGAAACAAAGAGCCACCTCCTGAGGTATGATAAAAGGTTTTATAGGAGATTCAGTCACTTATTACATGGTAATTTCCCCTATCACCACCAGTAGTAATAGTTATAGTTTTGATCAATGCCCTTTCCAGTATTGAATAGTGATAATAAAAGTTGGAATGTTTTCGGTAGAGCACATCACACGAGTAAGGTGGTCTATGCATAGCCATTCTGGCATGGATCCGCACATGTTCGAGATGGTTCTTATAAAATTGATAAAACCTGAACCACATAAAATGGTAGATAGATGAATACTAGAAATTACGGAATCTGCTTTCTACAATGGCTGGTAAACCTTTTTAAAGCTGATGATTCTTAGATTTCCACCAAGAATTTGATTGTCGGGTTGTCTTAATTCCTGTACTGAGAATTATGTACACAGCACTCCAGCAAAAACAGAGTCCTGATGTCTTTGTAATCAGTGGAGATCAAACAATGATTTCTGTTATACCAAAAATCTCGCACGGGTATTTTATTCTAGATTCGGGTCAATATTGGGTATTAATTTGGGGATTTCTTAGATAAATTAGGGTTTTGATAAACTATTGAAGAGACAGGACGCGCCCTCTCCTTCTTTACAAGGAGGGCGCGCCCTCAAGGTTGAAGAGGCTCCAAGAAATTGCAATTAACTGATTTTTATGAAGACTATTGAAGAATTCCCTCCTGTCGTATCTGTGGCATCCCATAATCTGGGGTACAGATTTGGGGACACTAACCACAATCAACATAATATATACATGGATATATATATATATAATGATAATAAAATACCCCTGATCCAAGACCGCTTACAGGTTATGGTATGAAACCAGTATCAAATTTAATTATTACAATCCAACCTCAGAATAAAATTGTTATGAAATCTTTTATCAAACTAAGTCCACTATCAAACTAGTTTACCAACCTTGACAAATTCCAAAACCACTACCCAACGAAATCAACAACTCGAACGCCACCTCTCGCTGCTGGATCAAGAAAACTCATCAACCACAAGGTCCACTAATCTCCTCTATTAACTGAAGAAAACAAACAACAAGCAAGAGTGAGCCAACAATGCTCAGCAAGTGTAAACAGTGATAGCAATGTCAAGAACAATATAGGTTCTGACCAACAAGAATACTCATCATATGGTACGAAAGAAATCAGCAGAAATTAAATATTATAACTCCAAGATGAGCTAACAAGCTTCACTAGAATAAATTTCATCAACAATGAGAACTGATAATCAAAGATAATCATCATAGGCTTCAAAGGAATCAAGCTTTGAAGCAACTCAACCTCAATGTATAGATTAGAATTGGATTTTTTTATATATTTAAAAAAATAGTGGAGTTAGGCGGCTGATCAGACCCGCACTAACCCCGGACAATGCACACAGCAAGGTCCCTCTAAATGGATCCACGGCACACATTGGCCTCAACTTCTGACCATTAAACTGGTCTCCCCGAAGGGACATCTGCTGACCATTAATATGGTCTCCCCGAAGGGACATCTGCTGACCAGTAATATGGTCTCCCCGAAGGGACATCTGTTTTAAAAACATTCCAATTCTATATCCCACAATAGGTGTCGGAACAATCGACAACCTCTATCAACCAAACAATCTGGAAAACTTACGTTCCAGCAAAACAACTCAACTAATGAAATGAAAAGAGAATCAACAATCTATATATCCTCGATATCGACAAGTTTGATATATAAATGGGGTGAAAATTAAGAACCGCATCAACACTAGATGTCGACGAGATCAACAATAAATGGGGTAATAATTAATAGATAAAGAACCACAATTATAATAAATGTCGACGAGATCGATAATAAATGGGGTGGCATCATAATAAGAATAATTAAAAGTAAATTTCACTTGAACAAGAAGTGAAGGAAAGTACTTGCAATATGATTAACAACAACTGTGATTATAAGATAAAGCAAGGATATAGTCAAGTGCAAAACATTTAATAAAATTTACCAACACAGTGCCAAGTTTGAATCAACATAAGTGAAATAAGTAGTTTAAAAATGCTCATTTGTAAAATAACTCAAAGATAATTAAATTGTAGGTCAGTTGAAGAAAACATCCCCTAAAGAGGGTCCATCAGGTAAAATATGCTAAGATCAGAAATTATGCTAAAAGGTTTTTTTATAAGAATTTTAAATCTTGGATTCCCTCTGATTAGAACGTTTCTTAAACATTTTTGAAGAAAATAAAAGAAATGGCACTCCGCTCAGGAATCCAATAACATACCATGTATTAAAGTTTTATTGAAGAAAAGGTTATTTGTAAGATCATTTGAAAATTTACACTTGAGCTATAGGTGGAAATATAAACATTTGCACGTCTTTTGAAGAAGGACGTCAATTTGTAAGCATAGTTTGACCGACACAATTGATATATAACTAAAACAGAATTGCATCACTTGAACAATAAGTGAGAAGCGATAACACTTGCCTCTATATATGAAGCTTCCACTTCCAAAATCTTGATCCGTCACTCACTTTACAACAGCTTTCAGTCTCTACTTCTCTACACGTTGGACTTTACTCGATCATATATCCATCTTTCGATTATCACTGGTCAGCCTTGATGTGTAAAATTACGTCTAACCGCAAGCGCACGGTATCTATTGTAGTAGATATTAGCAAATACGGGTCGAATCCTCAAGGAGACAGTTTCAGTTTCAATTCAATTATTATCAATTGTTTCTAGTCACAAACGATTAGTTGAGAATTTTATTAACTACTAAAACAAATTTAATAAAGGTTTTAAATTAATTAATTAAAGGATCTAGGGCAATTCAGGTTCACCATGCTTACACCAAACAAATCACAAAAGTATAGCTTTTCAATGGGATTAAGTAATTAAAGCAATGGTTAATCTTTCTCAAGCATTAACACTCTCAGAATATCTAATGATGTTCTCACACTCACCTTCAATTCCGCTAATTGTATGTAAGCCTCTAGTAGTAAAATCTTTCGATCTATTACTCCTATTGCAGTCAATTAATCCGTGATATTGCGCAATTACACAAATTAAGAATTATAACATATCAATCAGAATTACTCTTTACCCATCAATCTACTAATCAAATTAAGCCCAAATCATGGTGCAAACATGGCTCCCCTTAATACCCTAGAATTAAACTACTCACTCATGGTAGAATAAAAACTAATAATAATAATAATGAAAGAAGCCATAATAAACATGTAATTAATAAAAAGGAGATAAGAAATACCTTAAACCTTTGAATAACGAAGAACAAAGAAGATCCAAATTAAACCAAGTGCTTACAAAAGAAGAGATGGAGAGAGAAAAAACCAAAAACCCTAGCTTATGTAAAAACGTCTGTATATGTCTATCTATTTTTCTATCTCACGTTTTTCTCTTCCTTTTATAATAAAACCCCTTAATAAAATCTGATCTCTATCTTCTAATAAAAGTATTTTTAATATCCTAATCAATTTACAAAAAGATATCCATAATTGAATAAGATTTTCTTGTAAAATTCGTCACTTCTTTTTCTCCTCTGTTTCTGGGCTCTTCCAGTTGGATTTTGCTTACTGGACCACCTCTGAATTAAAGAAAATTCCACAAGCTTCGCGTGGACAGTAAGATCGTCAAATTCTGACTTCTGGAACTCAAGATATGCCCCAAACAGTGCAGGCAGCCCGTGTAGCCCAATAATACGAATTTTCTCCTATTTTATCTCCAAAATAGCTCTTTTTGCTCTAAATCCTTCCAAGTCATGAATTCTTTATTTCCTACAATAAAACAATCAAATCTATTAAATAAAAATCCAAATAAATGCAAAACACAATAAATATGAGAATAAAATCATCTAGAATATATATAAAAATATACTCTATCAAACATCCCCACACTAAGCATTTGCACGTCCTCGGGCAAATAAGTGAAATAAAAACTAAGTCCTAACAAACATCACTTTCGTAGATGACACGATTGCATTGAGCATATGCAACAAGCCGTTAAACCCCTAGGCAGCCCTAGTAGGACGAGTGTTGTCTCGTGAGGGTTTATAGTGAATGTACCCACAAAATTCATCTAACCATGCAAAAGATCAATGCTAACACAACACCACACACACAAGTCCTCTCATGCCACATCAACTTAAGAATCAAAGTAAACATACGATGTCTTGGTGTCGAAAGTGCAAGTATTCACGTAGTCTACTCAACCAACATGCAGAAGGTCATAAAAATTCATGTCAAGTGTAAAAATCGTTGGTAATCATGCTAAGCCCACAAGAAACACATCTTTAAGTCTAAACCCGGGATCTCCTATGCCAAAACAAGTAATAACTCACCTTTCACTCAAAAACGAATATTCACTCAAAAACAAGGTGAAGTGTATCACTCAATTCCAACAAAATCATAAACACAACTTGACACTCGCAATCAATCTCACTCTCAACACAACATACATAACTGATGACAATCAAAAGGTCTTTATTCGGGTTGTAGCGTGGGCTAGGGACCAGGTATGTCAAGTAAAGCTAAAACAGGTTAAATGTCAAAAGCTAGTACCCAACAATAATCATTATTCAATTCCCTTCCTATTAAAACAAATATTTCCCCACACTTGGATTTTTCAATAACCCTTACATAATAACTTGACTAGTCGAATGAAGAAGGATCATACAAACATAAGAATGCTCTCAAATTTATTTTTTTTCTTTTTTTTTCTTTTTTTTCTGTTTTTTTTTCTGTTTTTTTTAGAGAGCTAAAGAATAAACACAATGATCCATAGATATTTTTTTTTTTTTGAATTTCGACTAGCAAGCATCAACCCAAAATCAATATTCCCCAAAAGTATGATCATCAATAAAAACCCCCCTTTTTATGAACACCTTATTACTCCCTTAAGCACTATACTAGCCTTTGACAATTTAGGTTCAAATTCAATGTAAGGCCAATAGAATAAAAAGGATAATGGCAAGTAATGTGGTGTGTCACCGAAAGAATAGGATTAGGCTCAACGGGTTAACTAATTGATCATGTTTAAAAGGTGTGGAAATATGGGAAATACGAGGTTAAACCTAAGTGCCTTTATCATCTCATCATCAAGTAATGTCATGCATTTCCAGAAAGATCTCAAGTAAGTGCTAGCAATGTAAACAACATGTGGACACTCAAGCAAACGAAAAATCATGCAAAAGATATGCATATAGGCTCAAAACTCACTTGGTGTGACAAAACATAATCAATCCCAAGTAACAAGACTCTCTAACGCACCTACTTGTACTCAAAGCATGAAAACCAAGTCATCTTGCACATATTCATGTCATTCTAATCACTTACAACATCCAATTAAGTCTACCAGCTTCAACTTGCTAGTGAAAGTGTGTGCACAAGAACAAAGCACGTCACTTCTCATACAAAAGCGTCCATAAACACAAGATTCCTAAGCATGCATGGGTGTATCAAGCAAAATACAACAACTAATCAAATTGCATGGCTAGAATTATTTTTGGTATTTTTCAATTTTTTTAATTTTTTTTTTTTGAATATATATACACTACGTTGAGAACACCAAGAACACCTCCCCACACTTAAGCGGTTCATTGTCCCCAATGAACTAAAGAACAAGATACAAAACTACAACTAAAAACAAAATAAAACTACACTAAAAAGAAAAGAAAGAAAACTCCCCTGGAATCAAGGTGTCGGGTGTGAAAACCATCCCTCATTCGCTTAGGAGCCACCCACGCACCACCAACAACCACCAAGAAATATCCTACCAAAAATACCCAATGAACAAAATTAATACAAAAACCCCAAATTGACAAGAACACAAATTCGTAATAAAAAGAAAATAGAGAAGAGATATCCCAACTACGAATCAAAGAGGTGAACTTGCAATTAATTCCTCAATAGAATTGAATTTTTAGAGATTTAAAGAAAATAGAAGAGGAATTGGATTTGTATGTATAGGTGGGTATATATATATATATATATATATAATAATAATAATAATAAATAATAATAAGAAATATAATAAATAATAAGAATAATAAATAATAATAATAATAAAAATAATAATAATAATAACAAATATGAATAATAATTATAATAAAATAATAATAATAATAATAATAATAATAATAATAATAATAATAAATAATAATAATAATAAATAAGAATTAGAATAGATATAGGTTTAGAATTTTGGTGGAGAAATGGGAGGTTTTGGAATTGAAATAGGAAAAGAATTAGGTGTAAAGGGGTATAAATAAAAAGGTGGGTGAAAAGATTTTTTTTTTTTTTTTATTTGATGAAATACAACAGCGCAAAAGCAGAAGAAACACGCTGACAAATTTTCTGACACATCTGGTTCACGCGCAAGGCGCGCGCTTGCACAGCAATTTGCGCCCACAACAGATACGCAGGGGCAACTTGCGCGTCTGCTGCGCAAACTGCGCTTAAGGCAGTAACGTAGGCGCAAGTTGCGTTATACAGCCGCAATGTGCCCTGAAACGCAGGTACCTCCTGCGTTACACACCAAAAATCTTCTTTTTTTTTTTTTTATAAAGAATACCTATACACTACAGTGAGAACACCTCCCCACACTTAAGCGAATCAATGTCCTCAATGACTCATTAACTAAACAAATAAGTCTACAATATATAAAACAGAAGGAAAGAAGAACTCCTCTTTGCAGAAGCATGATCCATGGGTTGCCTCCCAAGAAGCGCTTTTGTTTAACGTCGTTGGCTCGACGTCACTTCCTCAACTCAAGGCGGTCTCAAAAGAATTACTGAACCATCCTCAACAGAAAGACCATTCCTACGAACGTTGACATCTTGATTGGTTGCTTTCCACAAAGCTCTTCCATCAGACTTCAACTTGATTTTGCTACCCAACGGCCAAATCTTCTTCTGTTTCTTCTTCACACCCCTAGAGTGCTTCTCCGACTCAACCGGCTGAACAAAACTTTCTTCTTCCTTATCATTGGTTTTCCACCTTCGCAACACGTTATCATGCCCCTCTTCAAAAATCACTAGCTCATTATTGAAAAGGACATACCTCAAATGTGGTGGAAGTTTCCCAAGCTTAATACTCGAGAGATCTCGAACTGAAGAACTGTCAATGGAATCAATGTTGTGATCATTCAACTCAAGAATCAATGAATCGACTTCAGCATGTCCTTCTCCTTCTGAAGCTTCAAGCATGAGCATTGCTTCCAATGTATCATTCAATAGAATCTGAGGAGTATAATCTTGGACAATTTCATCTACAACATCAATACTGCAACAAGTATTCTCAAGCAAAGGGGATTTAAGAGCAGAGGTTAGAGCAAAAGCAATTTTATCATCACCAACACTCAAGGTGAGAGTCCCACTTTTTACATCAATAACAGCACCTGCAGTACAGAGAAATGGTCTACCTAAAATAATAGGTATCTGACTATCCTCTTCCATATCTAGAACTACAAAGTCTACAGGAATATAGAATTTTCCAACCCTAACAGGCACATCCTCTAAAATTCCAAGGGGATATTTTATCGAACGGTCTGCCATTTGCAAAGTCATCTGTGTACATTTTAATTCTCCCATATTTAGTTTTTGAAAAACCGAGAGAGGCATGACTGAGACACTAGCGCCTAAATCACATAAAGCTTTATCAATGAACAATGCACCTAAATGACACGGGATCGAAAAACTACCAGGATCTTTAAGCTTAGGTGGAGACTTATTCTGTAAAACAGCACTACACTCTTCAGTAAAAGCTACTGTCTCTACCTCACCAAAAGACCTTTTCTTAGTGAGAATATCCTTAAGAAACTTTGCATATGATGGAACTTGAGAAATTAAATCAGTGAAAGGAACTGTTACTTCAAGATTCTTGACAAGTGTCATGAACTTACCAAACTGCTGGTCCACCTTATTTCTGTACATCCTACTAGGGAATGGGAGCTTTGGCACAAATGGTGGAGGAGTAACTGCAGTCTTCTCTTTGTCCTTTTTCTTGCTTTCCTCAGTTTCACCTTCACTTGTATCTTCCACAACTTTCTCTACCTTGTCTTTCTTAGAATCCTCTTCTTCTTTCTTAACAGGAACATCGTCAGTAGGCATTGGAGGAACATCATATGTACGACCACTCCAAAGAGCAATGGCATTCACATTTTCCTTTGGCTGAGTTGATTGTGCTGGTAAAGAGCCTTGTTGCCTTGTAGATGAAGAACTGGCCATTTGAGCAATCTGAGTTTCCAACATCTTGTTATGTATCTCCATCTGGTTCATCTTTGTTTGCATTTGTAACAATATCTTCATCATATCACCTTGATTATCAGCCTGTGCAGCTTAATTTGTGATATGTTAAATTATACCTAACCGCAAGCGCACGGTATCAATTGTAGTAGATACTAGCAAATACGGGTCGAATCCTCAAGGAGACAGTTTCAGTTTCAATTCAATTGCTATCAATTGCTTCTAGTCACAAACGATTATTTGGGAATTTTATTAACTACTAATGCAAATTTAACAAAGTTTTAATTCAATTAATTAAAGGATCTAGGGCAATTCAGGTTCACCATGTTTACACCAAACAAATCACAAAAGTATAGCTTTTCAATGGGATTAAGTAATTAAAGCAATGGTTAATCTTTCTCAAGCATTAACGGTTAATCTTTCTCAAGCATTAACGCTCTCAGAATATCTAATGATGTTCTCACACTCACCTTCAATTCTGCTAATTGTATGTAAGCCTCTAGTAGTAAAATCTCTCGATCTATTACTCCTATTGCAATCAATTAATCCATGATATTGCGCAATTACACAAATTAAGAATTATAACATATCAATCAGAATTACTCTTTACCCATCAATCTACTAATCAAATTAAGCCCAAATCATGGTGCAAACATGGCTCCCCTTAGTACCCTAGAATTAAACTACTCACTCATGGTAGAATAAAAACTAATAATAATAATAATGAAAGAAGCCATAATAAACATGTAATTAATAAAAAGATAAGATAAAGAGTACCTTAAACTTTGTATAAACGAAGAACAATAAAGATCCAAATTAAACCAAGTGCTTACAAAGGAAGAGATGAAGAGAGAAAAAACCAAAACCCTAACTTATGTAAAAATACGTATGAATATGTCTATCCCCTTTCTCTCCCACGTTTTCTCTTCCTTTTATAATAAAACCCCTTAATAAAATCTGATATCTATCTCCTAATAAAAGTATTTTTAATATCCTAATCAATTTACAAAAAGATATCCATAATTGAATAGGATTTTCTTGTAAAATTCGTCACTTCTTTTTCTCCTCTGTTTCTGGGCTCTTCCAGTTGGATTTTGATTACTGGACCACCTCTAAATTAAAGATAATTCCCTAAGCTTCGCGTGGACAGTAAGATCGTCAAATTCTGACTTCTGGAACTCAAGATATGGCCCAAACAGTGTTAAACAGCCCGTGTAGCCCAATAATACGAATTTTCTCCTATTTTATCTCCAAAATAGCTCTTTTTGCTCCAAATCCTTCCAAGTTATGAATTCTTTATTTCCTACAATAAAACAATAAAATCTATTAAATAAAAATCCAAATCAGTGCAAAACACAATAAATATGAGAATAAAATCATTTAAAATATATATAAAAATATACTCTATCAAACATCCCCACACTTAGCATTTGCACGTCCTCGGGCAAATAAGTGAAATAAAAACTAAGTCCTAACAAACATCACTTTCGTAGATGACACGATTGCATTGAGCATATGCAACAAGCCGTTAAACCCCTAGGCAGCCCTAGTAGGACGAGTGTTGTCTCGTGAGGGTTTATAGTGAATGTACCCACAAAATTCATCCAACCATGCAAAAGATCAATGCCAACACAACACCACACACACAAGTCCTCTCATGCCACATCAACTTAAGAATCAAAGCAAACATACGATGTCTTGGTGTCTAAAGTGCAAGTATTCACGTAGTCTACTCAACCAACATGCACAAGGTCATAAAAATTCATGTCAAGTGTAAAAATCGTTGGTAATCATGCTAAGCCCACAAGAAACACATCTTTAAGTCTAAACCTGGGATCTCCTATGCCAAAACAAGTAATAACTCACCTTTCACTCAAAAACGAATATTCACTCAAGAACAAGGTTAAGTGTATCACTCAATTCCAACAAAATCATAAACACAACTTGACACTCGCAATCAATCTCACTCTCAACACAACATACATCACTGATGACAATCAAAAGGTCTTTATTCTGGTTGTAGTGGGGCTAGGGACCAGGTATGTCAAGTAAAGCTAAAACAAGTTAAATGTCAAAAGCTAGTACCCAACAATATAATTCATTCCATTCCCTTTCTATTAAAACAAATACTTCCTCACACTTGAATTTTTCAATAACCCTTACATAATAACTTGACTAGTCGAATGAAGAGGGATCATACAAACATAAGAATGCTCTCAAATTTATTCATTTTTTTTTTCTTCTATTTTTTTTCTTTTTTTTTAGAGAGCTAAATAATAAACACAATGATCCATAGATATTTTTATGAATTTCGACTAGCAAGCATCAACCCAAAATTAATATTCCCCAAAAGTATGATCATCAATAACCCCCCCCCCTTTTATGAACACCTTATTATTCCCTTAAGCACAATACTAGCCTTTGACAATTTAGGTTCAAATTTAATGTAAGGCCAATAGAATAAAAAGGATAATGGCAAGTAATGTGGTGTGTCACCGAAAGAATAGGATTAAGCTCAACGGGTTAACTAATTGATCATGTTTAAAAGGTGTGGAAATATGGGAAATACGAGGTTAAACCTAAGTGCCTTTATCATCTCATCATCAAGTAATGTCATGCATTTCAAGAAAGATATCAAGTAAGTGCTAGCAATGTAAACAACATGTGGACACTCAAGCAAACGAAAAATCATGCAAAAGATATGCATATAGGCTCAAAACTCACTTGGTGTGAAAAAACATAATCAATCCCAAGTAACAAGACTCTCTAACGCACCTACTTGTACTCAAAGCATGGAAACCAAGTCATCTTGCACATATTCATGTCATTCTAATCATTTACAACATCCAATTAAGTCTACCAGCTTCAACTTGCTAGTGTAAGTGTGTGCACAAGAACAAAGCACGTCACTTCTCATACAAAAGCGTCAATAAACACAAGAATTCTACGCATGCATGGGTGTATCAAGCAAAATACAACAACTAATCAAATTGCATGGCTAGAATTATTTTTGGTATTTTTAATTTTTTAATTTTTTTGGATTTTTTTTTAATATATAATTTTTTTTTTTGGATTTTTTTATCATTGATAACTCATCCCCACACTTAAGTGGTTCATTGTCCCCAATGAACAAATATATGAAAGAAAAGAAAGAAAATAAAGAAAAGAAAAAAAAATATACAAAAAGATTCCTAAATAAAATACAAAAATAATAAAGAAAAAAAATAATAATAATAATTATTATTATTATTATTATTATTACAACAAATATACAAAAAAAGTGAAGAATACTCCCCTAATATAAGAGCATGAAGTGGCCATTCCAAGAAAAAGTGAGATCGAGTGGTTGGCTTGCACGATTCCAGTCCCTTGATTGATTATTAATGAGCAAGTGAAGATTCTAACAGAACAAGCGGCCTAGCACAGGTGGTAGGTGGTGCCAAATGAGAATCAAGCAGCAGCAGGTCTAGTGTTCAAGTCCTTGGAGGAGCTAATTTCATTTTTTTTTACTTTTAAACTACATATAAAAGACTGTCAACAGGTTTGGACAGCAAATGGGCTACAACCGCAGATGGGCTTGGACAATGAAACAGGCCTTGACTTGACACGAATTGGGCCTGCAGCAACTGGGCTACAACAGAGAAAATTATGTGCTAGCAGCAGATGAGCCTTCCAAGAGATGGCTGGACTGAGCATCAGGAATGGAGCAGCAGCTTTTGCGCGCGTGAGAGAAAGCAGCAGGAAAGCCAGCTTGTTATAAATTACAGAGATATGAAACCACGGTATTAAAAACCAATCCCGCGGTATTAAATTCCTGCCAATGCTCCCCCTTTCTTTTCTTTGTGCGCTACTTCCGGGATATAAAAACTGTGGTATCAAAAACTAAACAACCAGTATTGACACCCTGCTTCTCTCGGTCTCTTTTTTCACTTTTTTTTTTTTAAGAATCTTATAATTTTTGCCAACAAAATATTTATTTCCTGAAACACTTCAAACAAATTCATCAAGGCACCTTGAGGGAGTAAAAATAAAATAAAATACAAAAATTCTACCTAAAAATAAAATGAAAGAAAGAAAAATATTTTTTTTTAAAGAATTTCTACAACAACCTTGGGTTGCCTCCCAAGAAGCGCTTATTTAGAGTCATTAGCTTGACCTCCTCAAAAATATTCCGGTAAAGGCGTAATATCCACTTTCTCGATCACAAACTTGCCACCACAAAAAGCATCAAGAGTGTTAGTGATTGTCTTTATCCTGCAGAAAGTCTCCAAACAAGCATCAGTAAAATAAAATATGTCATTAATAAGCAATAGAGAGAGTGCTTGTGCAGTTTTGGAAAACTTTGTGAGAAAACAGCGATAAAATTCAACACCACGAAAATATTGAACTCCCTTGACATAAGGTGGAGGTTCTGGTGGTGGCTTTTCTTCACTCCTCACTTTCACTGGAGCCATTCGGACATCTTGGCTTATCACATCATTGGCTAATAAGACACTTCCATCTTCTCCCTCTTCTCGAGCTTGAAACGTAGGAGCCACTTTGTATGGATCGTCAACCAGAATTTGAGAAATATCATCTTGGACAATATTTGTTATCACATCAACCTTGAAATAAGTGTTCTTGAGCAAAGAAGCCTTGTAAGTAGAGGCTAGATCGAGAGCAAATTTATCAATACATGGTAGCTTAGGCACATGTTGTGGAAGAGAAACAACAACCATCTCTGTATTGCTTTCCTTTGTAGCCTCATCATCAGTCACATTGTTCTCGGTAGCAGCAACATCATTGATCTCGTCATCGGTGGCATGCTCCTTCTCTTTATCAATGACCTCATCATCAACATACATGGAGAAACTATCATATTCCTGATCGCTTGTGAGATTGATAGCAATCAGGTCCTCTTCGGATCGGATAGATGATGATGGTAAATAGTCGAGCTGTGATAAGTGGATTTTATATCCACTTGGAACATTCTAAATTGGCTTAAATTGATTGCTTTGACCTCAAGATTTTGGTAGTTTTGATGTGTTTTGTTTAATTGTGCAGGGTTGGAATAATGTTGATTAAGATCGTTGTTTCCGTCACTTTTGGAGTTGAATTCGGGCTTAATAATGTAGAATGGAGTCTTGTTGTGATTCACCATGAGGATTCCAAGCATAAAGGATTGAAAACGGAAGAGAACGCAAAAAGAACGGGAGCAAACGGAGCAAAAACGAAGGAGAAAAAGCTAAAAAACGAGGAAAGAAAAGCTTCACCAGAAGGAGGCTGGGCAGACTGCGCCATTTCTTGAGCAGTCTGCGCCAGGTGGGCAGAATATGGCTGGGCAGTCTGCTCCAATGTTGAGCAGTCTGCTCAAGGTCGCGCTGGAAATTTACAGTTTTGCCCTTTTTACGATTTTGGAAATAACTTGAGTTCTAGACATCGGAATTGGGCGATTCAAAAGCCCACGCGAAGAGGAGAGAAAGCTCTACAATTCTAGATAGGGAGTTGGAGGCGCTCTTGCACGTTTTCAGGCGCTCTAGCGCTTGTTGGGGCGTTGTTGCCTCGTGTGGTGCATGCCTGTTGGGTCGTTTTCTACCGGGTCAAAACTTGTTGGGCCTATTTATTTTTGGGCAGCTACATATATGTCAAAAACCCTAAAAACACATCTATCTAGCGAGTAGCAATCTCTAGTTTATTTTTTATCATCAACATTGTAGCCAAGAACAATTGGAAGATACATCTCCAAGCTAGTGACAAGCAAGGAGTAATCTTTGGAACCTTTGTACTCTTCTATTTTGGGGGATTTAATTCTAAACCTTATTTCTTCTTCTATATTTTTACTTGTTTATTTTAGAATTATGTTTTCCATAGAACCCATGATGGCAATTAGGTCAATTATGGGCTAATTCGTTATCATGGGGTTTTAATGGATTTTGCTATGGATTCTAGAAATTGAGTGTTTTTTATGCCTTGGTGTGTGATTGAATGTATTGATTGCCTAGTATGTTTATGCTTATTCGTTATAAGTGCGTCGCGAACACTTGTAATTGTTTGTTTAATCCTAGTGAATGCGAAAGTGGATCTAGGGTTTAGAACAATTCATGCTAGCATAGGTTTTTGCATGTGAAGAACATGTATTAATTTGTGATGTAATTTTAACCGTCTTGCATCGACTATGTGGTTTAATGGGTGCTTGATTTTCAACCGATATGTGTTCAATTGCTATAGACATATAGGGACTACACATATTTGGTGACTACTTGACTTCTATCAATTGTGGAAGATCAGTAGGATGGTATATGCACAACGAAAGTTGGTGTGTATCAGTTTAGTGCATCTAATCAGTAATCAACTCTGTCACATACTAGGCTAAAGGGCATAAGATTTTAGATGAAGTAGTAAATGAAATTGAAATCCCATGTTTGTTTATTATAAAGTTAGAGTTAAGTTATTTCCTCGTAATTGGCTTAGTTGGTAATTAATCTTTAGTAAATCAAAACCAAAATTGTGATTGTCTTAGCAGTGAGTGTAAATCATAAGCTGGTGCATAAGTGAACATAACGAACAATTTGAGTCTCTGTGGGAACGAATCCTATTTACTCTATATTACTTGTTGACCACGTTCTCTTGCGTGAATAAGTGCGAACAAGTTTTTGGCGCCGCTGCCGGGGACTCGGTTCATTGTTTGTTAGTTTATGATCTTGTCATCAGTTTGGGTTAAATTCACTGACTCGGACGTTTTTTTTCTTTTTATTTGATGGATTATTGGGAGCAGGAATTCGTAATTGTTTGTGAGCTGTGTGCAGGTGGACATTACACTCATCAATGTGAGTATAACAGAAACCGGCCAAATTTCAGCTGGGACTACAATCAGAGTG
Source organism: Kitagawia praeruptora (assembly GCA_037693485.1). NCBI lineage: Eukaryota > Viridiplantae > Streptophyta > Magnoliopsida > Apiales > Apiaceae > Kitagawia > Kitagawia praeruptora. Next base: position 5,734,854 of record CM075345.1, on the reverse strand, counting down.
GTATGGAGCAATTCCAATATCCATCCTACCCGCTCCAAAATCAGCAGTTTGAAGATGAGCCATACAATCCAGGGGGAATTCAGCAGCAACAGGGGCAACAATTTCAGCATCAGTATGCCCCAATGCATCAACACTTTCAACCTCCTGAATTTCAGCAGCAGCAATTTCAGACTTGGTCTATCCAACAGTCGACCGAAGAAGCTGAATTAGAAGAATTGAGGTTGATGGCTAAAAGCAATGCATTGTCTCTCCAGAGAATAGGAGATTAGATTGGTCAAATTGCAAATGCATTACAAACATTGAATCATATTGCAAGTGACACAGAAGGCCTAGCTGTAGAGGAGGAGGACAAGAACCTTCCTATCAGTCTTGACTGGCCTTTCTTAGCCACGGGTGAGACCATGATCGTAGTTCATGAAGGAGAGTCTGAGGGCAAAGATGGGGAAGAAGCAGAACATGAAGCTGATAAGGAAGCAGAGTCGGAGGCAAACCAATCAGAAAATTCAGAATGTCCAGAAAACTCGATTCTGAATAATCAGCCGCAACCACTTCCTTTGCAATCTGAAAATTTTGAAGAATCAGCCCAAGATCAAGAAAATTCCAAGGCTCAAGTGGCTATGCTATTTCCTTCGAAGGATGAAGAGGGTCTCAGTGTGGAAGATGATGAATTAGGAGAGCATGTTCAGTTGTTGAATGCCGCTCCGTTGCAATCTGACTTCGACCAGTTGGAGGCCGAAGAGGAAAAGAGCATCACTCATGTTGACAAATCTACTCCGGAGAAGACTACAGAGATCGTCCAAATCGATTTTCCTCCTCCATATCCACAGAGGCTTCAGAAGCAAACTCTAGCCATGAATTTGACGGCGGAGGATGAGGAGTGTTTTAGCTTGAAATTGGTTGATGCAGGGCAGAGTAAAAAGTATGACACGGAGAAGGAGAAGGCAAAGCATGGCCAACTAAGGATTACAGGGCCTTGGTTAATGGGGCTACGTATTCCACATAAGTTGCTTGGAGTGGAAGATCTCTGGAATTCTCAGGTGCGCCTTAAGCCATCATTTGAAGGAGCTCCCGAACTTGAGCTAAAAACATTGCTAGTTCACCTGGGGTATGTTTCTTGTAATTCAAATCCTTTGCTTGCTATTGTTATTGCTGCTAACTTTTCAGGTAGGCGGGAGAATGTTGTTAAGAGATCTTGTGAGGAGCGAAAACGGGTAAAGCTTGTCGTCAATGACGTTGCTCCGAAGAAGATCATTAAATGGCCTTATAGAGTTACGGTGCAAAAAATTTTCAAGAGGAAAATTGTGGCCAAGTCTAGCTAAAGACGTTAAAGAAAGGCGCTTCGTGGGAGGCAACCCATGATTTCATGCTTTCGAATAAAACAACAGTTGTGTTGGAGCGCACCACGTCTATCCACCACCAGACACACCACCCGAGGAGGGTGGAGATGCCGGCGTGTAGGGGAGTATCTCTTGTACCCTTTTAATTTACCTTCAATGAGGGCATTGAATATGTTAAGTTTGGGGGTGATTTTGGGGATAGTAGTTGTATGTATTGTTGTATTGTGTGGTCATATAGGATATCATGTTGCATAGTAGTGATAGTTCATGCATGATTGTTATGTTCGTATTATCTACGTTTGTTCATTTAGGACATTTTGTTTTATTTTCGTATACCATGTGAGTTTTCATTTAGTTGCATTTTCATGGCATGCATATTTCATGATCCCTTAGGACGAGCTGATTCTGATTGATAGGTGGATGTTGATTTGGGTGTGATGATGATGAGTAGAGGGCTGATTTATAGTTTCTATGAAATTGACTTGCATGTTACGGGAACAAAATTTATTACACAGTCTCATTGGGGTGCTGTTGGGCTAGGTTAGGGTCATGCCTGTGGGATGTTTTGAGATTTAATCACTTGTTTATATTTAGAATTTTCGTTATTCCCTTTATAGCGTAGGAACATTAAAGTCTAAGTTTGGGGGAAACCAGGAATTTTCATGCTAGTTGTTAATATTTGTCAATAAAGGCTAGGCGTCAAATGGCTAGTAGCCAGCTCATATTTATATGAGTAGTCTAGGGTTGGAAATGAGAAAGGCTCATTCCAGATTGCAGAAAAAAAAAGAAAAAAAAAGAGTCAAGTGTTGTTTGTTAATGCAAAATTAACCAGAGTGAGCTCTTTAATACTCGAGTAATTAAGTCTGAGGGGACTTAGTCCTAGTGACCTAAGGCTTTATAGTCTGGGATCCACTGACCCAACACTCGCTACATGGGTATTATTGTATAAGCCTTTTGGGGTCTCATTCATTGCACGGTTAAATAAGCATGCGTATTGTATATGTAGTGTCGTAGTATAGTAATACAGCATGAGTTTCTGTCTACCTTGGATGAGGGTGGAGGTGTTCCTAGGTTATGGAGTGTCTACAGTCTATTCTAGTTATAAACCTGTGATTGTCTTGACGGAAAGCATGTATGATTTTTGACCTAGTTCTGGGGGTATTTCTGATGAGCATTGCACACACGCACGTTTCTGTTCATGTATTGTTAGTATACGGGGACTTAGTCGAGCTCTGCTTGGATTTGTTGCATTCGTCGAGATATTCGCTTGTTAGTTGGTTTTGGTGAGTTTGAAGGGGGTCTTTGCATTTTTTTCATATTAGTTGCATTCATGCATTTGCATTGCATTAGGTTAAATGGATTTTGTGGGTACATTCGCTATAGGCCCTCACGAGACCTTACTCGTCCACTAGGGCTGCCTAGGGGTTTAAAGGGCTTGTTGCATATGCCAAATGCAACCGTGATCACCTACGGAAGTGGTACTAATTAGTTAGTTAGTTGTAATTGTATATGCTTGAGGACAAGCATCAGTTTAAGTTTGGGGGTGTGATAAGTGGATTTTATATCCACTTGGAACATTCTAAATCGGCTTAAATTGATTGCTTTGACCTCAAGATTTTGGTAGTTTTGATGTGTTTTGTTTAATTGTGCAGGGTTGGAATAATGTTGATTAAGATCGTTGTTTCCGTCACTTTTGGAGTTGAATTCGTGCTTAATAATGTAGAATGGAGTCTTGTTGTGATTCACCATGAGGATTCCAAGCATAGAGGATTGAAAACGGAAGAGAACGCAAAAAGAACGGGAGCAAACGGAGCAAAAACGAAGGAGAAAAAGCTAAAAAACGAGGAAAGAAAAGCTTCACCAGAAGGAGGCTGGGCAGACTGCGCCATTTCTTGAGCAGTCTGCGCCAGGTGGGCAGAATATGGCTGGGCAGTCTGCTCCAATGTTGAGCAGTCTGCTCAAGGTCGCGCTGGAAATTTACAGTTTTGCCCTTTTTACGATGTTGGCCATAACTTGAGTTCTAGACATCGGAATTGGGCGATTCAAAAGCCCACGCGAAGAGGAGAGAAAGCTCTACAATTCTAGATAGGGAGTTGGAGGCGCTCTTGCACGTTTTCAGGCGCTCTAGCGCTTGTTGGGGCGTTGTTGCCTCGTGTGGTGCATGCCTGTTGGGTCATTTTCTACCGGGTCAAAACTTGTTGGGCCTATTTATTTTTGGGCAGCTACATATATGTCAAAAACCCTAAAAACACATCTATCTAGCGAGTAGCAATCTCTAGTTTATTTTTTATCATCAACATTGTAGCCAAGAACAATTGGAAGATACATCTCCAAGCTAGTGACAAGCAAGGAGTAATCTTTGGAACCTTTGTACTCTTCTATTTTGGGGGATTTAATTCTAAACCTTATTTCTTCTTCTATATTTTTACTTGTTTATTTTAGAATTATGTTTTCCATAGAACCCATGATGGCAATTAGGTCAATTATGGGCTAATTCGTTATCATGGGGTTTTAATGGATTTTGCTATGGATTCTAGAAATTGAGTGTTTTTTATGCCTTGGTGTGTGATTGAATGTATTGATTGCCTAGTATGTTTATGCTTATTCGTTATAAGTGCGTCGCGAACACTTGTAATTGTTTGTTTAATCCTAGTGAATGCGAAAGTGGATCTAGGGTTTAGAACAATTCATGCTAGCATAGGTTTTTGCATGCTGTGAAGAACATGTATTAATTTGTGATGTAATTCTAACCGTCTTGCATCGACTATGTGGTTTAATGGGTGCTTGATTTTCAACCGATATGTGTTCAATTGCTATAGACATATAGGGACTACACATATTTGGTGACTACTTGACTTCTATCAATTGTGGAAGATCAGTAGGATGGTATATGCACAACGAAAGTTGGTGTGTATCAGTTTAGTGCATCTAATCAGTAATCAACTCTGTCACATGCTAGGCTAAAGGGCATAAGATTTTAGATGAAGTAGTAAATGAAATTGAAATCCCATGTTTGTTTATTATAAAGTTAGAGTTAAGTTATTTCCTCGTAATTGGCTTAGTTGGTAATTAATCTTTAGTAAATCAAAACCAAAATTGTGATTGTCTTAGCAGTGAGTGTAAATCATAAGCTGGTGCATAAGTGAACATAACGAACAATTTGAGTCTCTGTGGGAACGAATCCTATTTACTCTATATTACTTGTTGACCACGTTCTCTTGCGTGAATAAGTGCGAACAAGCTGCACTGTAGTAGAAGAGTTAGCCAACTGTACAATTTGAGATTCAATCGCCAAACTTTGAGTTTCTAATACTTTGATTGCCTCAGCTTGTTCTTCAGAACTCTTTAGCAGTTTATTCAAGATATCCCACATCTCATTTGTCTGATCAGCTTGCACATCTACACTGGATTGAGAAACATGTAGATCTTCTTGTAGAGGAGGATATTGATATTCTTGCTGTGACGGCTGCTCATATGACTGATAATATTGTTGCTCAAACTGTTGCTGATTATGATATGAAAAATTTTGAGCACCATTGTCCTGGTAGTAGAAATCTGGTTGATTCACGCATTCTAGATCAAAAGTGTTTGAATACTGATTGTACCCATATCCTTCTTCAAAAGAATTCATTTGTCCCAACTGAGCACTCCGAGAATTATAGACATTGTAATAGCATTCCAAACCATAATGACCCTGGACACCACAAATTGGACAGAAGTTGTAAGTTTTAGGGGCCACTTGTGACATCTCATTGATACTCATTGGACGCATAGTGGGCTCTGTAGGGTTGAATGAGGCAATTTCTTGAGTGCGTGCCTCCAACATGGAAGAGAGTAGTGCAAAAGTATCAACTTCACCCATTGCAAACCTGTAGACACTCAACAAAGCCAAGAAAACGTAAAATCTTCCTCAATTGGAACAAAAGTTCCAACGAGACAATGGAAACAATCTAAACAACTAAATTAAAATCAATAGAAACTCGCTGTCTCCCCGGCAGCGGCGCCAAAAACTTGATATGTTAAATTATACCTAACCGCAAGCGCACGGTATCAATTGTAGTAGATACTAGCAAATACGGGTCGAATCCTCAAGGAGACAGTTTCAGTTTCAATTCAATTGCTATCAATTGCTTCTAGTCACAAACGATTATTTGGGAATTTTATTAACTACTAATGCAAATTTAACAAAGTTTTAATTCAATTAATTAAAGGATCTAGGGAAATTCAGGTTCACCATGTTTACACCAAACAAATCACAAAAGTATAGCTTTTCAATGGGATTAAGTAATTAAAGCAATGGTTAATCTTTCTCAAGCATTAACGGTTAATCTTTCTCAAGCATTAACGCTCTCAGAATATCTAATGATGTTCTCACACTCACCTTCAATTCTGCTAATTGTATGTAAGCCTCTAGTAGTAAAATCTCTCGATCTATTACTCCTATTGCAATCAATTAATCCATGATATTGCGCAATTACACAAATTAAGAATTATAACATATCAATCAGAATTACTCTTTACCCATCAATCTACTAATCAAATTAAGCCCAAATCATGGTGCAAACATGGCTCCCCTTAGTACCCTAGAATTAAACTACTCACTCATGGTAGAATAAAAACTAATAATAATAATAATAATGAAAGAAGCCATAATAAACATGTAATTAATAAAAAGATAAGATAAAGAGTACCTTAAACTTTGTATAAACGAAGAACAATAAAGATCCAAATTAAACCAAGTGCTTACAAAGGAAGAGATGAAGAGAGAAAAAACCAAAACCCTAACTTATGTAAAAATACGTATGAATATGTCTATCCCCTTTCTCTCCCACGTTTTCTCTTCCTTTTATAATAAAACCCATTAATAAAATCTGATATCTATCTCCTAATAAAAGTATTTTTAATATCCTAATCAATTTACAAAAAGATATCCATAATTGAATAGGATTTTCTTGTAAAATTCGTCACTTCTTTTTCTCCTCTGTTTCTGGGCTCTTCCAGTTGGATTTTGATTACTGGACCACCTCTAAATTAAAGATAATTCCCTAAGCTTCGCGTGGACAGTAAGATCGTCAAATTCTGACTTCTGGAACTCAAGATATGGCCCAAACAGTGTTAAACAGCCCGTGTAGCCCAATAATACGAATTTTCTCCTATTTTATCTCCAAAATAGCTCTTTTTGCTCCAAATCCTTCCAAGTTATGAATTCTTTATTTCCTACAATAAAACAATAAAATCTATTAAATAAAAATCCAAATCAGTGCAAAACACAATAAATATGAGAATAAAATCATTTAAAATATATATAAAAATATACTCTATCAATTTGCTTAAGAAGTATAATTCTGAGGAGGCCTTTGGAATCCAGGGGGATTCATAGGTCCTTGAGGAGGCCTATACTGTTGCTGTGGAGGAGGCTGGTACGACTGCTGATATTGCTGCTGATTAGGAACATTTGAATTCTGAGCATTATTGTTCCTATATGAGAAGTTCGGATGATCTTTCCAACCAGGATTGTAAGTGTTGGAATACGGATTGTACTGCTGCCTCTGTTGGAAAACATTTGCTTGCTCCATCTGAAAATGTTGTGAATTTTGAGCATTGTATTAGCAATCGTTACCATAGTGGCCTTGGATGCCACAGACTTCACAAACGGGATTATTCATAGGAGCCATGGACGACAATGCATTGATACTCATAGGTTGAGTAGAGGGCTGAGATGTCTTCAAAGAGTGGATCTCCTGAGTTAATGCAGCGAGTTGAGATGATAATAGAGAATAAACATCCACTTCAAGTTTACCCCCTTTCTTGGTTGCTCTAGGATTACTGAAGTGATTGGCAGCCAAATTTGAAAGAAAAGCATGTGCATCATCAACTCCCTTATCCAGAAATACACCACCTGCAGCGTTATCAACCATACCTTTTGTTTCAGGATCAAGACCATTGTAGAAGCGTTTAAGCAGAAACCACTTCTCAAGACCATGGTGAGGGCATGCACGTTGATAATCCTTGAATCTGTCCCAAGCATCCCGAAGAGATTCACCATAATCTTGCTTAAAACCCATCATCTTGTCGATCAAGTCGTCGGTTCTGTTAGGAGGGAAGAACTCAGTTAAGAAGGCTTGGGCAATCTCATCCCACTTGGTCAATTCAATATCGTTCAACCACTTTTGAGCTTTATCACGAAGAGAGAAACCGAACAACATGACTTTCAACTGGTCTGGAGTGACTCCCTGATGTTTAATTGTAGAACAGAGCTGTTGAAACCGTTGCAGATGAAGTGTAGGGTCTTCAGAGGCAAGCCCAGCAAATTGATTCTGTTGGATCATAGTGAGCAAAGCAGGCTTGATCTCGAAATTTGCTGCTTGAATTGCTGGCATAGCAAGGCCAGTAGGTACCCCACTCGGAGAGGGCTGTGAGTAATTCTTCAAAGATTTGGGAGGAAGGTCCGCCATCTCAATCTTTGGTTCAGATATCCTTTGCTGCTTCTCTTTCCTTTGTTGATCTATATATTGTTGACAAGTAATTCCAGAATCTGGACTAAGAGGAGTTGTATCCTCTTTCGCTTGATCTACTTTCGTTTGAGACCTGGTCTTGGGCATCAACAACTAAACAAAGAAAAGCAGTAAGATCGGTCTCAATTGGAACAAGAGTTCCAAAGAGACAAGAGAAACAATCTAAAACAATCAAACTAAAATTATAGAAACTAGGCATCTCCCCGGCAGCGGCGCCAAAAACTTGATGTGTAAAATTACGTCTAACCGCAAGCGCACGGTATCTATTGTAGTAGATATTAGCAAATACGGGTCGAATCCTCAAGGAGACAGTTTCAGTTTCAATTCAATTATTATCAATTGTTTCTAGTCACAAACGATTAGTTGAGAATTTTATTAACTACTAAAACAAATTTAATAAAGGTTTTAAATTAATTAATTAAAGGATCTAGGGCAATTCAGGTTCACCATGCTTACACCAAACAAATCACAAAAGTATAGCTTTTCAATGGGATTAAGTAATTAAAGCAATGGTTAATCTTTCTCAAGCATTAACACTCTCAGAATATCTAATGATGTTCTCACACTCACCTTCAATTCCGCTAATTGTATGTAAGCCTCTAGTAGTAAAATCTTTCGATCTATTACTCCTATTGCAGTCAATTAATTCGTGATATTGCGCAATTACACAAATTAAGAATTATAACATATCAATCAGAATTACTCTTTACCCATCAATCTACTAATCAAATTAAGCCCAAATCATGGTGCAAACATGGCTCCCCTTAATACCCTAGAATTAAACTACTCACTCATGGTAGAATAAAAACTAATAATAATAATAATAATAATGAAAGAAGCCATAATAAACATGTAATTAATAAAAAGGAGATAAGAAATACCTTAAACCTTTGAATAACGAAGAACAATGAAGATCCAAATTAAACCAAGTGCTTACAAAAGAAGAGATGGAGAGAGAAAAAACCAAAAACCCTAGCTTATGTAAAAACGTCTGTATATGTCTATCTATTTTTCTATCTCACGTTTTTCTCTTCCTTTTATAATAGAACCCCTTAATAAAATCTGATCTCTATCTTCTAATAAAAGTATTTTTAATATCCTAATCAATTTACAAAAAGATATCCATAATTGAATAGGATTTTCTTGTAAAATTCGTCACTTCTTTTTCTCCTCTGTTTCTGGGCTCTTCCAGTTGGATTTTGCTTACTGGACCACCTCTGAATTAAAGAAAATTCCACAAGCTTCGCGTGGACAGTAAGATCGTCAAATTCTGACTTCTGGAACTCAAGATATGGCCCAAACAGTGCAGGCAGCCCGTGTAGCCCAATAATACGAATTTTCTCATATTTTATCTCCAAAATAGCTCTTTTTGCTCCAAATCCTTCCAAGTCATGAATTCTTTATTTCCTACAATAAAACAATCAAATCTATTAAATAAAAATCCAAATAAATGCAAAACACAATAAATATGAGAATAAAATCATCTAGAATATATATAAAAATATACTCTATCAAGCCTCTATACGATCACACTCAACCACCCCGACAATTATCTCTTTCCGCGAGATTCCAGCGACACGCACTGCTCTTGGCTGACCTCCTACTCGTACCTATACCAAGTAAAGTACTACTTCAGTACAAACCAACCAAAACCTTACCAATCATTCTAATCTACCCAGACGTTTCCTATTGCGCATTACACATACAACATATAGCACGTAACATATATATATCATACCGACTTACAATAATTCTCATCAATTTACTATAAGAATTACGAAATAATTCTAACGAAAATTGGACGGCAACTCCTTTGCAAAGTAGACTAGCTCGTCGGAAAACAACCGACTCAAATAAACTCAAACAGCCACTTAAAACAACAATCAACAGTTATTACGACGATTCCAAGTAATAAACAGTTTAACTTATACTCCCTCTGTCCCAACCATTTCTTTACACTTTCCTTTTTGGGCCGTCCCATCCATTTCTTTACATTTCAAAACTTTCCCAAAATAGTAAAGTTTTATAATATAAAAATCAACTACATCCATTACTTTCTTCCACTAACTCATTTTATACATTATATAGTGATGGGTCCCACCACTTTACTCATTTTTCCTCCTTCTCTCCTCTTTCTTTATATTTTCCCTTGGTCTCCGTGCCCAACCCAAATGTAAACATTTGGGTGGGACGGAGGGAGTAACTACTCCACAACCGAACAATTCTCATATTAATATAATTACAACCACCAGATATATCACTTTTCGTAATTAAAAACTAATAATATATAAAATTGACTTGGGTTCAGGAATCACAGGACTACCAATTTCGAACCACAAAAATTACCCAACCATAATTCATCATTAAAACAATTTGCTTGAACCCGAAGGATACAGAAATTTGAACTCATTTCCATCGACCATACTCACATTTACACGCACAGCCTGAGACAACATAACCCCCCACAATCAGCACACATAATACCTCCCAGTCACTCCCATTCTTATCCCTGTCTCCTCTGATTATTACAGCCCGACAGCACCAAATACACTCACATACAACCCAACATCACCTCCCCCATCTCCATTGTCTCCTCTTACCTGCCTCCCCTGCTTCGTACTATCCCATTTCAAATACCCATTTCGTTAAAAACATAAGCTGTGCTATACACACCCCCACCATTACCAACAAGTCCAGCCACTTCACAACACTAATACCCAGTCAAACAACCCATAACCCAGGCCATACAACCCCATATTCTTCCTCCTTCTTCCCCACTGCCACCACCGCCACTAACTCACCGCCTCTCTTGCTGCCACCACCAACATTCCTTCATTATTCCTCCCTCAATCCGCCTCCCTCAACCCAACCACAACAGCAACACACTCACGGCCAGTACATACAAGCCAAACAACAACACGACACCAATTTTGAGCGCACAGTCGACTTACACAAGAAAAGGAAACTGAAATCACTGAGAACTCACACACAAACGCAATTAACACCCAGCTCCGTATACACACACTCCAGCCCAGCAGTACACCCACTATCGAGAACACTAGCAATTACCGAACTAAAACAACCAGAACCCCCAAACCTTCAGCCCTCAATTCATCCATATAGACACACCAGACTGCACATACTTCACAACCCCACTTACATACACATCTAATCGGTAACACGCACACCCCCCTCGACTGTTACACACACAAGGATATCAAGCACACACAACAGCTCACCCACATATCACCCAGCAGGTATCTACGGCCAGAACAGGGAAGAGGGAAAAGCTCCACCCTACAACACGATCAACAGCTAATAGACCAGCCATACACACAGCTCGCCCAATACACACACATAACTCATTTATACACACCCACTTCGAATTACACAACCGTGTGTACATATATCACATACACCCAGCACAGCAACACAACTGCTGGAGTATCTATGCACAGCCACACCTCTGTTTTTGTAGAAGAAAACAAGATAAAAGAAGGAGAGGAATTTCTCGAGGGAGAGAGAGATTGATTAAGAGAGATTGAGAGGAAAGGTAGAGAGATTTTTGAGAGATTCTTACTGCAGAACACACGCCTAGAACAATCTGGAGAAGCTCAGATTTAAGATTAAAACAGCAAGGAAATTCTGAAATTTTACCATGCCAAAAATAAATAAGAATCCAATTTAAATTACTTCTAAAAATCGAAAAAAATAAAAATTGGTGAAAAAATTAAACTTTAAAATTTTAAAATAAAGAGGATGAAATTAAAAACACCCACATATTTTTAGAATATTTTTAGGATCAAAATTGAATTTAATACGAATTTTACAAGTTTTGATCTTCTAAATGCAACATAACTCTTAAAATTATTTTAAAATACTAAAATACTCAAATTAATTCTTCCAATAATTTTTAAAAACTCCAGATTATCATAAAGATGATAATACAAAAGGTTTTATGATTTTTAATAACTCCAATGATTTTATAAAAATTTTAGAAGATAAATAATGCATGATTTAAACATATTTAAATCCTCAAAAATACACAGACTTGCACGGCACACCCAAATCATCATATAAACACATGAACACAATATCACATATATTGACCTTCTCAAAAATATTCACATCATATAATCCATATTTAATATTAAATAAGAAATTTTAAATACGCGATTTTCTAGGTCGTTATATCTAAGAAGGAGGAAGAATATGGGGTTGTATGGCCTGGGTTATGGGTTGTTTGACTGGGTATTAGTGTTGTGAAGTGGCTGGACTTGTTGGTAATGGTGGGGGTGTGTATAGCACAGCTTATGTTTTTAACGAAATGGGTATTTGAAATGGGATAGTACGAAGCAGGGGAGGCAGGTAAGAGGAGACAAGGGAGATGGGGGAGGTGATGTTGGGTTGTATGTGAGTGTATTTGGTACTGTCGGGCTGTAATAATCAGAGGAGACAGGGATAAGAATGGGAGTGACTGGGAGGTATTATGTGTGCTGATTGTGGGGGGTTATGTTGTCTCAGGCTGTGCGTGTAAATGTGAGTATGGTCGATGGAAATGAGTTCAAATTTCTGTATCCTTCGGGTTCAAGCAAATTGTTTTAATGATGAATTATGGTTGGGTAATTTTTGTGGTTCGAAATTGGTAGTCCTATGATTCCTGAACCGAAGTCAATTTTATCAATTGTTCGATATTATTAGTTTTTAATTGCGAAAAGTGATATATCTGGTGGTTGTAATTATATTAATATGAGAATTGTTCGGTTGTGGAGTAGTTATAAGTTAAATTGTTTATTACTTGGAATCGTCGTAATAACTGTTGATTGTTGTTTTAAGTGGCTGTTTGAGTTTATTTGAGTCGGTTGTTTTCCGACGAGCTAGTCTACTTTGCAAAGGAGTTGCCGTCCAATTTTCGTTAGAATTATTTCGTAATTCTTATAGTAAATTGATGAGAATTATTGTAAGTCGGTATGATATATATATGTTACGTGCTATATGTTGTATGTGTAATGCGCAATAGGAAACGTCTGGGTAGATTAGAATGATTGGTAAGGTTTTGGTTGGTTTGTACTGAAGTAGTACTTTACTTGGTATAGGTACGAGTATGAGGTCGGCCAAGAGCAGTGCGTGTCGCTGGAATCTCGCGGAAAGAGATAATTGTCGGGGTGGTTGAGTGTGATCGTATAGAGGCTGACCAGTGATAATCGAAAGATGGATATATGATCGAGTAAAGTCCAACGTGTAGAGAAGTAGAGACTGAAAGCTGTTGTAAAGTGAGTGACAGATCGAGATTTTGGAAGTGGAAGCTTCATATATAGAGGCAAGTGTTATCGCTTCTCACTTATTTTTCAAGTGATGCAATTCTATTTTAGTTATATATCAATTGTGTCGGTCAAACTATGCTTACAAATTGACATCCTTCTTCAAAAGACGTGCAAATGTTTATATTTCCACCTATAGCTCAAGTGCAAATTTTCAAATGATCTTACAAATAACCTTTTCTTCAATAAAACTTTAATACATGGTATGTTATTGGATTCCTGAGCGGAGTGCCATTTCTTTTATTTTCTTCAAAAATGTTTAAGAAACGTTCTAATCAGAGGGAATCCAAGATTTTAAATTCTTATAAAAAAACCTTTTAGCATAATTTCTGATCTTAGCATATTTTACCTGATGGACCCTCTTTAGGGGATGTTTTCTTCAACTGACCTACAATTTAATTACCTTTGAGTTATTTTACAAATGAGCATTTTTAAACTACTTATTTCACTTATGTTGATTCAAACTTGGCACTGTATTGGTAAATTTTATTAAATGCTTTGCACTTGACTATATCCTTGCTTTATCTTATAATCACAGTTGTTGTTAATCATATTGCAAGTACTTTCCTTCACTTCTTGTTCAAGTGAAATTTACTTTTAATTATTCTGATTATGATGCCACCCCATTTATTATCGATCTCGTCGACATTTATTATAATTGTGGTTCTTTATCTATTAATTATTACCCCATTTATTGTTGATCTCGTCGACATCTAGTGTTGATGCGGTTCTTAATTTTCACCCCATTTATATATCAAACTTGTCGATATCGAGGATATATAGAATTGTTGATTCTCTTTTCATTTCACTAGTTGAGTTGTTTTGCTGGAACGTGAGTTTTCCAGATTGTTTGGTTGATAGAGGTTGTCGATTGTTCCGACACCTATTGTGGGATATAGAATTGGAATGTTTTTAAAACAGATGTCCCTTCGGGGAGACCATATTATTGGTCAGCAGATGTCCCTTCGGGGAGACCATATTAATGGTCAGCAGATGTCCCTTCGGGGAGACCAGTTTAATGGTCAGAAGTTGATGCCAATGTGTGCCGTGGATCCATTTAGAGGGACCTTGCTGTGTGCATTGTCCGGGGTTAGTGCGGGTCTGATCAGCCGCCTAACTCCACTGTTTTTTTAAATATATAAAAAAATCCAATTCTAATCTATACATTGAGGTTGAGTTGCTTCAAAGCTTGATTCCTTTGAAGCCTATGATGATTATCTTTGATTATCAGTTCTCATTGTTGATGAAATTTATTCTAGTGAAGCTTGTTAGCTCATCTTGGAGTTATAATATTTAATTTCTGCTGATTTCTTTCGTACCATATGATGAGTATTCTTGTTGGTCAGAACCTATATTGTTCTTGACATTGCTATCACTGTTTACACTTGCTGAGCATTGTTGGCTCACTCTTGCTTGTTGTTTGTTTTCTTCAGTTAATAGAGGAGATTAGTGGACCTTGTGGTTGATGAGTTTTCTTGATCCAGCAGCGAGAGGTGGCGTTCGAGTTGTTGATTTCGTTGGGTAGTGGTTTTGGAATTTGTCAAGGTTGGTAAACTAGTTTGATAGTGGACTTAGTTTGATAAAAGATTTCATAACAATTTTATTCTGAGGTTGGATTGTAATAATTAAATTTGATACTGGTTTCATACCATAACCTGTAAGCGGTCTTGGATCAGGGGTATTTTATTATCATTTTATATATATATCCATGTATATATTATGTTGATTGTGGTTAGTGGCCCCAAATCTGTACCCCAGATTATGGGATGCCACAGTTGGTATCAGAGCTACAGGTTATGGTCACTGAAACAGTTAGGATGGGTGGGTATACGTGTGTGAGACGGGCTTTAAATAGAACGATTTAGGATAAGGTTCGCCTTAGGTTATTATGACGAATAGTGCGACGTTGTACGGTCTTTCGACATATCGCATGAGCAGGAGTTCGGTTCGTTCAAAGGTTTGGTTATGAGCGAGACAGATAATCCAGAGCCGCCTGGGCTAAGTGAGCAGTTGAAGCTACCAGTTTGGAGGACATTATCTCGAGACTTTCGCGTACCTTCTAGAATGTTGCTACGATTTTAGATACGATGTGAACTTTATAGAGAGAATACGAGAAGACTAGAAATAAGATGTGGGAAGCGATTGTTGGCATGAGTTGGAAGTGTGGGCATAGTTGCACGCTACTAACCGTTGATCTCGGTTGAATTCTTAATTGATTTCCCATTTGGGCAGTTGAATTGATTCTTGTTCTTGCTCTGAATTGTTGTAAACGAATTCGCGGTTTATATTGTCGCTGAAGCAATTATTACGCAGTGACGGTTAAAATCGAGAATGAATGAAGATCTTCTTATTTATTCAACTCATTATTGTCAGGCCGGTTTTGGCAGCTAGGTATATTAATGCTTAGCCGACAAGAGTGAGATTATGAATAATTATGAATTTCTTGAACGTTTATTTAAACGACTATACTTCTTTTGATGATGAGTTTCGTATATCAAATTCACCTGAATTCAATCCCATTCTTTCAGAAATATCCTTGTTTTTAAAGGACACTTGATCCAACTCTATATTTGAAAATTTTGAGACTCTTGAACTCTTTTCATTTTCCCTGAATATTTAATCTTCTTTATCTGAACTGAGATGAACAACCTATGTATGTAGGGGATTCAGGGACATTTTATCTCTGTGATAGAAGTCCGGTGGGACGCCACTGATTGTGTTTGTCATGAAAGTACTAAAGACTGGCCATCTTTTTGTACTAGGGTGGTTGACCTAAGTGACAAATACAACCTGATATTAGTTCAAAGATCAAACTGATCTCTCGGTTAAATTCTTTTTCCAAAAAGTTTTATCAAACAAAATTCTGTGTACATTCATACCTGATATCTATTCATTCAATTGACTTCCTTTGTCGGAAACCTTGATTAATTTGGATTACCATTGATGAAGAGCAGCGAAGATAGATGTGACGACATCCTAAGTGGTCAAAACTGCGATTACGTGACGAATAATTGATTAAGCATGATTGAGAAGTTGATGTTAAAATAGAGATTGAGTACCAAATTGGATTAAATATTGGATTGAGAACACATGTACAAGATTCGAGATTAGTGAAAATTGAGTCAAGAAAGAAGCCTGCATCAAGGGCACAAGAGTGAAGATTTATTAAAGATTGAAGAGAGAATGATGATGAAGATGTCTGGTATGTGATTGCTTTGGACACCTGTTTAATTTTGAGGATAATAAATGGATTATTCTAAGATTTTGATTGTTTTGAAACCCATTGTTGAGGATAAGATTTTAGAACTAAAGAAGGATAACTTGAGTAAAGCAAAATGAAGCAGGACAAATATGTTTGTGAGAACTATCCAGAGGAAATGAAATTTGAATAAGAAAGTAAGACAGAGAACTAGGAAAGTTTTAGAAGCATTTTAAAGAAAGTCATGTGATTCAATTAAGGGAAGAATGTGGAATTACGAGGATTTGGAGTTAGAAGAGCGAGGGCACACTAGTTGCCTACAGGATGAAAATTAACAGATATTAACGAGACCCCGCGATCAGAAGATAAGATTTCGAGAGAGAAGCATATGGAGATGTTGTTAAGATAAATGCATAGAGTTGTGATTGTAGTTAGAATGAAAGAGTAGTGTGGTAACAAGTGACAGAGTCAGAAGTTAAAGTTATGTGCCATGAGCTTGGAAAGATAGGACTCTTTACCAGAGACTGTACCATATCATTCTTAGTGGAACCTATGATGAGAGCAACAAGACTGTTTTCTATAATTACCAGGAAGCTAGAAATTCAACATGATTATAAATGAAGTTAACAAGAATTTTATTGTGATGACGGTAAAAAGAGTTAAGTGTGACTCAAGATTGGGTTGATTTCCTAATAACGAAGTACAAGCAAAATGTGAGGACAAGAAAGTGAGGCTTTGATTTTCAAGAGATGTAAAAGCGGTGTTTTGAGGCCGGAAGCAGACATAGAAGTTTTATCGATCATGCAGATCAAGAGATTATTCTACTAAGATTATACTAAGATTCTGAAATAATTTTGCACAGAGGAAAATATTAGAAAGGAAATAGATGAGACGAAGCAAATTTCAGTGGTTGAAAATTTCGAATGTATACTCTGATGGATTACCCAGATTGTCACCAGGTAAGGATGAGGAGTTGTTATTCATTCTCTAAAAATATAAAATCAGTTTCAAGAAGTTTAATATTAAATTACATCAATGGAAATGTTGGAGTAAACAATTTAATTAAAGGATTTTAGCAAGAGTAGTAGTAATACTCAGGTTAATTATCTTATAAAGATGCACCAATACAGTTCGTGAGAAGGAAGAAAAGCAGTTTGAAGTTATACATTGATATTTAAAATGGAATAAGTGGAACAACAGCCAGGAGGAACATTGTTTTCGTCAAGGTTGGATAAGTTTTTGACCAAGTTGACAGGTGTATATTTTGCCTAAAGCTGATTTATGAATGGACTAAGACCATTTGAAGATAGAAACCCTAAGATTTTTTTTTAAAACAACTTTTTAGTTGATGAGGACACAATAAATTGTTGGTAATGATATTTGATTTAACGAGAGCAATTACCGCTTAATAGATACAATGAAAAAAAAAATTGAAGCAGTATTCAGACGAAGAATTTAAGTATGTTCACTGAAGACATATTAAGTGGTTTGAAGACTTGTGAAGCGTATGCAGATCAATCGAGAATCACTATAATAAGTTTCAAGAAAAGGAAGAAGATAATGCGCAAGAATTTTAATGTGAATTATGGGATGAGAAGGAACCTAATTTCAAGATATGTGGTTAGAAATAAAAAGAATCAAAGTGAAATTTGTGAAGATAAAGCAGTAAGGAAGTGAAAAAAAAAAGGAAAGAATTGAATAGTCAGAAGGACAAGTAGTGAACATGTAATTGTTTCGGAATAGTCAAATGCAAGTGACGATTAGATGTCGTGAATTCTGTGGTTAATTTGAGTAGTGTTAAACGTTGAAGTTATAGAGCACAGAGTCAATCCGAGACCTTGTTGAGTATGCAGAGCTATGATTCGGGAGTTAATTTCAGAGGACGCGGGATAATGATGTCTAGATGATTTCGTGGATCGTGAGCTATCTGTTGAAGACGTATCTTAAGTCAAATTTCATGTTGTAAAAGTGAGAGTTTGTGGGGATGTGTTGAATTGAAAGTTGATTTGTGGTCGGTATCGAGGGGGCTGTGACCCCGAGATGATGATTTTATAAGCTAGTTATTTAAAATTTTTATTCTTGTGATGGATTATGTTGACGTCAAGGTCATGGAGCATGTTAGATTTTAAAAATGTAAATTTCAGGGTTAAATGTTTTCGGAGATATTTTATTTCAAAACCTCTAGCAAAGCGAATTGTTTTTATAAGAATGAGAATTGAGTTGTTAATCGAATCATATTTGACGTGTATCTAATGACGTATGTGTTTGATTGTAATATTCAATTTCAAGGACGCGATCGAGAATGGATGACATGAGGTTTGGTTGACAGATTGAATCAAGGTATCACAGATTGTTCAATTGCCTGTTTACTGCAAATCAAGGCAGATTTGTTTATTTTCTTGTTTACTGCAAGTCAAGGCAGATTTCATAGTAGCACTGTATATGATTAAGTTGAGATGGCGAATAAATGGAAATAAATTGTGTGTGGATGATTGGGTTGGTATTTGAAGTGATTACGCAGGGCATAGTCCATTATACGAAGAGGTCATGCCCGATTTTCGGTAGATCACGCATTCGTCTAAGAATAGTAAACGTTTCGAATTAACGAAATTTGTAAGGGTAAGGTTTAAGTTTATCTTGGAGTTTGAGGGCTTACAGGATAAGCCTACTGATATATGAGTTGATGTAGAGAAGTCCTAGAGTTGAGAATACAACCTAGGAAATTGGAAGCAAATGTTTGAGAAGAACTGTTACTTGTGTTCTTAGGATTGATTCTGAGGACAGAATCTTTTTGAGGGGGGAAGGATATAACGACCTAGAAAATCGCGTATTTAAAATTTCTTATTTAATATTAAATATGGATTATATGATGTGAATATTTTTGAGAAGGTCAATATATGTGATATTGTGTTCATGTGTTTATATGATGATTTGGGTGTGCCGTGCAAGTCTGTGTATTTTTGAGGATTTAAATATGTTTAAATCATGCATTATTTATCTTCTAAAATTTTTATAAAATCATTGGAGTTATTAAAAATCATAAAACCTTTTGTATTATCATCTTTATGATAATCTGGAGTTTTTAAAAATTATTGGAAGAATTAATTTGAGTATTTTAGTATTTTAAAATAATTTTAAGAGTTATGTTGCATTTAGAAGATCAAAACTTGTAAAATTCGTATTAAATTCAATTTTGATCCTAAAAATATGTGGGTGTTTTTAATTTCATCCTCTTTATTTTAAAATTTTAAAGTTTAATTTTTTCACCAATTTTTATTTTTTTCGATTTTTAGAAGTAATTTAAATTGGATTCTTATTTATTTTTGGCATGGTAAAATTTCAGAATTTCCTTGCTGTTTTAATCTTAAATCTGAGCTTCTCCAGATTGTTCTAGGCGTGTGTTCTGCAGTAAGAATCTCTCAAAAATCTCTCTACCTTTCCTCTCAATCTCTCTTAATCAATCTCTCTCTCCCTCGAGAAATTCCTCTCCTTCTTTTATCTTGTTTTCTTCTACAAAAACAGAGGTGTGGCTGTGCATAGATACTCCAGCAGTTGTGTTGCTGTGCTGGGTGTATGTGATATATGTACACACGGTTGTGTAATTCGAAGTGGGTGTGTATAAATGAGTTATGTGTGTGTATTGGGCGAGCTGTGTGTATGGCTGGTCTATTAGCTGTTGATCGTGTTGTAGGGTGGAGCTTTTCCCTCTTCCCTGTTCTGGCCGTAGATACCTGCTGGGTGATATGTGGGTGAGCTGTTGTGTGTGCTTGATATCCTTGTGTGTGTAACAGTCGAGGGGGGTGTGCGTGTTACCGATTAGATGTGTATGTAAGTGGGGTTGTGAAGTATGTGCAGTCTGGTGTGTCTATATGGATGAATTGAGGGCTGAAGGTTTGGGGGTTCTGGTTGTTTTAGTTCGGTAATTGCTAGTGTTCTCGATAGTGGGTGTACTGCTGGGCTGGAGTGTGTGTATACGGAGCTGGGTGTTAATTGCGTTTGTGTGTGAGTTCTCAGTGATTTCAGTTTCCTTTTCTTGTGTAAGTCGACTGTGCGCTCAAAATTGGTGTCGTGTTGTTGTTTGGCTTGTATGTACTGGCCGTGAGTGTTGTTGGTAATGGTGGGGGTGTGTATAGCACAGCTTATGTTTTTAACGAAATGGGTATTTGAAATGGGATAGTACGAAGCAGGGGAGGCAGGTAAGAGGAGACAATGGAGATGGGGGAGGTGATGTTGGGTTGTATGTGAGTGTATTTGGTGCTGTCGGGCTGTAATAATCAGAGGAGACAGGGATAAGAATGGGAGTGACTGGGAGGTATTATGTGTGCTGATTGTGGGGGGTTATGTTGTCTCAGGCTGTGCGTGTAAATGTGAGTATGGTCGATGGAAATGAGTTCAAATTTCTGTATCCTTCGGGTTCAAGTAAATTGTTTTAATGATGAATTATGGTTGGGTAATTTTTGTGGTTCGAAATTGGTAGTCCTGTGATTCCTGAACCGAAGTCAATTTTATCAATTGTTCGATATTATTAGTTTTTAATTGCGAAAAGTGATATATCTGGTGGTTGTAATTATATTAATATGAGAATTGTTCGGTTGTGGAGTAGTTATAAGTTAAACTGTTTATTACTTGGAATCGTCGTAATAACTGTTGATTGTTGTTTTAAGTGGCTGTTTGAGTTTATTTGAGTCGGTTGTTTTCCGACGAGCTAGTCTACTTTGCAAAGGAGTTGCCGTCCAATTTTCGTTAGAATTATTTCGTAATTTTTATAGTAAATTGATAAGAATTATTGTAAGTCGGTATGATATATATATGTTACGTGCTATATGTTGTATGTGTAATGCGCAATAGGAAACGTCTGGGTAGATTAGAATGATTGGTAAGGTTTTGGTTGGTTTGTACTGAAGTAGTACTTTACTTGGTATAGGTACGAGTAGAAGGTCAGCCAAGAGCAGTGCGTGTCGCTGGAATCTCGCGGAAAGAGATAATTGTCGGGGTGGTTGAGTGTGATCGTATAGAGGCTGACCAGTGATAATCGAAAGATGGATATATGATCGAGTAAAGTCCAACGTGTAGAGAAGTAGAGACTGAAAGCTGTTGTAAAGTGAGTGACGGATCGAGATTTTGGAAGTGGAAGCTTCATATATAGAGGCAAGTGTTATCGCTTCTCACTTATTGTTCAAGTGATGCAATTCTGTTTTAGTTATATATCAATTGTGTCGGTCAAACTATGCTTACAAATTGACGTCCTTCTTCAAAAGACGTGCAAATGTTTATATTTCCACCTATAGCTCAAGTGCAAATTTTCAAATGATCTTACAAATAACCTTTTCTTCAATAAAACTTTAATACATGGTATGTTATTGGATTCCTGAGCGGTGTGCCATTTCTTTTATTTTCTTCAAAAATGTTTAAGAAACGTTCTAATCAGAGGGAATCCAAGATTTTAAATTCTTATAAAAAAACCTTTTAGCATAATTTCTGATCTTAGCATATTTTACCTGATGGACCCTCTTTAGGGGATGTTTTCTTCAACTGACCTACAATTTAATTATCTTTGAGTTATTTTACAAATGAGCATTTTTAAACTACTTATTTCACTTATGTTGATTCAAACTTGGCACTGTGTTGGTAAATTTTATTAAATGCTTTGCACTTGACTATATCCTTGCTTTATCTTATAATCACAGTTGTTGTTAATCATATTGCAAGTACTTTCCTTCACTTCTTGTTCAAGTGAAATTTACTTTTAATTATTCTGATTATGATGCCACCCCATTTATTATCGATCTCGTCGACATTTATTATAATTGTGGTTCTTTATCTATTAATTATTACCCCATTTATTGTTGATCTCGTCGACATCTAGTGTTGATGCGGTTCTTAATTTTCACCCCATTTATATATCAAACTTGTCGATATCGAGGATATATAGAATTGTTGATTCTCTTTTCATTTCACTAGTTGAGTTGTTTTGCTGGAACGTGAGTTTTCCAGATTGTTTGGTTGATAGAGGTTGTCGATTGTTCCAACACCTATTGTGGGATATAGAATTGGAATGTTTTTAAAACAGATGTCCCTTCGGGGAGACCATATTATTGGTCAGCAGATGTCCCTTCGGGGAGACCATATTAATGGTCAGCAGATGTCCCTTCGGGGAGACCAGTTTAATGGTCAGAAGTTGAGGCCAATGTGTGTCGTGGATCCATTTAGAGGGACCTTGCTGTGTGCATTGTCCGGGGTTAGTGCGGGTCTGATCAGCCGCCTAACTCCACTGTTTTTTTAAATATATAAAAAAATCCAATTCTAATCTATACATTGAGGTTGAGTTGCTTCAAAGCTTGATTCCTTTGAAGCCTATGATGATTATCTTTGATTATCAGTTCTCATTGTTGATGAAATTTATTCTAGTGAAGCTTGTTAGCTCATCTTGGAGTTATAATATTTAATTTCTGCTGATTTCTTTCATACCATATGATGAGTATTCTTGTTGGTCAGAACCTATATTGTTCTTGACATTGCTATCACTGTTTACACTTGCTGAGCATTGTTGGCTCACTGTTGCTTGTTGTTTGTTTTCTTCAGTTAATAGAGGAGATTAGTGGACCTTGTGGTTGATGAGTTTTCTTGATCCAGCAGCGAGAGGTGGCGTTCGAGTTGTTGATTTCGTTGGGTAGTGGTTTTGGAATTTGTCAAGGTTGGTAAACTAGTTTGATAGTGGACTTAGTTTGATAAAAGATTTCATAACAATTTTATTCTGAGGTTGGATTGTAATAATTAAATTTGATACTGGTTTCATACTATAACCTGTAAGCGGTCTTGGATCAGGGGTATTTTATTATCATTTTATATATATATCCATGTGTATATTATGTTGATTGTGGTTAGTGGCCCCAAATCTGTACCCCAGATTATGGGATGCCACAGTATCTCAAGAGGGGGATGTCCATCGTAGAAAGCCTCCAGGGGTATGCCTGGATATAAGGACCCTTCTTAGACACTAAGGGTGCACCCGTGCGTCCTAAGGTGGAAAGATGGGGACTTTCTGGTGTGTGCTTTGGGAGCTCTGTTCCTGTAGCCAATGGGCGTGCTCTCATTGGGGAACTTCGGAGTAATCCTGCACTTCGCACCCAAAAGCTCTGGATCACCTGTCCTGCTATCAGGTGCGTGCTTCTCATTCGGGGGACAGGGATGCGTTCTGCACTTGGGGTAAACCATGGCTATACCTGCATCCTTGAAATCAAGAAATAGCGGTAGCGGATAGGACTAGTCCTCGACGGGGGAAGTTTCCTTATCCGTGAAGTCTTGAGATCTTGGGTGAGCCTTTGGCCTTTGTGGTTAGGCCTCATAGTAGAACATTCCGGAAGCTAGACCGATAATCCAAGCCCAATTGGGTTTCTTGCTCTCCAAGAACTACGTGGGCTTGATCCTCTATAAATATAGAGGTACGTAGGCAAATTGGGGGGATGGAAGCGAAGAGCTACGAGCCACCACCAAGAACCCTCTCAATCTCAGCCCCCAATTCATCACAACCACCACACTCCGGCAACTTATCCGGCGAAGAACCACCATCATAGATCTTGATTCCGACGACAGACCTCAAACTTTGTTGTTACCAAATTCCTCCGTCAACAAATTGGCGCTAGAAGGAGGGGTGCCAATCAAGATCATAATCTTTAGGAGGAAAAGATAATTATCGTGGTGAGGGTTTTAACCTAAAACTCGATTACAACTCGGAAGAATTAAGAATATACGAAATTGGAGAAGATCTGATTAATTAAATCGTGGTCGACACAAGAAATCAAGGATTATCAATACCTGGGATATACACGCGCATCATGTTTGGGAGGTTGTCGATTTACATGGCCAAAAGGTTAAAAAATAAAAATAAGGAAGCAAAGTACACGAACATGCTTAAGATGAGAAGTATGTGTTGGTGGGACCCATGGCTACTACCACCCACAACGACAACGACATCAGGGCCAAAGCCAAATAAGAGACATTTACACCTGGATCAATTCGGCCAAATCAAAGATAAGTTTTCTCATTTACTTTTTCTTATTTTAATTTTCTTTAATTACCAAAATAAGCATGCCATGCATTAAAAAAAACTATGTATATATATATATATGATAAAAAATTTCGTACTTTTATATTAAAACTATTTTAGATAAAATAAAATCATTTTATAACTAATAAAGGCTTGCTCTTATATGTATATATAAATATTGTATTATTTCCTATAATAATAATTTACATATGTTATTGCATTAGTATACTTTTTAAAATATTTTGAAAATCGTATTTTCAAATGTTTTTTACGGTATTTTAGAATAGTATATTATTATTATTATTAGAGTAAATTACAGTTTGCACCCAGTATCTTTAGGCCTTTTGTCATTATGGTCTCAAACATAGTTTCCTGGCATTTTGCACTCCATACTTACGGTCTCCTTTCAGTTTGCACCCTGTTGACCACTTTCCATCCAAACTCCCCGTTAACGTTAAAAGGCTGGGGGTATTATTGTCATTACAGCACTGCTTCTTCTTAAATCCCTAAATAATCCCTGATTTGTTTTCCCTGTTCTGCTCTGTATTTCATTTTTCTTTCGAGCTCTCTCTCGAATGTTCTCTCCCTCTCTACCAAATTCGATCAATTTCTCTCCATCTCTCTCTCTCTCAACATCTCTCTCCCCTTTGTTTCTTCTCTACCCGCGTATGTATACGTGGGTGTAAACTTACTGTTTGTGAGTTATGTGTGCGTTGGTGGTGTAAACAGTGTGTGTGCGTGATTCTTGCAGGAGTTCGGTTTTGAAGTCAGAGTTTTGGTTGTGTACGTGTGTAAAATTGTGGTGTATGTATATGTCCGCTCAATGTGTAATCGAGCCCTTCTTTCATGATTGTGTACTGGTTTTGCTTGCGTACTTACATATAATCGGAAATATGTAAGCAGGTGAAGTGCGGTGAGATATTGGTGAAGCGCGGGTGAAGAAGGAGATTAGGAGAGAGGAGGGGAGGTAAAGATGGCAGTGTTGGTAGTATTGAACGAAAGGGGAATTGGTGGGTTGGTGGTGGAGTTGAATGAACGGAGGTGGCGTTGAGTTGGGGCGACGGAGAGTGACGGGGATGGAATGGGGTAGAGGAATGGTGGGTGTTGTGGTTTGAGGCGTGACCGGAGGTGGAGCTATAGAAGTGTGGATGTGATGAAGGAATTG
The DNA here is from genome assembly GCA_037693485.1 of Kitagawia praeruptora. NCBI lineage: Eukaryota > Viridiplantae > Streptophyta > Magnoliopsida > Apiales > Apiaceae > Kitagawia > Kitagawia praeruptora. Next base: position 5,709,270 of record CM075345.1, on the reverse strand, counting down.
GGGGTTAGGAATTGCTATGTCTGTTTCTTAGAATTTCTTCCTAAGCTGCAAAACCCATGTCAAAGTTTCTTGTTTCGAAAGATGACAATAATACCCTCAGATTTTTAATGTTAACGGCAAGATTGGATGGAAAGTGGTCAATGGGGTGCAAATTGAAAGAAGACCTTAAGTTTGGAGTGCAAACTGCCAGGAAACTAAGTTTGAGACCATAATGAAAAATGGCCTAAACATACTGGGTGCAAACTGTAATTTACTCTTATTATTATTATTATTATTTTGTAATAAAAAACCTTACTATAAAAAAATGTTATTACTTACACTTTGTTGAATTGATGTAGGAGTACAGGACTCTTAAAGGGAAAAATGTGGTGGCTAATGTGAACTTGTGAAGAAATTTTAGAGAATAAAAAAGGAATAAGTCAAAACAGGGGTTAATTGAAAAATATGATGATAGCATATTTGTGCGTGTCGAAGAAGCAGCAAGCCAGCAACCCACTAGCTAATAAAAGAAGTCTTGGAAGAAAACTACATAAGGCGCGCCTATATTGACTAAAAATGAAGAAAAAAGCATGAAGATATAGTACGAGGAAATTAATTTTTTCAAAGGTGGACATATGAGATATGATTATCAAGAGTTGTATCTTTATCTCAAGAGGCACCTACCAGTATTCTACTTTCAAGTGGAGAAGCAGAGAAAAAGGCCTGAACAACCTAATTTAATAAGGAGCTGCATATTTATCTCTCATCATCTCTCAAGGCGCGCCCCTAGGTATTTAAATGAGGGCTATCATGTAAGAGAAAAGTTTCAAATATGTTTGAGAGGTGCGCCTCCCTCTGACAGGGCGCACTCACGAGAAGGAGGTCACGTCAATAAAAGCTTTAAAGATTTTCTGAAAAGGCACATCTCTTATCAAGGGCGCACTTCCAGGACGCGCCTTCCCCTGACTGGGCGCGCCTTCAGGTAACATACAACCTCCAATTTTGTTCTATATATTTATTGTATGTATAAAGTTCCAGGGGTTTGCCTGATGTGAAGGCCTCTAGGGGTTTTCCTGATGAGAAGGCTAATAGGGGTTTGCCTAGCTAGAAAAAAGAGAACTTGGAATCGTGGCCCCGTGATCCACAGCGCGTGCCCCCTGATTATAGGTTGAGGCCCCTTGGACATGAGCGAGCCCTTCCTCGAGGTCGTGATCCACAGTGCGTGCCCCCTGATCATCAGGTTGTGGCCCCAAGGTCGTGATCGAGCCCCTCCACGAAGAAACAATACTTTGCTACAGAGGACGCGCCCTCGTTTCTACAATGACCTGAATGATAGGCATCAGGGCGCGCCCTAACTTATCTACCTCATGTTGTGGCTTTGTCTACAAGTATGATCGCAATGATCCATGGTATATCTTTTGTTTGAAGAAAATTGTATTGATGTGCGGCCCCATGAATCTTAGAGTGCGCCCCCTGATAGGCAGGATGAGGCCCCAAGGACATGAGTGAGCCCCTCTACACAAGAATGACATTCATCCGGACTAGAAGAGACTTTGTCATCGCCCTCAGCAACTCCAACGGCTCTCTCTTAAAATTCCCCTTTTAGGATGCCTTTTTAAGAGACGCTTCTTTAATTAAGGAATGATATTCTGGTGTTGGGGGTAGTGCTGATGCACCTCCCTAGCCCTACATGTACATGTATTTCAGGACAATTTGTGTGAACAGCGGAATACCCCCATGTGGATGCCTCTTTGTGAGATGCCCTTTATTGGATGCCTCCTAGTGAGATGCCTCCTAGTGAGATGCCTCTTCGAGAGATGTTATTCATAGGATGCCTCATTTTGAGATGCCCCTTCATGGGATGAGATTTGAAGTAGCTCGTGATCGGAGAATGCACTCTTTCGATCAGAAGTTGATTGAAGTAGGACAATGCCTGAATAGTAGACTACAAGGTAAATTAATTACCTCCTAGTCTAGGGGGGTAGTCCATGTACACTTTCCATAGTCTTAGTTGAGTGAAATTTTCAACTTTTTTGAGAATGCAAGATTATGCATGTACGACGCGCCCTGAAGGGTGAGTTTGAATAGTTCTTGTACAATGGAAGACGCGCCCTAGCTCGGGTAGAAGATACGATGCGGAACTTTTTTTCTTGTAAGCATGCAAGCCTTCCCTCTCTTGAGGACGCGCCCTCCATCACCACAGCCTTTTGAAGCTCTAGAGCAATTCTCTTAGATTTGATGGATGCAGCCTCCCAAACTCTAAAGTCATCAATCCGCTTGATAGTATCTTGACCAAATGTGGAGATGTCTCACAATCAAGGTGAAGGTTCTCATGAAGAAAATGGTTATGATTTAGAAGATAGCTTGGGGGTAATCAAGCTCATCACAAAGCTTATATTCCGGAAGAGATCCCTAATCCTCGTGGAAATCCAGCTACCGGCGGACAGCCGCCCGTTCTTATTAGCAATGTGGAGTTAATGGAGCAGTTATATCATATGGGAACTGCCATAAATAACTTTGGGGCAAGATTGGATTCGGTGGAGCAAGAGCAAGGAAGTAGGAGAAAATCTCGGAGTACTTCACGGAATCACCGTCGAACAGGGAAAGCTTTTCAAGTTGAGGAAAGCTCTCGAAGAGGTGAAGAAGTGCAGGAAAGGAGGTTTCAATTGGTGACTCCTCGAAAGTTAAATTATTCTAATCCCATTATTGAACATCCAAGTGAAGATAATGCCGGCTGTTCAGGAAAGGGCGCCCCTTCACCCACATCGCTTAGGGCGCGCCCCCAGCGAGACTCAACGTGATGAAGAAAGACTTTGCAAGCTTGAAGGAATGCTTAGTGACAACGATCTAAGGATGATACTCCTTGAGCATCAGAAGAAAGAAAAGCATTTGGAATTGAGGCCCCGTGATCCACAGCGCGCCCCCCTGATAACAGGTCGAGGCCCCTTGGACATGAGCGAGCCCTTCCTCGAGATGGTGATCCACAACGCGCGCGCCCTGATCACAGGTCGAGGCCCCTTGGATATGAAAAAGCCCCTCCTCAAGATAGATCTCTTCGTATCACTTAAATTCCTTCAAGTACTTGTAGTGAAGTGAGATAGAGGGCGCGCCCTCCCTCTAAAGGAAAGCATCAAGGAGGTTCTCAGGGGAATCCACGGATTGAAGAAAATCCACAGGCTCAAGGTCAAAATAAACAAACTCAGATTCAAGAGGTAATTCTCACACAACTTCATGCCGGAGTTACAGAAAATGCTCAGATGAAAGCTCAACCTTCACCCTTGGGGGGTACTCAAATAACGGTGCCACCAAATGTTCAAAATATTCCAGGTCTGGGCATTTTTAATGTCGTCGACTTGAAGAGGCTTCTTTCTCATTTGGATGTAGGAAGGATATCTGCTACGGCACAAACTCCTTCTCCATTTTCAACAGAGGTTGGGGAGGCACAGTTCCCTACAGGATATAGATCTATGACCAATGATCTACGTTTTCATGAAAATGCAGACCCTATAGAACTCTTAGGATGTTTTGACAAATGTTTACCAGGTAACTGACTTGGCTAGATGTCGTCTACTGGCAACAACTTTCAGTGAGAATGCTTAGCAATGGTTTCAAAAGCTTGGATCTGGAGTAATTACCTATTGGGAGACGATGAGGACTTTGTTCTTAGCCAAATTCCAGGCAACAATGAAGTATGCTCCTCCCGTTACAACTCTGGCCAACATCAAGCAGAAAGAAGGAGAAAGTCTTCAATCTTACTTCAAAAGATTCAATGCAGAATCCGCTTTGGTTAGAGGAACAACCGATGAGACACTTAAGAGTTTCTTGATAGCTGGTTTGCAAGTAGAGATGGATTTCTGGAAGCATCTTCAAGAAAGGGATTCGGTTATGTTGGTTGATGTTTTTGCATAGGCTGAATCTTTTAAGATAATGGAGCAATCCTTGGAAGAAAATCGGAAGACAGAAGCTCAGGGAACGCTAAGGGGAAGATATTGGGGAACTCCAGATATGTTCAAAGAAGAATGTATGGATATTACTTTCACTGAAGATGAGGCAAGATGGGTTCACCACCCTCATAATGATGCATGGGTGGTGGCCATTCAGATTGGTTCTAAGAGTGTGCATCGAAAGTTTGATGACAATGGAAGCATAGTGAATATTTCGTACTACAACACTTACAAAAAGTTAGGGCTTCCAGACAAAAAACATGGTGTCAGAGAACGCACGGATTTATGGTTTCTCAAGAGAGGCTATGAAGGTGATAAGCGTAACCAAGTTACCGGTAACTCTTGGAAAAGGTACTCTCTCAACAACTCATATGATGGAATTCATGGTTTTGGGTCAGGAGTAAGTTCACAATGCCCTAGTAGGGCGCCCCTTGTTGAAGGAAATGAAGGTTTCAGGAGACAAATAGCTGGAGGGCGCGCCCTCATTGGAAGAAGCTCTGAAGAAATTATGAACATCAAGGGAGAAATTCAGGCTCATTATTTTGTTTAAGAACCAGAGGATGAGGAGGCGTCCACCCAGAGGGCGCGCCCTCAGCATTAAAGGTGAACAGATCAAGGGAAGAAGAATGGCACAGGAAGGCTTGGTGAATGCCCTTGTCGAGGAAGACTTCCCTCTTAAAGAGGACGCGTCCTCCAAGGATGAAGCATCGATTGAAGATCCTCGAAGCTTTGATTTTGATTTTGGTCCGAGAACACCACAGCCGGTTGAGAAGACTGGTCATGTAGAGGACTCAATTTCAATTATGGTGGATGAAAAGGATACGAGTAAGTCATGCTGCTATGGTGGGAATTGATCCAGAAGTTATGTGCCATCATTTAAATATAGATCCTACCAAGAAAGGAATTCGCCAGAAACGTTGACCAGTAAGTGGAAAGAGAGCTATAGCGTTGAAGGAAAAGGTGGACAGAGTATTAAACATTGGCTTGTTTAAAGAATCCTACTACCAAAGTGGTTAGCTAACTTGGTTTTCGTTAAATGGGAAAGGGAGGACTTGTGTAGATTTCACAGATTTGAACAAGGCTTGCCCTAAGGATAGTTTTCCTCTTTCTCAGATTGATCAGTTGGTAGATATAACAGTAGGGCATGTTCTCTTGAGTTTCATGAACGCTTATTCGGGTTATAATCAGATTTTCATGTATGCGAGCACACTTCTTTCATCACAGATAGAGGATTATACCGCTACATTGGAATGCCTTTTGGCTTGATTAATATAGAAGGAACTTGAGAAGACCATGGAAGTGTATATGGATGATAGCTGAAGGGGTCCGTACATCTTAATATCATAAGGCGCGCCCTCTGAAAATATATATATTTAGCTTTAGTGCGAGCTCGAGCCCTATGAGAGGTTTACACTTGTGCATAATATCTCTTGTTTCTTACGCCGAGTTAGCTCATGTAAGCTTAGAGATGTGGTGCATTTGTGTTATTCCTCGACGAAGTAAACAAAACTAATGTTGTCATGAAGAATTGAAGGACGCGCCCTCCTTATAGAATCTTGAAGATGAACGAGGACGCGCCCAGAAGAAGAAAAGCTACAAAGATTTTGGTGTTGTTTGAGATTGAAATTCCATGCTTCATCTTTGATTTTACACGGAATTGGGGGGTAGTTGTTATACCCAAAATCTCGCACGGGTATTTTATTCTAGATTCGGGTCAATATTTGGTATTAATTTGGGGATTTCTTAGATAAATTAGGGTTTTGATAAACTATTGAAGAGACAGGACGCACCCTCTCCTTCTTTACAAGGAGGGCGCGCCCTCAAGGTTGAAGAGGCTCCAAGAAATTGCAATTAACTGATTTTTATGAAGACTATTGAAGAATTCCCTCCTGTCGTATCTCAGGAGGGGGATGTCCGTCGTAGAAGGCCTCCAGGGGTATGCCTGGATATAAGGACCCTTCTTAGACACTAAGGGTGCACCCGTGCGCCCTAAGGTGGAAAGATGGGGACTTTCTGGTGTGTGCTTTGGGAGCTCTGTTCCTGTAGCCAATGGGCGCGCTCTCATTGGGGAACTTCGGAGTAATCCTGCACTTTGCACCCAAAAGCTCTGGATCACCTGTCCTGCTATCTGGTGGGTGCTTCTCATTCGGGGGACAGGGATGCGTTCTGCACTTGGGGTAAACCATGGCTATACCTGCATCCTTGAAATCAAGAAATAGCGGTAGCGGATAGGACTAGTCCTCGACGGGGGAAGTTTCCTTATCCGTGAAGTCTTGAGATCTTGGGTGAGCCTTGGGCCTTTGTGGTTAGGCCTCATAGTAGAACATTCCGGAAGCTAGACCGATAATCCAAGCCCAATTGGGTTTCTTGCTCTCCAAGAACTACGTGGGCTTGATCCTCTATAAATATAGAGGTACGTAGGCAAATTGGGGGGGATGGAAGCGAAGAGCTACGAGCCACCACCAAGAATCCTCTCAATCTCAGCCCCCAATTCATCACAACCACCACACTCCGGCAACTTATCCGGCGAAGAACCACCGTCATAGATCTTGATTCCGATGACAGACCTCAAACTTTGTTGTTACCAAATTCCTCCGTCAACAATTTCTAATCAACATCATATTGCAAAATTTAAAGTTTGGAAGGCCCTGAAAAACGCCTTCTTTGTTTGTTGTGGGACTCTTTGCGTCCAAACATGCGCAACTGATGGCTACCTTTAGAAGGAACCTATAAGCAACAAGCAAACAACGTGAATAAACCAAAATAGTTATATTGTAATTAAGTCTCATCATGTATTACTTAGCTCAATTATGGCCTTGCACACCTGACCTGCAATTTGTTGTATATCTTTAATACGGAAAAGATAATTCATGAATCTCTATCCATCATTTCAATCATAATATTTCTTTATTATATGGGAGACTGGGAGTTTTGTTATAATAAAGTACCAGGAAAACTGAAAGGCAAATTCTGTTGAGTAGCAGTCAAACCAGCAAATTTTTACGGGTCTGACTGCTGGCCCTTAGCGAAGGGTCTAGAATTTAAGTTAGAAACGATGCAAATGAGGATGTTACGAGGAAATGATAAAGAGCATGCATCAGCTCTAGTTAGGAGGGTTGAAAGTTTGTTGGTAGAGGGGTCGAGGAAGGGAGACCGACTAAGGAGGACGTAGGTGAGCAACTAAGTCTGGATATGAATGGCCTAAAACCTCACCGGGGATATGATCTTTAGACCGAAATTTTTGGAAACAATTGGATTCGAGTAGTCGAGACTAGGCTTGGGAAAATGGTGGTTTTGGGTGTATAGTCCCTTTTATATATTTTTGTGGGGATATTTACAAAATTAACTAATATTTTGAAATTAATTACAAAAATACGATTTTTAGGTTGAAAATTGGCACTGTAGGTGACAAAGGTTGTTCCAAATGAGCTTAAAAAGAGGTAAAAAAAAGTTGCACGTATTTGAAAGAAAGATTGCAAAGATTTCAAGTCGTATTTTTAAAAAATATGTTGCAACATGAGTAGCTTTGAAAAAATGATCATTTTTGTGTATATATGAGCAACTAGCTTTATAACCCGTGCGAGGCACGGGCATGCTCTAGTTATGTTAATTGTCTGTGATTTACATCCTATGACAAATGTTTTTTGTTGTTGGATTATATAGCAAAGTTTTTTCATATGAAGACAAGGCAATAGTACGTGCTAGCTAAATTGTTTAGGGAAAATAGTTCTTGCAACAAAGCATTTGTCTCACGGTGGGTGTGTTGCCAAGCACATGAAACCAGTAAAGGGGCCGAAGTAAGCAAATTACCTGAAAGGGAGGCATCATGATTCATAAAGGAGTAGAAAAGCTACAAGAAGCTGCTCTTGGAACGAAGGAATGACAACAATAACACTGAGTTGTCAAAGAACCCATGGCACCAAAGTACTAATACATTGAAAACTCAAATTTCAAAGAAGTAGAGGGTTGTCTTGCCAATAATAAGGATTTTATACTTATAGCACATGGGCAGGGGAATGATGTAGTTACAGGTAGATGCATCAAGACATAAATGATAAACTACACACAACTATCCTGACACATCTATGGTATTTAAAATCAGATATTGCGAGCCATATGCAGAAACATGCATGTGTAATATATTAAAGAGTGTAAGAATGTCATTCAAAACTACAGGAAGGCAGTGATGACTTTGTCAAAACATAGTTCCTAACCACATTAACCCAGGGATGTCAAACAGTATTAGAACTGAAGTAAAAAGTCTTTAGATAATGCTTCAGAGGCACATAAAGAAAGTGAAGTTCACGTACTTGTAAGTACGTGGAAGATTTATTTGTTCTAGCTTATTATGCGTAATGGTTGCTGGATGCCAGCTGTTTTCATATGAACTTTTTGTTTCTTGCTCTAACCCACCTCCTGATTGTTTCCAGCTTCTGTGATCACAGTTTTTGTGCTTTCAATTTCAGAGTGCTTTGTGACTGTGTGCCCGGCATCGTACAACATCAGTCAAGTGTGAATGACCCATTCGTATAAGTACTCAAACTACCAAACCCTGGATCTCAAAACCAAACGTAAGCTTCCACTGGCTTGTGTAATCTCAAATCTATCGCCAAAAACGCCATCAAACATTGTCGTCTCCAGCTGTTCTCTTGAATTGATTGCTGGCAAAGGATAAATAATTGCCCAGGGTTCTGTATCTTCCGATTACCTGAGCTATATTGTCAGGAAATCATTCTGATATGAACTGAGCGAAATAATCAACATATTTAGTGTTTTAAGCACGATAAGAGAAAGGAAAAAAATTGATAAGAATGAATTTTATATCTTGATTTAAGACTTAAAATGATAGTATAATTTAAGATGTGCATACAAGTTAATTACATAATTAGTCTTATACTGTCTCAACCGAGCTTTCAAAATGAGACGCAGTTCAATTTTGAAAATCATGATAATATTCAACACATTACATTTTCGAAAATTTTTAATTACTCTCTTCCGTACATTGTGTAGTCAATCAGGAAAAAATACTGGACACACTTTTCCTGAACACGATGATGTTCTGCAAGTGGACTGGTTCCTGATATTTGCATGTAGTAGCAAGATACCAGCCCCTCCACAGCCAGTTTTTACTTAGGCATCACGCAACACCACATATCTAACATTTAACTTTTCACTTAATTCTACAAAAGGAGTTTTTTTCAGAAGCCAATTACAATGGTGTGAAGATGATCTAATAACATTCATATTTTACCAAATCAACATCTTGATAATCAGCTATCAAATAAAAAAATAAAATATGCGACACAACCAAATAGCAAATGGCTGTAACGGAAAAGAGGTTAAGAATTGGCCACCTTGGTTTGATGTTTTCCGTGTGAAGGGCAAAAAAGTCAGGGGAATTAAAGACCATCACTTCACATGTCACATTATGTAGCCATTGTCACTTTCCTGAGGATAAGTTCTTCATCCCAACACATTTGAACTTACAAAAGGGCTGCAAGCTTCAATTAGTGTTGCTACCGATCAAGTATTGGAAGATTGTACGTAATTCAACATTACAAGGCCCAAAGGAAGTGTTGACCTAGATCTCTTATTGAGTCAAATAGACCTTGAGTTTGACCACACAATTATAAACTGAATTACATATTTATTACATCTTTACTTGCATACTTCCATGGTTGCATAAATATACTAATTACACTTAAATAAGGAGCTAGCAGAATAGAAAAGTTTTTCATTATTTTTTCTATCTAAAGCTATATTGAAGAATTTGCACTTGATTGTAAAATGTGACTTGGTTTATGGCCTTCAATCCTGACCACATGGACTCTAACAACATTTATTTCTATAAAAAATAACAATTATTTAGTTTTATCATTTAAGCACATAAACAGGCTATTCTCAAATTAAATTTACTTAATGCTGTAATGGCTATTCTAATCACCTATAAGGTGCTCTAAAGCTCTACACCAGAGTGTCACAACTCAGCTTATTAGAGGACACTTATGTTTTAGTTGATAAAAGCTAGGTAGCAAGAAATCTACAATCATTAGCAATCCACTTTCATCTTTCAAGAACTTAGATCCATCTATATCCCTATAGATTCCTCTCTTATGGACGTGATGGAGACCTGAGAATTGCATACAACACTTGACCAGCAATTATGCGATGCACTGAGACAACTCGTAGAAATATTCATTTAATTCCATAAATCTCCAAATTCCTTGGTCATCAATCTATCTTATATGTTGTTTCTAAACCCAGGATTTGCATCATCTTTATTTCAGAATTCTGAAAATATTTTTAATATCTGTTAATTTAACCATCCAACATATTCCATAAATCTTCTTTTGATACCTGAAGTTGATAATTAAAAGGTCCCTATTTTCGTTTCAATAATATAATACTTCATTATTCTGAATGTTAAACGAATAATTAACTGCATAATATATACCAACAAAATCTAACCACAGGCATCCCAACAAATGGTACAACACAAAGTTGAGTAATAAATCATGGGCTATGTCAATGAAGTGGTTGCAACACTGTGGATTCACAATACCCAGGTGGATTTTTAAAATTAAACCTCTTTCTTATAAGATAGTTTGCCACAGAGATAACAAAGAACAATCATTTTAGCACATAAACAACGCACAGAGATGCTCACATAAAAGAACAACCAACAGGACGTGGCACCTACCCCCACCCCTGTGATTGCCAGCCAAAGACGGAACGCACCTTGTACCACCCAGCGAGGTACTGGGGGAGCTCCTGGATACACCTACAACATAAACAGATAAAGCAGAATATAAGGGACAACCAAATGCACAAAAAAATTGAAATGAGAAGGTAAGTAACGACAATAGTACCCACAGTACGACGAGCATTTTGCTGTTGCACAGCTAGCCGGCGCGCCTCAACAATGGCCTCTGTTACAACAATCTTGGGGCGTCCCCACTTCCTGGACGGTGTTTTCATCCGCACAGTTTTTGCGGCGCAACACCGGTGTTCATAGACAAGAGTAACGTTATTATCAGCTTAATTAGCAATACTATAAGACAAGCAATCTCAAGAACTTTCACCAGTTTGATTGTAGTAACTTTTTTAATAGATTTGTAACCAGAAATATGAAAATAAGCCGACCAAATAGGATGCGTACTATTCCATCTGACAATGTTCATAAAATACGAAAGGTATCCTAGTACCAACAAATACCATTAAATACAAGAAAGTGTGAGGAGCGACATGTATCACAGCCTCCACAGTGTCTCCATGTATCATGATATCATCTTCTTGTTGCACTACATTAAATTCAATCCTCTGAAACAAAATTGTAAAAAAAAATTGAGTCAGCTGCATTTGGCTATGCATACATAAAAACATGTTATATGATGTTAATAACTCACCCTATACCACAGAAAGTCCAGCATAATAAAATAGTCAGTCAATCATGAACTTCTAAATAAATACAAAAACAGAGCTGCAGAGGGGGAAAAAAGGTCAAAAAGGTGTTGTTTTTGAGAATCTACATAAGACCCTGGCATTGAGTTTTAATGTTCTACATCAAACCAAATTGCACGACGAACAAACAAAAGAAGTTTTTTGAAATGATCTATAATGCTGGAGGAAGCTGCTTATAGGTCTCTTTCAGTGCTCGACATATAAGCAAAATATATGCATATATATTATATAATCTTATTTTCCATGATCTTACCATTGCAGCTTTGTGTTCATTTTTTTTTGTGGTCCTTTAATTAGATATCAAGGTTTTTTTGCACATGCAACCTAGGCTAAACGCATCGCCCCGAAATCCCTTATGCAAATGTCTTGTACAGAAGGAATGAAGATTAGAAAATATTTATTATGCAATTTATAGTCGACAAAATGAAAAGCAAATATCAAACTACTTATAATGAAATGCCAAAAAGGAAAAACATTATAATGATTAGTATGTTTAAACATTATGAAGTTCATAGTCCTCATTCATAGTATGCAACATAAACTAATGTTCTTAACTGTCCTATAACTAATTGTTGAGATTGAGTTTCCAGACATTACATACATAGTATGCTTAATTATCTTTGAGAAATACCCACTTCAAAAAGTGTGTGATTATACAATTTACCTGATATAATCAAGTAAAAAACTTTTTCATATGGTGTAATGTTTTTGGCAAGGCTTATACAAAGCAAATACATAAAATGGTTCAAAAGATCATTTGAGGTGTTGTTTTGATTGTGTGCATCTAGGAACATTTCTGCGACTATATTTACCCTAAATTATGGAAACCTGCTTTGTTTACACCATTGATAGTCAAATCAGGATAGTACCATAGGAGCATATATGTGTAGATGGACTATAAATAACATTGACACCATAAGTATAATAACACAACACGTCAAAACACATCACAGCATTATGCTCGACATTGTGCATGTTATAGTGCAAGTCTGTAACTTGTAACAGGGAAAAAAACCTTATCCGCGATACTCCATCAACATTAAAGATTCACAAATATATGATGCACAATAAAATGCACCATCATATGCAGATCGAGAAACGCTAAAACCAAATTTTATTGGGGAAAAGGAAGAACGATAATCCCCAAAAGGAACAGAAACAAATCTTAATATAACTACTGAGATGAAAAATCAAAGCACATACATAACAAAATGACAAAGCCATCCTCCACTTGTCGACACAATGTTTCTTCTAGATTTACACAAAATTTAAAGAGAAATCATAGTAATTTAGTTGAATGAAACCATTTATCAAACATGTAAAGTCATTCCATATTTGATACAATTACCTTGATCTGTTTGGGAGACAGATCGTTGGGCATTGGTAGCGGGAGTTAGATCGCTGGGCATTGGTAGCAATTGGCACTTCCCAGTCATCACCCATCTGTGAAACAGGCGTTAGAGCAAGTCGGGAGCAGCGAAAAAGTTGAGTTGGGAGCAGTGGAAAAGTCGAGTTGCGATGATATAATTAAGTAACGCGTTGCAAAGTTAATATGGCCTTTTCAGAAGATTTTATGTGGCAATGAGGTGGATCCTGCTGAGTTGGAATAAAATCACTCATCAAACGTGTATGTTGCTGTATTAGATATATAATAGATATAGGCAATATATATGTATATATATTGGGAGCTGGTTTTAATTTTGGATTGATATCTTTTTTTTTTTGAAAAACAAAGATATTAATTCAATAATAAAAAGTCATATGACATCTATACCAATGATAGAGTCGAACAAACAGTAAATTGTAATCGTATATTCTCATGAAGAGACAGTTTAACGATATTTTGAAGATAAAGTATATACAAATTGGGAATAAATTGGGAATTTATTGAAACCCAAATAAATTGGGAGATTTATTGAAGAAAACAATATATGAAAGCAGGAAAAATGAAAAGGAATTGGGGATTTCCCCCGATGAAAATCGATGGAAGCCCCTTCCAAACTCTTTAATGGAGGCTAGGGTTAGAAAGAAGGGAGAGAGAGTAGGGACAAACTCTTTAATTTTGGATTGATATCTATTTTCTGTTGTGATGTCTATTTGCTTACTTACTATTTCTTTAACTTGTATATTGTAGGGGTGTTATTTATTTTTACTTATAAGGTTTATTTTCAGATTTTATACAATTTTTCCATATTAATTATACTAGTCCATAACCGTGCGAAGTACGGATCATATGATCAATTATTTTAAGTTTTAATTTTTTTTAAATAAAACTATTTATCAAATTATTTTGATTAAATAATGACATTTACTTACTTTGATACTAATTTTTTTATAAAAACCCATGTTTTTATTGACCATAATTTAATTATCAATAATATTTATTGGGTCTGGATCAAGAGAGAACCAAACAAATACTATATTATCGATTTTTATTTCGATTGTTATTTAATAGACAACTAGTATATAACTTCAGTAATAAATTAAATTAATATTTAATATTATTATTTTAATTAATTAAATTCACATAAATTCTCTCTGGTAATATAAGAATAGTTATATTATTAACTGTATTTATTATTAATATATTATAGATACTTTTTAAATATTAATTAATGGAGCCCTAAATCCTATATTCTCGACTTTTATTTCAATTTTTAGTTAATAGACTCCTATTATATAATTTCATTATTAAATTAAATTAATATTTAATATTATTTAGTGGCATATGTCGCATATCACGTTAAAAGGGGTTTCAGCTTTTAATAAAGACTTTACTGCACTTTGCATCCCTATAGTTAGACAAAATTACACTTTGCACCATATTGTTACAATAATTGCAATTTGCATCCCGATTGTTTCAATCCCGCTACAGTTAGAATCCCTTTAACGATTTTAAGCTAATTTTGACTGTTACCGTTAGTCAAAGTAAGGGCATTTCAGTCATTTACTATATTAAACAATTTATTTTCAAAAAAAAAAGTAAGAAACAAAATTTCAAAATTGATTATTTTTCAAAAAAAAATGAAAAAAAAAGTAAAATCTTAAATTTATGATATTTATTTAATGGAGAATATTTTGAAAATTTAAACAAATATAGTTTATATTTAAATAATATTTTTCGAGAATTTAGTAATGTAAATATTTAAAAAAATCTGAATTATAAATTAAAATTTAAAAAAAATGTGAATTGTAGATAAAATGTTGGTAAATTTAAAAATATAAAAATTATAAACGTAATTGGAATTATTTAATTTTAAAAATTATTATTAAGTATAATGATCGAAATACCCTCATTTTGACTAACGGTAATGGTCAAAATTAGCTTAAAATCGTTAAAGTGGTGCTAAATATGGCGGGATTGAAATATTAGGATTGCAAATTGCAATTGTTGAAATAGTATGGTGCAAAGTAAAATTTCGTCTAACTACAGGGATGCAAAGTGTAATAAAGTCTTTAATAAATAGTATAGATGTTTAGTAGTGTTTTTTTCTAATTTTTTATACAATTTTTAGTTAAATGAGACCCACGTGACAACCAGCCAAATCATACCCTATTAACTACTTTAGGTTTAGGCTAATTATTTATGTAGTATATACTTTAATTTCTATTTTTTCCTTGATTTTGGATAAGTACACGGGTTTGTGTATTTTATTACTCCTTCTATCTCAAGTTCTCAACCATCTCTTCACCTTTTAGAGATATTGTCTGACATAGTAGAAAAATTATCTACATGTGCGGCTTAAAATCATGTATTATCATTTTTTTTGTATATCTAATTGTACATATGAAAACTTTATGCAAAAATGAGTAGGTGTGCAAAATTTTATAAATTATATCCTTTAAGAATACATTTAATTTAACACGGTATTGTATATATGGTTTATACTATGAATACAACGATTCAGATTTTATATCATTTTTTGATTAAAAATTGCATCATATATAAAATCAATTTCTATGTAATTTTGTGTACCCACTAATTTTTGCGTAATCTTTTAATCTGTATGGTTGGATTTTCGTAAAAACTATTAAAAATATGAATTTGAAGCCTCACAGGTAGAGAATTTTTCTACCGTGTCAGGTAGAAACTCTTTACCCTTTAAAGTATAGTTCTACAACTTATTTTTACAATTTTCTTTTTTTAATAAAAATAGAAAAATCCTATTTTTATAAAAAGAAAAAAAATAAAAAATAAGTTACAAAACCATTCTTAAAATGAATCTTAAAATGCGTATCAGACACCCACACCAAAAGGTAAAGAACTAGACGGGATTGGCGGAGTACTAGTTTTGTTTTTTTATTACTATTTTCTGTTATAGTTGCCAGAGGTATTTATAAAAACAGCTTCTCTACTCCGTTAGAGTAGAGGTAAGAGCATCTCCAATGCTCACCCCCCTTTCCTATATCTGTCTACGTGGCATCATTTAGGGAACACAAACTGAAAAATAAATCTTCAATGGTACAACCCCTTACCAAAAAATTTTAGGGAAAGGAGAGAGGTTCCCTACAAATAGGGAATGGAAATTTCTCCCCTATCTCTTGCCAAGTCATTTTCTGCTTCAACCCATCCTCTTCTTCATCTCCATTAAATTCAGAATCATCACCTTAAATTCAGAATCATAAAATTTATCCCCAAACTCAAAAACCGAAGTCAAATTAAAAGTTTACCCAGATTTTTTTTTTGCTCAAAATCGACGAATTTATATATCACTAGATAGCTCTCGAATTATAGAACACACACATATATAAATCACTAATTTTGAATGGATAGATTTAAATATATGAATTTTAGAAGTTTAGGAATATATGGAACCGATATATTTTAAATTTCAAAATACTAATTAAATGTTACTTTTGAATTATAGGGAACTGATATAAGGAATACCGTTGGAGTAAAACAGTTTTTTGGTACCCTATATTTAAAGGAAAAATTATTTTATTATATTTTAGGGGTTGAAGATGAGGAATGGCATTGGAGATGCTCTAAGGTCCTTTCTCGGGGCCAGACCCCTGCTCTCAAGTGTGATATAGTGGGTAAGTACGGTTTGGTTTAGTCTATTTAGGGGTCGTTTGGTTCGGCCGGTTTAGGTATGTACGGTTTTGTTCATTCCAAACCTATACCTTATGTTTGACTTATAAACTTATTTTCTAAAACCCATACGTGAAACCCCCAAAGTACGAATTTTTGATACCTTGTGGGAGGTGGGTATGAGACGATGGGGAATCAACTTTGATTTATTATTTTCTCCTTTATTTATATTCCCTCTGTCCCAAATTATGTGAATGAGTTTGACTTTCACGGAGATTAAGAAAAGGTAGTAAAAAAAGAGTAAAATTAGTTGAAAAGTGGGTAAAGTGGTGGGACCTATTAATATTTAATAATAGATTTGAGATAGTGGAAGACATTCACGGATATTAAGAAAGGGTAGTGTTAGTCACAGAGGCATGCCTGTTTACATCTAATAACAAGCCTAATTGTTTGTAATGCTTTGCATTACTTACATGACCTCTTAACTGAGGGAACCTCTGGTTGTAGAGTTTCTATTTGTTCTGTACTTGTAATAGGCACCAAATTCTAGCTGTGTAACTGTACTTATTGAGTCAAGAATAATGCTTGAAAGAAGTTCCAAGGTTCATGCCTCAAGCAAGAAGATAAAGACTATCAAATAATCACAGTTGGGATTTGAAGAAATGAAGAATTTGCCTAAGTACAAATTCGAGAACTACTTTTGTCTATTCGAGAAGTCTAGCATTCGAGAAGTCAGGGATTCGATATCTCTGAATACATTCTTCGATATCTCAGAGATTTGATATGTCTACTGCTCTATTCGAGAACTCAAGAAGTCAACAAGTCAAAGTGGTATTCGAGTTCTCAAAGAGTCAACAAGTCAAAGTTCCATTCGATATCTCAAGGACTCCGAAAGCTATTCGATATCTCAGGGATTCGACATGTCAAAATGCTCTATTCGACAACTCAAGGACTCCCAGAGAAAAGAGCTATTCGAGAAGTGATTCGATATGTCATATAACAACATTCGAGAACTCAGAGTTATTGATCAAGTCAATCCTAGTTCTTGAATCACTTACTTAGTCACTCCTCGAATACATTCTTGGAGACAAAATACTGAAGAAATTGTACAAGTTAGAAGCTCGCAACAAGCCAATGCACTTTATGGACCACAATCTGTAACGTGCTCTGGAAAGCCTACAAGGAAGCTTGGAGAGATATAGAAGAGACAAAGGGCTAAAGAAGTGGATCTGAACAGGGTTTGCAAAGTCAAATCTGTAACCGTTTGGACACTTACTCAAAAAGGATAGACAGACGAGAAAGTAATTTGTTCAGCTACCTTATTTGCAATAAGTAGGTTGTATCCATGTTCTATAAGGATACAGCCTCACTTCCTTAATAGTTAACTTTTGAGGAGTCAAGTTTTTCATACATTGTAAGTCATATCTCTCTGAGAAAAACGAAGCTGAGAATACTATCATTTATATTCACAGATTGTAGTAACCTTTATCTAATACAATATTAGATTAAAGTGATATCATGTCTTGTGTTGTTTTTATCCGCACTCATAATCCTTGCACACACAAACACCTATCTTGCTACATAGACTCAAGAACAAGAAAAGTTCAAGAATCCATTCACCCCCCCCTCTGTATTCTTTTACTGTATTCAATACTCAACAAGTGGTATCAGAGCGGGCTGTTTATTCAAAAACAGAAAAACAATCATGAGTTCGAATACACCAAAGACTACAGGAACGGTGAAAGTCCCTAAGTTTGACAAAGAAAATTACAACCTCTGGAAGATAAAGATGATGTTGTTCATCAAAGCTTCTCATCCTTTATATCCTGAGATTCTCAAGAATGGTCCCTTTGTTCCACAACAAGAGATACCTGGGAAGACTGTTGGAACCATAACTGTTCAAAGATCTTATGTGGCCAAGGAACCATCTAAATGGACAGAATCAGAAAAGGAGATGGTTGCTCTTGACAGTCACCTCATGTTGCTAATCATTGATTCCATGGACATGTCAATGTTTGCAAACATTGCATCATGCACATCTGCCAAAGAAATGTGGGATCACATTGAGGTGTTATGTGAAGAAACGGATGAGGTCAAGGAAAACAAGAAACAGATACTGGTCACACAGTATGAAGCTTTCATGGCACAGCCCAAGGAAAGCATCACTGAGATGTTTGAAAGATTTCACAAGCTAGTTACTGAGTTGCAGATGAATGGCAAGGTTTACAACACAAAGGAGTTGAACATGAAGTTTCTGATATCTTCACCAAATCATCTAGAGCAAAGGGTCATTTCTCTAAGGGAAAGAGATTTGAACAAAGTTACATATGATGTGCTCTATAGGGTTTTAAAAACTCATGAGCTTGAGTTACTTCAGAAAAGGGCTATCCAAGCCAACCAAGGCAGAATGATAAACACATCATGTGCCTTGATTGTCAACAAATCTATACAAGACCTAGAAGCATCTACAAGCCAACTAAGGATAGAGGAGGTAGTAGAAGATGAAGAAACTGAAGCTGAGGTTAGTGAACCTGTCGAGGAGAATGAGGAAGAAGAGTTTTACACTCTTGAAGAACTAGATGGGATGGAAAATACTTCATATGCCTTCATGGCCAGAAAATTTCCAAACATCAGATTTAAGAGGAATCAACCCTTCAAACCTAAAACCCAAAACCATTCATTCAACAAGAGCAAGGCACCTGTGAAACCAAACAAGAATAGGTTCAAAACCAGCCATGTGGATAGGTCATCTGTAAGGTGTTATAGATGCAATGACCTAGGGCATTTTGCCAGTGAATGCAAGAAGCCTAAAAAGAAGGATAGAGAGTATCTTGAGCTCGAAGCTAAGTATGAGGCCCTTCTGAAAAAGCAGACACAAGGTAAGGCCTACATAGCTGAAGGGAAGTGTTGGGATGATTCTGACAGTGATGGAGAAGAGCAGGAATTTTGTAACTATGCCTAGATGGCAAATTCCAAGGATGACACATCTTCATCAGACTCTCAGGGCAAAGAAAGTGAAAAGAAGGTCATGACTGGTGATATGGCCCTGCTATCACAGTATGAGGAGAAGGTTGGCCCAATGGTTGTTTTTGAAGATGACAGCATGGGTAACACATTGGGATATGGCAAGTTGAAAGTTGGAAATGTCATCATTGAAGATGTATCACTGGTCAAGGGACTCAAGCATAATCTGCTAAGTGTTGGTCAGTTTACTGATAGGGGATTCAAGGTGCATTTTGACAAAGATGAATGTTTGATCACCCACAAGAAGACTGGTGATTTTGCTCTATCTGGAGTAAGGAAAGGAAGCCTGTTTGTAGCCAATATGGACTCTGCAAACAAGGACAAAATTTGTTGCTTCTACTCAAAAGCATCAAATGAAGATTGTTGGCTGTGGCACAAGAAATTATCACACTTGAACTTCAAAGCCATTAATTCTCTGGTCAAAAAAGAGTTAGTGAGAGGCATGCCCACACTTGAATTCTGTCAAGAAGGAGTGTGTGAGGCGTGTCAAAGAGGAAAAATGAAAAGATCGAGCCACAAGTCAAAGACAGTGACATCAATAACCAAGCCCCTACAGCTCATTCATATGGACTTGTTTGGGCCTGTCAATATTATGTCACTAGGAAGAAAGAAGTATGCCTTAGTGATGGTTGATGACTTTACAAGGTATACATGGGTGGAATTTCTAGCATCAAAAGATGAGGCTCCACTAGTAATCATTGAGTACATAAAGAGAGTTTACAAGGAAGCAAAGGCCAACAATGCAAGTGTGATTGCATTAAGAAGTGATAATGGAACAGAGTTCAGAAATGCCATACTTGAAGCATTCTGCAAAGAGAATGTAATTTCTCAGCAATTCTCAGCTCCAAGGACTCCACAACAAAATGGAGTTGTTGATAGAAAGAATAGAACTCTGATTGAGGCTGCTAGAACAATATTACTTGATGCAAAGATGCCTACATGTTTTTGGGCTGAGGCTGTGAGCACTGCATGCTATATCCAGAACAGAACCCTCATCAACAAAAACACTGGAAAGACACCTTAAAATTTGATGACTGGAAAGAAGCCTACTCTAAAGTATGTTCATAATTTTGGAAGCAAATGCTTTGTGTTGAAGGATAATTCAGAATATGTTGGAAAATTTGATGCAAAGGCATTTGAAGGAATTTTTCTTGGCTACTCTGTGGAAAGAATCGCATACAAAGTTTATGTCATCAGTCAAAAGAAAATTATGGAAAGTACAGACGTGACATTTGATGGTAGCAAACTACCTGGATTAGAAGAAGCCAATGATGAAGATAAATATCCATTAAAGTTTGATAATCTAGATGATTCTGATGAAGAGAATGAAACTGAAGTTGAAACTCAAGTTCAGCAAACTCAAGTGAATGATAATACAAGAGAAGAATTTGTGCCAATCAATAGTGGAGAAACAAGCATCCAAGACACACCTGTGAATAGTGGCAACTTCACAGGGGGAGGAAATGAGAATGATCATGACTTGGATGATGAAGCAACATCAAGAATGAGAAATCAGATTGAGCATTCAAGGAAATGGGATAGATCACACACTGCAGAACAAATTATTGGAGATCCTAATGCAGGAGTAAGGACTAAGAGAGCAACTTAGAATGAGTGCCTCTATGGTTGTTTCCTATCTCAGGTTGAGCCTAAGAAACTTGATGATGCACTGTTGGATCCAGATTGGATTATTGCCATGCAAGAGGAGCTGAATCACTTTGAAAGAAATAAAGTATGGGAACTTGTGCCTGCACCAAAGAATAGAACCATTGTTGGAACAAAATGGGTTCTGAAGAATACGATGGATGAAGATGGTGTAATAGTAAGAAACAAAGCAAGGTTGGTTGCAAAAGGATACTCTCAATAGGAAGGCATTGATTATGATGAGACATTTGCCCCTGTTGCTAGATTGGAAGCCATCAGAATATTCTTGGCATTTGCTGCTCATTCAAACTTTAAATTTTATCAAATGGATGTCAAGAGTGCATTTCTGAATGAAGAGTTGGAAGAAGAAGTTTATGTGCAATAGCCACCTGGCTTTGAGGATCCACACTTCCCAGAATTTGTCTACAGATTGCTTAAGGCATTGTATGGACTTAAGCAGGCTCCAAGGGCATGGTATGATACTCTATCACAATTTCTTCTTGAAAATCAATTCACTAGAGGCACATTGGACAAAACACTGTTTTACAAGAAACATGGTGATGATAATATCTTAGTTCAGATCTATGTGGATGATATCATATTTGGTTCTACTAATGAGAAGCTGTGTGAAAAGTTCTCTAAGCTCATGCAGAGCAGATATGAGATGAGTATGATGGGAGAATTGACATTCTTTCTTGGGTTGCAAGTTAGTCAAAGGAAGGATGGTATCTTTATCAGTCAAACCAAGTACATCAAGGATTTATTGAAGAAGTTTGACTTAGAAGATTGCTCACCTGCAAAGACACTCATGGTCACTGCCACTAAATTAGATGAAGATGCTAAAGGCAAGAAAGTAGATATCTCAGTCTACAGAGGCATGGTTGGTTCTCTACTCTATCTCACTGCAAGTAGGCCAGACATCATGTTTGCTACATGCTTGTGTGCAAGGTTTCAATCAAATCCAAAAGAATCACATTTGATTGCTATAAAAAGGATCTTTAGATATCTGAAGGGCACTCCAAACTTGGGTTTATGGTATTCTAAGGACACGGGGTTCAATCTGGTTGGTTATTCAGATGCTGATTATGCTGGATGCAGAGTGGATAGGAAAAGCACCTCAGGTAGCTGCCAGTTTCTTGGACAAAGGTTAGTCTCTTGGTATAGCAAGAAACAACAATCTGTGTCAACTTCTACAGCTGAGGCTGAATACATAGCTGCTGGAAGTTGCTGTGCTCAAGTGCTTTGGATTAGAAACCAACTTAGAGATTATGGACTTGTGTTGGAAAGAATTCCAATCATGTGTGACAACACAAGTGCAATCTCTATAGTTGCCAATCCTATCAATCATTCTAGAACAAAGCACAACATCAGATATCATTTCATTAGAGAATATGCAACTAATGGAACCATTGAGTTGCATTATGTCTCTACAGATAAACAACTAGTTGACATATTCACTAAGCCATTAGATAAGCCACCTTCATAAGGTTGGTTAGTGAGATTGGAATGATGAATATATCAACTAAGTTGTTGCAGCAGTAAACATTTACTTTATTTAAATGCTCAATATTTTTGAAGTAAGTGTTGGCTGAAATATATGATTTATAAATATTTCCAATCTGTTGCATATATCAGAAAATCATATTTTGTCAACTTGAAATTTCTGTGAAATTTTGAGAACATCACTATTTAATCTGTTGGAATATTCTTTATAGAATATGTCTGGTAGATTTTCAAAAGATAGTGAAAATTGAGTTTCTATGAGTAAAAAGAATAGTTCGATAAGTCAGACTTCTCGAATGGTTCATTTTATTGTTAGTGTCTTTTAGAGAACTCGAACAGAGACATGAGTGAGTTCTCGAATAAGGTATTTACGTTCTCTATTGACAGAGTTCTCGAATAGCATGTTTGAGTTCTCGAATCATTTGAAAAGGCTGATTTCTCGCTGAATTTTAACCGATTTTGGATTTTTATTCAAAATTCAGAATTACTCATAAAAACATATCTAACCTAATTTAGAATTTATTCTAAGTTAGATAACTGCCAGCTGTGAGTTACAACATGCTTGAGTTATCAATTAAGCCCTTCTTGACTTATCGAATAGTTGTTTTCTACTTCTCGAATGCCTGACTTGTCGATACAAAACATATGTCTAATCGACAAGTCTAGTACTTCATACCTATACAATTCTACATCTATTCGATTCACTTCATTCGATTTCTCAAGCATTTAAACTCCCAAAACCTCTGAAAACCCTAACTGCAAAAGCTTAATTTCTTCTTCAACCTTAATTCTCTCTTCTTCTATATAGAAATTGCAAACACCCAACTCACCATACCCACTCAAACCAATTTCATCGCAATAACTAACGATGTGGAAGCACCTAATGCAAACTTCAAGTGCTTTGTACGCTGGATGTCAGAATCATACATCAAGAGTGCACTATCAACCAACCCAACTCTGTATCTGGACCTCCTAGAACATTTTTGGAGGACTGCCACCGTGGAAGTCATCGCCCTCGAGAATGCTATAACCTCTTATGTAGTCTATTGCAAGATTCAAGGCCAGGATATTACTATCACTACAGTAGACATGAATCAAGCACTGGAATTACAACAAGAGTCATATGACACACTGGCCACAAATACACATTTGGAAGAATTCTTTGAATTCATCAACTACTCAGATGTGATCAATCTTGGGAAGTTAAACAGAAAGCATCTGCGGAAAGAGTGGAGTTATGTGTTTGTCACCATTCTTCAAGTCTTCACAGCCAGGAAGTCAAGCTTCGATCAGATTAGTGCACCTACACAGCAAATAGGCTATGCCTTGGCTTATGGGAGAAAGATAGATGTTGGTCAAATTATTCTACAGGAGCTATATGGGAGACTTGGCAAGAACACAGCCAAGAGAGGTAATGAAATTTTCTTTCCTCGCTTTATTCAATCTTTACTTAACTTTAAAAATGCTAAATTGATTGAATTGCCTGGAGTAGATAATAGTAGAATAGGCTACCCTAGGTCCATGACCAAACTTATTTTTGGTAATTTGGAAACTAGGAATGATGTGGATGTAAGACTCAAAATAACTCCTCATATGGAGAGTCTATTTAGGACTTACCCCCATAACATGCCAACATTTGACTCAAAATCACAGTTAGCACAGCCTAAGCAAGGAGTACAAGATGCTAACCCAAGGCTTGCTAACCAACTCTCTAAACCAAACACTCTACCACACAGTGAGCCAACTGCATCATCCTCTCAAAAGGGTGATGTTAGTAAAAAGAAGAGAAATGAAGTAATGTCTGCACCCTTGAACATATTATCTGAAGCAACATTGGCTGTGGAATTAGGTATAGGTGGTGAGGAACCTGAGTCACCCTTACAGAGGCCAAAGAGGAAGAAATCTAGGACCACCTCTTCAGTCACACAAATGGCTGAAGTTATAAAATCAGGGGCACACAGTTCACTAGATGTATCCTCTCAACAGGATGCATCTATAGAATCAAGCATCCTCCCCAATGCACCTATTTGTACAGAGTCAACACATGGGAGTGATAAGGTTGGCACAATACTGAGTGGAGAGCACATCACAATTGAAACTCCCTCTATCTTTCAGGGGGAGTTACCAAAATCTAATCTACAAGACACTTCTCTTCCAAAATCTACCACTCATATTTCTTTGGAGCCTGTACTTCAAGAAATTGAAGAACAAGGCATTGATCACCAAGAATTCTCTTCTCTTGGTGAGCCAATGAATTCAAGTGACATGGTGCTTGACACTGTGCTCACCACCCAGGACCCACATTTAGATGGTGAGGGAATGCATATTGGGGCATGTCCTGATGACACCATCACAAACACAGAGGATTCACTAGTTTTCACTAGAGACTCTGTGCCTGTGTCAACTGCTAGTGTAACTCATCCCACTTCTGTGGAGACACCAGTAGTAGAGTCAATCCATCTGGTTGCAGAAGTTGCATATGTAACTGAGGAGTCTAGCTTGCCTAGCTCTAGCTCTGACTTCATGTCACAATGGCTGAAGCCTGTGCAACATGACAGTGCTTCAGGATCAGGGTCTGTTCCACAACAATTGACGGTTGAAGCACTTCAAAGCTTAATTGTGGATCAGATCCCTGAGTTCACAAAGACTGCTCAAAACCTTCTCACTGCAAATCTGCCCAATCCTGACTATGAAGCTATTCTCCTATGCCACAGAGATGATGTGGAGCTACAGAAGGCAAAGATAATAGATGATTCTGAGAGAGATGGCAATGTAGATGCCTGGCTACAAGGAAAATTTGATATTCCTCTCTCAGACAGTCTCCACTTCCTCAGAGAAGAGTACATCACTTTACTAGGGTCCAATGCCAAATCTC
This sequence comes from Kitagawia praeruptora, assembly GCA_037693485.1. Classification (NCBI taxonomy): domain Eukaryota; kingdom Viridiplantae; phylum Streptophyta; class Magnoliopsida; order Apiales; family Apiaceae; genus Kitagawia; species Kitagawia praeruptora. The sequence goes on along the minus strand of CM075345.1, from coordinate 5,683,808 downwards.
TCACCCCTAGTGATGTGTATGAAGCAGTGAATGACAGCTACAAGGGCATTCTCAAGGCTGCACACTACCTTGGAAAGGGTCTCAAAACAGAAATTTATGAAGTGTGTACAGCCACAACCAAGGAGGTGCATGAGATTAAGAGAGCTTTTGATGCCAAATTCCCTTCATTGGAGACTGTACTCAAGGACATTCTGGCATGCAAGTCTACCTGTACCAAGATGGATAATGGCTTAGCTCTACTCCATGACACTGTCACAGGCCTGGGGAATAAATTTCAAGCTTTATCTGATCAGACCACAGATGCCAATGCCATGCTGAGGACCATGTTCAAAAATCTATATGGAGACAAGCTGGTTACTGAAGTCCCAGTGCATGATTTGACTAGGTTTGAAGTGCAGAGACTTAAAGAACAATCCCTGTCTGGCTTCAAATCTACTGAATTGTTCAGCAAGGTAGATGTACTTGAAAAGGAGGTAGCTACTCTCTCACAATCCAATGCTCATCTGACAGAGAAAGTTGAAACTCTTACTGAGCAATTGAACACTCAAGCCACCACCACAGCTAATGTTCTTCTGCATCAACAATCTATGTTGGCTGCCATGATAAAGCACATGGGTCTCCCTCTACCTGAAGAATCTTCAAACCCTAAGGTCACTCCTAAAGCCTCTGTGCCTGACAACAAGCCTAAGGGGGAGAAGAGGACATCAAGGAATTCAAATACAAAGGGGGAGAAACCTAAGGAGAAAAATATAAAGATAAAGGAGGGTGGCCACCAAAGTGCATCTAAATCCCTAACTCATGTGCCAGGAAAAGGGAAATCAAAAGTTGATGAGCCCCCAACCACTCTGCCAGTTGTCACTCTACCAACTGTGCATGTCATCACTCCAAGTGGCCAGAAGCAATCCATCACAACCACAGTGGTTGCAGGGAGTATGCCATCTGATAACTCTCCATCTACTAAAGTTAAAAGTGTCAAACCTGTAATAGTAAAGGTGGTTACTGAGGCCAAGCTACAAGAAGTTGCAAACTCTAATGTCTACCATGATGATGCATTTTTGAAGTTTCTGAAAGTCTCAAGGGAACAGGCTGAAGACACTCAAATATATCTAAGGAGGCTGAGGGATCAGATCAATTACTTCACTGTGATACCTAGGAGAGTCAATGGCTTATGGCTCAAGGAGGTGATGATGGTGGCAAAATCTAGTATCTGGCATCTAACCTACAACACTCTACAAACATTGAAACATTCAGAGATAGATGCACTGATCAGGCTTATTGAGAAGAGGGATGCAAATGAAAACAATAAAAGTCTGTATGATGACTTAAGGAATGATCAACCTTCAAGGCTGCCATAAATAATCAAGAAGCCATGGACAATCATCTACCATTCTAGCACCAAAATTGAAGACATCAAGCAATTGGTCATTCCCAATGATCTCACCTCTAGAAATCACAGACTTATTATTGCTATCACTGATCAACTACAGAAGAAGGGTGGAACCAGAAATGCTGAAGAACTAGAGGCACTGCAAATTCTCAGATCCTTTATTGCAACTGGTGTAATTCCAGAAATTGCCAAGCCTAGGAGAAATAAGGATGACAAAGATGAGGATAAAAGTGATGGGAGGAGAAGACATCACATGAGTGATAAGGGAGATGAAGACAAGAAAAAGAAGATGGATGACAAAGAGAAGAAAGATAGTAATGACCAAGGGAAAGTCTATGAGAGGACAAGTGTGAAACAGCAAGCCATAGGCATTGCTGACAGTAACCTCACCACAACATAAGACTCTAAGTCTAGGGTGAATACTGTTAGTAGTGACCTACAAAAGTCAAATTCCATGGCCTCTGCAAATGTTTTACTACCTCAAGAAGAGAAGGAGGTTCAAGCCAAGAAACCATGTGTATGTTTCAGAAAGCAAACTGCTAATGGAATACTACAATGGTCTACAAGCAAGGGTCATAAGTTTCTACCTAGCAACCATGTAAAAAGGATTAAATTCAAGCATGCTGCAAGAAGGGTGAAGTTATCCAAGTCAGAGGCACTGACAATAATTCCTGGACTAAACCTACCACCTCTGGATGAAAACTATGATGAAGACCAACTGCAGTTCCTATGGGCTCAAAGAATCTATCATGTTGCCATTGTTGATGATTTTCTTGAAATTAAATATACTGATGGAAGACAGAAGAAATTCAGACAAGGAACATGTCAGCATTGGGGCAGGCTATATGACATAGAAAGAATAATTGCAATGTTGGATTCTGAAGACAGAGTGGAAAGGGTATGGAAGCTGAAGTTAATTGACTTTGTTAAAATGAAGAGAGATCACCAGGCAAAAATGAAAAGGAACAGTGAAGAGCTACTAAAGAAAAGGGAGGAGGAGTTTGCTACAATGGAAGCTAAGGCTGATGAATTGAGGGCTATTGGTCTGTGTAGAGTCAAGTTTAATCCTTACATCATTGAGTACAAGAAATATGGTTGAAATGTAAAGATTAGAATGGACTACATCAGTTCCTATTCTGAGAAACAACTGAATGAAGTACTCAAGGATTTGTCAGGCTCCCCTCTAATTGAAGAACTCACTGTAATGGAAGATATTATTCTTGCCATGGAAGAAAATGCAAAGAAGAAAGCTAAAGAAGCTGAAAAGAAAATGAAAAATGAGAATCTGCAAGCCAAAGCTCAAGAGATGAATCCAAAAGGATATGGCTAGTTGTTCCTCATAACTTGTAAGAAAACTTTTATGTATTTTCTTTAATCAATCTACATACCTGTACTTTTTCAAGTTTTATCTTTATGTGTGTTAGGCTTGTTATCAGACATGAAATTGTGACTAAGGGTCTCACTCACAATTTGGGGGAGATTGTTAGTCACAGAGGCATGCCTGTTTACATCTAATAACAAGCCTAATTGTTTGTAATGCTTTGCATTACTTACATGACCTCTTAACTGAGGGAACCTCTGGTTGTAGAGTTTCTATTTGTTCTGTACTTGTAATAGGCACCAAATTCTAGTTGTGTAACTGTACTTATTGAGTCAAGAATAATGCTTGAAAGAAGTTCCAAGGTTCATGCCTCAAGCAAGAAGATAAAGACTGTCAAATAATCACAGTTGGGATTTGAAGAAATGAAGAATTTGCCTAAGTACCAATTCGAGAAATACTTTTGTCTATTCGAGAAGTCTAGCATTCGAGAAGTTAGGGATTCGATATCTCAAGACACTATTCGATATCTCTGAATACACTCTTCGATATCTCAGAGATTCGATATGTCTACTGCTCTATTCGAGAACTCAACAAGTCAACAAGTCAAAGTGGTATTCGAGTTCTCAAAGAGTCAACAAGTCAAAGTTCCATTCGATATCTCAAGGACTCCGAAAGCTATTCGATATCTAAGGGATTCGACATGTCAAAATGCTCTATTCGACAACTCAAGGACTCCAGGAGAAAAGAGCTATTTGAGAAGTGATTCGATATGTCATATAACAGTATTCGAGAACTCAGAGTTATCGATCAAGTCAATCCTAGTTCTCGAATCACTTACTAGTCACTTCTCGAATACATTCTTGGAGATAAAATACTAAAGAAATTGTACAAGTCAGAAGCTCGCAACAAGCCAATGCACTTTATGGACCACAATCTGTAACGTGCTCTGGAAAGCCTACAAGGAAGCTTGGAGAGATATAGAAGAGACAAAGGGCTAAAGAAGTGGATCTGAACAGGGTTTGCAAAGTCAAATCTGTAACCGTTTGGACACTTACTCAAAAAGGATAGACAGACGAGAAAGTAATTTGTTCAGCTACCTTATTTGCAATAAGTAGGTTGTATCCATGTTCTATAAGGATACAGCCTCACTTCCTTAGTAGTTAACTTTTGAGGAGTCAAGTTTTTCATACATTGTAAGTCATATCTCTCTGAAAAAAACGAAGCTGAGAATACTATCATTTGTATTCACAGATTGTAGCAACCTTTATCTAATACAATATTAGATTAAAGTGATATCGTGTCTTGTGTTGTTTTTATCCGCACTCATAATCCTTGAACACACAAACACCTATCTTGCTACATAGACTCAAGAACAAGAAAAGTTCAAGAATACATTCACCCCCCCCCTCTGTATTCTTTTACTGTATTCAATACTCAACAGGTAGTAAAAAAAGAGTTAAGTTAGTTGAAAAGTGGGTAAAGTGGTGGGACCTATTAATATTTAATAATAGATTTGAGATAGTGGAAGGAAGTAGGGGTATAATAGTGTTTAAAGAAGTATAAAATAGAGAAATAGTGGGTGTAATAGTGAAAAGTAGTGTTAAAAATAGTAAGTATAATAGGTTCATTCTTTTTGGGACGTCCCAAAAAATAATAAGGTTCACATAAAATGGAACGGAGGGATTATAATTACTGTATATGTAAATATTTAATTAAAAATTAAATCAATGCCTTAAAACTTATTACTCCCTCCGTCCCACTTGATTCTTAACATTTGAAATAGTAATGTCCGACACGCATTTTAAGAAAATCATATTTCAAATCCTTTAAATAATATAAATAGATATTGAGAAAGATGGTAGAAGAAATAGTTTAAACTTTAAATTTAAGATCAATAATAATAAGATTCTTGGGTTAAACTATTATAATATGTTGCAACAACATATATCAAATATAACTTCAACTCAGCCGTACAAATCAATACAAGAAAATGAATTGTTACAGCAACCCTGTGCTGTTTCTCGAAAAAAGCCATGTTCCATCGTAAGACCTTGACTAACTTGTTTAAGCTTTCATTCACCTGAATACAAAAATAAAAACTTCATCATTATTCGTGTAAATTTAATTTATATATATACTTGATACGAAAGAAAAAAGGAACATAATTTATCTTGTCTAGATCTAAGGATGGGTGGAGGAAGGCGAACAATTATGTCACCTTTGTCACCTTGTCACTTTTGTAGCCAAGGGATTTGTCAACTTTGTAGACAAATGGAGGATGATTCATCAAAACCAAATTTTTTTTAGCACTTTCAAGATATGTTAGGGTAATTCTACTCAAGTAATCATTACTTCCTGCACGATTAAGATTAAGAGTCTAAGACCAATGTTTGCTATAACACCTCAAGGGATTCATAGATCTTGATTTTTATAACAATTCCGAGGTATTATTTTCTATTTTAAGTTTGGTACTATTAGTGTCAGGGTCGGCTTTCTTCTATCGGGTCAAATATTCTTCCGGGTCGGGTTTCTTCTCTAGGGTCAAATACTTTTCCGGGTCGGGTTTCTTCTCTAGGGTTTTACTTTTCGTTTTTAAGTTTTAACAGTCAAATGTTTTTTTTTACATTTTTTTTGACTTTATGGGCTTTGTAAGCCCAATTCCAATTTTTTACAGTTGTGAGATTGTGGCCTTTGTGAGCCCAACTCAACCTTGATTTTTGGTTAAACCGTGAGAGGAAACCCTACTCTTACTCTATATAAGTACTATCATTTCATTTCGTCTACCAAACTTTACTTCTGAAAACCATAAATTTTTAGATCCACAATGGCTGATTCTTTCTTGATTAAAGTAACCACTATTCTTACTCAGAAATGAATTCCCGGTTTACTTGTTTCACCTCCTAAAAACTTAATTGTTTTGTCTTTCATTGAAATCCCTTTATCTAACTCAAGCCATAGGTTTTATTCTAAAGCCAGTGAGGCAGCCAACAAAAAATTTGAGGATGAACGCCCTCCTTAACTTGATATTACAAGTTTCCGTTTGGTTTAAAAAAAAAAAAAATTTGCCCCTTCTACCTGGGCAATTGGATACTTCTTTCCGACCTGGAAATTTTCTGTGATGAAAGCAGACAAGTCCTTCGAACCACCAGCCATAAACGGTCGAGCCAACTCCAATACATTTACAAAGTACCTTGACTTAATTGTAAATTCCAAACGTTGTTAATGAATGTTTGACATACTCATAAAACCAAAAATGCTTCGCCCTTCCAGTTTCAGTTGGTCAAATCGTCTTCAATTCAGCTTTCTCAACAGCAGTCAACAGATTCAAATCCTAGAACAGAAAAAACATAGTACCATTGTTAGAATGCAAAGAACAATTATGGAATGACTTGTTCATTGAATGAACACTAGTTGCTAATATATAGCAGTTACAGAATAAGAAAGCTGAAACAAACACCCACGTTCTGACTAGAAACATGGTAACAAACCTCGACTAATTCAGATAAAGACTTCCTAGAGACTAGGACTTATTAGTCAACTAAACTAAGACTTATTAATCAACTAAACCTTATCAAACTCTCCCATATACATAATTTGTTAGTTTGTAAATGAAACGGTAATGTTTTCATTTTTTTTTCAGTTATCATATTATTTCTATAAATAATAGTGCAAGCTGAATAAAATTCAGTCCTCATTAAATATGTATTTCATACTTCTTTATGTATATCTATAATTTTCAGCATATATATAGCATCTTTATATATTATATAAAGAGATTACGGAGCCTGAGATATAAGTAAGTTCCCTGAGATACTTATTTTTTATATGTAAAAATGGGATGGGCATTTTAGTAAATTCATAATTTTTTAATTAGCCCAACGGGCCCAGTAAAATTTAAAGTTATTTTATATGTATCTTAGGAAAAGTTTCCTGAGATCTATCTCAGGATCCTTTTTCCCTTATATAAATAATCAATATTTTTGTTTATGCAGATTACTTCTAAAATTTATTTTATTTATAACATAATATGTGTGGAGAGCATTCAATTTTTCAATATGGTGCATTTAAAAATTTAACCAAAATAGCTAGCTAGCATTCGTATTCATTAGTGAAGACTGAAGAGATTTATTACTTAAGTGAGTAGGGAGGGCATTGTTAGTATTGTAAGTTTATTAAGATGATGATTTTATTTTTGCAATTGAGATTTTTGAGTTTACAAATATTTTAGTTTCAAATATATTATTTATAAATTTATATTTAATCTATCCCAGTTTATTCACAGTTTACTTTTTTTTCAATATTTCTCTCAAAATATTATTTGGTCCATCACTTAACTCGTAACTTTTCCATTAACTTTAAAATCGTACATATGCACGGGTATTATCTACGGGTATTATCTAGTTACTTCCAAGCTTATAAGATTTATTCCAAAAAAAAAACTATAGAATTTCTATAAGAATCTTGCAAAAACTGTAGTAATTTTACCTGTACGGCTGTACCTCTAACTCTATTTCATGCATATGCAAACTTTTGAACGTCAGTTACCCGTATGGTTAGATGATATCATTAGCTAATTTGTGCAGGTTATGTTTGATAATTAGCACAGAGAAAATTGAACTTTTGAAGGCCTTGGTCATTAGTAACAAAGATGTAGCTCTACCCAACTACACTCAGGTTACTTCTGGTTTTTTTACACGTAATTTAAAATTATAAACAAAAAGTTAAAAATTATATATTTTGGAACGGAGGGAGTACGAAAGTAAGTCCATCAAAGCAGTGTAAAACCACTGCTTCACGATATATACAAAAATATCATAGCTGAAAACAAATAGACTAATATCCATGTGTTGCACAATGAATATTCACAGAGAATGCATCTGTTGTGGGGAGACAACGACAAGGTTTTGAACTCGGAAGTTGCTCAGGACATTAAGAAGTACCTTAATTATGCAAACACCTCATGCAATGTGATTACACTAACTAATATACAAACATCATGAATCGGTTATTCAAATATCATGATCATTATAAGTTACAATTGCAGTAAATTAGGAGACAAGGCAAGTCATGAATACATAAAGAGGGCCGGGCATCTAGCGCCAGTCATCAGCTTAGCGCCAGTCATCAGCTTAAGGCGTTTTAGTATTAATTTAGTTATGAAGGTCGACTAGCTCCCAGCAAAGCTCATCGAGTTTATGTAATCTGAACTTTTCATTTTATGCAAGTATTGGCCCTTTATATCACAATTTGGAGTAAAACACCTCCATCCTTGTAGCTAAAACGGAACAATTGATATATATATATATATAAATGCTTATGAACTTTAATCAAGGTGAGAGACCCAAAGAAGCAAATAAGACCTAACTAAAGCTAGATTTTCTTAAACAAGATTGATATAACTGTTGGAAAATGTTTTTAGCATGGGACGGTTTCATTTGTCTAAACTGGTGTGCTGCAGAATGCCATCTTAGACTATAAGGAGTAAAATTCATTATTTTAATGTCCCTCCTTGCCTATAAAAACAAACCGGTTGTATCATTTGTTGAGGGAAGAGACAGGAAAAGCTTGAAACTCTCTGATATAGCTCTCTAAATATTTGAGTGATTGATCCCTCTGAAATTCTCAAAATACCTCACATTAAATATTTAGAAATTGTGTTCGGGTTTTATTTGGCGAACTGAGGTGATAGTCGCTGTTGCTTGTTCACTGTCTGTGCTGTGCTCAAGCTGTGCTGTTTTATCCTGGAAGGGAAATTGCAAGAACCATCACAGTAAGTGGGGCAATTATTTCTTCAAGAACAGTTAATTTCTCTCGAGAAATTAGCGACTCAGCTGTGGTTATGGTCGGTTAATCCGCCTAATATAAAATTGAATATATAATGGTCGGTTAATCCGCCTACTATAGTGTTTTGTTTTATGGTCGGTTAATCCGCCTATTTTAAGGGTTTTTTGTTTATGGTCGGTTAATCCGCCTACTAAACGGGAAAAAGAACTCGTGGAAAGCAACTTGGAAAGCTTCATAAAAGCTAAGAATTTCTTTCCTTTAATATTAAATTCTCTGCTCCTTTGTCACTGAATATATATATTTGTTTTGCCTTCACTATTGTTTGCTATCGGTTTCGTTATAATTGTTCTTGATTTGCAATATATAATATTGATATAACTGCCTTATTTGTGAATTTTTCCCAACAATCTTGAAGAAATAAATTTGTTATATCTGTAATTATATATAATTAAGATGGCGAACGAAAACCCCTCCGCAACCATTGCTCCTACCGTTGTTGTACCTATCGTTGACTGGACCACGTACCGATTCCCACAGGCCATTGATCTCTCGGGTATGCCTGAGAAGTTCAGTGGTGGTGCCGGTTTTACACGCTGGCAAAAGAAGATGAAACTGTGGTTATCGGTAAAGGGTCTATGGCCGGTGATACAATATAATCCTCCAGTTATTGAGCAAGCCAAACCTGAAACAGCTGAAGCTTATGCAAAGTGGGCTGAAAAGGATGGAGTGGCTAGGGCTGCTATTTTGGCGGCATTGGCGAACACTCTATTTGATGTTTACTCATCAGATGCCTACAATGCTAAGTTGCTGTGGGAAAAACTTGATCAGACACATAATACAGATTCTCAAGGACTTGAGAAGTATTCTGTGGCTAAATACTTAGAGTTTAAACTGGTGGATACTAAGTCCATAACTGAGCAGGTGCACGAGTTTGATAATATTGTCCATGCATTGAAGGAGTCCGGCATGGATCTTCCTGAAAAGTTTCAAGTCATGTCTGTGATTGAAAAGCTCCCTAAGTCTTGGGAAGAGTTCGCTCTCTCCCTGAAAAGACAGAAAGGATAGATCACTTGGACTAACTTGATGTTGGACATCTCTGTTAATGAGCAACACAAGTCCAAACAGGGACATGTGATGCCAACTGAAGCAAGTGGTAGTATGGTTAATGTAGTGACTGTAGGTCAGAAACGTAAATTTAACAAGAAGGTTGTAAATAAAACCAATGATAAGAACAAGGCTAAGAAACCAAAGGCAAACAAACCGTGTTGGTCTTGTGGACAGGTTGGTCATTGGAGCAAGGAATGTCCAAATAAGAAAGCGAAGAAATCTGAGATGGTTGCTCAGGCAAACACTGTGTCTGGAGCTGGAATCATCGTTGAACCTATGGCTAACATGGTTATTGGTGAAGCAACAGCTTCTGTATCCAATGACGGGTATGTTACCTATAAGCCTGTATTATTATCCATTTATCTGTCTCATGAATGGTTGGTTGATACTGGAGCTAATGTGCACATTTGTGCTGATAAAACTCTATTCGTATCTTATCAACAGATTCACGGGGGGTCAGTGACGATGGGGAATGCTAGTGCTGCACAAGTACATGGAATAGGAAACGTGGACTTGAAGTTTACTTCTGGGCGTATTCTATCTTTGTCAAGAGTGCATCATGTTCCCGATATTCGTAGAAATATAATAAGTGGATCATGTCTAGTTAAGGATGGTTTTGAGCTTTCGTTAAAATGTAATAAAGTTGTTATTACACATACTGGAGTGTTTTTTGGCAAAGGATATTTATCTGATGGTTTGTTTGTAATTAATGTGGAACCATTTCATTATGGTTTAGTTACTGATAATATTTCACCTTCTGTTAATTTTGTTGAATCATCTAGTTTATGGCATGCTCGTCTTGGTCATTTAAACTTTGGTGCACTAAATAATATGATGAATTTAGAGTTGATTCCAAAGCATGCTATTGATAAGAAAACTAAATGTCAAGTATGTGTGTCTGCTAAACAAATAAGGAAACCTTTTCAAAATGTTGTTAGGGATTCAGAAATATTAGATTTAGTACACACTGACATTTGTGAGTTTAATGGCATAATGACTAAAGAAAATAAAAGATATTTCATTACCTTTATAGATGATTGTAGTAGATATTGTTATGTTTATTTAATTAGACATAAAGATGAAGCACTTGAAAAATTTATTGAGTATAAAACTGAAGCTGAGAAACAAACTAGTAAAGTACTTAAAAGATTGAGATCTGATAGAGGTGGTGAGTATACGAGTAACTCATTTGATGAATTTTGTAAAAACAATGGTATAATTCATGAGGTAACTCCACCATACACACCTGAATCTAATGGGGTCGCTGAACGAAAGAACAGAACTTTTGCAGATATGGTCAATAGTATGCTTCTTAATTCTGGACTGCCAAAGTACATGTGGGGAGAGGCTCTGAATACGGCTTGCCATATTCTGAACAGAGTTCCTCTGAAGCACATGGAAACGAGCCCGTATGAATTATGGAAAAGTAGGAAAACTAGTTTGAAATATCTTCGAGTGTGGGGGTGCCTTGCAAAGGTGCTTGTCCCTGAACACAAGAGGAAGAAACTAGGACCGAAGACCATTGATGCTATTTTTCTGGGCTATGGTGAAAACACAACAGCTATGAGGTTTTTAGTAATAAAATCTGACATAGATGGTATTGTGTCAAATACTATAGTTGAACTTCGTGATGCAACTTTCTTTGAGGATGTATTTCCTATGAAGGAAGGTATACCTCAAAGTATTTCTTATGATGATCCTACCCACACATCTAGTTCTATTCCCGATCATGTGGATAAGATGACAAATGTGGGGGAAGACGATCCTATACATGAACCTAGAAGGAGCAAACGCACTAAGATTGTCAAGGATTTTGGAAGTGATTTTGTCACTTGCAATGTCGAGGATGAACTTTTAACTTTCCGTAGTGTTATGGATTCATCTGAATCAAGGCATTGGAAAGGCGCTGTTAAAAGTGAAATTGATTCTATTATCTCTAACGGGACATGGGAATTAGTTGATCTTCCTCCTGGGTCTACTACTATAGGATGTAAATGGATCTTCAAAAGGAAAATGAAACCAGATGGATCAATTGATAAGTATAAAGCTAGATTGGTAGCCAAGGGGTTTAGGCAAAGAGAAGGTATTGATTATTTTGATACTTACTCTCCAGTTGCCAGAATGACAACAATCAGAATGCTTGTAGCATTGGCTTCCGTACATGGTCTTATCATCCATCAAATGGATGTAAAGACGGCTTTTCTTCATGGTGAACTTGAAGAAGAGATTTATATGGATCAGCCTGAGGGATTTATTGCTTTTGGTAATGAAAGGAAAGTTTGTAAACTAATTAAATCTATCTATAGCTTGAAACAAGCTCCTAGAGACTGGCATAAGAAGTTTGATGAAACTATTTTGGCTTTTGAGTTTATTATCAATGAAAGTGACAAGTGTGTCTACTACAAAGTTAGAGGAAATGAATGTATTATCTTGTGTCTATATGTTGATGATATTTTGTTGTTTGGAACCAATATTGAGATTATTAACGAGACAAAAAGGTTCTTGAAAAGTCATTTTGAAATGAAAGATATGGGTGCTGCAAGTGTGATTCTTGGTATTAAGCTGACAGAGTCAGTTGATGGAATAACCATGACACAATCTCATTATATAGAGAAATCTATACTTGAGAAATATGGTTATTCAAAATGTAGAATCGCTAGCACTCCATATGATTCAAAAGTTGCACTTGTCAAGAATAAGTCAGGAGTTCCTGTGTCTCAGTTAAGGTATTCTCAGATTATTGGAAGTTTGCACTATCTTGCTAACTGTACTAGACCAGATATTTCATATTCTGTGTCTAAGTTGGCTAGATATACAAGTTGTCCAAACAAGTCTCACTGGGAAGCATTGGATAGAGTTCTTAGATATCTAAAAGGTACTATATCCCTAGGTTTGCATTTTAGGAGATTTCCTGGTGTAATTGAAGGGTATAGTGATGCAAGTTGGATAGCTAAGAAATCTGGTACCAATGGAGTCACAGGATATGTGTTTACACTAGCCGATGGAGCAATATCCTGGAAGTCGTCCAAACAGACGATAATAACTCGGTCTACATTTGAGGCTGAGTTGTGTGCTTTAGATGCCACGGGGACGGAGGCTGAATGGTTACATGGAATTATGTCTGTAATACCTGTAGTAAGCAGACCGCTTCCAGCTTTTGCTGTTTATTGTGATAGCCGTACAACTATCGACAAGATAAACAGTAAAAAGTATAACGCTAAAACCAAGAGACATATCCAAGTTAGACTTAAGTCTATAAGGGGTTTAGTGTCTGACAGGGTCATTGCAATTGAGTTCATTGGTACTCAAGATAACATAGCAGATCCTTTGACTAAAGGACTTGATCACGTGGTTGTTCTTAAGTCGAGGTTGGGGATGGGACTGATAGCCCAACATGATTCATCTACGGCAGGAACCCAATACATCTGAGAGGAGATCCCTTGAAGTGTATTCAATGTGGTAATAACAAGTCGTAAGGGTGAATTGGTAGTACCTTTATCTATAGATTGATACTTATGTATCTGGAGTCTATCCCCTGGAAACCTCTAAGGTACTGATACTGCTAGTATAGCAAGAGTTTTAAACTCTGAATGGGGTCAAGTCTTTATGACGAGATGATAGCAGAACATCTCTTGAGATGCCCAGCTAAGCGAATGTTATTGTGTGGTCGCAATTAGAGGAAAGGGTTATTCCTTGAAGTATTCGACGAACAGGATCGAGACATGACCATTAACGTCTCAAAGCCGTAGATTATCACCATAGCCTTTGACATGTCGTCGTCTATGGAGTGTGATTACATCAAACGGATAACGATTCAAGGTGAAATATTCCATCCTATCCGGTAGTCATCGAAGTAGGGGAATTAGGAGCAGTTCAAACCTTGATCGGTACTGACTCTGAAAAACATGTCATGTTAAATCCGATATACAATTCTGATATGGATTTGTGGGGGATTGTTGGAAAATGTTTTTAGCATGGGACGGTTTCATTTGTCTAAACTGGTGTGCTGCAGAATGCCATCTTAGACTATAAGGAGTAAAATTCATTATTTTAATGTCCCTCCTTGCCTATAAAAACAAACCGGTTGTATCATTTGTTGAGGGAAGAGACAGGAAAAGCTTGAAACTCTCTGATATAGCTCTCTAAATATTTGAGTGATTGATCCCTCTGAAATTCTCAAAATACCTCACATTAAATATTTAGAAATTGTGTTCGGGTTTTATTTGGCGAACTGAGGTGATAGTCGCTGTTGCTTGTTCACTGTCTGTGCTGTGCTCAAGCTGTGCTGTTTTATCCTGGAAGGGAAATTGCAAGAACCATCACAGTAAGTGGGGCAATTATTTCTTCAAGAACAGTTAATTTCTCTCGAGAAATTAGCGACTCAGCTGTGGTTATGGTCGGTTAATCCGCCTAATATAAAATTGAATATATAATGGTCGGTTAATCCGCCTACTATAGTGTTTTGTTTTATGGTCGGTTAATCCGCCTATTTTAAGGGTTTTTTGTTTATGGTCGGTTAATCCGCCTACTAAACGGGAAAAAGAACTCGTGGAAAGCAACTTGGAAAGCTTCATAAAAGCTAAGAATTTCTTTCCTTTAATATTAAATTCTCTGCTCCTTTGTCACTGAATATATATATTTGTTTTGCCTTCACTATTGTTTGCTATCGGTTTCGTTATAATTGTTCTTGATTTGCAATATATAATATTGATATAACTGCCTTATTTGTGAATTTTTCCCAACAATAACATGCATAATACATTACATTTATATGATCACATACAGGTTCTCGTAAAAGGAAGCTAGCTAGATAGATATATAGTAGAGATAGATAGAGGAACAGGCGGACAGACTTGGAACTAGAATTGAAGCAGTAACTTGTAGAGCTTGCCCTTGAACTTTCACTGCAACCTCAGATACTTCAAAAGCCTAGAAATTAAAGCACAACTACGAATCAATTATGCAATGAGTATATAAATAAAATTACACAAGCATAATGGTACGTAATATTTCCTTATTCCTATAACCTACTCATATTTCCCATGATTTCCTGACTTTAATCTGTCATAGAGTTCTTATTTTCTGTTATAATGCATGAAACTAGAATTAAAGAAAAGAAAAACAAACTTACAAAAGAAAAAATAGACATGCAGATGAGTTGGGATATATAGGGCTTTATGATTACCTCTTTTCTTCTTCTTCATCAACTGTAGATATGTTAGTGTTCTTGTAACTAGGGATAGGGACATGGCCCGATTCGATACGACGGAGATCTTGAAGAAGAATCTCGTAATGTGCCCTCACTTCTTCCGCAGTTTTGCCACCACCAATTGCTTCAGCTATGTTTTGCCACCGCTCAGGCGTGTCTTTGTCGAACTGAGCAAGTGCCTTCTCAAAGGCTTTGTTTTCATCTGTAGTCCATGTTGAAAGACTGTCTCTTAGAGAGCTCGAAGCCATAGTTGAAGAAATATTACTTGACAATTTATGTTTTTGTCAAATTAAGAGTTGACGATCAAGTATTAGCCAAATAGGCAAAATCAAACACATGCACCTGATATGGTATATACCGGGAAAAAGTTGTCAAGTCATCCTTTAAAAAATAATATGCACAAAGTGTATTATTGTGACAGAAAAATAATTGAAGTGGGTGATTTGGCAACTCGGCCACCGCAAAGTGAAGTAGAAGAAGAGGGGAAGGCCAGAGAATAACATGGAGCTTGTCAGCTTGCTCTCTGTTTTCTGTATTAATATCTTCTGCAGCTACTCCGCGCGCACTTGCGTGTACTAATAAAAATTGTAGAGCAAATGTGTGCATTTAAAATCAAAGCCAACTTAACTCAATTGTAAGGTTGAACATGCATTCCCAGCTCTTTTGATATTAGGAACATCACTACAAGTAGATATTGGGTCTCACATACGATTATTATAGCATAGTATAACACAACGGTAAATTAACGAAATTAGGATTTATGATGTGAATGCAGGACGAGTATCATTTATCACGTTTGTCGCAATATCTTGTGTTACAATAATCATATGTTGTGGACCATTTTCCTTCGATAATAGTACATATTAACAAGTAATATTAATACTACTCCGACATTCAATACCTGATAATATATGTACATATAACTAATAATGCTAATCGACATTCGGCCAATTCAATAGATATTTCCTAGTAACATAGATATTAAAATGCATATATCATCAAATATCAACCTGATTCATCTGTCATTTTTTTTCTGCTTCAGAAGACTTCTTAGCTAGCTGTAGTCTGCATGGTATTGTTGAGTTTAGTGTTCTGCCTGTGACATATATAAAATATATAGTGTGAACAACAAAAGCAACATGGTTGATCATGTTCAAAAGAGTAACCAAAGTCCAAAAAGTAGCATTGTATTTTGGTTGCAGATTTGCAGTTGCAACTGAGCAGAGCATGATTTAACTATTTATATATTCGTTTTCAGGACTTTGAAATTGGGATACTTTTGGAATATTTTCCAAAAACAACGTTTTCATTAATGTCCTGAACAACGTTCCAAAAACATTTTGTCTGCCTCCCTACTGACACACATATGCATACTTCATCATGCAATTCCCTTTCTTCACTTACGGAGTATTATATTACTAGCTGTAAATCGCCTCTCTGGAGTCTTCAAGAGCTATCTTCTGAATACAAAATATCTGGTTAATTCTTTGTTTCATTTATTAATAGGGAATATATCTAGTAATTCTTTGTTAAATTTATTAATAGGGAATATTAAATGTGTGCTATATAATGATTTTATAAAAGTTTATTGAACTGCAAGGAGTTAAACTCCAATGGGATTAGTTATATTGTTAGTTATATTTTAAAATAATTAGCTTTATTAATAAATATAAAAAAAATTAAATAAGATTGATGATGTGTCATGATATGAGTGGATAATGTGGATTTTAGATATTATCTATAATTTATAGACATTGGCCAAATATAGAAGATGTGAAACCCATTATCTAAAAATTTACCTAACAGTGTGCATGGTTGGAGGAAAAAAAAATAGCTATTAGCTAAAAACACTGTCATGTCACTATTATAGCTAACAGATTGTTAGAGCATCTCCAACGGGAATAGCTAAAATTGGTTGGCTAAATTGGACCTGTAGGACATTATGTAAAATTTGTTGAATCTGTAAGACATTTTACTTCAATGGTATTAGCTATATTGGTTGGCTATATTTTAAAAATATTATGTTATTAATAATTTAGGTTGTTATAAATAGAATATATCACTTCAATATGGTAATGAATGATGTGGAATCTTCTTACAGATTTCTTACAGCTATATAGAGGTTCGACAAATATAGCCAACCTGTAGAAATTATCTAAAATTATAGCTAACAGCTTTGACCCATTGGAGTTCAATTTTTTTTAGATAATCTCTATAATTTTTATTTATGGTATCTTTTATCTAATTTTAACTAAGGATTTGTTGTGGTTGGAGATGCTCTTAGTCTTGGAGATGCTCTAACAAATGTTTGTTGTAACATGCTTGTCGCTATTTTAAAATGCGATAAGGCGAAATAGACTAAGGCCTCATTTGTTAACAACTGGACGGAATTGAATGGGCCTTTTTAGTGGACGACACCTTCAAATAAGCTGTTTGTTAATAACTTTTTTTTACTGGACGAGTCAAAATTTCACTGAACCATACCTACTAAAAATTTTATCCGGACCATCCAAAACATATTTATGATACAAATTAGAACAGAGGATGGTGTTCCTCAAAACCTTAACTATTTATTTATTCGTAATATTTTCGTAGACGTCAAAAATATTACTAATAAAGCTATTTTAATTAATTTTTAGCATAAATAATAATACATAATTAGATTTATATTTTAAATTGCATTAATTGTTGCTCTACTTATTTTAATATATAATATTTGTTTTTTTGAAACCAATATGTAATATTTTTCAAACATTACATATTCATTTTAAATATGTTATGTATTCTCTTAGTTCTCCTTACTCCTCCCAATTTTTTACAATTGGGTTGGACGTTAAGAAATGTAAAAAAAATAGCAGAAAGTGAGTAAATTACAAGTTCAATCATTATTTAAGTGATAGATTAGAAAGATGGAGATAAGTAGCGGATCCATTTTTATTTTTAAATTATTAATATTTCATTATTTATGGAAAGTCTTAATAAATATAAAGAATTGGAAAGAAGATTTAAAAAGGAAACATGTAAAGAATTGGGAGGAGTGGAAGTGGTAAATTATAATAATAAAATTATATTTTTTACTCTTTACGGTGATTCAGAAAAATATTTTACCAAATGATTTTAATCATTCAGCAATCAGATATATTATTCATCCAGATTTTTGAACAATTCAGAAAAAATCGTTCAAATTTAAAAAATGAGGCCTAAACCCTTAAGATTAGGTAAAAATAACTACAACCCCTTCAAAAACAGTTCAAAAACAATATAATACTAGCGTAAATGCCCGTGCGAGGCACGGGCACTGGACCAATTTTTCATTCGAAATTGTATATATTGAAATAATTTTGTAAATAAAAATATGATAATTAAAAATATGATAAACGATAAGATTTTGACTTGTCAAACGTTTTTAGGGTGAAAAACCAAAATGCCTTCAATTTAATTCCAATCGCCCAAAATGCATGCAGATCCGCCCAAAATACCCACGAAATACGCATTTAGGTCATGTGTTGGGGGTATACGCATTTCCCAAATACGTGGAGCGTGTAAATTGAAAATCTGCACTGGTGAAAGTAGCTGAAATACACAATTGTAACATAGGTATTGTGAAATACGTATCTTCAAGATGCGTATTGCAATTACTGTTCATCTTCTACAACTCGTTGCGCTGGAGCTTTTTTTTCGTCAAAAATTCGACGAATCTGTTCACCACCATCCAAGCTTCTTTCAATAACATACCATCCATCATTCGAATCGTATTCCCCCCCCCCCCTTCTACAACCCTATATCCCCAAAATAAATCCTTTTTTTTCGATTCATTTTTCGAGCAGCCTATACACGTCCTTACAGGGCCGAAAATCAAGAAATAAAGATGGCAAAAGGGAGAGGGGTGTCTGGTCATCATTTTTATGTGCTCCGATTTGGTAGAGGTTGCCGAAGGGTGGCGAACGAAGGAAGGGGACGGTGGAGGCGATTTTGAGCTCCACTGAGACGACGACTGATTTATGAGGTAACGTCATTACGCATTCCACAGATGCGCAACCCTCGAAACGCATTTCCTAAATGTGTATCCCACTATACGCATGAACACCATGCGTTTGTGGGTAAAAAAGATGGGCGGGGACTTCAATATAGGCATTTTGGGCAGCTTCTACACAAAAGTAGTGTAGTTTGGTCATTTTTTTCATGTGTTTTTATAGTTATTTTGTAATATTGTATGCCAGTTTTTTAAACCAAATATTTTATATTTTTTCTTAGATTTCATAAAATTAATTTGGATAAATATTCATACGATAATAATCACATGAATACTTATGATTGTTAAATTATTAATTTAGTTTTCAATTGCGTGAAATGAATTTATCAAATTGAACATTTGAGTATAATATAAATTATTATCTTAGTAAAATTATCTGTATGTAATAGAGGCATATGTAAACTCATTAATTTTGTTGTAAAAAATTTGATCGTATATGTAAGACTATATTTTGAGACATAACAAAATCTCTTAATATTGAGTAAAAGTCATCCTTATGCTTGTCTCAATCATTTTTTCTAAACATATACATTTATACATTTTTAAACTTAAATGTTTAGTTTTAGTCTAATGTTATTACACAATACAGAAGTTCAATAAAATGGGTAAATTGAAATATTTTTTATATTAAAATTTTGAATTATTTTTTAAATTAATTATAATTTTTTCAAAATATTTATATCGATGTAAATATGACAACCTTAATGACCTGTGCATGTACATGAATTCTAAAATCAATTGATCAATATATTATATAAAAATTAAAATGTACCATAATTTATAGCCGAGTTATAATCTAATTAATCGTTTTAAATAATTATTGTAATATTTAATATATCTTTTTTGATTTAATTTGCATGCCAATTATAGTATTTATTTATATATCACATAGAACATAGTTTTAAAATTTTCATCTTTTTAACATAATTTTAATTATTTTTCGTATATATTTAAATATTTATATGACTCACATATTTAAATCGTTGAAAGTTTAAATGATTGGTCGACCAAAACCCTCAAATATGACTCAAATATTCATAATTTTAAATACCTAAAAAGTTATGTGATGCAATTATTTTTTTTTTGATTTGATAAATAAAATTTACATATTTTTTAAAATTAACTCCTATTTGTTATGTAAATAATTTAATATCTACAAAGATACGAATGTAAATAATTTTTTTTCTTTTTGGACTCGGTTGCATTATGAATAATCTAATTTTTTTTCCTATATTAATTATTTAAAATGGTAAAAAAGAATTGTGGAGTATGTTCAATCGATTAAAATATTTTTTATAACCTTTTCTGTCTAATATTCTAGAAATAATATGAACCAACATTCATTTACTCAAAAAAAAAAGAGGACGAGACAAAAAGAAAAGAGAGGTGATTTATCGTATATGATTTTTAAACAAAACTCAAAATCAACCATAGCATAATTGGTTAAGGCATGAGTTTGGGAGTTAAAGGATAGTGGTTCAAATCCCAATACAAACACAATTTCCTTATTTTTCACACAATTATCAAAAGATGGCATTTTTGTGATTTTTTAAAAAGCAGGGATAAAATCGTAAATTCACACCCATTAAAATGGCAATTTTTGCCCTTGTGTTGAAGTTTAATATATAGTAATAGATTTTGTTGTAACATACTTACAGTTGTTTTAAAATGCAATAAAAGTAACTAAGCCGTTATATTCATATTAATTAAAAAAACATTATGATATCTTATCGTGATTAATACTTGCGGTAAATACTAGGTTGCAGTTTACCGGGATCATTTATTTATTCAATCATTTATCATAGGAAATTCCAAATAAAAACATCAATCATATGAAAAAGGAGCAAATATATGAACATGTTTGATCTCTAAATTTGACGAAACAACTTACAATTAGGCCTGGTGTAAATGTACATCTAATACAAATGTAAAGTGGCACCTGCCACTGATGTGGGTTCATCAAATTGGGCCGCCCAGTTCCTCTAAAATGTATGCCCCTTCTTGTTATAATTCTTCACTTTAATGGACAATAGTCGAAACTAAGGAAATGTTGGCCCGTTATGATTTCTTCTACGAATGCAACTACTGAGTTGGAAATACTCCAGTGGCCCATTTTCTCAGTACACTTTAATTTCTTCTTCGAAAAAGTTAACACCACTAAAAAACTATTTTTTAAAGTTCTTTTTATTTTCATTAACTTTTTTATCTGAAAAGTAGGTACTAATACACCTTTAGGTATATGCCCTTAATTATTTACAAATCAATACTAATACTAAATCCTGGATACAAATAATGTTATGTCATGCTGACATCATAATTAATTCAAAAAATATAAAAGGCCGCTACCTTCCAAAGAAACCCTAAACCATCCTTTCTATCGCTTTGACGTTTTGTTTTCTGCTGCGGTGATATTTTCTCCTCCTCCTTTTCCCATGAATAAACAGATTTGAAATTACCATAACCATAATCGATCATCAAATCATGGAATTTGTGCGTGATGAGATTTCTCTCAATCAAAATCAACCATATCATGAAGTTATTATTGATGGAAGTGTATCTCAGGTATTCATTATCGATGTGAATATTAATCGTCATCATTGTCTTCTTCTAACAATTGCTTTGATTCAGATTAAACCTTTGTCTGGTAAAAAACGTGGGAGACCTAAAAAAGAATATCATGGAGTTCCATCAGTGGTATTGATTATAGATATGTATTCAATTGTCTATATTTCATTTGTTTGTTAGAGGTGTAAATAATTCTATGGAGGTAGTATTTCAAAATATATATTTTTTCGCAGGTGAATGGTTCCGGTAGTCAGATTCTTATTTCGAGTTCTTCGTCTGGACTTCATCTCAATCACAATCAACCATTTAATCAAGTTAATATTGATGGAAGTGTATTTCAGTTATTTGATTGTTGATGTGAATATTAATCGTCTTCATTGTGGTCTTCTAACAATTCCTTTTATTCAGATTAAACCTTCGTCTGGTGTTGCAAAAAAACGTGGGAGACCTAAAAAAGAAAATCATGGAGTTGCATCTGTGGTATTTATTAGAGATATGTATTGCATTGTCTCCGTTTAATATTTTTGTTAAGTACGTGAATAAACCTATGGAAGTACTGTGTTAGTATCTAATTTTCGCAGGTGAATGGTTGTCGTAATCAGATTCTTAGTCCGAGCTCCACGTCTGTACTTTCTAGAAAACCTGGGAGACCTATACAGTACTCCGTCCAAGAAAATTCAATTGATAATATTGCATCAAGTAAGTTTTTTGCATAGCAGGTAAAGATTGTTATGCTAACCGATGAAAATTAATCTTTCTAATTTCGTATCTATTTAGGGATAATGCATGCTTCCGCTCAAGTTCAACATAGGTAAAAAAATTGATGCAACTACATTTTGTTATATTATTTTCATTGATTTAAAAATGTTAAATCTTCTCTTTGTATTTAACAGTGATCTTGCTTATTTCACTCCTGATGTCACATCTGATTTTGGTCGTACAATCTCTGAAGGACAGACTCCATCAATACTTGCAGACATTACAAATATACATGGTATGTGTTGTTTTATGATTTAAAATTGAACATTCAATTTTATGATGTTGTGTTGTTTGAAAAGTTAAATAGTTAGGGCCATTAATATCAAATATAACAAAAAAGTCTGCAAATTATGATACAAATTTGCTCTGTTGTGTTTACAGGTATAAAAGAACCTGTAAAACGAGGTAGACCTTTGAAAAATAAAGATGTGATGACTGTGTCGGAAAACTTATCTTCTAAAGGAAAAAGGTTTATTCAAAAACCTTACATGAAACATTCACCTCATCGCATCACATTAAATCTCAGCTGACAATGAATACACTATTGCTCAGTTGCCTGACAGATCTACAAATACGATCAAATCTTGGAGAGACTAAAAATCTTCGAAAACATATTTGCAAAATAATTTGACACCTGAGATTGGTGGTACAGTTTTTGAAGGACATAGTCGAATCATTCTTGGAGACATCACAAATGGATATGGTATGTCTTTTGGTTAGGATATTATTCAATCTTAAGCGAGTCAATAATATCCTAACCAATCAATCAATGAACATGCATTTCCAATAATTCCCACTAATTGTTTTCTATTTGCAGCTACGAACGGAGCTACAAATCTTGGAGAGAATACGAATCTTGGAAAACATATTTGCAAATGTAGTTTGACACCTGAGTGTGGTGGGACAAATGGATATGGTATGTCTTTTGATGCAGATATTGTACGATCCTAAGTCAGTCTACCTATAATGCATTTTAAGCCTTCAATATTTCTATGTTATGATTTATGAAAAGGTAAATAGTTAACACCATTAATCTTCGTACTTTACATTTTAAATTTTGATTTCCAATGTTAATCTATTTGTAGGTATGAACGAACCTGTAAAACGTGGTAGACCTTTCAAAGATAAGGAAATTTTGGCTGTGACTGATAATTTGTCCTCTAAATTGAAAAGGTTTTTTTTCTTACATAACAATAAACAGCAAATATGTTACATCACAAATATTCTAGATATACTAACATGTACCTATTTTTCAGTTGCCTGACAGATTTACAAATACGATCAAATTTTGGAAAGACGAAGAATGTTCATGGTATGAAAGAATGATGTACAATTGTGTAGTAACTGAAATTCCATAATTTGTCATGGTTACATAATCATATACTTATATGATTCATTTGTTATAGGTAAACGGAAAGTATATATTAGACCTCGGGATTTGGAAAAAGTATTTGCACAGCATTCTAAGGAAATTGGTAATATCAGCCAAAATATATCCAATCTAGACTTATTCAGTCTTACTTTATTTAATATGTTTATTAATATTGATATGTGATCTGCAGGTTCCTCCAAAACAGCAATGCAAGAAGCAATTCAAGATCATGGGATACAGGACTTGGATACAGATTTAAGTCCAGATGATGCATTGACAAATCATAGTGATGCAGTTCAAGACTTTGAAAATTTTGGTATATTATAGTTTTCCTTTTTTTTAAAGCAAAATTAAGATTTGATAAACATTTGTTAATTTTTTTGATTATTAAAAGTATAAACTATACAAAACAGATGACAATGACGTATATAATTCTAATGGAAAGGATGAAAATTCTGAAGATGACTTATCGTCTTCTGATATATACCTTGATTTGGAAGACAACGATGATGGCATCCGACAAAATACAAATGGATCTTTTCATTTTTTTGGAGCTGATAGTATAAATCTCAAAGATCTGCCACCATGTCCTGAATATATCAGTCTTGGTCCTCCTTCAAAGCAGTGTAAATTTTGTGGAGCAATCATGTGGAATGAAGAACGCGTTAATAAGAGGGTTAAAAATGGTGATCCTTTATTTTCAATATGTTGTTGCAAAGGGCAAGTAAGTTTGCCAAAAGTACAGGCTGTTCCACAATATTTGTCAGAGTTGTACTCTGATCCAGTAAGGGGTCCACCATTCTTGCAAAATATACGTGTCTACAATTCAATGGTTTGTATGACCTCTAATGGTGGTAAGATTGATCATTCAATAAACAGGTCAAGAGGACCTTATGTTTATAAAATTCTTGGTCTTCATTATCACCAGTATGGAAGTTTAATGCCTGATGATGACAAGACTCCTAAATTTTGCCAGCTTTATATATATGACACTCAAAATGAAGTCAATAATAGAATGAGGGCTGTGAACAAAGATAATGTCAATGCTGTTGATGCAGATGTTTTGAAAGGATTACTTGATATGTTAGATCAGATAAATCCATTGGTTAAAAAATTTCGTATGGCCAGAGATCGTTTTGAGAAAGATAACATTGTTGATTTGAAGATTGTTATGAAAGTTTCCAGGACAGAAAGTGGACGTGAAAATAACGTGACTGATGGTGATGAAGTGGCTGCGCTAATTGTTGGAGAACCTGGATACACATGTGGTAAGCGCGATATTCTCATACAAAATAAGATGGATCATTTAGAAAGAATTAGTGATGTGCATCCATTGATGATGCCACTACAATATCCAGTGTTGTTTCCACGTGGTGAAGATGGTTTCCATGAAAAAATCAAGTACTCGGAAACTAATAAAGTTGTGGAAAAAAAGAGGGAATATGTTTCTATAAAAGAATTTTATTCTTATCAATTTCATATTCGGCCAGATGAAGGTATTTAACTTTATTAATTTTTTTTGTTGTTTAAAAAATCTAAATGAATTATGCTAATGTTTTATAATCTTTTCGGTATTGTGTACAGGTCAGACTTTGCGATATGGAGGAAGATTGTTTCAGCAATATGTTGTAGATGCTTTTTCATCAGTTGAACAGTCTAGACTGACTTGGTTAGCACTAAACCAAGACAAATTGAGAAGTGATCTCTATCACAATTTAAAAGATATCATGACAAAAGATGACTTGGTTGATCCGTCAACAGTTGGAAAAGGATATATTCTGCCATCATCGTTCACTGGGTCTCCAAGATATATGCAGCAATATTTTATGGACTCTCTTGCTATTTGCCGTGAAATTGGTTATCCAGCAATATTTTTGACGATGACATGTAATGCTCAGTGGGAAGAAGTTCAAGAAATGTTGAAACATGTACCATCTAAACAACCACAAGATAATCCTGATATCTTGGCGAGGGTTTTCAAATTGAAGTTGGATCAGCTATATGATGATATTAAGAATAACAATTTTTTTGGAAAATGTGTTTCAAGTATGATTTTAGAAATCTATTAAATTATACATGATTGCAAAATCATTTATTTAATACCAAATCAATTAACTGTTGTTTATTTTTAACTTTGTTGCAGTTATGTATGTTGCTGAATATCAGAAAAGAGGCCTCCCACATGCTCATATATTGGTCTGGCTTGATTCAAAATCCCTGAATTATTTACACAGTAATATAGATAAATTTGTTAGTGCTGAAATTCCTGATTGGCGAAAGGATATATATGGATATGCAGCTGTCAAGCAGTTCATGATGCATGGACCATGTGGTCCTGGATATGAAAATTCTCCTTGCATGAAAGGTGGTAGATGTACAAGGAATTTTCCAAAAAAGTAAGATATTGTGGGATTAAATTTATCAAAATGTTTGTTTTCTATCATTGTGCTTACAGGTGAAGATATTTGCACAGGTATTGTTCAACAACAATGTTTGATAATTCAGGTTTTCCAATTTACAAAAGAAGGAAAACAGGACATACTGTTAAATGCAGGGGTGCTGTGTTGGATAATTCCTGCGTTGTCCCATATAACAGAAATCTTTTGGTCCGTTATATGTGTCATATGAATATCGAGATTTGCAATCATGGTCGCTGTATTAAATATCTGTTCAAGTATTGCTTAAAAGGATCAGATAGAGCTACAGTATTGGTCAAATCTACAAGTTCAAATGAAGCATCTAGCTCTTCATCAAGGAAACCTCGGAATGAGATAAAAATGTATTTAGATGGGCGGTATGTAGTATGACACTATTTCACATATTTAAACTCTGACTATTTATTTCCTCTGAATTTATGCCAGTTTTTGGTATGTATATATTTTTAGGTATGTATGTGGACCCGAAGCATGTCATAGAATATTTGGATATGATATTCACCATCGGAGCATTCCTGTTGAACGTCTGTCCTTCCATCTTCCTAATCAGAAATATGTTACTTTCAAAGAAACAGACAATTTGAAGTCTGTTTGTGAAAGGGCTAAAGAGAAAAATAGCAAGTTGGAAGCTTTCTTCCAACTTTGCCAAAGTAACGAAGATGCTAGAAAATATACATACCAAGAAATTCCTAGGTTTTATGTTTGGAATTCAGACAGTTGTACTTGGTCCATGAGAAAGAAACGTACAATGGTTGGAAGAATGTATAACTCTCATTACTCAGCCGGCGAAATGTGGTATCTGAGAATGTTGTTGACAAGAGTACGTGGTCCAAAATGTTATGAGGATTTAAGAACAGTTGATAATGTCACATATGACACTTTTCAGGAAACATGTCAAGTATTAGGATTACTCAATGATGACAATGAATGGCATGAAGCGTTTCTCGAAAATGAACGGACTGCATTTCCATCTCAACTTCGGCAAATGTTTGTACACATTATAGTAAATTGCAATGTTGCAGATGTACAAAAATTGTGGATTGAACATTGGCAACCAATGTCCGATGACATTAAAAAAAACGAAGATTATTGTCCGAAAATTCATCATTGAATTTGTCTGAAGAAGAACTTTACAATTACACTCTTGCAGGTATTTTTTCTTCATCATGATATATATTATGCAATATAAGATTAAATTGTTTAATATGGATTATATATATCTAATAATTTATTTTTCCATGCATCAGAGATAGAAATACTGTTGAATTCAATTGGGAAATCTTTGAAATCTTTCCCAACGATGCCTATGCCAGATTCAAGATATCTGGAAAGACACCGGAATAGACTAATTATTGAGGAAACAAGTTATGATAAGCAAGAAATGTTTGTACAACATGAAAGGCTTTTTGCGCAGCTCAATGATGAACAAACACAAGTTTATGATGCAATATTACAGTCTATTAATCTTGACAATGGTGGTATTTTTTTTGTTTATGGAAGTGGTGGCTGTGGGAAGACATTCTTATGGAACACAATTATAACGAAATTAAGGTCTGAAAGAAAGATTGTTTTGCCTGTTGCTTCTTCAGGTATATCTGTGACATTCGTTTTTATTTTTGTTATTAGACATTCTTATGGAACTCAATTATAACGAAATTAAACATTGAAAGAAAGATTGTTTTACCTTTTGCTTATTCAGGTATAGCTGCGACATTACTGCCTGGTGGTAGAACAGCTCATTCACGATTTAAGATTCCTCTATCATTAGATGAGACTTCTATGTGTTCTATTGCACATAATTCAGACATTGCAGAACTGATAAAGAGTACGAGCCTCATTATCTGGGATGAAGCACCGATGCAAGGAAGGTACGCATTTGAATGCTTGGATCGAACACTTCGAGATATTATGAAATCTGTTTCCATTGAAAGATCTGAGAAACCTTTTGGGGGAATAACCATGTTAATGGGTGGTGATTTTAGGCAGATTTTGCCGGTTATTCCGAAGGGTTCAAGAAGTGATATTGTCTCTGCATGCATTATATCATCTCCTTTATGGCGTGAATGCAAGTTGTTCAAGTTATTCACTAATATGAGATTAAATGTTGGAAATACTGAACTAGAAAAACAACGAAGGAATACATTTTGTCAATGGGTGTTAGATGTTGGTGATGGGAATGTTCGTCAAGCTTTAGATGAAAAAAAAGATAATGATTTCTCAATTGAAGTCCCTCCTGAATTTTGCATCCTATCTGATTCAGCCACAATAGATGATTTGATTGATAGAGTTTACCCCAATTTAGAAAGTAGATTTTCAGACTTAGTGTATTTGCGACAGAGAGCAATTTTAACTCCAAAGAATAAAGTTGTTGATCATGTCAATAATGCTGTTCTTACAAAGATACCTGGCGAGAGTTTCACCTATAATAGTGCTGATTCAGTCAGAACACTTAGCAATGATGATGACGAGAACTTGAGTTCTACATTTCCTATGGAGTATCTTAATTCCATCAAACTTCCTGGCCTTCCTCCTCATGATTTAGTTTTGAAAGAAGGAGTTGTTGTGATGCTAATGCGAAATATGAATCAAATTCTTGGTCTTTGTAATGGTACAAGAATGATAGTTCGAAAGTGCAGAAAGTACACAATAATTTGCGAAATCATTGGTGGCAATCATAGTGGTACAAAGCATATAATTCCGAGGATTGAGCTATGTCCAAGCGATACTACTCTGCCTTTTAATCTTGTGCGTGTGCAGTTTCCTGTGCAATTATGTTTTGCTATGACAATTAATAAGTCTCAGGGTCAGTCATTGGATCATGTTGGATTGTATTTACCCGAACCTGTTTTCACACATGGTCAGTACTATGTTGCAGTTAGTCGTGTTACTTCTCCGGATGGATTGATAATGCTTATTGAGAGAGTAGAAGGTGGAACAACAACAATTACAGACAATGTTGTGTATGAAAAAGTTTTTTATGATTTAGAAAATTAGATCTTTTCTTGATTTAATGATCTGTAACCTTTGCTTTACTGCAATCAAACATTATAGCTTCTAACATGCCTTTTCTTTTATCAAATATTAAGAAAAGTTATGGATTTTTTTATACTTCAAACGTATAGCTAGCGAGATGTCATAATCATCTCGATATGACGTTTCTAAATGACGTATCTCAACTTCTGGTCTTTGAAGTTGCACAAATAATTTGATTTCACATAATATGATTCATATTGCATGAATTTACATTGTCATATATTTGCAACATAATACGTATTTTATTGAATGACTGAACATTACCAACCTGCCTAATGATTGGAATCAAGAGACTGATAAAATTTAACATAGTACGTTTCAAACACATATGATTCAAACGTCAATCTGTTCCATCATGTTTATAGTCTTATATTAAAACAACTCCAACTTTAACCTCCAATGCTTAACAAACATGGAATAAATTCATTTATAACTTGAAATCAAACAGTTTCTCTGCTGAATTGATCAAACTATATGTTAACTTCTGTGATTCTTTCAGCTTATTATCGTCCACAAAGTCATTCCATCCAGCTCCAAAACGAAGTGATTTGCCCGATCTGATCAATCGCACATCCCAAGTTTTACTTCCAACCATCAGTTTTGTTATTGCATCATCTGGCCAATGTCTTAGTAACTTTTGTAATCCTTGGTGCAAGTACTGACAATGAAAAACAAAAATTAATGTGGTTCCGTAAGAAAATTATTGAAATACCACCATTTCGTCCAAGAAAACTCACCACGCCCCGGCTTTTCATATCAACATGTGAAGGAGCCAAATAAACTTCATACAGATTTTCATTAGATTCAGCTAATAGATCTGTTTAAAAAAATATAATGATTAGGATAAATTTTAAAATAAAGCAAGTTTGTATATAATTAGATGTACATACTTGCAGAGATATCTTCATTTTGTGCTATATTTGGTTCAATCTTTGTTTGAGGTATTGATAACATAAGTCCTGCAAATTTGATAATAGACAATATTTTGTCAATCATTTTATAAATTGCTCTTAATCATGACAGATTGTAAAATATTCAAGTACCTTCTATCTCTTCTTTAATGTGGACCACTTCGAATATTTCTTCTCCTGCAGTTGCTGTGTATTCAGAAATCTTCCTTCTTTTTGGACAAGTTTCATCCTCATTTATTTGTGTTACAAAATCTTCTGTCAGCTTAAGTTCTGCTCCGTTCTTTTTATAGAAAGTCAGACTAATGTTTGAAGCATCAAGTATAGAAACTATGATGACATCATTAACAACAATCTTTAATTTTCTAAATAGCTTTTCAAAACCATTGAAAGCACAGTCTGATGTATAATACTGGATATTGATTGTTAAACCATTATGAAGATGACAGTGAACTACTTTTCCTAAACTTCGTGAACATGCAACTTGCACCAAAACTGGTATAGCCTAACAACAAAAATAGAACGGAAATTTAAACCAATAATTACATGCGTACTTGGGAAAAATATGAAAAAACATTTGTTTACTCACAACTTTGCCATTTATTAGGCTATGTTCATTGACAATCGAAGCAAATGTAGCACCTCCGATGTTGTTCCCTACAAACAACACAATCATTTATTTCGTTAGTACAACTTCTAAAGCAAATAATGTCACTCAATCATAGAAATATTGAAGAACCTGAGAATATTGTGGACTGAAGTTGTCGTCGTGGTATAATGCAAATCGGAAACTTGAAACTATCTTTCTGTGGTTGTATAACCAACATATCACCAATCTTCAGTTCAGTATTTCGTATAAAATTGTTCCACCCTTTATTGAATCGGAATTCTCCATCCATCCAAACATATGTTAAGAGAAATTCTAGATTTCCAAGAACAAACCATATTTTCCCTCCAAGGTGTGTTTTCTTCAAGCTTTGAAAGAATTCATGTTTCACGACCTATTGAATCAAAACAGGTTGATAAATCAAATAGTAATACACCTAAAAGATAAATTACTTATAAGGGGGATACATACCACATGTTCTGTATTGCTATACAGATGCATTCCTTTTATGATGAAATGTATCCGATTAAGACCATATGCAAAACTATTCACAAGATACTGCGCCAGAGCTTTGTTGGTTGACAATAATGTGTCATTGTAGAACCATGGTTTCTTTTGTCTACTGTTTGAACTTCTTGACTTAGACAAATACAGACTTTTGGAAGTAGTGTCACACTGTTTCTTATAGTCTATTTCGAGTCCACACATATCAAAGACCGAAACATGAAAAGTATTGATACCAACATATTTAAAAACAATTGGAAAATATCTATGTGGTACGATTGTGTTCAGAAATTCTTCACTTGAAGTCAGCAAACATCTATCGATATCACATTTTACTATCCAATTGTAGTTGCCATTAACCTTTAGTACAATGTCAGATGCCAAGGTATGATTTAGTGATTGGAAGAACGAATCTGGCAGTCGCTGAATTGTAAGAATAACAAATCAACATCAATATGTTAATCAAAAAATCATGCCACATATATTAATCATAAACATGTGTTGCTGAATACTTACAATAGTTGCTTTGGTAAGATTTAGAAATACACAAAAGCCAAACGTTAAGAATTCATCATCTGCAAATCAAATTTTATAGTTCTAATAAGAGTTGTTCTGATGTAGAAATAAAACAATTAGTATTACATATGAATGCAAGTTTTACCTTGGTTATCATGTGTTCGATTCCTTAACTCCAAAGCTCTTATGTATTTCATATAATTCTTTTCAATGCCATCAGGTTTTCCTACTTTTACCGAGAAGACATTATCTACAGCTAAGTCAAACCATATAATCGAACCTGCTTTGATCCTGAAGTATTTACAAAACTCTTCCAGCCCATCAGTCATAAAAATCTTATCTTCCTTGCAGACAAGTTTTACATGCCAATGTTGATTTATGTTTGGAATCTGAAGCAAAACTCTTCCATCAAACTTTCTAACATCCGAAGGTAACACAAAAGAGGGTATGCGCTGCAAAATAAACATGCAGTTAAAAAACTAAGGTAATCGTTTATAGTATCATCTACACTACTAATACATTATCAAGAGAATCATTACTCACAAGTTTCAATGGTTGATCATCTCTATATTTGATTTTTCTCCAGAAACTCAAATCATTCTGATTAAACAAATTGAAAGTTAGAATTATTTAGTATTCAAATAATCATTTTCCATATTAAAAAAGATTACCTTCATCTTTTTGGACTCCCTTTGAATGATACAAGAACAACTACAACTTTTTGCTATAGAGGTTTTACTTTTTTTGCGTATTGGATACTACAACTACTGTCCTAATAACTGTATAACTCCAATCACACGCGTTAACAATGCTCAATTAATGGTATGCAGTAAATTAGGTATTAAATTGATTACATTAAATTGCTATTAGCCTCCTCACCTTTCCCTGCTTTAAATACTCTATTTGACTTTGTTGTACAAAATATATTATTACATTTTGATTCAACAAAAAACGATCAAAGAAAAAAATATGAATTCTTTTAAGAAATATAATCCAATCAGTCCCATTTGTCATGCACATCAGTATTCAATACATGCACCATCGTTCCAATTTAAGATGCAGTAAATGAGTTGCACATTCCTAAGTTCTTCCTGTACCCTAGCTACTGCTATAAAGAGTATCATTTTACATACACTTCATTTTATCTCATACATTCATCTTTATAATTTATTCAAACAGTCTAATATAAAATAATCATCTACAATGGCTTCTATACAGACACTACCTTTGTTTATTATTCCAGTTATCTCAGGGTGCATGGATTGGCCCACATTTAGCGTTTTCTTTTCTATTTGGATGGATGATAAAGATGATCAAACCATCTTTAAGGCTTTGAGTAGTTCTGATTTATTCAAGTATTTTGCTAATGGTCATTTTGACCATGAGTTTATTGGTTTTATTGAGTATGGTTGTGATATTGGAGTCCTAGATGCATGGTCTTATCTTCCAATCAAAAGTCTATTACAAGGTAGTCCAGATTTTCAAGACTCGCTCTTCTTACTCCACCACTTGGCTGAAGAAGATCACATTAGTTCTTGGATTTTCTTATGTATTTTTGTTTTAATATATTTTAAGGAAAACGCAGAGGAAGCAATTAAAGATCTTATTTTGCTCATACAATATCCTTCAAGAGTGCATCAGATGAAAGGATGGTTCCAAATCATCAAGAAATGGCGCCAAAGTGTCTGGAATGTTCGTCAGTTTGATTTTGAGAATGATGTTGCACAGATATGTGATCTGTGGAAAGAAGATGAAAAGATCCATTTTAATCATCATAAATGGCCTAAAAGTGTTGATGATATATTTGGTGTTAGTTGCAAAAGATGTAGGGTTAAGATTCTTATGTATGATTTCTGTAATAATTAAATTGTTTGATTTTACATTATGGCATGTAGAACAGGTTTTACCTTCTGATGTCTTCTTTGTTAAAAATTGGTAGTGACTGTCTTAATGTTTACATTGCAATGTGTTACTACTAAAGATCATGTACAATAATTTAAGTAAACTTTAACATATAACTCACAATGTGACATGAAAGATAATAACTGCTTGCATAAATGTTATAGAACCACCACTTTGAACATCTGATATGCTAATAGATCTAAACTATGAAGAATCACACACTGGAATACAAGACAAAAGGTATCTAATCCTATATAAATTCAGAAGTAATTGACATTAAAGACAAGCAAGCATTTTGAGCAGTGGTACATGGAAACAACATTTAGAATTGTTTCTTGAACTTGAAGAGTTCAACATCAAGAATGCGATTCTCTCCAAGTAACTTGATAGCAGAGTCCCTTAATCCATTCAACCTGTTGTTCCACACTTCCAGAAACCTTTGATATTCCTCACTAATATCACCCAACTTTTCACTGAAATGTCGAGTGTGAGAACCAAGAGAAGTAACTGAATCTTCAATGAATTTTCTAAAATCTTCCTGATATGAAGGTGATATCTCTGTCTTAGCAATAGAAGTTTGTCCGTCATTAACAGGTGTGGTGCTTTTCAGAATAGCGATAAGTTGTCTGCAAATTATCAAATTTGGAAAATATAAATGGGAGGTTAAAGTTGTTAATGCATTGTAATGTAATTTCTTTGTAAGAATTTTACCCATATTCCTCATCTAAAGCAACCGAAGTTTCAAGTAATGCATTTTGCCTGTCTTTGATGAACTTAAACATCCTGATTAAATCATCTTCTGCACTATCGACATTGTTGTGGAAATCCATTAAATTCGTTAGCAAAGTCATTATCTTATCTTGCACCATGTCTTTCACTTCAGTACTGTGTTTCTTCCCACGTTTCTGTGCTTTGTCATCATCTTGCATCGTGCTTGATTTCCTTTTGTTTGATCTTGAGTCCATAATCTGTAACCAGAACAATGTTAGAAAATATAAATCAGAGCAATGCATTAACAAATGCAAAATTATAAACAATGAATAATATGGAGAGGTTTTTACTACCGTTTTTGTATGAGTATTACTGAAAAATGATATGACAATGTTTGATTTAAAGTCCAAATTATATAGGCAAAGAAAGCAGTTATTTTTAGGGTTAGTTATCCATTAAGTAACTGTACTTGGTTCATCACGTAGTTGAAAGCACTATGTATGTACGTGGTTCATCACGTAGTTTTGAAAGCATTATGTATGGACAATATCTAAGCAGTTACTTTCACTATTAAAAAGGAACAATTACAAGGATAAGTTACACGTGGTTGTAAAAAATTTTGTGTAACGATGTCTGCATTACTTATTAACAATTATTTATTTAAGAATATTCCAAAAAATTATATTTCCACAATTTAAAATAATTGAAATTTTAGATTAAAATTAAATAATGAATATCCGGAAAAAGTGTACATCAACTTTTATGAATTATTTTTTTAAGAATATACCAAGAAATGTTACTACTTAATTTTAAAATTTATGATATTTTAAACTTAAAATTAAAAATTTAAGATATGATATTTGTGTAATATTTCAAAATACGTTTACA
This sequence comes from Kitagawia praeruptora, assembly GCA_037693485.1. Lineage (NCBI taxonomy): Eukaryota > Viridiplantae > Streptophyta > Magnoliopsida > Apiales > Apiaceae > Kitagawia > Kitagawia praeruptora. Next base: position 5,648,767 of record CM075345.1, on the reverse strand, counting down.
TAAATTTAAGACTATTGCAACCACTCTTATTGAGAAATTATTTTCAAACCAATATTCTCTATCAATATATTAATTTAACAACATTGTAACCACTCTTATCTACTAAAAGCATGTTTATAAGCGAAAATTATTTTTGGTTTATGAAATAATTTTTTATTTAGCAAAATATTAAGTTTTATTATTATTTTTTTCCGAATAATCAATAATATATCCTTCATTTTGGAATAATTGTATACTATTGATATTGTAATAATTTTATTATTCTTTTTGGATTACACTAATACTACCTCCGTTCCTTTCTAATAGTCACAAATTTCAATTAAAAAGTAACAATTAAATGAATTTTTATTAATTATTTTTTCAAAAATATATTATGAATTGTGAAATAATTTTATACTATTGATATTAGATCAACTTTTATGAACTATTTTTTTCAAAATATATTATGAATTGTGAAATAATTTTATACTATTGATATTAGATCAACTTTTATTAATTTTTTTCATTTTGACCATGAGTTTATTGGTTTTATTGAGTATGGTTGTGATATTGGAGTCCTAGATGCATGGTCTTATCTTCCAATCAAAAGTCTATTAGAAGGTAGTCCAGATTTTCAAGACTCGCTCTTCTTACTCCACCACTTGGCTGAAGAAGATCACATTAGTTCTTGGATTTTCTTATGTATTTTTGTTTTAATATATTTTGCTCATACAATATACAACTTTTATTAATTTTTTTTGTCAGAATATACCAAAAAATTATATTAATTAATTTTAATTTCTTTGACATGTTATTTTCAAAATTAAAAAATTAAGATACTAAATTTGTGTAATATTCCACAATACATTTTCATAAGTCTATTTTCATAAATTTAAGACTATTCGAAATATTATTGTCGAGAATATAAAAATCTCATCATAGGTTTAGATTTTCTAAACATAATTATTACTCTTACCATTCATTTACTGATACATAGGTAACGTGTAGTTTTGATTGATGAAATAAATATGCATGTAAAGCTAATACATCATTAATCCAAAAGTTTTGTCTTTTGGTATTACCCATTACTCAATGCCTTTATATCTGCACATCATTTTCTTTTAGTTGTATTATTACATTAGTCCTCTCTCAAAAAATCATGAATCTTAACAGTTTTCCTTCCTTTGCCATTCCAATCCTCTCCAACAAATTTGATTTTGAAGTCTTTGCTAACACGTTCAATGTTTGGAGACATGGGAAAGATAGGAAAACACAACAAACTGTTTTACGAGATACGGATTTAGTCCGTTTCTTTGAGTCTGCAGGTTGGGAACCTCAATTCTTGCCATTTATTCACTTTGCTGCTAATATGGATGTATTGGATGCGATGTTTTACACACCTTGCTGCATGTTATTTGGTGATCATCACCATACCAAAACAGCGGCGATGATGATGAAGATTCTTGCAGAAGAAGGTCATGTCCTCTCCAAGTTCACTTTTAGTGTTTTTTCTCTTTTCCACATTCCAGAGTTTAAAGAAGAAAGCATGCAAAACCTGCTTGACATCGTCAAAAGCCCTGGAATGTCAAAGAATATTCCTAACTGGATTTCTACTCTGTCAAAGATGTCTAGGACCTGGCATCCTTTCTCCTTCGATTATCGTGTAGTTGCTGGATTGTGTGATAAACATAATAAAAAAAATTGCTACAAACACTTTGATGATGAATCATGGCCTATTGTGATAAATGAATTAGGAGATATTACCTGTTTAGCATGTAAGGTTGCAGTTGTGTTGTACAACTTTTGTGAACAAGCCTGAAATTGTTGATTTTAATAATATTTCACATAAGTCTGTTTGTTTGAGTTTTCAATCTTTATCATCTCATTTTGTTTTAAAATAATCTTAAAACTATGTAAAGTAACATACCCAACAAAAAATAGATTTCGATAATCATTTTAAACATAACATTACGATACATTTAGAGTTTTAGCACATATGCTAACTCCATGGAATTCAAACAAGATCCAATAGAAACTATTAGAGTATATAACATTAGGGTTGTCAAATGTTGGATGCTTCTTTCCTCACTACTACAATGTCGAAGTGCAAGTAACATTCTCTCATAACAAATACACAGACATCTGCAAGCTGGAGGTTCATGTCTTTCCTGAAAGAAGTCCACCCATTGTGCAAGGTTATTTTGTCTTTTGTTTTCTTCACTTCAATTGACCAGGAAGAATTTTCATTATAAACAATAATTTCTGATCCATTCTTCCAATGTTCAGTAAGTGGTTTGAATCTGCAATGAATATACTACAAGCAAAGATGTAAAATTAGTTTTATTATTCTATATTTGTCTACAAAGTCAAAGAACAAAATTATAAATCTCACTTACAACACCATGACAATACTTAAGCAAATGGGACTGTGTAATTAGTATTTCAAATTCACACTCTATAGATGATTTATATCCTGCATTTCAAACAAAAAACATGACAAATGAGAAGAATTACAGCACTCTGTAACTGAGATTGTGTAATTATAAATTTTATAAACGAAACATAAATTTTTAAAACATATATACCAGGGTATTCCAATCGTGTTTGCATTAACGACCTTTCAATTCCATTCACGTCAAAAGCTGAAATGTAGAAAATGTCATTTCCATCATAAGTTATAATTAACCGAGTTGATTCTCCACAACCTATGAAGTGTAAAATGTTGCATAAAGCATGTAACTTCTTCTCTTTGGCACAAAAACGTCCTTCATATGCATCACCATTGTTTAACGCAACAAAGACTTTTGATGCAATCCTATCTGCAAATTGTTCAAGGAATGGTTCTGGAATAGGCTACAAACACGATTACTTCAGTAAATCATTTCAAACTACCAGATATATTATCAAACATATTATGACATACTACTTACAATGTCTATTAACCGCAAAGAACAGTCAAGGTTAATTTCAAATTTCTGAACACCTTCAATCGAGCAGCAATCTGCATTGACAAAACTACATAACTTGATACTAAATACTCTAAATTCTTATAGACAAATATTTCCAAGTAAGTGTAGACATACCTTTTAACTTGACTATGTCTTTAACAGAATTTGACCATCCAGGATACTCAATCTCACATCCTCCAATATTTAGTATGTAAACACGAAAACGAGAATTTGCAAAATACTCAAATAAAAGACAACAATCAACCGTGCATCCAATTCTTTCCAACAATTTTTGTATTCCATAAAAGATTTTTTCAGATTTATCGAATGCTACATACACTTTGCTTCCATCACGTAATATCAATTCCACATTTGATCTAATTCCACTCTGATGCTCATCAAAAAATAAGTCTGGGATTGACTACAAAGAAAAATGAATAATATTAAAAATGACATAAATTCAGACAATATACAACCAACCTTTCTTACCAGTTTGTTTAGTGCAAATTTTTCTTCACTTAGATACGCAACAAACTTTGGAGTTATTTTTGATTGATGATCCATGTGGTTTGTTTTGAAAAGGACGGTGTTTTGCAAAGGACTAATAATGTCCATGTGTTTTGTTTTGCAAACAACGGTTGGAATGCCAGAGAGTAAAATGTCAGTCTTACCAAATTATACAAACAGGAAAAACTTTTTATTTGAAATTGTACAATGTACAAAAACAATTTTTATTACAAATTTTTGCCAACAAGCATTTAATTACCAACAAACAAATACATTTAGAAAATCATATAGATCTTTAGCCAAAAAAATTTAGAAAAAACTAAATGTCGGTGAAGAGAAGGTGTTGCACAATACCAAAATTTGTTATTGATAAGTTTGTTTTGAGGATATGCTTAACAAAATTAGTTATTCAAAGTTTGTTGTCATCAACACTAATCAAGGAGTCTTTTGTGTTTCCCATATCTTCTAGGATATGTCAATCATAAATCAAGGAGTTAATTATATTTTCCATATATTCTTGAATATGTTAACCCTATATATATTAAGTCAAGACATACGCCCAGTACATCATATCTTGCCTCTCTCGAAACTCAATTCTACCACGGTTTACATCATTCTTACGGGTTCTTTGAAAAAATTTCTTTATTCTCCTGTTTTTCATTATAAACACATAGTAATATGATAAAATATCTTACGCTAATAAGGTCATTTTCTTTACAGGAACAGAATGAACATGTTTGATACCATAGATTCTCTTGAAGAGTCGAGGACTGATTGGAATTTAAGAGTAAGACTTGTGCGTGAGTGGGACAGTTATAGTCTGAAAGGCGGTAGGGAATTCAAAGGAAAAAACTTGCTCCTACTTGATGACAAGGTAAATTTGTTTTGAATGTTGTGTATTTTTTAGTGCTAAATCTATTATTTGTTAGTCATTTCCTCTGCTATACTCAAATAACATTTCTATATTACTATCTTATGTAGCATGCTCGCATCCATGCATTCATATGGCCAAATAATATTCAAGATATAAAGTGTGATATTGTAGAAGGTAAAATATATACAATACGAAATGTCCAAGTGAAGATTTATCGTCAAGAGTCAATCAAATGTATTCAATCTGAAAAGCAGTTGTGGTTCTCAAACAAAACCAAAATGCAACCTCTAGAAAACTATGATCACATGATAGCAAAGAATGTTTTCGATTTCTACAACTTTGCTGAGTTGCCATCGTTACCGCAGACGTTGCCAAAAACTCAATTGATAGGTCTGTGAAAATTTGATTTTTATGTTTGTCTTTTCTACTTCATATTGAAATCTCTGTAAATATTTATATTTGTAATGATGTCCATACACAGATGTCATTGGCTTCTTGGTAGATTCAGATTACAATATTAGAAAGATCACAAATACAAATGAAGTTGAACAGACTCAACTGCGATTCAGTCTGACAGATGGCAGGTACACATGCTAAAATTGACAATGTCTTTGTTCATCAAAATATCTATTATAGAACAATGCAATATAGAATATATGAATCTAAAACAAGATAATGATATTATTTAAAACTGGCAAAGACATACAGCGAGGTTTTGCTTCTGGGATGCATTTGCTATTCAATTTGATGCAGCCTTGAAAGATCAGGATGAGAAGCCTATTATAGTGATTGTTTCAAGTTGTCGATACAACTTATACAAGAGTGAGTTCATGTTTTAGTGCTTCATGTTTATACGTAAAACAAATTTATCCAAAAAATTCATCACTAACTTGGAATTGTGTATTAACATTAAGAAATGTATTATCACCATGTGCAGATGAGGTGCAACTTTCAAACCTCAGCCCAACAAGGTTTTTTGTCAATTACGATATTCCTGCTGTTGAACACCTCAGAGAGAGGTAAATTGCATTATATTAATACATATAAAACCTGTGATTAAGCTCCTTTTATTGAACTAAATAATATGTCTTCAATGTAGATACAATAATGGTGCTTACAAGTTATCTGTTCCCGAAGAACCAATTGTTGAAAATCCTCAAATCATGACTTTGCAAAACATACAAAAGCTGCCATCTGAATTCATTGATGTAATTATATGATTAATTCCTTTTACAATCTTATTTATTTGCTTAATTCATGATAAGAATATTGGACTGTATGGCATTTGCAGAAACATGTAATGTGCCAAGTTAAAATTATTAATATTGAGGAAAGGAAGAAGTGGTGGTATTATGTCTGCAACAAGGGTCACGATGGACTGAAAATAGTAGAAGAAGAAGAATATCAATGTGACGAATGCAAACGTATCATACCTGTTCCAGAGAAAAGGTTTCAAATTTGTATTTTATATAATTTGTTAATATCCACAACAACTTTATTATTTATTATGGAACCATATCACATAGATTTCATTCAATTTTTTCATGTCTGCAGTTTCAGGCTATGCGTGAATGTTGAGGATGAATCTGGAGGTGCAGCCATAGTGTTGTTTGATCGAGAGGTTCATCGAATTATTGGGAAAAATGTATATGAAGTTGTGAATTTGCAGAATAAGGTAAATAAACCATGACACATTTCTCATTTTTCTACTTTATGTTAAATAAGCCATAGTGTTGTTTGTGCAGTCAGGAAATAAGGGTAGTTTACCAGAAATATTCAAATCAATAGAAGGGAAGCAATACACTTGCACTATGAAACTAACAGAGGCTAATGTCAAACAAAGATCGTGCATGTACAATGCAATTGATATTTTTGAAGGTTTTGAGATTGTTGACAACACTCAAAAGCAAACAGATAGTAGCACAATTCCCTGTCCAACTTCTGAGGTACATTATAGTTTTTTTATGCAATTTTTTCTGTTCCTTAGTGATCATTTCCTCAACAAAATACTGAAAACAAACTAACAAACTAAATTGATAATTTGTAGGCACAGCAATCTGATTTTATGTCTGAAAATCAATCTATTTCACTTTCTCAATTTAACACTCCGGATACTGAGAAATCAACAACAATGAAGCCAGCAAAAAGGAAGATTGATAATATCGTGATAGATAATATGTCAAATCTTAACAATGTTGATGTTGAGAACATAGAAACAAAGACTGATATCTCAGATGTTCCGATTAAAAACATCAAAAAGGAACGAGTAAGTTTCAAAATAACATATCTAATACTAATCTTTGTCATTAAAATTTATCCACTGAACATTATACTCTGTTTATGAAATGGCAGGAATGAATTTGTCTCGAGAATGTTGTCCAGTGCTGTTGGAACAAATACCTTCAAAGTGGGATCGTTGGAAAAGTTAACTTCAACATCTTTGCAGTTGGAATGATTTCCTCTCTTTTGTGTTATTTGGCTTCTAATTTATTTATCGTATTTCTGTTGAGACCATAAAAACCTTTATCAAGTTCTGCATTAAATATTCAATAATCTATTTACAAAATTACTATGATTTTGCAATTGATAGTCATTATCCGATTATTTTTTTTTCATTTTGCCATCGACATGTGCTCATAAATTTGGCTCAAAAAACATATTAGATTGATCAAAATTACCTTTTTCACATATTTTTTGAGGTCATACTTACTAAACGTATGTACACAAAAGTCATCCACGACACAAAGAACCTTGCATCTTAAACATACTATACTACCTATAACATAAATATACCTATCCAGGAATATTGATAATAATCACCTAAGATACTTCTACTATTCATCTGATAAGAACACGTTGCCAATTGATCGAAATAAAATTTACAGGTTCCAAGATAGCTTGCTTGAGACAAACCAAATCCATTATCCATAGTCGTACATTGTTTGACTTACATAGACTATTAAACACAACCTGGGTAATGAAAGACAAAAAGTAAAAATTAACCTTAATTCGACCATAAGATATAACACTCCCTAAGAATTCAACTGCTTGGTTGTAGAACATGACATTTTTAGCACCCAAATATGCACCATAGTTCATGAATGTGCAACATACTTCAACATAGTTCATAAAAATCAATTTATTTTATATGTTTTACACCTACGTTCTTTGACGTATTTTAACTCTTCGAATTCTGATCATGCCTTGAATTACAACATAGATTCATAGACAAAGTCTTATAGAATTGCAATACAATTAACCTTGATTTCACAGTATCCAAATTAATAAATATTTCTACCTGTTCATTTCTTATTCATCCTATACAGTAGTATAAATAACACTTATTAACACAACTTTTTGTTACCATTACATTATCCCCTTACTTTACAATATAATCTTAGCAATTTCAGTATAGTAGAAATTGTCTATTCCAATTTTTGAAAAACATGTCTTTGTTGAAAATGTTGCCTATAGAAGTTCTCGGAGTGTTGTTCTCAAAGGTTGATTTTTTCAATTTTTTGGTATTACATCGTATGGTTGCACAGGACGAAAGTCTGGAATATAATAGAAAATTACTATCTCATGTAAATCTTTTGAAATACTTTCCCGAAGCTGTGTACCACCCAAACTTTCGATCATTTATAAAAATGGCAGCAGCTCTTGGTAATGCTCAAGTAGTTTTCATCAAATGTACCTACTCAATCTTGCGAGATGATCATAATATCAATCAAAAACTATCAGTTCTTCAAAGCAACGGGACAGAGCTTGGACATTTTCCATCAAGCTTTTTATATTACGTATGTAACATCCTTTTCAACCATGATAACAGGAAAGGAATGATCAACGGTTTGAGTGATATCATACAAGATGATAAAATTTTTGAAGAGATGATTGAAATCATAGATCTTCTACAAAGATGGCGTTATCAAACATTGTCCGGAAGTCACTTCAATTTTCTAAAAGAATAACTTTTCACAACGCAAAATAACAAAAACATAACACCTTAATTACACCTTAACAAATATAACTTTTTAGAAAGAAAATTTAACGCAAATTACATTCATTTTAATGTAATAAACAATAGCACGCGCATAGCGCGGGCAAAACGATTCTAGTACACCTCATATTTCAATCCAATCCACTAATCCAGACTCTCTTTACAGTTGGAGGGCAATTAAATTGATGTTAAAAATTGGACATGAAACCGAATTTGGTATTTCAAATATATATTGATAATTTTTTTTTTATAATTCGGCGTCTGATTTTTGCGTACTTCCATTAATCCAGAAAATTGCTAATACACTCGTACCCATCGAACATGGCAATCCACTTACTTTCGTATTTTCTAGTAGAATCGAACCTAGGATCTTGGGATGATAAATCTCTAAATCGTGATCCCAAATATATCAATAAACTGCATGTAACATATTTCATAGTTGCATAATTTTAATGTTGACCGAAATAAAAATGATTGAGATTGGTCTTTTGACAAGAAAATAGACTACTATGCTAGTGCATTGGATCATTTCAAGATCTCTTAGGCTCTGGAATAATTCACAAGGTACGTTGCTACAGTTTCGTACCCCTCATATGCATTATTTGTAGACAAGCATATGAAGGTACATGTATTAGAGGACCCTCAACTACATAATCAACTATATGATCATCTACTCGGTCTTGTACCCTTGTACCATAGTACTCCGGACGGTTATGTACATTTTTCGATTTACTACGAGGGTATTCCGATAACATTTAAATTTGAATGAAATTAATCTCGATCAGAATCTAGGTTAGTAATCCACTAGAAGAAACAAGAATTCGATCACATTTGAATTTGTATTGGACTAATCTCGATCAGAATCTAGGTTGGTAATCCACCAAAAAAACCATATCACCCTATTCATCAGCAAATTCCTTGGGACCAATCCCATATCACCCGTCCAACCTTGTTGGTTTAATCTTAGCTATAACAGTTAGGCATGCATATTATTGTTTGGGTTTTTGCCTAGCTGTTGTGTGATAATGTTTTTATACATAAAAACATCAAAACTAATGTAATTAATTTATGGTTCATGTCTCCAGTGACATGGTAATTATGTAAGGTGTCTCAGCTTGATAATATATGTGGTCACTGGTCAGTTGTGTTCCTGGCATCTTCTGCTATTCATGAAATTAATGTGGGAATAATTCATAATGAACTCGATGAGATAGCTAAATGGTAAATAACGTGTGTTCTGTGATTCTACGTTTTAGATTTGATTCTCGTTCATTCCGAATTTTTCGTAAAAAAATTATCAAAATGAAAGGCAAATGCATGATTCTGTGATGTACCTAAAAAAGATTGTGGGACATAATTTTAAACATTATGGTAGATAGATACAAATTTGTTGAAATACGCTAAGCATGAGTTGGGAAATGGTAGGTACTGAATAATCCTTTATGTACAAAAGAATTGGGACATGCCCATATGGCCTAGCTAGTGGAATTCAGTACAAATCTTCCTAACACTCTCCTAGCCCTTTGGTCTCCCTTCCTTCCCAAGTCTGCACTCTTGTTCATAGCCACAATCACATTTTTAAAAAGATTCCTCAATTAATTTTCTAATTTGTTGTTTGTAGGTGTAAAATTACAATCTAAAACAATAATCATTTTAAAAATAAAGATTTATGTGCTTGCAGGGAAATCAAATTTGTAGAACTTACAATTTTTTTCGGAATTTTTCGTTAATAGGATCAAAATCCAGTAATTTCAGAGGCCTATTGTACAAATTCAAATAAAACAAAATTACGAATAAACAAGAAAATGCACAACAGTCACATAAAGCTTTAACTTTGAATCTTCACATCTTTTTTCTTCTTTCTAATTTTTTTTTTTTGATAGTTGAACTCACGCACACACCAAGAGTCGAACTCTTGACCTCTCTTAGAGAATTTCTTCTTCTAGTTATGCATCTGCAGACTAAAGTTTGTGTTCTCGATATTCTTTTGTCCTTCCTAGTCACTAGTCACTTCTTTAGTTCTCATTAAGTCATTATACATATATTCGTACAATTGCCAGAGCATTAAAAATTTCTTGTGTTACTACATATTCATAGTCTTTCCATGCATTACTCCCTCCGTCTTATCCATTTATCAGTACTTTTTTTTTCGAAATATCTCGTTCAATTATTAACATTTAAAATCTTTTAACGTTCGTGCCCAGCCCAAATATTAACGATCTGAATTCTGAATGTGTGTTGCGACATACTGACTGATGGAGGACAAAGTACTAAAGCATACAATTCCTAAAAATCTAAAGCTTTTGAAAATCTATATCATGAATAGTATCGAACCGAAATAGTTTTAGGGGAGAGTATGATACATTACTTTCAACTCCATATTTGGTTTATATTCTTGTCTCCAAAATGGCCCTACAAATCTATACCATATAATTTGCAAGTTTTTTTCTTCAGCCAAAAAACTGGGTCCAGGTATTCCCTGGCCGAAGGATGAGTCTCCATTCTAGTCCTAGTCTCTGTTGTAGAAATCGGCCGATTTTTGAAAAATCGTCGATAAATTGGTCAAAATTTTGGAACCGACTCGGCCGATTTTGCAAAAATCGCCGATAAATCGCCGATTTTTCAACCGAATCACCCAATAAATCGTAAATCGGTATCTCAACCGAATAGTTCCGATTTCCGAAATCTGCAACACGGGTCCTAGTGCAGTAAAACACTGAAAACTTCCGTTGATAACATGTATTCTCCGTCTGTGACCTCGATAACAATTTGCAACGACAAGGTGTCGATTGTCGTTGTCCTAAATTCGACTAATTAATCAAAAAATTAACGAACGAAATGTGTTTAAATCTAATTATTCAAAATCAGCACGGTAATAAGTTCTGCAGATGAAAAACCGCAAATTTGTTCGAAACCAGAATCTGATAATGAATATGCTGAAATCATAATCGTAACGATTGGTGATCTATACCAGTACCATCTCCAGAAACTCACGCGTAAATATTTGCAGAGTAGAACTTAAGTAACAATAAAAATCATACTACATACATGATGAAATCAATTGCCCCAACAGGATCTCATGCTACAACAAGTATTATTCAACACTCCCCCTTTCGTACCGATTGACCAGACAACGACAACCATATAACCAATACCAATACCAATATCAACAACAAATATTTAAATTAAATAAATGGGGGTGGAGGGACTCGAACCTAAGACCCCTCCTAAACCGAGCTCTGATACCATGTTAAGTAACCAACTCATCTAAAACCTTAAGGTGTAAGAGGAAGGCCCCAACATGATCTTATGCTACAACAAGCATTATTCAACAACAAGAACCATTATGTAGTAGTAGATTTTATCAAACAATAACTTCAAAGTAAAGAAATCAATACAATAAATAACTGTCTGTATTGATTATTAGCTCTGGTCAAATGTGAATGACAATGTAGATTTGCTGGGAAAAGAAAGATCGAGTTTGGGAAGTAGGAGTCATAAATTTGGTGAGCAGAATTGTTGACTGAATTGGAGTGACATTCTTTAAAATTTAATTTGGCTAATATTATCTACCAAAGATAATGCATCAGCAGCAGGCACTGAACAAGAGAAACTAGCCAACAGATTACAATTGTGTGATGCAATATGTAGCATCACAAGTAACAGATGCAAGTTACTTGCTAAATGACAGAAAAACAGTCCAGAAAAAAGTGGTATCCATCCAACTTGCTGTTTTTTTTTTCCATTTTCTTGTAGTATGTGTAGTTGGTTGCTCTCACACGAGTGTTATCGTTGCGCAATGCAAGATAACTTATCGGCCTATTTCAATCTCAAAACTAATCGTCCGAGGACAATTTTCTATCTAAGCTAAGATTTTCCGATAAAGAATTTGATTAATCGAGTGATAAAGGCTTATCCCTCGTCTCTTTTTTGCCGTGACAAGATTATTGTTCGAGTAATCGCTAATTATCGCTGGAATTTATAGATGACATCTACGACACAGATACTATACTGGATCTGATGCTACCAAATTTGATTGGCTACCAAGAAAAACCCATATCTTAACTCCATTATTGTCACCATTTTATCCATTATATGGATAGAGATTGAAGATAAGATGAGTTCCTTATTAATAGTTTAAGCTAGAGTGAGTAGGGTTCTTGCATTGCTTGCATTAATTAAGTCGCATAGGATCTCCATAGAAGTTTGTACTGCTCCTCCACGAAGTTTCTAGTATTCAGAGCCTGTGAGTTTATCATTATTGAATCCCCCATCTCTTTTTCTCAAAAATTCCAAACTAGCTACTACTCTGTTTTACAGTTTTAAAATGTGACACTTGTAATACATATTACATCTCTAAAATATTATGTTCCTCCAAAATACCAAGTTTTTGTAGATCCGTGATGGAGGTATATTATAAAAACCGAAATGTTAAAAGTTTGGTTGTTGATGGTTTGAGCCGATGATACGGAATGAACTTGAATGATTCGCACAAGGTTAAAACCGATCACGCGCATTTGAGAATTGTTCCAAGACCCTTCTATCTGCCGTCCTGCTGCAAACTTACTATAGTTGATAGAGAATAAAATAAATGGTTTATCATAGTATGGAACTGAACTTTGAATCAAGTAAACTAGATAAATGTGGTATAAGTACATTGCACTTGAACCTCGGCCAATGAGAGATTCAAAGGTGGAAACCGCTTTGTAAACATGGAAAAAGAATACGGAGGTGGGGTTAGAATACAATATAAGATACTGGTAAATTTTTTTTCTAAAATCCATTATAAGAGAATACGCCATGTCAAAAGTTTTAATGTATGAGTTCTCGTGTATTTACATTAAAAATTCCACTTTCATTGTATTGTACTACACTAAATAACTATGATATAATATGTTGTACCAATCGTATGCCGTCTACGGGACTTAAAAAGATGATGCTAGTGAGTGGGATTGGGGTAGTTTTTCTGTTGATATAAGATAGCCCACAGAGAAAGTGATTAAAGAAAATGAGATAGAGAAAGGCAGGTGGCATTTGCTTTAGCTAAGTCATGCATTATACTTAAAAGGGGTGTGATCTGGCGTAAATGTTTGTCACAACAAACGATAAATACGTATCTTAGAAAATTTATGCGATAAGTGTACATTAAGAATTTTGGTGTGAAAATGGGAGACACCATCTCTGTATCGCAAAAACTTTCAACACAGTTTGCTAACAACAATGTTTGCTAGTAGTGACCGCAACCATACTCAAATACATTGAAGTAAAGAATATGTGTTTCTCTACCTCTATATATCTTGTGTATGTTGATAGCATATGAAGTCATTTACAAGGGACCCTTGGGGTTAGGGGTAGTGGAAGTAGACTTCAGCCTCACTGGACTTGTTCCCCACCATGCCTAATTATCTTTCTTTACATGCTTCAAACTTCAAAAACAAAATTCACACTTATTATTATGCAAGCAATGGTCATTGATCAACCCAGCTCAACTCTGCGTATTCGATTAGCATTAGGTGGTATAAACATTTTCGGGAAACACATGCGTCTAGGTGCCAAATCACCCATGTCATGTCATTTTGTACCTTTTTTTGATACACAATTTGGGTTATCTAGCACTATTCTTTTTAAATTTATAGGTCTCACAAATTTAATTCAATGAGTACTAATAATGAGAATAATGGGCCTGAGGATGTCCTCAGGTAACCTCTCTAAGATTAAAACAAATTGTACTTATAAATCAAGTGGCCCCGCAGGGGCATTTTTGTAAATATAATATTCATCCCTTACATTTACAAAAATACCCCTAATTTACAATTATACTTCTTTTAACCTTAGGAATGTTACCTGAGGACATCCTCAGGCCCAACATACTCACTAATAATTACATTTAGCATTTTAGTAGCAAAAAGAATTTAGTAATTACATAAGCATATCTATTAATTTAAAAGGAACACAAGCTATTTACAGAAATTGGCTATTTTTAGAAAATCTGTCACTTCCCTAAAATCTGCTGTTCTTCAGCTAAAGTTTTTGCAATCTCAGTATATCATCTGTTTCATGCATTCCTATTCAGTTGCATTTGACGCAGCGTAATTTTATAATGGATTATTTATTTATTTCCCAAAATTGATAAAATTATAACGGGCGTATTTTTAGATGTGAAAATTGAAACAACTGATTTTACAAACAAGAGTTTACACATATTTTGAACATTCGAGACTTTAAATTTTGGATTTTTTTCAAAAATATCCAATCAAAAATATCCAAGTTGTAATTTTTTTCTAAAAATACGGCAACCCCAAATGCAACATTTGAAACCTTATTTGCAATTCCAAATGCAACTTTTGATCGTATTTTTGAAAAAAAGTTCAGAAAATTAGAAATTTTTGATAATTTCCCTTAAATTTTTATAAATGATTATAGATAGGAAACTGATTAATAATACACGATAATTGACCAATCATCTGTTAGCAGAAATTTTTATAGGATCCTCTGTCCCCTGTACAAAAATGTGCCCCTAGCAGGGTCCATTGTAATGAAAATGGAAATAAAAATATTTTTTCTAAAAATGAACCTCGCTAGGGGAACTTTTTAATACAGGGACATGGAGAAGGGGGACAGAACACATAATTGACCAATCATCCGAAAATTTTCCAGGGATATTTGTGATCCTGTAAACAAGAGTTTCAAAAACGCAATCGAGTTAGGGGTATACCAATTTGCTACCTTTACAAGCTTGAGTACAGATGCTCAGATGATATGAAAGTTTTAGCTAGTTACCTAGTTTGTAAAGCAGCACCCAAGCACTATATTCCTCCAACACATGCACGTGCCAGTCACGTCAGTTTTGGACCCACAGCCCATGGGCATAAGACATGGTTACATTTCGGCTCTTGGGCCTTGGCCCTCCACTCTCTATTTAATCCGGCCAATCCTTTGCAAGATTCCGGCACATTTTTTCCTGTTTAAAATAACCCAACTTTCCCTTTCTCTTAAATCATTTTGCACCTAACTCTCTTACACATAGTTGGTCTTGTGAGGACCTCAGTTTGGTACCTAATCATTTTACATTTTTATTTCACAATCTTGTTTACTACTTTCATCATAACACAAAGCCTAGCATTTTTGGCACTCACCCTTTTTTTTTCTATGTAAAATTTGTTTGTGTGGAAATAAATAAAAAAAAGTTGAAGAAGTATGAATGCATTACCGGACATGCTACACTGCATGAGTTCAGCTGCAAATGTTTCGAGTGGGACGGAGATGAGTGTTTTCGAAAGACAACGAGCTCGGATCAAGTGGCGACAACAACAACAACAACAACAACAACAACAAATTAGTTGTTTTAATATAAATGAGGTTAATATGTACTCTACACCAGAGTTTCAGCTGATGAGTAATGACACTGGTTTTGCCAGTTTGTTCAACTGCGCGGTCAAGCCTGATCCTGGAATGGACAATGGGTGGCCTGATTATGGAAAGTTTGGCGGAGATAGTGAGTTTTTGAGTTACGGGTATGGGAATGTTAATGCGAACGTGAATGAGTTGAGTTGTGCTATTTCCAGGACTATTAGTTGCCCTCCTGCAGTGGCTGCTGCTATTGCAGAGCCTTCCGGAGACAATACTAATGGAAAGAAACCCGTGTTTCCGGAGAAGATGATCAAATCTGCTGTGGGGAGAGATAGCTTCAAGAAGAGGAAAGCTGACAAGGCCCTTGCTCACAAGGTTGGTCACACACGAAAGTTACATAATCACAAAAAAAAAACCAAAATTATAGAAACATGATTAATGGTTTCTTTATTTGTTTAGGTAATTGAGGATGAAAGCATCAAAGAAAAGAAGAGTAAAGGACTTGCAGAAGAGGGAGAATCAAAGATCACAACAGAGCAAAACTGTAACAACAGAGAAACATCTAATGACACTTCGAAAGAGAATTCAAAGATTTCCGAGGTTCAGAAGCCTGACTACATTCATGTCCGTGCTCGTCGTGGTCAAGCCACTGACAGCCACAGCTTAGCTGAAAGAGTAAGATTATTAAACTTCCTAGTTCTTCCCTAGCCTTGGACTTAAAACATCTCTAATCTCTCCAACTTTTAATAGAATCTCTGTAAATTACGCAGGTAAGGAGAGAAAAAATCAGTGAGAGGATGAAATATCTGCAAGATTTGGTGCCCGGATGCAACAAGATCACAGGGAAAGCAGGAATGCTAGATGAAATAATCAACTATGTTCAGTCTCTCCAAAGACAAGTAGAGGTATGTGTCATCTATTTATTAAAAATAACTTCCGAAATTTCATGTTTTTTCGCACTACAAAATAAAACTAACAAACTTGTTATTACAACAGTTCTTATCCATGAAACTAGCTACTGTCAATCCACGGATGGATTTCAACCTCGACAATCTCTTCGCAAAAGAGGTACGGAGAAAAAAAAATGTTAAGAATTGCATAGAGCGAGATTAAATGTAACTAACTTTTATTAATAAGTATGGTTTGGCCGATTCCTACAGATGTTTCCAGCTTGCGCATCAAACTTTACGACAATTGGGTTAACATCGGAAATGGCTGGTCCTTCCTATTTACAATATAATGCACTACAACAAGCAGTTACAAGTGGACTGGAGTTGGGAATAAACCCTTCTGATATGACACTTAAAAGAACTATTAGCACGCCTATAACACACTCAGAAGCATTAGTAGATTCTTCCTGCTTCAATGTAATTTCTTATAGCCTTATGCTACTCACTTCCACAATAGTCTCAGATGTTTTAGTTTCTGATAAAGATACTGGTGTGCTGCAGCCAATACAGCCCCTCGGAACTTGGGATGCCGAGTTACAAAACCTGTACAATGCTGAGTTTCAACAAGGAAGCTCAACAGCATACCAATCTCAACCATTTACAGGTATAAATACCATACTTTCATTTAAATTTTGTCTCTGGTTTAGCTAGCTCCATGAGATGAAGGTAGATAATTGACCAATCTAAATGTGGCGACACATGATAGAGAGAACAAAGAAACCCCACCTAGGTTAATGATTTTCCACAATCAAACGGTCCTCTTCACTTTTTTTTAGAAAGTTCATTAGTCGGTATCTATCTTTTTCCCTGTCTTCAACCCAATATGATAATTGCAAGCCACGAAAAAGAGGATAAAACTACTAGATAACCATAACTTTCCTTATCCAATTTTCGCAAAAGAAATTTCCTTATCCAATTTTCGCGAAAGAAATTATCTATTTCTACATCATGAATATACAAGAAAACCTTATTATTAATCTCAAGAACAATGTTGTATGCAGGTTGCATTGAAGGCGCCAATTTGAAAATGGAGATGTGAACCAACCACAATTCATTACGGAGTTTGCTACAAAATACAAATGTCTCTGATCACAATTCTTTTTTTACGACTAGTATATACGTGTATAGGCTATAGCTATATGTAAAATTCATAATATAAAAATGATAGTGATTTCAATAATACTAATCATCAAATGCAAAGTCTCTTCATGAGCCATGTAGTATTGTGATTTTAGTAACTATTAGTAGTTTCATGAGTTCAAGGTTTACACGTAAGAAATAAACTAAGCAAATATACATCGCACCAGTCGATGATTTAGTTCCACAGGTTGCTAGCTAGAAGCAAGATTTTGAACGGAAATACTTGCGAAAAAATGAAAAGAATGCAAGTTATGAAGAGAACTTTAATGAAACCTAATAAGCAAGGGGAAACACTGAACTCGAATAGTTTCATCTGTGGACAGAACGAAAACAGTTTACGGACACTAAGTGAACATCTATGCATCATCAGTAGCAGGATGTGTTAATGCTTGAACATTATACCTTGGTATATGTTGGATAGCGAAACAAAGACATCCTACCTTCTGGCATTAAATTTATCTGGTTGGTATGAATGTCCCCAGCACCCTTTCAATTATCTACCTATCATTACAAATCTTCCGAGATGCACAGGTAATAAAAATCAGAGATTAGATTACTATCTAACCCTGTGAATGTCATGCCTATGTCGCCAGAAATATTTTACGACAGTCTAGAGCTCTGGATAAGTCAAGACGGCAGAAAAAAAAAGGCACGACAGGTTAATCAAGTGTATTACCTTTCCTTGACGTATCGATCCAGAGGCATTCACAGGCAACAGCGGAAGAGAAGCTACAGTCAAAAATCTATCAGTAATATTAGACACAAAACCATCCTATTTTTTCATAAATTTTACTCGACAAAATGGTACCTCAAAGAATATCATGACATAACCATAGAATGAAAAAGCTTTTACCAAGTCATTGTAATGGTGTCACAGAGGTTGGTATTTGAGAAACGCCACACTTAAAAACAATGTGATCCAGTCAAAATAGACTAATTTTAGGTATTTAAACCAAACAAAATGTCATTAGGTATGTATGAAGACCTTCAAATTTCTTGAAGCAAAGCATATAGTAAAAAGCAGAGGGTTAGATGCTTGATTGCTCAGCAACTTAATATTAATATGGTACCCGCTTAAAAGTTTATACTAATCAATCTATAAAAGCTTAAATAATCATTTCGTTTATAAGCCTTATGCTAGAAAAGGAAACCTATATGTAGGGAAATGAGTATTTTCGAAGGCAATTGCAGACACATACATCTAGCCTGCTATTCTGAGTCATTTTTCGAAGAAAAAGAAAACCTTATAGATGTTGTATGGTGCCAATGGACTTTGATCCTAAAAGGTGTCTTTCCCTGTCATTGCATCTTTGTGTTTGCTGAGCAAGAGCCACAGCTTGCCTTCATTTTCAAGTTATAAGGAACGGGGATGGGGACCATGGGGAGGGACAAGGATTCATCCAAGCTTTCATGGCAAGATCTCATGATCCTCTTTGCCTGGTCAGATAGTGAGATATGGTTTTGCACACTTGATCCACTATCCATTTGGAAAAATAACCTTTTTGATCTACTACTATATCATAGGAAATATGCCCTATTAGTATGAGGGGATCCAGGATTACCCCGGAAGCTGCCAATGTATTGTCACTTGTCAGGCTATAAAGCTTATGCACTTGACTGAAAATCTTGTGTGATACCTCACTTAAAAAGATCTGATAAAGTAAACTGGCATTCGAGATCCTTTTAAGTTCTCCTTGTAACACATTGAGGTTTTAGGAGAACTAGTAACTTAACAACGCTATTCTTTACCTGGCATTTTTTTATCAAAATCTAGTGCTCCACAGATACAAGATATCTTTTACCCTATAGTTATTTTCTTTTAATTTTGTTTTAATGTCAACCTTCATTCAACCAGCCTATTTACCTAGAGTGAAGGAAAACAACTCTGAGAGCACCTTCACCGCTAGTTTTCTAAAGTAACTTAAAATTTAAAAGATGACAATCATTAAGCCAAAAAAATGACTCAAGACAAGTGCTATCCCAGCCTGATTGCTGACGTTTTAAAGGACCTATTCACCCAAGTAGAAGATCTTTCTACGTTGATCGTTCTACTTTGATCGCAACTTTTAATCATCCTGCAGCACCATATATTAAAATAGCCGTTGGTTACATGAAAATGCACCCTGTTCTTTGATATGGATTTTTCGAACACAATATTTTGCATGGCCAATCTCTAAAGCTAAGGCTACAATCAACAATATATAGAAAGGCCGGCTACCAGAGGAGAGGTTAACGAGGTCCTACTGAAATCTAGCTTAGAAAAGGCAAATATTACATCATACATCTGTTTAAAACTTGAACTGGTAAAACTGGGCAGAAGTCTGATATCAGCTGCTTATTGTCAGATTAGGATGGGCAAAAGCAATATATGAAGATCGCAAAGCAGTAAAATGACACAAAGAGAAATCATGATAAATTTAAAGAAAAGAGCGGATAAATAATATCAGGTGAGTATTAATAAGGCAAACTACTAAACTAAAAACCAGAGCATTTGTTTTTTCTGTTTTTCGCAAAATTAAAACATCTAGTTTTAACAATTAGCATTACACAATTATCAAACACGAAAATTCCATTTTCTACAAAGCAAACCTGATAATATCAAGAGACTTAGAAAGAACAGTGACAGCTATTAAATCCAAACATTTTCCAGAGAGACGCAGAGTCTTCGGGTAAACCGTTCCATTTCACCTCTTAATTCAATTAGATCATCAATTTTTCTCCAGCTCTATAGGATAGATCAATTCGGACAATAATAACTATTACAAAGCACAACTGTAGCTTGTGCTGTGAATCAGTTAGTCATGAGTACTTTGTCCAGGGACGATAATAACTGCTGTAGATTTGCAGTTGTGGTAGCAGTACTCACTCACACTTCCCTGAAAGACGCTGAATACAAACCAAAGATTTTAGAAAGCAAGATAGATGGGAAAAGATGGAGATAATGATAGGAGAAACACCTTTGGAACAAGGTTCTGCCCCTGGTACCCATGACCAAAGCTGCGGGCCTTAACCTTTCTACTTCTTTGCATATTGCTTTGCCTATATCTCCTTGAACAATGCGAGCCTTTGTCTCTACCTAATCATCAACAAGTTACTCAAATTTTACATCCAAATTTCAACAAGTCTAATCCAAAACGAACAATATCATACGACTATGAAGTTTAAGACTTGCTTGTGATTAACCGTTCAATATAAATAAACCCGGATTTTTTTTTTTTTCTAGTATTCTACGATAAAAACTTCAACATAAATGTGTTAAATGCTTTTGCAGACATACGGCATTGAATCAAAATACTACAAAATAGGCTAACCATAGCAACATTCATAGCCTCCACCGCAAGCTTCTCCATACGCTCCTCTGCAGCTGAACACACAGCTTCATTCTTCAAACCTAATCAATCAAAAAATCAAGAAATATAACAAAACCACATTTATGCATCACACAATCATAATACAACAATCATTTAAACGTACATGCAATTCTAAACACCTCCTCTACATTTACAATTTCTCATGTTAAAAATGTACAAATGTCATAGATCATAAACACATACTAGAAACAACATGAACAAGGTGAATAGTATCGGCGAGACGACAAAGATGAACAATGGCCCAATCAAAGGCACATTTGCTAATAGGACCATGATCAATGGCCATAACAATGTCACGGCCACGACGTCGTTCTCCGGATTCTCGTGGGAGTTCCGGTTGACGTTGTAGTGGTGGTAAATCCACGTCAGCCCAATTATATTCCACATCTTCCATTAATGTCTCCATTGTCATATTCTCTGTGAAATAATGATGTGAAAATTTGAAGGTGGCCTTTTTGAAAAGTAGTGTGTTTTATTAAGGCGTGTTGTAATTGTATACGCGAGTTTGGCGCCACCTAGTGTTGATCGAATGACAAATGGGGTGACAAAGGGTAGTCAAATTTATCGTCCACTTTATCCTTACTTTTTGTCCAGGCAAAGAAAAAAATCTAACATGAAAATAATGGACAATTTATGATAATGGATTCATTTTACATAATTACAAAAATGTCATTATAATTTTATTTTTAAAAAAAATAAAAATGAGGTGTTGGGATTGAACTCATGACCTTTGACTTAAAAATGACATTCTCAACAACTATATTAAACACTCATTTTGATTAAAATATAAAATTCATTATCAATATGTGTAAATACCCCACATAATTTATTTTGTTTTGATCTCTAACGAGTAATTAAATTTATCTACACAAATGCCTTAAATCATATTTTTACCCTTTTTTTTTTTTTTGCAATACTAACCATACGCTAGCTAGAGAAATGCATGCGCAAAAATAAACATATACACAAAATATTATAAAATTGAAATTTTTCAGTAAAAAACATGATTGCATTAATATTTTTATATTGTAAATTAAATATATTTTCATTGAGTATATAATCCCTAAATTATATATATACTATTTGATTATAAATTGCATCATCTACCATACCAAATTCTATGTAATTTAACATACGCAACAATTCTTATGTGGTCTTTTAATCTGTATGGTTGGATCTACATGTTTGTTTTAAAAAAATTGTGAATTTAAGGGTACTTAGATCAAAAATATTTATAATCGAATTAATGATGATAAATTTGAATTTTGAACACTATACTAACTAGCATGAGAACCCGTGCGAGGCACGGGGCATGCGCTAGGTTTTTTTTTTTAGGTTTGAGGCGTTGAAGTGTAAGTTGGTCCGTGGTTGTTATAACTCACATATGATGCAAAAGGGTGTGAAGTTCGATTTATTTTGGAACCTTTAGAGTGCACTTAACTTTGGTGCAATAATATATAAATGATGTCAGGGTATGTATTAACAGAGAATGGTTTGCGCTTAAGTATGAAGTTGTAATGCGATGACTGTAATATGCATTATCCTATTATATTTGAATAGAAAATGCAGGCAATGTATGGATTTGAAAGTGGCCTAAAAGAAACATTTTCTCATATATGTAAAGAAACATTTTCTCGTATATCTTTGTAAGAATGCATTTCAATGTATGGATTTGAAAGTGGCCTAAAAGGAACATATTCTCAATTTTCTTTGTAAGAATGTATGTTAGCGCAAGGGGAGAGCAATGCATCATAAATAGGTTATTTAGAAAAATAGTTGGAATTCCAATGTGGTGGAAGACAAAGGGCATACGTGGGTACGTAAATAAAAGAGTGTTTTAGAGTTCACCACTCCTCAAACGGCAAAGATAAAACTCGCAATGAATTCAGAGTCAAGCATGTCATATCTTTCGATCATCAATTAGCATAGTGGCATACCTTCTTAGGTTTTCATAAAAGTTTGGCCTACTAAAATAGCTAAAATAAAATTGCAGTAAAGGATTTATGTTTTCTTGTACATAGCTCATGCATATCTTTATTTTTGACTCAGCAACTTCTCAATTTTTTCAAGTGTTGTACTCGTTTAGGCTTTTCCAAATATTATTGGTGTGGTGTATTTCTAAAAATTCTGAATTTGTTTTGGTGTATAAGAGTAAGTTGAAACCTAACTGTACACAAAAACGAGATTAGATTATATTCCGTACATCTTTAAGTTCTCGGCGAATGATTATAAATTTACCTGGCAACAAAAGTTTTAGTCAAATCTCAAGAAAACAAAACAGGAAAACCACGTTAGATAACATGTAATTTAGCTCAGTTTTCCAGAATTCAGTAAGCAATCTCCAGTAAAAAAACATAAATTACTATGCACTATATATAAAAAATAAATTTTGGCTAGTTATTTCTGAAGAGCTCCTCATTTTCTCTAAGTTTAAAATTTCTAGAAAAAGACTATTAAATACACAAATTAGTTTCTCTGGGATTACCATTCTCATTTGTTTCTGTGCTATTTGACGTAATAATTATAAAAACTTATTTGTGAAAAAATGTATTATAGGTAACTTGGTTAAACATTTGTTTAATTTTGTATATCATTCCGGGAATGTCGATCATGGGTAGAATACCAAAACAAAAATGTTTCCATGGAACCTGAACCACAAACACAAATAATTGCCATGATTTACATTGCGTGACTAAAAGAAAGTAGATTAGAAACATGGACCATTCTTTTTGAACCAACAAAACAGTTTAATTAAAAACATCCAAATGTAAAAGAAAAGAAAAAGAAATGGAGCTCCACAGAGCATTGATTCCTATAAATCTCTCCATTTGGTGGACTGCTAGTGCTTGTCACTTGTAAAGGGCATTGGCAAAATCTATCAACCCAGCGGTATACCGGGCGGGATAGGTGGAAGCAGAATACTGTAAGTATAGGAGGAGGACCGGCAGGGACAGATGATGGAGCCGGTTGGCAGACTCGAGAGGATCGGCAGGGAGAGGTACTGTTGCAGGAGTAGGGGGCCTCACAAGGCGTGGTGGAATGCACAGTGAAATGTAACCCAGATAACAGAATATCTTATGAAGCGCAGGATCTGTTAAAGCCAAATTCTTATTAGGATAGACACAGCCAATGAAATTAACGCTTTCAGCATGAAGACGACATTGAAAAGCAAACACACATGGCCCCACATAAACTTACTAACTTGAGAATAATCATGCAGAAATAACTACTATATTATGGAAAAGGAAATGTTGGAAACGAAACAAATGAATAAATCTGAAGAGGAGATTTAGACGTGAACTTACCTTAACAGGATACCAAAGTTGTTAGTTGGTCAAAGTCGGTCACCAAATCTTGTTGTTGGATGGTTTTTTCATACTACAAATGGACTACATATAAGATATAATGTCATGTTTTATGAAAGTCACATTCTATTGGGTGACTAATTAGAATTACTGTTCCATGGTATTAGAAAGGTTAAATTATATGTAAGACCTACCTAAGAAATGTAGGAGGGGGCGGTATTGGTAGAATGCAGAGGAAAAGTATTCATGCTAGGCAGAGACCATATGTGAAATGAGGGTAGTTCATATTAGGCAACAATTGTTAACAGTAATCAGCTACTGTCATGGGTTGGGGGATGGGGGTAATTAGTCCAGTTCAACTTGTATTTGTGTCTCTCCTATTGCCTTACAAGCAAAGGTAAGACCAGAGATTTGAACTAAAAGTTTTAAATGTTTGTGACATAGAAAATCAAATCAAGGAAGATACTATGATCTTGCAGTACCTTGAGTCTCCCGAAAATGAAGAGATTAATGTCAATGTATCTATGATAGGAGTACTGAATCCCTGGGGAGTCCCCACTCCCCACCAAGTTTGAGGGCAGTTCTCCTTATAAGCAGACCAATTGTGTAGGTTTTGGTTTGGCGAAAAACATCAAGGTAAAACTATGCAGGGTCTGTTACTTCAAAAACCTTTACATATCTTGCTATTAGAGCACCGTCAGGCAGCTTAATGGCTCAGCTGATATCATTCAGCACCATTTGAACCTAAAATATGCAAAGAAACAAATTAAATATGATTGTATATTCGAGTACCATATGAATGCAAGCTATGTCTATTTATGTTGCAGAAAGTCGACATAGGATAAAGCCATGCTACTACACGGGAGGGCACTATAATTTATAAGACCACTAATAACATAATGGATTGCAAGCAATACAAAATCTCCAATTGAAACAGTGATGGAATATTCATCTAAACATTGTAAATGATGACACAGATCAGTAGCATTGGTATGGAGGGGGCTTGGCGTGAAAGATATAATGATAACTGTAGATGGTGTACGAACTGAATTCAGTGAAAACTGAAAAGTTAACATTGTATACAGACCGTAAAATAGTGCCGCCATCGTCATAGATATCACAAACATCCTGGTCATCATCGTCATTGGAAGAGCATCCTTCAACTTCCACCAGATCATCACATAAATACTCGGACATTTTAGTAGTTTTAGGATCCTGAAATCATGAACAGGTTATTGATAAACGAAACATTTAGCAATGAACACCAAAAAGGCATTCAAAAAAGGGTGAGTTTTTACCTCAGCAGAAGCTTCGATTTTCTTGGCCTTATCATTCTTCTCATCCAGAAGTGTAATCACAAACTGATCAATAAGAAACTTGTTCAGTATAATTAATAATACTCCATCCATTCTATAGACTACAGGTACAGATGCATTCAATTTCTGTTAGTCACAATATGACTTAAGTTGTAATAAAACATTTCCAACAATATAGTGTGAGATGGTGTATTTGTTATAATGTTCTACATATCTTAGCATTATCATTGGCATTGATCGGGATTCGAGAATGATGAAATGTATAGTGTGGATCTACTTTAGGTATTTTCTTCACAATGATGCATTAACCCTATTAAAGTTTGAGGGGCACAACACAATACAATAAAAGGTAAAAAGTGGTCCTTGGTAAAATATAAATCCATAAAAATTAGCATGTGTTAGGGAAATTTCGTAAGCTAGGGAGGATAGTAATGACTTACATTTCGTTTCTTGGTCTTAGAAATACTTCCTCCCCTGGTAGCTCCAGCCTCAGCAGAAAGTAAATTTAGACTCCCCATGTGTACTTGTCGAAGCAAGGACAATATCATGAGAACGGAAATGTAGACAATATGAAAAAAATACGCAATAGGAATTTTGACTTGAATAAACCTTAAACAGAATTCTGAAGTTGTTGGTCAGTCAATGTGCATCACCAAATCTCAATGCCCGGTGTTTTCTTCATACCACAAATGAACCATATTTAAGATGTAGTAGCGTGTTTTATGAGAGTCACATTTATTGTATCAATAATTAGAATAATTGTTCTATAATATGAGAAAGGCTTGACAATATATTATCAGTACCAAACTAATGGAGCTGGAGGCAGTATTGGTTAAAGTCAAACACAAAGTTTTAATGTTGGGCACAGATACCATATATGAAATGAATACAATGCATATTAGGCAACAATTGATAACCGTAATCAGAGAACATCGTGGAATTATACATGGGCGGAAATGTGTTTCTACAATAGATTATCAAATATTTCACGGTACACAATGTTTTTGGTATAGCCTCTGGTGGACACATCATTGTCAACTACAATAATTCTCAATCCATTTGGAGAAGTTACTCTCGACACAGCTACATACATCTGGCCATGGCCGAATACAGGGTCAGGCAGGTACAATCCTACATTCTTAATCGTCTGTCCCTGGCTTTTGTTCACAGTCATTGCATAACAGATTGAAATTGGAAATTGCTTTCTTTTGAGCACAAAGGGAAAAGTTTTATCAGTCGGGCACATCGTTATCCTTGGAATGTATGTCGTCTCTCCAATCCTTTTACCCGTTATAATTATTGCCTCAATTAGAAATGGGTAACATCGAGTGATTATAAGGCGAGTACCATTGCATAGGCCCTTTTTGGCATTTAGGTTACGTAATAACATTATTGGTGTATATAGACGGGCAGCATTGCAGTGACAACAAAGGGTATCGGCATGCATTTAATCTGAATCCTATTCCGTGTAAAAATAATGACAACCAACCTATCCCACACAAAATCATCCAAGAAACTTAGCACCCAACAGAGCAGAAGTCTTGGGAAAACGACATCTGTCGATTAACTGCAAGAATCCAACAGACTTATTCCTAATGAAGCACAACCGAAAGCATTGGCTTGGAGCCTAATTACCATTTCCATGACATTTGCATAAATACCAAATCAGAAACTACTGTATATAATAAGAGTGTGATTCCAAAGCAAAATAATGACAGAGGTGAACAATGCACAAACGCAAAAAAGTAATCAAAATCCAAAACTGAAAGCCAAAACCGAGCAGACAGATGAAAACAATGAGAAGCCAAACACACCTAAAACACAATTCTAAATCCCACATATAATTTTTAGTCACAAAATTACCCGAAGACTGATCGAAGGCCAGGACATCGCGTGGGAGATGAATCTCCTGATGTTGATTGTCTGAGGCTATGGATAAGTTCAGCGTTCGAGGCCCAAATAAGAGAGTCTGGCTATTTAATTTACCCGGAGGTTTTAAAAAAAAACAGACCAGAAAAACCTTAGTAGCATAATTCGTTGGAGCTTCTTGTTCGCCACGGCAGTGTAAGCACCTGTGTTTGGCCTGCGTGGTTTACATACAAGGCACATAACGGAATCGCGACTGTTCGGACAAAGAAGAAAGGGGGTAAGTCGGACACCTGTCTGGACAAAAACAATAAGGGGGTAAAAAGGACATTTTAGGTGCATTAAAAAGTCTCAATATTTTTTCTTGTGTTGGCTTATTATATATATAATAGATTATCGCTTTATTAATTACATAAATACATATAAATAATCAAGTTACAATGCATTTCCATATCTATAATCAAGCTAAAATGATGATGATACATAAAAAAATTAGATTAAAATTTATCGTTGTATGAACCAATGTCCAACAACATACCTACTTAATATTATCCAATGGTCCTACATATATACGTGCTGAAGAAAATTTGGCCTAAAATAAATACTTAATACGCTCTATACACATAAATATATACCCTTGGAGTATATTAGGGCTGTAAACGAACCGAGCCGAGCCGAGTTTTGACCGAAATGAGCCAAGCTTTGACCTTAACGAACCGAGCCGAGCTTTGATCTTAACGAACTGAGCTGATTTCTTAACGAACCAAGCCGAGCTTTGACCGAACCGATCCGAACTCGAGTTGTTCACGAACAACCTCGAGCCGAGCTCGATCCGAGATCGAGATGTTCGCGAACAATTTATTTGGTTGGAGATCTTAGTAGATCACTACCATTCTAACTAGTACTAGTAACTAGTGCTTTGTCACGGATTGTTGTTTCTATTTTTTAAAAAATATTTCTCGACGATCCAACCGTACGGATGTCAAGATATATCTAATTTAGTGAT
The DNA here is from genome assembly GCA_037693485.1 of Kitagawia praeruptora. Classification (NCBI taxonomy): domain Eukaryota; kingdom Viridiplantae; phylum Streptophyta; class Magnoliopsida; order Apiales; family Apiaceae; genus Kitagawia; species Kitagawia praeruptora. The sequence goes on along the minus strand of CM075345.1, from coordinate 5,620,158 downwards.
ATTCCCAAATTTTCAAAAAATAAAAAATTAATTTGGTTGGAGATCTTAGTAGATCACTACTATTCTAACTAGTACTAGTAACTAGTAATTTGTCACGGATTGTTGTTTCCATTTTTTAAAAAATAAATCTCGACAATCCAACTATACGGATGTCAAGATATATCTAATTTAGTGATATTCCCAAATTTTCAAAAAATAAAAAATTAATTTGGTTGGAGATTGATAAGTGGATTTATATCCACTTGGAGCGTTCCATATCGGCTTAAATTGGTGTACTTGGACTCAAGTTTGTGGTGGTTTTGATGTGTTTTGTTTAATTGTGCAGGGTTGGAGTGATATCGATTAAGGGTGTAGTTTCCGTCATTTTGGGAGTTGATTGATGATATGGATTGAAGAATGGAGGCTTAAGTCAGCTACCAAGTAGTATACAAGTCAAGAAGGATTAAAGACGGAAGCTCATGCAAAAGGAACGGGAAGAAAAGGCTGAAAAACGAAGAAAAAATTGCAGAAAAAATCCATCAGATTGCATCCGGGCAGTCTGCCCAAGATTTCGAGCAGACTGCGCCAGAATTCGTCCTGGAATGCAGATTGTGCCCGGGCAGACTGCTCCAATCTCGAGCAGTCTGCTCAAAGTCGCGCTGAAAATTTACAGTTTTGCCCTTTTTACGATTTTGGCCATATCTTGAGTTCTAGAAGTCAGTTTTGGGCGATCTTACTGTCCACGCGAAGATAACGAGATTATCTATCATTCTAAAGTGGTCCAGAGGCCCAATTGCAGCTGGAAAGTTCCAGAATTAATGAAGAAAAGACAGCTGCGAATTTCCCTTTAAATCAGAATTAGTTTAGGAAACGTACTTCTATTATAATTCTGATTTGGTATTTTCTTGTTGGGCAAGATGTCTAGAGCCTATATAAACACATCCAACCCTTGTAAATTGTATCATTAAGATCATTATCATCATTAGCAGAAGAACCATTACATATCAATTACTTAGGTTTATTTTTATATTTTCATACTTTGTTTTATCATGGTTTCATCAGATCCCATGATGACGAGAGATTCAATTATGAACTAATCATTGTCATGGGATTCTAACGGATTTATTTATGGAGTTTTAGTATCTTGATGCTTTACAGATCTGTGTGTGATGTTTATTTGATATCCTCGTATGGTTGTGCTTTATGAATTTAGATGCGTAGCTAACATCTAATTTGTTAATCTCTTGTGAAGCGAGAGTGGATCTTGAGATTTAGAACTTGCCATGCTAGCATAGGATAGGTTGATGTTTTAACATCATGATTTGTGGCGTAAATAGAGATATTATGCTGCCCTATGTGATCTTTATGGATAACTTGTTCTTCAACCGTTATGTTTTCAAATTCTATAGAGATATAGGGTCTAAGCATAATTGGTGTCTATTCATCTTCTATCTCTTTTGTGGATGTATGTTTAGTTTGGTATTCGTATACTGAGAAGTAGCGTTTACTTGTTTCGTGTTGTCCGATCAGATATCATAACCATTGCATATAGTGATTAAAGGCGTCAGATCTAAGCGAAGTATTTAATGAAGTTAAGATTCCATGGTTTTTCTTGCAGAAGTAATTAGATTTAAATTCTTGTTAGTTAGTTAATTCTTAGTTTGTTAATTTACTTCTTAGTTAATTTAGTTTATTAAACCCAAAATTGTTATTTGTCTTAGCAGTGAATAATAATCATACATTGTTGCATAGGTGCATCTACTGAATTAAAACCATAACCAGATCTCTGTGGGAACGAACTCGACTTATATCTGTATTCAGGGTTCTAAAAATCGCCGAGTCAGCCGAGTACTCATTCCGAGTACTCGTTTTTAACCCCTCGTCCGATCCGAGTTCCGAGTTCCGAGTTTCGGAGTCAAATCGAATTACAATTACTCGTATTTTTAATGTTTATCTATTGATTTTAATATTATTAAATAATTATTATTAGTATATATATATAATATATATATATATTATCGTTAAATTCTAAATTTTAACACATGTACATTAAAATATGAATGAATAAATTTAATATATGAGAAAAAAAATAATAAAATATCCGATTTGTTCTCCGAGTACTCATTCCGAGTACTCTCCGAGTTTCCGAGTACTCATTTTTCCGGAACAAAACCGAGTCGGACCGAGTTCCGATTTTTACAACCTTGTCTGTATTACTTGTGACCACGTACGCTTGCGTGATTTAGTGCAAACAAGTTTTTGGCGCCGCTGCCGGGGATCAATGGTGTTTTATTTTTGGTTTATGTGCTTGTCAATAGTGGTCGTCAGAGTTCACTGACTCGGATTGTTTCTTATATAGTTGTTTAGTTTTATGTGTTGCAGGTAGCAATGGGAGAACTAGCAGCAGCAGCGAAAGCATTGATGTATTATTCTCAACCAAAGATCAAGGACATCCAATTTAGCATTGTCAGGCCAGCTATTGCAGCTAATACTTTCGAAATCAAGCCTAGCATAATTCAGATGGTGTAGAATTCGGTTCAGTTTGGGGGTGCTCCGACTGAAGATCCTTATATGCACATTCGGAATTTCATTGAGATCTGCGACACTTTCAAGATCAACGGGGTGTCGGAAGATGCTATCAAATTGAGACTTTTTCCGTTCTCTTTGAGGGATAAAGCTAAGGGCTGGTTGCACTCTCTACCATCAGGTTCTATTTTGACATGGGAGGATCTTGCTCAGAGATTTCTCACTAAATTTTTTCCCATGGCAAAGACCGCAGCAATCAGGAACGCTATTACTCAATTTTCACAGCAGTCTGAAGAATCTTTGTGCGAGACTTGGGAGCGATATAAGGAGATGATAAGGAAGTGTCCACATCATGGGATGCCTAATTGGATGGTGATTAACTGCTTTTATAATGGCTTGGGTGCACAGTCAGGACCCATGTTAGACGCAGCATCAGGTGGAGCTTTATGGGCTAAGAGCTATGAGGAAGCTTATGAGCTAATTAAGATGATGGCTGCGAATGAATACCAGAATCCAACTCAGAGATTATCACAAGGCAAATTAGCAGGAATTCTGGAAGTTAATACAGTCACAGCTCTAGCAGCTCAGCTAGAGGCACTTAATAAGAAATTGGATTTTATGTCAAAGCATGGGGTGCCTCAAGTTGCTAGTGTTTGTGAGCTATGTGAGGGCGCACATGAGACGAGTCAATGTGCCATATCTTCTGAATCGGCACAGTTTGTGAGCAACTTCCAGCAACCTTCGCAACCAGCGCCAGCCACCTATCATTCCAATTTCGGCTGGAGCAACAATCAAGATTTTCAGCAGCAACAGTTTCATGGGGATGATGGTCAATTTTTGAATGAAAAATCTGAATTGGATGAATTGAGGTTGATGATTAAAATTCAGGCGGTATCTCTCAAGACATTGGAGAATCAGTTTGGGCAAATTGCAAGTGTCTTTCTCAACGGGCCGCAGGGAGTTCTTCCTAGTAACACAGAGGTAAATCCAGGAAAACAAGATGGCATGGAGCAGGTTAATGCCATAACACTCAGATCTGGAAAAGTCACGAACGATCAGAATTCAGCAATTGAGGATGAAGAAGAAATTCAAGATCAAGACCCTACAGAAAAAAAACATTCTGTTTTGTCAAAACCTGTGGTGGATAGTGATGAGGAGGAAGAGTGTGAGTCTCTAGGCTTGGCTGATCTATGGGATTCTAAGGTGTTGATTGATGAGGTTGTTTCATGGTCAAATCTTGAGGATAGTGCAATTGAGTCTTTTCTTGAGGAAGATGCTTTGTTAGAGTATGAGAGCAATAAAGATCTTCATGAGTTGTATAGGAATTTTACTTCTGATGAGATGTTAGATGAATTGAATGCTATTTGTTCTAGGCATGAAATTCAACTTGAGGATAGTTCGTTTGATCCTGAGTCTGTTGTTAAGACTTCTGTTGGTGAACCACCCACTTCTGTTCCGAGTCTGTTTATTTCCACGTTGGGTCAGTCTTTGGTAGAAAATCATCATGTTGAAGAAGCTTCCAAACTTGAGCTTAAACTACCAGATCACAGGAGGTATGCATATTTGGGTCATTCATCTACTTTGCTTATTATTATTGTTGTTAACTTTTTAGGTAGTGGAGTGAACATTGTGGCTGATACCTTTGAAGAACAAAGAAGGCTAAAACTTGTCATCAAGGCTGTAGCTCCGGAAAAGATAATTAAATGGCCATATAGAGATACGGTGTAAGAATTTTCAAGTTTCGATGATTATGTATGTTTCCTATCCCTCGTATTTACTTCCATTCAATGCGGACATTGAATATTTTAAGTTTGGGGGTGGTTTGGGGGATTAGTAGTTGTTGTATTATTTGTTCATGTAGGATTTCATGCTTTGCATATTAGTAGTAGTAAATTATGCATTTATGTTCGTGTTACCTCCGTTTGTTTCATATAGGACATTCTGTTTTTTTATGGTATATCATGTGAGTGCATAATAGTTTGCATTTGCACCCATGCTTGATAGGAATTTTGTGTTGTTGACGCTTTTGATTGAGAAGTGATATGCTTTGTTCTTGTGCACACACATACACTAGTAAGTTGAAGCTAGTAGACTTATTAAATGTTGTAAGTAATTAGAAGGACATGAATATATGCAAGATGATTTAGTTTGCATGCTTTGAATACAAGTCAGTGCGTTAGAGAGATTTTTGCTTGGGATTGAGTATGTTTTTCCACCAAGTGAGTTTTTGAGCCTTATTGCATATTTGTTGCAATTTATTCGTTTGCTTGAGTGTCCACAGATTGTTTGCATTGCTAGCAGTTGTTTGAGGTCTTTCTTGAAACGCATGACGTTATTTGACGATTAAAATGATAAAGGCAATTAGGAATAACAACATATTTTCCCATATTACCACACCATATTTACATGATCAATTAGTTAACCCGTTGAGCTTAATCCTATTTTTTTTTGGGTGACATACCACATTACTTGCCTAGACCTTTTTCTTGAATTGGCCTTACATTTGAACCCATATTGTCAAAGTCTAGTAGAGTGCTTAAGGGAGTAATAAGGTGTGCAAGGAGGGGTTTATTGTTGGTCATAATTTTGGGGGAAATATTGAAAATTGGGTTTGGTTGTTTACTTGATAGCCGGCATGTGTAAAAAAATTGTGGGATCATTGTTATTGTTTATATTATTGTTTGTGTTTTATTGAGCTCTCGGAAAAAAAATGAAAAAAAAGAAGAAAAATATATTATGAGAGCATGTTTGTGTTTGTTGTGATCCTACTTTAGTCGACTAGTCGAGTGTTTTGTTGGAAGAAAAATAATAGATTATGTGGGGGGGAAAATAGGGTGTTGTGTATGATTTATTATGGTACTTACTAGCTTTTGACACTTCACCTCTTTTGGCTTATTTGACATACCTTGTCCCTAGCCCCGTTACAACCTAAATAAAGACCTTTTGATTATCGTCATTGATGTATGTTGTGTTAAGAGTTAGATTGATACCAAATGTCAAGCATGTTTATGATTTTTGTTGGAATTGAGTGATACACTTACCCTTGTTCTTGAGTGAATATTCTTTTGTGAGTGGATTGTGAGTGTTTGCTTGTTTTTGCGTATGAGATCCCGAGTTTTGTCTCAAAGATGTGCTCTTGTAGGCTTAGCATGTTTACTAACTTATTCTTACACTTGACATGGGCTTTTGAGAACTTATGCATGTTCATTGAGTAGACTATGTGAATACTTGCACTTTCGACACCAAGACATTGCGTATTTACTTTGATTCTTAAGTTGATATGACATGAGATGATTTGACGGTATGGTAGGATATTAGTATTAGAGTATTTGCATTTTTATATTAGTTGCATTCATGCATTGCATTGCATTAGGTTAAATGGATTTTGTGGGTACATTCGCTATAGGCCCTCACGAGACCTTACTCGTCCACTAGGGCTGCCTAGGGGTTTAAAGGGCTTGTTGCATATGCCAAATGCAACCGTGATCACCTACGGAAGTGGTACTAATTAGTTAGTGTTTAGTTGTTTATGCTTGAGGACAAGCATCGGTTTAAGTTTGGGGGTGTGATAAGTGGATTTATATCCACTTGGAGCGTTCCATATCGGCTTAAATTGGTGTACTTGGACTCAAGTTTGTGGTAGTTTTGATGTGTTTTGTTTAATTGTGCAGGGTTGGAGTGATATCGATTAAGGGTGTAGTTTCCGTCATTTTGGGAGTTGATTGATGATATGGATTGAAGAATGGAGGCTTAAGTCAGCTACCAAGTAGTATACAAGTCAAGAAGGATTAAAGACGGAAGCTCATGCAAAAGGAACGGGAAGAAAAGGCTGAAAAACGAAGAAAAAATTGCAGAAAAAATCCATCAGATTGCATCCGGGCAGTCTGCCCAAGATTTCGAGCAGAATGCGCCAGAATTCGTCCTGGAATGCAGATTGTGCCTGGGCAGACTGCTCCAATCTCGAGCAGTCTGCTCAAAGTCGCGCTAAAAATTTACAGTTTTGCCCTTTTTACGATTTTGGCCATATCTTGAGTTCTAGAAGTCAGTTTTGGGCGATCTTACTGTCCACGCGAAGATAACGAGATTATCTATCATTCTAAAGTGGTCCAGAGGCCTAATTGCAGCTGGAACGTTCCAGAATTAATGAAGAAAAGATAGCTGCGAATTTCCCTTTAAATCAGAATTAGTTTAGGAAACGTACTTCTATTATAATTCTGATTTGGTATTTTCTTGTTGGGCAAGATGTCTAGAGCCTATATAAACACATCCAACCCTTGTAAATTGTATCATTAAGATCATTATCATCATTAGCAGAAGAACCATTACATATCAATTACTTAGGTTTATTTTTATATTTTCATACTTTGTTTTATCATGGTTTCATCAGATCCCATGATGACGAGAGGTTCAATTATGAACTAATCGTTGTCATGGGATTCTAACGGATTTATTTATGGAGTTTTAGTATCTTGATGCTTTACAGATCTGTGTGTGATGTTTATTTGATATCCTCGTATGGTTGTGCTTTATGAATTTAGATGCGTAGCTAACATCTAATTTGTTAATCTCTTGTGAAGCGAGAGTGGATCTTGAGATTTAGAACTTGCCATGCTAGCATAGGATAGGTTGATGTTTTAACATCATGATTTGTGGCGTAAATAGAGATATTATGCTGCCCTATGTGATCTTTATGGATAACTTGTTCTTCAACCGTTATGTTTTCAAATTCTATAGAGATATAGGGTCTAAGCATAATTGGTGTCTATTCATCTTCTATCTCTTTTGTGGATGTATGTTTAGTTTGGTATTCGTATACTGAGAAGTAGCGTTTACTTGTTTCGTGTTGTCCGATCAGATATCATAACCATTGCATATAGTGATTAAAGGCGTCAGATCTAAGCGAAGTATTTAATGAAGTTAGGATTCCATGGTTTTTCTTGCAGAAGTAATTAGATTTAAATTCTTGTTAGTTAGTTAATTCTTAGTTTGTTAATTTACTTCTTAGTTAATTTAGTTTATTAAACCCAAAATTGTTATTTGTCTTAGCAGTGAATAATAATCATACATTGTTGCATAGGTGCATCTACTGAATTAAAACCATAACCAGATCTCTGTGGGAACGAACTCGACTTATATCTGTATTACTTGTGACCACGTACGCTTGCGTGATTTAGTGCAAACAGAGATCTTAGTAGATCACTACTATTCTAAATAGTACTAGTAACTAGTGCTTTGTCACAGATTGTTGTTTCTATTTTTTAAAAAATATTTCTCGACAATCCAACCGTACGGATGTCAAGATATATCTAATTTAGTGATATTCCCAAATTATATGGATTTACATACATACTTGTCATGTTGTCCAATAATCAGTCATTCATGTACTCTGTAGTGGCCTTTCTTGTTGGCATTTGATTTTAAAATCAGTTGATTGTTCTGTCTACTTGGCATTTGATGTACTCTGTAAATGCTCTCGTGTCTACTTGTTCTAACTGTATACTTATATGTACATTCATATATCATAGGCAGCTAGATTTAAACATGCTCCATTTGCATTTGCATTCATACCAAGCAATGCTTATACCAGTAAGTCAGTAACACAGTTTCCGATTAAAATCCCAGAAATATTTTTCCATCTAAATTTCTGATATGCATTTTGCTATTTTGATAACCAGCCTTGATATGCATTGTGGACTTGTGGACTTGTGGACTGTGGTTAAGGTCACTGCAATGCAATTGCTTTTTTTTCAGAACTGAACATTTTGCATTTTATTGAACAGGTGGAATGATGGATCAACGTTTTGCATTTTGCATTTTATTGAACATGTCGGATATAGATGGCAGGATGGGAACTCTAGAAAGTAGAACCTTTGAAGGTTGAACCTTTTAAGATGTAATCTTTGAAAGAATTTGTAATAGATTTATTATTTATGATTATGATATTATGTGCCCAGTGCCCACTGCCCTGTACCTTGAATTATGGTTATTGTAACTTTTAAATTAAAAATGTTCCTAGTATATTATATAATTTATATTATAGAAAATATTGTAAAATTTGAAATTTTTTCGAGCTTAACGAGCCGAGCTCGAGCCGAACGATCTCGAGTCGAGCTCGAGCCGAGCTCGAGCCGCACAAGGCAAAAGCTCGGCTCGAGCTAGTTTGCTTAACGAGCAGAAAATCGTGCTCGAGCTAGTTTAGCAAACGAACCGAGCCGAACGAGCTCTTAACGAGCCGAGCTCGAGCTTGTTCGCGAACAGCTCGGTTCGTTTACAGCCCTAGAGTATATGCATCAAATGTATAGTCACATAACTCTATTTTCAGAAAAAATTCATTTCAAAAATTTTATTAAAAGCGTAGTTATTGATCTTTTCTTATTACCTTATTAGCTAATTTTTAAATTGTAATAAGTTGTAGTTGACCATCTAATTTCCAAGTTGTAAGTTGTAATTGAATTTACTTAAATTGACCTTAATACATACTCCCTCCGTTCCATCCAATTGTTTACACTTTTCAAGGAGTGTCCGGCACGCATTTTAAGTTGCATTTTAAAGATAGTTCCATAACTTATTTTTTTAAAAAAAAAATCTTGTATTTAAATTTTTATACAAGAAAAGAAAATTTTAAAAATAAGTTATGCAACTATCCTTAAAATATATCTTAAAATGTGTGTCGAACACCCCTTGAAAAGTGTAAACAATTGGAAGGGATGGAGGGAGTATAAATTAATTAAAACATTGGGTAAATTCATCAATACCTTAATGTTCTCGCATCCAAAGATTGTTCTCAATTTTTTTTTTAAAAAAAAAAGTCAGCATGCATATATACAATGTAATTTCAATCACAGTGTAATGCCCACGAATGTTTATCACAATCTCATGTCACATTAGGGTGTGCAACGATTCACTTGGATTTCACCATAAAATTCGAATCAAAGAATTCTTATGTGTTACTACATACCACTCATTATGAACAACCATAAAAATAATTTGTGATTTTTTTTCTAAATCATTGTAAATAACCAGCAAAACTCGACACTCCTCATTATCAACACGTATTGTTACTCATATTACTTGTTAGACAATCTGTGAAAATAGTACAAAATAATAGCAATCGTGTGTGTTAATAATAGAACAATTAAAACAAATAAAGAGGAGGCAGGAACAAAAAAACCCGAGTCCAGTGCTTGACTGTCTCCTTAAAGCGTATTAGCACTCACCGTATGTGCGAGTGAATCGCCTCCCAGGATAAAACGGATTGCAGCGAAGCTATAAAAGCGTCACTCTCAGCGAGCTTGAAACGAGCAAGAATATCACCGAAGGAAGAGAAGAGGATGTGTTTTTCGAATGAATAATCCTAAGGCACTACAAGAGTTTATATAGGATAGGAAAACTTGTGCGCTACACAATTGCCAAAATTAATTAGCTGTGCTAATTAAAAAAGTCGGTGGCAATTTTCCTTTACTAATTAACCGCGTTAATTAATTAAGGTAAGGCGGTGGCAAAAAAATTCGTTATAAAAACGGAATTGATTTTACCACAATTAATTCCAAATTCGAATTAATGGCAAAAAATTAGTTATAAAAACGGAATTGATTTTACCAAAATTAATTCCAAATTCGAATTAATTTAGTCAGATCTTTAAGCTCAAGCCCAGTGGAAATAATAATTAGCAAAACTAGTCCGGGTTCGGCCCAATTTTCTGCTGCATTCGTGTCCGTAGGTCGCACACGCGGAAAGCCCGAAGGCTTGCGAAGCCACGAATTTTCCCTCGAAATCCCATGATTTGCACCCCCCTGCGCGCACGTAGGAGATGGAGCAACACTTAGCCAACACAAGTGAACACTACTCATGTGTTGTACTATATAAAGCAAAGGAAACTCCTTTTCCATTTCAATGTGGGACTTCAAGTTCCATTCTATAATTTCCACTTCCAAGGGAGCAACTTTGGATAATCATAACTCATCCATCCCTTAGTCGTTTTGAGTGTTTAAATATGCATTGGAAAGCTCTCGCGGAGGAGAACACTCTCCAAGCACCACTTGTTGCAAACACGCACACAAGGCACACTCAAATTGGAGCTCAAAATGACTCGACAATGTGGGTCTAAAACCCACATTTTCTAACATTACTCGACAACAATATTCATTACTCTTTATTATCAACGTATTGTTACTCATATCACACTCAGAGGATTACGAGTTCACAACACAATTATAAATAAATCAAACATTACTTTCATCCTTAAAACAAAATTAGAGGTGTTTATGTAGAAGCATGTGCCTTGCATAGGCTGTTACGCTAGTATTGACCTTATATATATTTCTTCAAAAAAATATTGACCTTATTATGGTCTTGTTTGTGTATAAATTAGTCATTTAATTCAATCAATTAGTTAAGGTGATACATGAACAAAATTTGTAACACAATATGTTTTATATGAAAGATCCAGATAAGTTTTGGTCCAGCCCAATGGTTCAGTTGATTAGTCAATCTGTGGGCCAGACAAATTATTAATAATGTACAAATTTGGGTTGATCTATAAATAGATCTTCGCATAGTTGACATTAATACAAATATCTTCTCATGTGAGAAATCAAAAAATCCATATTCTAGTCCTATAAGTTTTTTTTTTTAAACAAATCGTACTTGCATTACTTAGAAATTATCATTTTCGAGTACATGATTAATATGATTAATAAATGCAGGAGGAGTGACAGATCACTCTCCATAACTTGACATAGAATTTGTGCAGTATTTGCAAGCAAAAGAACCACACGATTCGCAGATCGATAATCGAACTACTAGCACTTGATCAATGTGCTTCAGTGATTTTGTCCAAGAAATGGCTTCTCGAAGACTACGTACACAACTGAAAAATGTTACCAACGTCAATCAAAAGTAAATCTTAACAAATGATGAATAGTGAACCAATTTTAACTAGTTGATAGTTACGACGAGATGGGATTAGACATTTTGTGATATACACACAGATAGATTAACTACATACGAATTTATTTATTATTTTCGATAATTAATTGTAATTCCTAAACTTTTATAGCTGTTTGATGCATGGTTATATAAATGCATACATATATTTCTTATTCGATGAAATGTCATATAATCAATTACTCGATCATCAATTAAACGATTGTCAAATCATCCGACTATCAGATTACTATACTGCAATTTCAATATCTGTCGGAAGGAATATCACCAATATTAATAAATATAAATTATTCTTTAACGATAAATATCATTTTTATTTACTTATTATCCACCAACTAGTATATTTCGCTAACTTGAATGTTATAAGGATCCTCTCAAACACCACATCCCATGGTATCTCTTTGTTCCTAGCAACTTCGTTTCTTTTTTTACTTGATTGACAATTATTTTTTACGTGATTGTAGATTTTGACATCTAAAACACTAAATTCGTATAAGATATATAATTTGACATATTTGAAAGTTAAATCATCTTAACCATACATATGTTCAAATGATAACTAATAATCATGTGGACAAAATAAATTAAAATGATTGTATTTATTTTTAGAAAGTACTACATATGCTCATACTTGATGCATAATTGATTTGAAAAACTTTATTCCATCTATCAAGGATGGCTCGAATGGGTGGTAACAATTTTGTCATGTCCATTTTTCTCTTGGCAGCAAAATATCCACCAACAACATTCTCCGGTGCCGGGGCAAGTAGGACATGATGATCCTGCACAAAAAAATTACCATTCTTACAATGCTTGTAATAATTTGACAAAAATACTTCATTACTATTTAAATGTTTTGCGAAAAAATTACAGTTAGATCAATTAAATATTCACCTCAAAATTTATAATTATTTATTTTTTAAAAATTTCGTAAAAGACAACATACAAAATATACAAATTGCTTGACAAATTTTATTGTCATAAACACTTTTAATATTAGAATCCTCATAGCATGTAATTATAAAGTTATCTTACTGTGTAAAGGATGATTAACGCTTGCCATTTGGTCGAGAACTGGAATTCTACTTACTGCAGCTTGTGATTGAATACAGAGAATTGAGAAGAACATTAAGAAAATGCTACAAATGATGATTTTTGAGAATGCCATATTTGTAAATAATTTTTTGTGTATGTCTAACTTACCAATTCTTAAATTTATGTATATGTTGGATGAGATAAATAATACAACTTAGAGGGGTGTATTCAATTGAGATTCTAATGGATTTCTGATAATCCATGGATTTTTAACGAATTTTTTAAATCCACAGATTGTTTAAATTCTACAAAGAATCTTGTAAAATTGGTGTATAGTCATTGAGATTTGAAAAGTTTTTTTAGAAATCCATCAAAATCTCATTGATTTTTGCAAGATTTCGAAACTTATAACAACAACTAGCAAATCCACCAAAATCCACCATTTTAATAAATCTAAAAAATCCATGGATTTTTTAATACCCCTAGATTTAAATGGATTGTTTTAAATCCAGATTGAATACACCCAAATTTTAAAAGACTTTTTGAAATCCTAATTGAATACCCTCGGATTTTAAATGACATTTTGAAATCCAAATTGAATACCTCAAGATTTTAGTGGATTTAAAAAAAACAAATTGAATACCCCTAGATTTCTAAAATTCCTCAAAATCCTTCAAAATCTCAATTGAATTAGTGTTAGTACTTTCTTATTTTTTTTTTTAATATACATGACACATTATGTACATGTGTCATATTTGTAAGTGGTTGTAGATAACATATACGTTATAAATAATAAACATACGTATTAGGTGGTAAACGAGATATAGTTGTTTGTTGATTGTGGATAACAGTGAATAAAATATTCTCTATGACGTGGCCTTATAAAAAAGAATATCTCATTCACTTCTATTCACAATTAACAACCAACTATATCTCATTTATCATTAAATATGTACAATATTTATTATATATAATAAATATCACGTCCACCTAAAAATCAAAATGATTATAACCAACAACCAACTATGTACCATTTGTTACCAAAATATACATTTATTACATATAATAGATATCATATCCACAACCATATCCGTTTAAGAATCAAAACGATTAGATTTATATAAATTTCACATATCTCTTCAAAAAATAATATTAACAAAATTCATAACAAATTTGTGGATAATTGAGTTTAAAAAGTTAAAAAATAGATTATTTAATAGACAAATAATCATAATTTTAAAAAAGTACCAAATTGGTATTTTAACGACATACAATTAAACAATAGTCCCTCCGTTCCACAATAATAGTAGTCTCTTTTGAGAGATTTTTTTTTCCCATAATACATGTCCATTTCCAATTTTCAATATAAATTTATGTCACTTTTCCTAAATTACCCTTTTTGAAAATTGTATAGAGTGACCAAAAGTATAAAATAGCTCATATTCTTAAAAGTCAATACATTTATAATGGGCATAAAAGGAAATGTATCATCAAATTAATGTTTTCTTAAGATGCGTAATTTTTCCAAAAGAAACTTGTATTGTGGGACGGAGGGAGTAAATGATATTACTATTTAGTAATATATAATTTTATCCAAATATTCATTATATTTTTTATGTTAAAAAAGTTCAATGCAATTGACTAGTATAAATGAAGAGCTAAGATATCATCATAAAAAATAAAATTAAAAAACATTTAAACATAAAATCGATTTCTAATGTGTAATGCATATTTTATATGGCTATCTATACTATTATATAAAAGCCGAAACATTAAAAGTTTTGGTACCTGTTTTTTGGTACTAAGTGAATTTACTTATTTACCCTTCATTAAAAAGAAAAATATATTCTATATCTACACTATTAAAACACCTAAAATAAATAATAACATAAATAATTAATGGTAATTAGTCGATTGCCCTTTTCTCATTTACTTTTAGTTGAAGACATTACCTTTTATAAACAAATAAAAACATCAATCATATCATATCTTTCCATCATTAATATTTCCTTTCGAATTAAAACACGTTACCTTTTTAATTTATAAGGAAACATTAGTATAATTCTTCATTAAAAAGAAAAATATATTAAATATCTATACATTAAAACACCTAAAGTAAATAATAAAATAAAATAAATAATGGTAGTTAGTCGATTACCTTTTTCACATTTACGTTTAGATGAATATATTACCTTTTACAAACACCTTAAAACATCAATCGTATCATATATTTCAATCATTAATATTTCCTTTCGAATAAAACATGTTACCTTTCTGATTTAAAACTAATCTTATCACACCATATTTTTCAATTATCTAATAAAATATATTAAAATTTCATATACGTTATTTATATCAAGGAAACATTAGTATAATTTGTAAACATGAGTATATTAAATTATATTAAATTAAAATTAAAAAATTATTAAAATAATGATTATATAAAAACATAATTATAATATTAAATAAATTTTTTAACATAATAAAAGAAAACACCATATCAATAAATTTTATTTATAACATAATAAAATTTTATTATAATTTTATAAACTTATATCTTCCAATCAATAATATTTTTTTTAATTTAAACACGTTAACTTTTAATTTAAAACATAATCTTGCAATAATTAATATATACCCAAAAATATCATACTATATCTTCTAATCACTAGCAAAATATAATAGAAATCCGTGTACTGCGAATAATGACCGTTAGATTTTCATGCATATCATTAATTAAATTTTTATTAAATAATTCAAGTTAAAATTAAAATTAAATATTGTAAATAATAATTATATAAAAATGTAATTGTAACATAAAAAAAATTATTACATATCAAAAAATATCCGTGCATCGTACGGGTTATAAGCTAGTATAATAAAATGATAAAAAAGCGATACACAATATCTAGAAAAAGTATTAGAATTACTAGCTTATAGCTCGTGCAAAGCACGGGTTACTTTTAATATTTTATAATTTATTTATAATATAATATAATATTATAAATATTGATTTTAATATGTTATTGAAAGAATTCAAACCTTACATATTTGTATATAATAATTTTTAGTATTAAATATAAATTAATATGTTGTTGGCGGGAATCGAACCTTGGACCTTCTGCATATAACAACTTTTAGTATTTTAGTATTGTTAAATCTAACGGTCATGATCTATTTGAGTTGCTGATCTAACGGTGATAAGTGAGGGATAATCAAAAATGGGGATAACCAAAAATAGGGGGTAACCAACTACAAATTATACCCCCTTTTGCTTATTATAATATAGTATAGATTGCACGTAGCACGATAATAACTCTCTTCTCTCTATTTCTTAATCGATAAGTAAATTTGGATCCTTTTATAAAAAAAATATTAAACAAATAATCTTAAAAGTTCAGAATCTACCATTAAGTTAAATTAAGCTCACTAAGAGCATCTCCAACCACAAGAAATCCTTAGCTAAAATTAGATAAAAGATACCATAAATAAAAATTATAGAGATTATCTAAAAAACTTGAACTCCAATGGGTCAAAGCTGTTAGCTATAATTTTAGATAATTTCTACAGGTTGGCTATATTTCTCGAACCTCTATATAGCTGTAAGAAATCTGTAAGAAGATTCCACATCATTCATTACCATATTGAAGTGATATATTCTATTTATAACAACCTAAATTATTAATAACATACTATTTTTAAAATATAGCCAACCAATATAGCTAATACCATTGAAGTAAAATGTCTTAGAGATTCAACAAATTTTACATAATGTCCTACAGGTCCAATGTAGCCAACTAATTTTAGCTATTCCCGTTGGAGATGCTCTAAGAGCATCTTCAATGGGGAAAAACCCTTAGCTAAAAGTCTAGCTGAAATACCTTAAATAAAAATTATAGAGATTGTGTAAAAAAAATTGCACTCCAATGGTACAAACCCCTTGTGTATAATTTTAGCCAACCCCGTGATATTGGCTATATTTGTCGAACCATAAAGACCTGTAGCAAAATTACACGTCATCTATTATCATATTAAAAGAATACATTCTATTTATAACAAGTAAAGGGATCGAGAGTATCAATATTGAATAAGACAGTACATTAATATATGGATACGCATGTTATGGAATATGTTTTAGCAAGAATTAAAATTTCGTTTAAAACACTCTCTCCATCTGCAAACTAGCTGTTACCGGCTGTCTCTGGCAATTTGGTTCCACTGACCGGCGGATCGCCGGAACATTAATCGAATATCAGCTTAGCCTTAATTCTTTCTTCCTGCATTTTTCTTTCTCTTCTTTTTACTTTGTAATCGTTTTTAGTCGTCATTGGTGTGTGTTCTCTCCGGACGGTCGTTTTTAGGTCCGATCTCCTCCTTCTCCAACGTTCCCCCCCCCGGCAGCCCCTGCCAAGCCTCCTAGTCGTAGTCTTAGTCATTCCAACGTCAACCTCCTCTCTTCATCTCATATCACTCACTCCAACCCCCGCTTCCACCTTTACGTCCCGTCCATCCCCTCCATCACCTCATCGTCTTCTCACCTCACCACTTACATCTGCACCGTCGCTCATCACAGCTAGTCCCCATCTCTGTACCCAGCTGCGCCCCCGTGTCCTCCCCCTCACCCCCCTGCATTTTCAATTCAAACCAAATTCTGTTTTACTCGAAACCTCCCCTGTTCTCTTCCTAGTTCGCTTAACCCAGCACCTCTTTGTTTTCACCGTCCCGAACCCAAACTCAAATCCCCTGCGTTTTTCTCCCACCTTCGACTCTCTCTTTCTCTCATCTGTGCTCTTCTCTTTCTTTTCACTGCAATTAAAACCAATTCCACCCCTGTTTTTCTACCCTCACCTCTTCCTTCTCTCTAACACCCTCCTTCTTTCTACCCTCATAACCCTAGAATTCATCGCAAACCCCTCTCGTTTTCAAGTTTTGATTTGTACCCTATCTTCCTTTTCGATTCGGCGCTGTTAAACTGTTCTGAGCTTTATCCTTTGTTTTTTAGATTTAGTTTGTGTTTGTAAGTTTTGAGTTCTTAGTTTAGAAACTAATTTCGTCCATGCCTGGTTGTTAGATCTTGTGTGTTGTTTGTGTTGTGTATTTTTTGTATTTTATTGTTTTTTTATTTCGTTCTTTATTTTATTCGATTTTTATTTCTGATCCTTTCGTATTTTGTCAGTTTGGTCCGTTTCTGGCTCGTTTGTTCTGACCATGTCGCGTAGTTTTCGTATTGGTAGTTTGAATTTAGGTACATTATCGGGCAAATTTTTGGAGCTAGTAGACGTGCTGAGGAAGAGGAGAGTGGATGTGGCATGTATTCAAGAGACTAGATGGAAGGGAGCTCGCTCCAGAGAAGCGAACGGGTATAAACTATGGTACTCAGATCTAGCCAACTCCAGAAACGGAGTGGGTATTCTTTTGGCAAAAGATCTAAAAGACAACGTCGTGGAAGTGAAGAGGTGCAGCGATAGGATCATGTCCGTCAGGGTCGTGGTTGGGGAGAAGGTGGTGAACGTGGTGTGTGCGTATGCCCCTCAAGCCGGTTTGGGCAATTCAGAGAAGGAGGCTTTCTGGGTCTGTTTAGATGAGTTGGTCGGAAGTATCCCGGATGACCAATTTTTAGTGATAAGTGGCGATTTCAATGGTCACATTGGTGAGAGGGCAGATGGCTATCCCAGCGCTCATGGGGGTTTTGGCTTCGGGGCCAGGAATGTCGGTGGGTCCGCGCTGTTGGAGTTTGCTACTGCCCAGGAGTTGGTAATTGTAAATTCTGTTTTTCAGAAGAGGACTGAGCACCTCATCACCTTTACTAGTGGGGGCCACAACACTCAAATCGATTTCCTTCTTATGCGTAAAGGTGGAGTTCGTATTTCCAAAATCTTTTCAATGAGGCGAGGAGGAGTAGTCCTGGTGTGGAGCAAGAGGTCCCCCCTTCGTCTGTGATTGACATCGGTCCCGGTGAGCGAATCAGCAAGGAGGAAGTCAAGGGTGCTCTTCTAAAGATGGCTAGAGGGAAGGCGGTTGGCCCGGATCAAATCCCAATCGAGGCGTTGCTTTGTCTGGGCGAGATGGGCATCCAATGGCTAGCAGATCTGTTCAATGATCTCCTCTTGGGTGCTAAGATGCCAGCGGAATGGAGGCGTAGTATCGTGGTCCCTTTTTTCAAGAACAAAGGTGACGCCCAGAGTTGTAGTAACTACCGGGGTATTAAATTACTCAGTCATACTATGAAACTTTGGGAGAGAGTGGTTGAATGTCGGATTAGAAGGGTAGTTGAAATCTCAGAGAATCAATTTGGTTTTATGCCTGGGAGATCGACGACCGAGGCCATCCATCTCGTCAGACGCCTTATGGAGAAGTTCAGGGAGCGTCGCAAAGACCTTCATATGGTGTTCATTGATCTTGAGAAGGCATACGATAGCATCCCCCGCGAAGCTATTTGGAAGAGCCTTGAAGAGAGGGGAGTGGCGCAGTCGTACGTTAGGGCAATTCAAGACATGTACTCCCAAGCTAGTTCTTGCGTCCGGACCCCAGTGGGTGACTCTCGTTTTTTCCCTGTCGAGATAGGGCTTCATCAGGGGTCGGCCCTCAGTCCTCTTCTTTTCGCTCTTATCCTTGATGTTATGTCACGAGGGATTCAAGATGCCGTTCCTTGGTGCATGCTCTTCGCGGATGATATCGTGCTGGTGGCGGAGTCGAGGGGGGAGGTGAACGGGAAGCTGGAGCTATGGAGATCTACTTTGGAGTCCCAAGGCTTACGTATGAGCCGATCTAAGACCGAGTATCTATGGTGCAACTTCAGTGGTGAGGCCAACGAGGAAGGAGTGGAGGTTAAGATTCAAGATCAGATCGTACCTAGTACGGATAAGTTCAAGTATCTAGGTTCGATCATCCAGAAGGGGGGTGAGGTTGAAGACGATGTTAAACATCGTATCAAGGATGGGTGGCTAAAGTGGAGGGCAGCGTCAGGGGTGATGTGCGACAAGAGGGTACCTTTAAAGTTGAAAGGGAAATTCTATAGAGCGGCAATTCGGCCTGCGATGCTTTACGGTTCCGAGTGTTGGGCGGTGAAGAAGGCCCACGAAAGCAAGTTGGAAGCGGCCGAAATGAGGCTGTTAAGGTGGTCGTGTGGGCGCACGATGTTAGATAGAATCCCGAATGGGGTGTTTAGGAGCGAGCTTGAAGTGGCGCCGCTTGCTGCGAAAGTCAGGGAAGGGAGGTTGAGATGGTTCGGCCACGTCCGTAGGAGGCTGGCTGAGGCCCCAGTGAGGAGGGTCGAAAGTCTTTCGGTGGTTGGGGTGAGGAGGAGAGGCAGACCGAGGAGGTCGTGGGAAGAGCAACTTAGGTTGGATATGAAGGCCTTAAACTTGAATGAGACCGTGATCGCTGACAGGTGCTCTTGGAGGCGTCATATCAGAGTGGTGGATTCTCTTTTAGGGAGCGGCTCTGTTGTAGAGAGCCTCAGAGTTGGGTTGTCTCGGTTATCTATATCTTAGAAGTTCAGCTTTTTCGTTTCTCTTTTTTCGTTTCTTCTTATCTTAGTAGTCTGGTTATCTTTTGTCTTCGGTTTGGTCGTTTGCTTGTGGTGGTTCATGCAGGGAGCCCGTCCGGAGCTACCCTCTCGAGCAAGGAGAGCGGAGCGCACAAGGACATGAGCACGTTAAGGCTAAGCAGGCAGGTAGGTAGGTCCCATGTGGAGAATGCCATGGGCTCAGGTATTGCTGTGAAAAATTTTTACGTATCATTTTAGATTCCTGTGTGTATTACCACCCACCGTATTTGTCGTGCACATAGCCGAGGGTCTTTACGGAAACAGCCTCCCTGCCGTAAAAAGCGGGGGCATGGTCTGCGTACAACTTACCCTCCCCAAACCCTGCTCTGAGCGAGATATACTGGATATGTTTTGTTTGGTTTGGTTTGGTTTTTACTCTATTTATAACAACTTGAAATAATAATAAAATACTATTTTTAAATTATAGTCAACTATTATAGCCAACATCGTTGGAGTACAAAACCTTACATGTTCAGCAAATACCTTACAGGTTCAGCAAATATTATTTTAGCCAACCATTTTTAGCCAGCCCCGTTGGAGATGCTCTAAGATGTTATAAAATGATCCTTAAATCATATTGTCTATCTCCTTCCGTTATAAAATGGAAAGTTCAAGTCCTAATTTCGGTAGGTTCATGATGAGATTTTCGAAAACTAATGATTGAAGTTTGTTCCTTACTACAAGGATATAAAATTTCATACGACAGGTCATGGCTAGTATATTCTCGAAAGAAAGATAAGGTGTTTTGTTTGGGTAAAAGTTATATTAAGTCCGCTAATAACAGCAACCATTGGATATAATGATTGGAAAAATATTTATTCAAGGTTAGATGAGCATGAAAAGAGCAATTATCACTTTAATAATCCAAATGATTGGATGGAAGCAGAATCAAGATTGAGAAAAAAATTGAGTGGAATCCATAAATAAATTGAGGTAAAATTACTTAGTTGGAATCCATATATACTTCTACAGTCGTTCGAAAATAAATTGCAGAGAATCAGTGATCTTGAAAGGGAATAAGAATCAGTAATCTTGAAAGGGAATAAAAAAGCACGTAATGTAAACAATTTTAAGGGATCATTTTACCTTAAAATAAATTATATATATATATATATATATATATATATGTATATATAATTAATAATAATATATTGAAATAATAATTATAATACTCAAATAGAATTTGCTATTTTTTTTACAAAGTTTGCTAATTTTTTAAATAAATAAAGTAAAGTAAATTTAATAAATATTTAACATGTATAATTAATGACTAATTAAGATGTCATCAAAAACTATTTAACACAAAATCAACAAAAGAATTTTACTGAAAAAATTAAAAGTACGAAAATTCTAAAAATATATTTGAAACACTTCTGATACCTTTTGGGTCTTTTAGCATTATAATATACTAGGTAAAAAAACCGCGCTACGCGCGGCACGAAAATATTTTTAAAAATTATACACATAATATTATTGTTTGTTAAATTTTATTATTTGAAAGTTAATATGATAAATTAAAAATTATGTGAAATGTAATTAAATTTGAATGTTTAAAAATTAAAAAGAAAAGAATTAGGTGAAAAAAAACATGTTTCAGTTAAATTCTTGAATATTAATAATAATAATAATAATTTTGAAGATATTGACGAACCTATTTTGTCGCATAAAAAATACTTTTGAAATCCAATATTGACAAACATTTGCAAAGTTTGACATTGAATAAGTAAAAATAACATTTGTGAATCTTTTCTATTGTCGATGACATCATAAAAGACGTGATTGCTTAATTTGTTATTAAATTATTTGTTAGTAAAATTGATTGTACGATGAAAATAATTAGAATGTAAATGTGATGAGAGGTGTGATTAATTTCACTTATCGATATATTTGGTTTTATGACGAAAAAAGCAGAATTCAAATGCATATTGTAAGTCGTGCTTCATGTTTTTTTGGAGTGATCCGACACCCGTATCTCTACATTTAATTAAATTTTCAGAGCATTTTATAAGAACTGTTTTGTTTGTAACATTAAAATTAAATTCATGAACACATCAAAGTGATACTCACATATTCTAATATTCTTTTATTAAATTTTATAATAAATTTGTACATATAATTATTTTTAAAGCCGATGCTCATTTTATAACACCCTTACTTAATGCTCAAAAAGTGAGAATTTGTTTAAAATAGCAAAAATCAACTCCTTAAACACCTTTTACTTTTTTCCATACCAAACTATAATGTCAACATAATTCCTATAATAAAAATTTACAAATATTAAATATAATTAATGAACGATTTTAAACATCGTCTCCCATCTCATAACATACATGCATGATTAATTGATTAGTAATAGTATAAGAATGTGTTTAATTAGAATATTAATTTTTCCAACACAAAATAATCAAACAACGAATGGGTAATATTTTTATTAATTTAATTGACGAAAAAAAGGGTCGACTTGATTCAATTTAATCGAGTTGGTCATACCCCGTGTATAATTTGTTCAGGTATAAATGTAAATTCTATGATATTATTTTTATTTAAATTGTGGATGTTAATCAAAAAATATATATATTTATGTATCTTATCATGATTCTCTGATCATTGATTACGAATTTATCGAAAAGTTAAAATCGTCTATTAATTATTGTCAAAAAATTGCAATGATTTTGAATAAGTATTAGAAATGACGATAAAAATTATTTATTTTATTGTGTTACCTTAAAATAATGGTATTTTTATATAAATCATTAATATTTTATAACAAAATAATAATAATAATGTTCTAATAAAATTTGTAAACTTTTATATTAAATATGAAATAAAGTGTATTTAATATATATTTAATAGGTATAATTAATTATTAATTAAATGCAAGAAAATAATTTTAATAAAAAATAAAAATGTGAAAATTCAAGAAAAATATTTTGAAAGCTTCTGAGTGCAAGTCTCTCCAGTTTCCTGCTATTATAATAAATTTTTATATAAAAGTACTGTAATAGATAAATTAATTTCTATTATTCTTAAAAATTGATTGGTCTCTAATGAATTTTCTATTAAAAATTAATTTAAAAATAATTTACATGAATTATTAATTGGAAAAATATTTTCATTATATATATCTAAAATTTTGATAATCATAAAAACATCACAAACATATAAAAATAAAAATTACAATATGAACGTAATATTTACAATCAAAAGTTACAAATATTGAATACAAGTTAATAACGTTTTTTAAAGCCGACACCCCTCTCATAATATACATGTTCAATAATAGTTTAAGAATTTATTTAATTTGAATATTAATTTATTTTGACACAATATAATGAACCAAGGGGCATATAATTTTTTTATCAATTTAATCTTCCGATAAAATGGTTGAGTTTGTTCAATTTAATTAGTTTGGTCATAACTCATGTGTGTATGCGCATGATTTGTTTACAAATTTCAGATATTAAGTAAAGATCCATGTACTTCCATAATTTACTACGCTTCCACAATCATTGATAATAAAGATTATTTGAGAAGTTGGTTAATAATGTTTTTTAAAACTGTCCTCTCATAATATACATATTCAATAATAGTATAAGAATTTGTTTAATTACAATAAAAAATTATTTCAACACAATATAACGAAATAATGGGTGTATAGCTTTTTTTATCAATTTTATCCTCCGATAAATGACTGGATTTATTAAATTTAATCGATTTGATCATAACTCATGTATTATTTATTCATGTTCAAAATTGAAAATCTATCTGTATTGTTTGTATACAATTCCAGATATTAAATAAATATCGTGTACTTCCATAATTTATTACGATTTTCACAATTATTGATAATAAAAATTGCTTGAGAAGTTAAGGTTGTGTACCCTATAATCTTCCGAAAAGAAATTATAGTGATCTTGAATAGAGAATAAAAAATAACGCAATATAAACAATTGTTATTCGTCATTTTAACTAAAAATAAACATAACTATATATATTTAATATTTAATATTGAAAAAATAACTATAATGTTCAACTAAAGTTTGCTAATTTTTAAACAAATTAAATAGAGTAAATTTAATATATGTTTAATAGGTGTAATTAATGACTAATTAAAATGTCATTAATAGCTATTTAATGCAGGAAAAGAATTTTAATAAAAAAATAAAAAAAAACGAAAATTCAAGAAAAATACCTTGAACTGTTCTGGTTTCCGATCTCCACGCTTTGCACGGCGAAATAAAATTTTCTATTTTAGTGATTTGAGGTCATATATAATAATTTTTGTTGAATAAAAAAATTTACAATAATGAATTGGTTTAAATTGATGTTTTTTTTGAACTAATGCTAATTGTAATAATAATATATATTATAAACGAATATTATGAGAGTAAATAAAAGATATATTAAATTTATATTAAATAGGTGCTAATTTGCCGACGCCTCGTCTTACTTTTATCCTAAGTCTAACATGGTTGTAAATATAAGAAGTTTTTAAAGATTTATAGTTTAATAATAATAATTACTATTATTGTATAATATAATATAATAATAATGGTAATAATAATAACAATAATATAATAGTAATGGTAATAAAAAATAATAATAATAAGAGAAAAAAACCCCTGAGATTACCTCATGAGAGTTACCTAAGATGTGTAAATATAATGGCATTTTTGTAAATATTGGAAACTTTTTAAGAAAAATCCTATAATTACAATTATACCCTTATGCATTAATATGGAAAATTTTAATTACCTCATGTAACTTTCCTGAGGTTACCTCATGAACATCAAACCCTAATAATAATAGATAGATATCATAAAAATATTATGATAATAAAATAAGAAATATAGTAAAATTTATGTTAAATATGTTTGATTTTGTCACCCTATTCCCCTTTTATCCTAACTCTAAGATCGTTGTAAATATAAGTTGAAAAAAAGACATTTAGGAGTTACTAAGATTTTATAGTTTGAATATTTAGGGGTCATTTGTTAATAGAGGAACGAAAGGAAATGAACTGGATTGTCCTTAAATTATTTGTTCAGATTGTTTGCTTTTATATTTTATTGCTGGACGACACCAGATTTCATCTAGACGAGTGCTCCTACAAAATCCGACTGAACCATCCATGTAGTAATAATATTCATTAGGCTTTCACTTACTTTTACACTAGTATAATATTAAAAACAAAAATCCTGACAAAAAAACTAAAATAAAATATGAAGAGCATAATTTAATCTATGTTCATACTTTGAAATAGTAAACAAAAAACAACAAAAATTAATTTTTTATTAAACATTTAATAATGTTTAGGTCTTGCTAATTAAAAAACAATGTTATTATTTAGCAATAAAAATAATGTTATTATATGACCATATAAATATTCCACATGTTTTTCTAAAATTATTAGTTATACACAATAGTACAATATTAAAAGTAAAATTCGTCTTCCAAAAGATATTAGAAAATATTAATCAAATAAAATTATTTATTACATATTTAGGTATGTCATTCATTCGAAAACCTTATTTAAAATATTGTCTAAATTTAACAAAATTATTCTTATATAACATAAAAAAAATAAGTTAATTTAAATCTTACAAATTTTCATTCAAAAAATTTATAAGCTTATGTTATCAAACAACCTAATTGGTTCAGAATTCAGATTTTCATTCATCCAGATATTTCAATCATTCAGAAAATATTGTTCAGATTTAACAAATGACCCCTTAGAAAGGTTATTAAGAATAATTAACTTTGAGAAAAAGGAGCAGAGATTGATCTTAAAAAATATAAAATACTTAAAAAATATATTTGAAATTTGATAAAGACAGTGAACAATGATTAATCTTACTTAACAAATAAAAAACAATGATTAATCCCAATTAATCAATTAATCTCAATTTGGAGAAGTATCAAACAATTAATTCTTGAACACTCCAATTTTGCCATCAAATTCTACTAGACTATTTGCAATTTTCACTATTTCAGTAAAAAAAATATGATGTGACCTAATCAGAGATAAAAGGTTTAAAAAAATAATTATTTTAAACATCCAAAAATTGTTAAAATTACATTAAACAAATAATTTGAGACCAAATGAACACCATTATACCTTTTTTATCCAAAAGAAATGTTTTTCCATAATCAATCTGTTAAAAAAAATTATATAACAATTAAGCTTTTATATCTTAGCATTCATTCTAACAAATTTCCGGATTAACGAGAATCGAACCAAGAAACTTGACATGCTTTTTAACAAATTTTCGGGTTAACGAGAATCGAACCAAGAACCCGAATAATAAAAACCACGTTCTTACCACTTGAAAAAAGGTAAAGGAAGGGGGCGCTCAGAAACTAAAATGGATTAGGAGTTTATCCTCACAAATCATCAGATTAACGAGATTATACATTACTCATCATTGCGCCCTTCCCTTGAAACTTAAATCAAACACAACTCACTTACTTTCTGTGTAATTACAGATATATACACACAGACATCGTAAATAATGTGTAAGTATAATTAAAATATCAAATAAACAGTTCACAAATACAATAATACATACAGAAAATGTTTAAAATTTTGTATGTGTTTTTTGAGAAGAAGAAAGAAGTGGCTGTGATTAGGGTTTTAGTAATGTTTGCTATGAATTTATAGAGTTTCAGAAACGATGGATGAGGCTTTTACTTGGGCTGATCAACATTTTATCCGGGCCAGACTTAAAATTCTCTATGGGCTTTTATGTGGATCAGATGTTTTGGGTTCAGCCTAAAATCTGGATTTTTCAAATTTGGGCCAGGCCCAATCTTTTTCCAAATAAAAGAGTTGAAAATAAAATCTTTTTAATTATATTAAAAGAGTGTCCTTGGCGGGCCAATTTTAAGCAAAATAAAAATAAAAATATTATTTTGCACTTTTTTAAAATAAAAAGAGCGGGGGACATGTGTTAGGAATCTGCCCGATTCCCGGCGAATGCGGAAGCGATTTGGTAAATATGTGTGCTTAGATCTCACAAATATACGTGATAGTAATGAAGTAACAAACCAACAATACAGTAAAAGAGACAAGAGATTTAACGTGGTTCGGCACAGCCTATATCCACAAGAGCAACAACTTCACACTAGATAAAAGAGATTACAATATCCGGGTATCCGGCCCCTTGAATTTCATACAAAAATTCAGCCCTACAATACCTATTATGTATATCCCCAACTCACTGAAGTGTTTATCTCAAAACCTCCCCCTATCACTGTTTCCCGACAACCTTTCATTCTCTCCCTCTCCCAACCCGGACAGTGCCACACAACCTTATAGAAAGACCCCTGCAGCGGGACCACCTCCGATGGCTGCAGTCAAATCCAAGTACCCTAAGGAATAGTTTAGGCACGAGGACCTTCTATCCCGACACTTCCTGAAAGCGGGCTAAACCGGCTCCCCTACTAGACGGACTATCTAGCAGCTATATAGAGAGAGAAGAGAGAATTTTGGTGTGTTTGATAATGAATGAGGAGATGAGTATTTATAGGAGTTAGATGTAGTAGGTGGGGGGTTGGTGGAGGTGAAGTGTTTGGTGGAAGTTTGGCAAAGAACATGGACGGCTGCCTAACAATCTCCCCCTCTTTCCAAACTCACAGCTCTTCACTTACACTCCATACCCTACGATAAAACTCCTCCCGATTCCAAGACTCCAAACTATACCCTAGTTTGTACATTCATTCTCGAATGCCCACTTGCTATACGCACAAGTGTACCATTGACCTCTATTTGTCCAACTACATACATGTGAAGCAATCTGTTGTATACACACATACTCACTTGATTCACGTCGGTTAATCCCATATGTAGTCCATCACACACGCAAGTGTGACCATCACACACACAAGTGTGACTAGGGCAGAGCATGGGCCGGTTCGGTCCTGTTTTAAGGTAAAACCGCAATCGGAACCATATATTCCCGGTTTCTAAAATCGAAAACCGCAACCACCGGTTCGGTGTCGGTTTCGGTTTCGGTTTCGAAACCCCGGTTCGGTTTGAAACGGTTCGGTTTCAGTTTTAAAACCGGATGAAAATAAAAACGAGAACAAAAGTGCATCCAGGAAGTGAAAACCTGCAGGAGATTCAATCAGTCCAGAAGTTCTAAATGTATTCAAAATTACCAATGTTGAAGTCCATCCCACCTTTTGTCTCCATTAGAACATTCAGTTTGCCTGATAGATAGATCGAGCAGAACAACCAAATCAGCACTTTAAAGCTATAAGTACCCACATAAATGGGCCTCAAATAAACAGGAAAAATATTAGATCGACTCTATCAACAATAACAAAAAACACAGGCTAACAGCTAAATCTAAGAAAATTATTCTATGTTAACCATCTACAGAAAATCGGTAACAGCTAAACAGGCAGTAAATTATTCTTAAATTGCAATCAAGTCATTGTCATTTCTCGGCAGCCCCAGCAACTTGGAAATTTCATGGCAGGC
Organism: Kitagawia praeruptora; assembly: GCA_037693485.1. Classification (NCBI taxonomy): domain Eukaryota; kingdom Viridiplantae; phylum Streptophyta; class Magnoliopsida; order Apiales; family Apiaceae; genus Kitagawia; species Kitagawia praeruptora. The sequence continues at coordinate 5,591,638 of CM075345.1, read as the reverse complement.
ACACTTTCAGAATCAAGAAAGCTACTGTAAACTTTTTTTTATCCAATTAACAAGTCTTTAATAGTGCTTATTTAGATACCAGAAACAAAAGAAAATCTTAACAAACCAATAATGATTACAGGCCAAAATTACAATTCTTAACAAAGAATCATCTTTCACAAACAAATAATATGTATAAAGTATATAAATTAAAATTATATTTTTATTTATTTTAATAATCGGTTCGGTTTCGGTTTTAGTCGGTTCGATTTTAACCTATAACCGGAACCGGAACCGAAAGTCTCGGTTTTTATAAAGAGTAATTAGCATATTGCACCCCTTAACTTTGGGCGCTTTTTCGATTTAGTCCTACTTTATGTTTTGTAACAGTTTGCACTCCTATGTTCAAATCTCGCTTCGCTTTGCACCCTTTTGACCAACTCCCGTTAATTTGACCGTTAACGTTAACAGGGATGAGGGTAAATGTGTAATTAGGTACGCCCAACGATTTTAATCAATATATATCATCACAGAACTAACAGGAGTTGGTTTATATCTAACTGCACGAAGGTGGAGAGGAGAAGGGAGTGAGGACGGTGGAGAGACCGGTGAAAAGCGATGAACGGAAAACGAAGAGAAGGGAGGGATTGGTTGCGAGTTAGGAGGCACGACGACTGCCTATTGGGAGAGATAGGTGGAGAGGATGGTTGGCGAAATGGGTGAGATTGAATGAAAGGTGGTTGTTGATGGAGTGTGAAGAATGATGGTGAAGGAATTTTGTGGGATGGTGTGGGCGGTGGTTTGCAGCGATAAAGAAGGTTGCAGATGAGGGTGAATGTGAAGGTGGGTTGGGAGAGAGTCAGGAGATGAGATGTTGGCGGCGGGGGAAGTGAATTGGTGGTGATGATGGGCGAATGGTTGAGGGGTGAACGAAGGAGGTGAACGGAGGTAACGGGGCGGAGGTGAGATGGACGGCGGAAAGGAATTGGTGGGTTGGCCGACGGAAAAAGGCTGTTGAATTGGTGAACCGAGGAGGTGGACGAAGGTAGGAGAGGAGAACGAAGTGGGTTTGTTTGTGAATACAGAGGGGTTGCAGTATGTCGAGGAGGAGGAGAAAGAATGAAGGGTGAACGGAGATGAGGCGAGAGGTGGGTGGCGGAGGTTTTGTGTTGTTCGGGAGGTAAGAGATGAGAGAGATGAGCAGTGGCAGTGTGTGTAATTACATAAATAACCTTGACTGTTAATGTTAACAGTCAACATTAACGAGAGTTGGTCAAAAAGGGTGCAAAGCGAAGCGAAATTTGAACATAGGGATGCAAAATGTTACAAAACATAAAGTAGGACCAAATCGAAAAAGCGCCCAAAGTTAAGGGGTGCAATATGCTAATTACTCTTTTATAAATTAAAAACCGCAACCGCCGGATCGGTTTCGGTTTTTTCGGTTCGGTTTTCGCCGGTTTCGGTTCGGTTTCGGTTTCAATTCGGTTTTTTGCTCAGCCCTAAGTGTGACCATCGATCTTTCATTTAATCCCCAACTGCATATCAAACAAATCAATCTGTTGCATGGTTCACTGCTTACTTGATTCGTGTTGATCGATGCCCATATGCAGCTGCAACACACCAACTACTCGTTGATGTCGTGGACGCCCTTCGACCAAGCATCCATCCCAGCAGTCTTTTCACCATCGTCTAGACTGGAAGGTAATACAACCGCAGCAGTATCCTTCAACTCACTCTTCCCTCGTGCACGAGATAACCAGATTTTCGAAGTTCCAGTACGTTCTGGCCACGTACTAATCAGACGATATATTCCCCCACATAGCTCTCCCTTCATCCGAACCACACGGCCTCTTTTGATATTCATAGCTCCCCCTACTACAGAGCATCTGTAACCTTCTGAAGCTAACCGATCGATAGATATTAGATTCTTCCTCAGCTTAGGCACATATCTTACCCCGTTCAAGCTGCGAACTATTCCATCGAACATTTTGATTTTCACAATTCCAATCCCCTTGATCTCACAAGTAGATCCATCAGCCAAAGAAACTAATTCATTCTTTGTATCTTGGAATTTGTCAAAATGCCCCCTCTCGGAACATACATGGTAAGATGACCCTGAGTCTAATATCCATTCTCCTGGAGAACTAGTGCCTCGATTGAAGACGGTGCAAACATCTTCACAATCGAGAGTAACCACAACCAATGATGCATCTGGATCCTTCTTATTAAGCGGACAATTCGGCCTAATATGACCCCACTCCTTGCAACCAAAGCACTGCATGCCCTTTTCACTGTATCTGGATTTACCCCTACTATTGGTAGATCCTCTCACAGCACCCCTTCCTCTATTATTTTGACTACGCAAAGCCAAAAGGCCCAAAACTGTCATTCCGTCCTTGTCACCATCATGGTTCTTCCTTCCAGCATTTGACAAAAGTGCTGACTGAACCTCCTCCATTTTTAACGTGTCCTTTCCGTACAAAATGGTTGTGACCAAATGATCGAATGACTCCGGAAGTGAAGTAAGAAGAATAAGGGCCTTATCTTCTTCCTCCAATTTTACATCAACCTTTTCAAGTTGATCAATAATACCATTAAACACATTCATGTGCTCAATAACATTGCCTTGAGCTGCCATCTTCAGCTTGTATAACTCGCGCTTCAGATTTAACTTTGTAGTCAAGTTCTTCCCGAGATACAATGTCTTCAACTTTGATCATAATTGTGCTTTCGTCAACAACATTATTGATAATGTTATCAGCAATGCATAGCCTGATGGTACTCATGCATTGCGACTCAGCATCCTCCCAATCTTCATCGCTCATCTTTGTTGATTTTCCCTCCTTCCCCTTCAAAGCCCTTGCTAGCTTCTGTTGGGTTAGGATATCCTTTACCCTTCTCTGCCAAAGAGTAAAACTTCCTTTACCATCATATGGAGTCACCGTGAAACCTTTAATACTTGCCATGATCTCCGTTTGCACACACAAACCAATCCAAACAACTAAATCAATTGGCCAGGTAAGTGTAAGAAACAATGGGAGCACTTCCGTCAAAACCGCGCCAAATTAGATAACCACTTTTCTTAACGACTTTCCTTCGGCACCAATAATTTAGACACAACTAGCTCTGATACCAACTATTAGGAATCTGCCCGATTCCCGGCGAATGCGGAAGCGATTTGGTAAATATGTGTGCTTAGATCCCACAAATATACGTGATAGTAATGAAGCAACAAACCAACAATACAGTAAAAGAGACAAGAGATTTAACGTGGTTCGGCACAACCTACATCCACAAGAGCAACAACTTCACACTAGATAAAAGAGATTACAATATCCGGGTATCCGGCCCCTTGAATTTCATACAAAAATTCAGCCCTACAATACCTATTATGTATATCCCCAACTCACTGAAGTGTTTATCTCAAAACCTCCCCCTATCACTGTTTCCCGACAACCTTTTCTTCTCTCCCTCTCCCAACCCGGACAGTGCCACACAACCTGATAGAAAGACCCCTACAGCGAGACCACCACCGATGGCTGCAGTCAAATCCAAGTACCCTAAGGAATAGTTTAGGCACGAGGACCTTCTATCCCGACACTTCCTGAAAGCGGGCTAAACCGGCTCCCCTACTAGACGAACTATCTAGCAGCTATATATATAGAGAGAGAGAAGAGAGAATTTTGGTGTGTTTGATAATGAAGGAGGAGAAGAGTATTTATAGGAGTTAGATGTAGTAGGTGGAGGTGAAGTGTTTGGTGAAAGTTTGACAAAGAACATAGACGGCTGCCTAACAACATGGAGAAGGGGACAGAGGATCCGGACTCAACTTAAAATCTTCTTAAACTAGATTGCAGCAACTATCTAACTTTTCAAGTTGAAATCTAAAGCTGCAATTGTAATTAACAGGCGTTAAAAAAGATTGTAAACGGTGCACAATTTTTGCATTCACAGGTTCAACTCTAGGGATGGCAACGGGTTGGATCGGGTTGGATATCTGTGATATCCAAATCCAAACCCGAATCCTTAATCCAAATCCAAATCCAATCCAAATCCAAATGGATTTGGAAATTCAAAATCCAAACCCGATCCACCGGGTTTGGATCGGGTTCGGGTTTTATCCAAACCCGAAAATTTTAATTCTTTGTAAAAAAGTAGTAATATTTTTTTAATCTAAATTTCATAAAAATTAAAATTACAATAGCAAATAAATATCTAGATTTCATAGACATGAAAATAAATAAGTCCAAGTTACACCACTACTAATATCTAAAGACATAAAAATTAAAATACAATTGCAAATAAATAACCACATAGGCAGAGTGTAGACTAGAAGACTAGCAGTAGCACAGCATGTGTATCAAAATTGCCTGAACAAAATTTCCTAGTGTAACTAAGTAACGGGTATTTATTTTTAAGGAATAAATTATAATATATATATATATATTATAATTTATATATGTATATATATCGGGTTTTTTTCGGGTTTCGGGTTTGGATCGAGTTTGGATCGGGTTTTTGGGTTTCGGGTTTGGATCGGGTTGGATATAGCTAGTATCCAAATCCAAATCCAAACTCTTTCGGGTTTAAAAATCAAATCCAAATCCAAATCCAAAAAATCGGGTTCGGTAAGATCCAATCGGATCGAATTGGATCGGGTATCCATCGGATCGGTTTTTTTTGCCATCCCCAACTCCCCTCTCCTCTTTGTAATTTGTACCGTTCTTGTAGCTCATTTGCTTAAAAAAAAAGAAAAATGCTAGAGTTACCAAATTGGGTACCAAAAATTGTTACCAAATGAATGTGATTGGTTATAATTATAGTGGGCCCGCCAGGGCCATCCAATTAAAACATTACAATTTGCCAAATCACTCATGCCATGTCATTTGGAGACTTTTTTGGGGACTAAATTTGGGGTCCCTAGCACTACTCAAAAAAAAAAAAACAAAAGGTGCCTAATCTACATTTGACCATATACTTTGGATCAGAAGTAAATTTAAGTAACCTGTTTGCCAGATACTTTGTCGTATGCATTCTTGTTAAATTAATCGACGAAAGAACTGTTTGGCAATCGACGAAAATTTAACAATAAGCTCTTATTACCGGTAGGAGCATCCGTGAAGCTAAAGGCCTAAAGCCAAAGGGATTCGACGAAGATTTCTGGAAAATTGGTTTAGTATATAATGTATGATCTTCCTTGCTTTCTGCAATTTGAACAATGAAATAACTATCTTCTAACTGCGGTTAACGTGGCCACCAGAAGCAACTTCTGAAACAAACTATAGAATCAAGATTACTTCAAACCAACTCAAGATCTTGATCACAAAAATCAAACAATTTGAACAATGAGATAACTTTCTTGTAACTGTTGTAAGGTGGCTGCCACAAGCAACTTCTGAAACACACTAAAGAATCAAGATCACTTCAAACCTACTTAAGATCTTGATTACATGATCAGACCAATACTCCATTAACTATTACAAGGGGTGGCCGACATTTATTTTATTAAATAGGCCACACAAATGTACTTCTGAAGATCAACTTTACTTACTTTGGTTACAACTTCAGTTCACTCAAACAAAGTCTTTTGCACCACTATCGAGACGAACAATTTGTAGCAACTGCACATGGGGATTGAAAACTACTTAATGCTTGGTGTTTCTGTTATTTCATTTTTACTAGAGAATCTACTCTTTATTCTTCAATGGCTGGCGGCTCAAGCACAGAGCCTAAGGATTTGTCGACTGCAATTCTCATACGGGTTGATCAATCAGGACATGGAGATTTCAGAAAGATACAGGATGCAATTGATGCTGTTCCATCCAATAATTCTGACCTTTATTACATTTGGGTTAAGCCTGGAACATACAGGTTATATTTCTATTACAAGCATTAGCGAATGCGAATGCTGCACGGTTGAGAAGATGTTTAATAAATCTTTTAATAATTGTTTTTTGACAGAGAAAAGATTGTTGTTCCTGCGGATAAACCTTACATAACTTTGAGTGGCACAGAGGCATCAAACACCATCATAACACGGAGCGAAGCTGGAGAGATTTATGATTCTCCAACGCTATCTGTATTAGCCTCTGACTTCGTTGGAAGATATCTTACAATTCAGGTATTTTAATTTCCTAATAATCAAAGAACTTGAGCATTTTACAATGACGTGTCGTTAGTATATAAAACAAGAATAATGTAGAATAAACAAAGGCTACATAAATACAAAATGGTATGGCTAACCTTTAATAATTGATCACTGTAATGTAGAATGCATACGAGGGAAGTGGTAAAGCTGTTGCACTGAGGGTATCAGGAGATAGAGCTGCAATCTATAGTTGAAGGATAATGTCTCATCAGGATACACTGCTGGATGATGCTGGAAGACATTATTACAAGAACTGTTATATCGAAGGAAGTGTTGATTTTATATGTGGAAATGCAGCATCCCTATTTGAAGTAAGTGTTTGAAGTTAAATTATCTTGTCTATTCCAATACGAATGTTCACCTTTGATACTTGGACGGCTCATCTTGTAAATTCTAAAACATATAAAAAGAAATCAAGAACTCGAGGATCATAGTGTGTCCCTAACTTATTGTGATTTGGAGTCCCATTTGACGAATGAGTGATGCACGGCTTTACACATTACCATAAACCTACGATATCACTTTGATATGCTAACATTTCTAAGCCCCGTGAATGTTTTTAGAAGTGTCATCTGCATTCACTAGCAGAACGAACCGGATGGGTAACTGCTCAGCATAGGGCTTCACCAGTAGAGAACACAGGATACACATTTTTGGGGTGTAAGATTACCGGGATTGGAAAAACTCTACTTGGAAGGCCCTGGGGTGCCTATTCTAGGGTTATTTTTGCTTTAACTTATCTGTCCAGTGTAATACAGCCAGAGGGATGGAATGACTGGGGTGATCCAAGCAATCAAAGGTAAACTATTACTCGTTTTCGCCCAAATAAATAACATTTCATGTCCTTATATTTGTGTGAATGTTGTGCTTGACGCAATAGTTCTATCTGCCAAGTCACGGATTGTAAGTTCTAATCCCTGAAAACAACCTTGTTACGGAAATTAAGGGTAATGATGTACACGACCTACGACCTTTATGGTTTGTCTGGCAGACAATTAGAACCAACACCACCCTGATAGCTCTTTTTATAGTTGTTTACAAAGCAAAAACATTTTACATCCAACAGGACTGCATTCTACGGGGAATACAAGTGCTATGGACCCGGAGCAGATAGATCAAAGAGGGTTGCATGGTCTCATAACCTATCGAAAGAAGAAGCTACACCTTTCCTAAGTAAAGGCATGATCGGAGGTGGTGGTTGGCTAAGAATCTCCCCTATCCACTTCCGAAAAAGGCCTGCTCTAGCTACTACAGTGGAAGCTGATATGTAGAAACAACTAAAAGCAATATACAATTTCCTGATTGTCATGTTGTGTTTATGGCATCTTATTTCTTGAAAATTCAATACATTGTATCGGTCTTTTCCTACACATTTCATTGTAAGTTCATAAAATTTAAGTTTCTATGTGTTTCAGAGTTGCAAAATGACTGAAGGATTGATGATTCTGGACACTTAATATTCATACATATATCTATTACATTGATGTACTTAAAAAAGAGCTTCACTATAAACAAAAAAATGGGCTTACACATGTGATCATGCATTCGATTCTCGCTTAATTATCCGAAAATTAAAAAAAAAGACAGCAAATAAGAAAACCAAAAAAAAAAGAAGAATATTATTACATACCAAACACTTACTAACAAGAGAAATCAAATCTCAAGATTCACATTAAAAAGATAAAAACTTTTATATAAAAAATAAAATACCAGGTGCAAGAACTTTTAAATGAAAAAAGTAGTGGTTTTTTAGGAAAATAAATTTGAGGGTGGGATAAGAATTTTGAGTAAAGAACAGAGAAAATGGAGAAAGTTTCAGAGAAAGAGAAGAAAAGCAGAGTACTAATAATAGGAGCAACAGGGAATCTAGGGTTTGAGTTAGCAAAAGCAAGTCTCCAATCTTCACATCCCACTTTTGCCCTTGTAAGAAACTTTGATTCTGATTCTTCAAAATCCCACAAACTTCAGTTTCTCTCCAATGCTGGCATCACTCTTCTCAAGGTTTGTGTGTATATATGTATGTATTTTTGTTTTCTTGAAAATGTGCTTTGTGGGGGGTTTTTTAGTTTCTGAATTTGATATTGATGCTGTGATTTTTATTTTTTTTTGGGTTTGTTAGGGTTCTTTGCAAGATGAAGAGAGTCTTGTTGAAGCTGTTAAGCTAGTAGATGTTGTAATTTGTGCTGTTTCTTCCAAACAAGCCCTTGATCAGAAGCTATTGGTTCGGGTTATCAAGAATTTGGGATCCGTTAAGGTTGTCTATCTTTTCCTCCTACTGTGTGTGTTTTACCTTTGCTGATTCTTTGTAATTTACTCAAAAAGATAGGATTTTTTCGTCTTATAGGGAGGTGAAATTTAGTCATGCTTTGTGATTTTTGCGGAAAGATGGGATCTTTATTAGTCTTGTAGAGAGGTGAAAACATTCAGTCCGATTCTGAAGAGTATACTAGTACATTTATGTTTTGCAAAGTTATTTTGAAATCTAAATTTCTTAAGTTTCTGTTTTGAGGCTAGATGTAGAGGTCGAAACTCAAAAGGGTGTTGTGCGTTTTCATTAGACATCAGCACTAAGTAATTTTTCATTCAATCGATAATTAGGTGTATTTACAGTATCAATCGAATGGGACAAGTGTGTTAAGTATGTTATTAGATTTATGAAATAATTGTCACTGGCTTTGTAGTGTCTCGTGACTTTATGTGTGGGTTGGTGCAGAGGTTTATTCCATCAGAATTTGGGTTGGATCCGTACAAAACTCAAGTATCTGACTTGGATCACAACTTCTACTCTAGCAAAGCTGAAATTCGACAACTTGTAGAAGCTCAAAACATTCCCTACACTGTCATCTCTTGCAACTTCTTCATGAGCTATTTACTTCCGTCCTTAGTTCAACCTGGTCTAAAGGCTCCACCCAGGGACAAATGTACTGTATTTGGAAATGGTGATGTCAAAGGTTTGTCGATCAGTATTATACTTTAGATGAAGCCATATTTAAAGTATAGTTCATTTTAGGGGTTAATAGGTCATCACTAAGCTTAATTTCAACTTGTAAGTGGGTCATTGTATGTGGATGACTAGTTGTTGGCTTAAGGGTAAAAATAACGCAATTCCAATAGAGTCAAAGGAAATTTAACGGCAGTGAAATATTTCTTTTATGTTCGATGGACTTTTTTGCAAGTTATATTCAGTTCACTAATTCGTTAGTAAGCTTTTTGAATTTTGAGTTCACTGATCCACCGGCAAGTTAGGTACGAGTGTAGTGATATATTTGCCTTTTAAGCTGTTATTTTTTATTAATTTAATTTATTTTATTTTCTATCGTAGCAATACAGCAATTTATTATTCGAGTTACACTGTATTTCTGCTGGTCCATTGCATTGTTCGCAGGTGTCTTTATGAAGGAAGCTGATGTTGCCAGTTTTACCATTAGTGCTATGGATGATCCACGTACATTGAATAAAGTTCTCTATTTGAGACCCCCGGGGAATGTGTACTCCCTGAATGGACTTGTTGAACTTTGGGAAAGTAAGCTCAACAAGACACTTGAGAAAATATACATTCCTGAAGAAGAGCTCCTAAAGAAAATAAAAGGTGTGCCTTCTATTTTATTTTTTTGAATTTTCTAGTTAATCAAAAAGTTGCGAGGAGTTGCTATATACTATCATTATGTGGATATTTCAGTTTGCAAGTGACAACAGTCTTACCTTGCAGAAAGTCGGCCTTTTTACTCAGGATCAGCCAAATTGATTTTAGATAAGCAAATTCATTCAGGAATTGAAAATTATTCTCAAGTGGCATCTATACAATGTACAAACATAGTTTTCCCAAGTGCTTTGACACTTACTCAGTTACTCTTAGCCCAATAGTTTCAGGTCTCATTTTCAATGGTTAGTGAATTATGTTATTATTTATGACAATAAGAAAAAATGTACCTATTAGTCCCCAAGGCTAGATAGTATTTTGAGTGTTCACATTTGTACAGTTTTATGTACGTCACGATAGTCTTAATGCCGGTCCTTCTATAGATCACTTTCAAGTCATGTATCAGAATAGCATTATCAAGGTCTGCTATTTTATCATTATAAACAGAACAAAAGTTCTATCAAGATTAATAACTACAGGCTATATACCATGTGACATATTAAAACTACATAATTTATTTCATGTACTATGTTCATTAGAACTTGCTACAGCTATTCATAATAACACATTTGAATCTTGCGGCTTGGGTCTTGTGTTCTGCGTGTGATGCTATTAAGAGTATCTACTAGGCTTTTCCCTTAAATGGTGGCAGTATCTACTGTATGTCTTGTTATCTGTGCTTCAGCTAATGTGTGGATCAAAAACCTACTTAATGTATATCTATGCTCAAATAATCTACATTTTTATTCATATAATGTTTTTTTTATTATGTATATTTTGAGCAAATATTCTAGTATATAATCCATTTTTTTATCTTTAATTGTTAAGAATTCTTTCATTAGTGATATACAATTTTATTCCAGTTCTCCCCCAAGTCATCAGTTGAGTATTAGTACTTCATTTCTTTCTATCAGCTTTAATTCATACTCGATATTTCTTCCTGTTCCATTTAGTCCAGAATCCAGATATATTTATAAGAGTGACTCATTTCATGTGTTGCAGAAACTCCATATCCGGAGAATATGACTCTGGTTTTTATATACTCGACATTTGTAAAAGGAGACCAGACATATTTTGATATTGATTCATCTGGTGGGGTGGAAGGGACACAGTTGTATCCACAATTGAGATACACCACTATAAGCGAGTACCTAGACACCCTGTTGTAAGATTCCTGTTCCCAAATTTTTCAATGTATTATTATTTATTAGTGTACAACATTGGTAGTCCGGAGAGGCAGAATTTGTACGATGATTCCGGGTGGCCAAACCACTTGGGATCCATTATCTTTTACATTTTCAATATTGGTACAATTAAACACTTGATTGTTCACTTCTAAAATGTTGCAATACAAACTACTGAGTAGTTTATTTTACAGGGGACCAAAGACCAAACTACATTTTGACCCAACACTATATGAAAAGTTGGTAGTTATAAGTTATAACTAATACTGAATCTGTACGAGAAGAGACTGATCAGTGATCACCAGTAGATAGTAACATAAACACATAAAAAGATTCAGTTCATTTTCACAAAAAAAAAAAAAAAAAGATTCAGTTCATTGTTCGTTAAATCATCCCTTCAAAAAACAAATCCATGAATGGTTCTGAAAACGATCGAGAACATGAAACAAATATGGTACTATCTTCTTCTACATTAAAACAGTTGTATGAATCGAAAATCAAATGAAAGTGCAACAGAGATGGTAGCATTTTCTTTCATAAGTATCAGTCGTATGAATCAAAATCAAGTTGATAGTATAGATTTATAACTATGCAAGAAGCGATAGTAACAAAAACACATTCAGATATTCAGTTTAATGTTTGCTAAATCAGTTTTTTAAGACAGCGATCCCTGAATGGCTTTAAAAATAAGCTCAGGCATTAAACAGAGCTGCTGGTATCTTTTTTCACAATTATAATAGTTGAATCACTATCACCGCCACCTTTTCCTCCTTAAGTCAGTAATTTATCAACACCATCTTTTCTTTTTCAAGTCGGTAACTATCACGATTCACAACCACCTTTTTTTCTTCAGATTACTATCATCTCGTAAACAGAAATTGAAAAAAACCCTTGACCCTAGAATAAGAAAATCCAGAGATCTCAATGCCACAAGAATAAGAGCATATACAACTATCTTATTTTGATAATTTTTTCATCAATGCCACAAGAATAAGAGCATATACAACTATCCTTGTTTGATAATTTTTTCGTCAGTCAACCCAAAAAAGAACATCAATTTCTACATGACATAAAATAACAAGTAAAGCTACACATTATATGGATGATGAGCAGTTGCTAAATGAACACAGTTCAACAAATCTTTTTCCAAATTTAATACTTTCTAATACAGTAGTAAATCATAATAGGCTATAACAGTTTGCTTCATACTCAGCCAGGCCTAATATATAGAGCAGCAGTTTCAGTCTCTTCTGGACATGCTGCCGCTGCTCCCCGCAGGCTTCTTCCCCTTGTACGTCTGATAGAAGACAACAAACAAAATTACTATTCTGACACAGATATTACAGGATGAACTAAACCTACGTAAGTCCAAAATCCTATTGCTTACCTGCTTTCCAATGTTGAAAGGAACATATTTGTACTTAATCATGTGCATAATTTGGCGCTTCATTGTAAGCAAAAAGAGAACCAGCCAGTAAAGTAGTAATATAGGCCAAAAGACGGGTACATCAAACATCGAAAAGAAGGTCATGACAAAAGCTACACAAAATGCTTTTGTTATAGCATACCTGAAATAAGAAGAAAGAAGAGAGAGTCAACACCACGTATTGACAAGAATTCGATTGTGGGCCACAGAATGTTTCTGAAACCCAAGTGCTTAGGTGATTTGGGGCAGATTAAAGCATCTATACACATTATGCAGACATATAATCCATAATAGAACAAAAAATTGACAAAGCCGAATTATAACCACAGTACTGAGAACTACTCAACTCAGCAGTCAGCGGTATATGTATGTAAAATATTTTTTGCAATAATGCATCACTTGATCAGGGCACGCTCAAAGCCTCCGAGTTGACTGTAATTACCCAAGCACATGTTTGCTCAAAAGTCAAATCCCCTATGTATATATAATAATTTTGCACTAATGCATCAACTTGATCTCAAAGCCTCCAGGTTGACTTCTAATTACCCAAGAAATCATGTTGCTCAAATCTCTTATGCATGAACATATATATGCACAGACTGCCCCATTTAAAACGATTGACACTTGACAGCATAAAACTTAACACTGATGATGTGGATGTGCACCTTAGCATACATTCTCAATTACTTTCTTATTGTACGTTGAATGAAATTTATGGCAATGCTTTTTAAAAAATTTGCAACCAGAAACCACCTTTAAGCATCACTTTTACTTTTACTTATAAAGGACTAAGATTAAAATTCTGTAAAATACTCCCCTACGTCATTAAATATTATTTATAGAAATGGTTAAATGAAATTGATGTTTCGGCACCCAAATTACTTCTTTCCAGTCCCTAGAAATATGCTCACCAATATTTCTTTGGTTTCTTCGTCATTTAGAATAACAGTTGAACAAACAATTATATTTTTATGGAGTATAATACCAACAAAATTCTCAAGTTATTCATCATGGCATCGGCCATCTTCCTAACCCATTAGCATTTAGTTTACTTATAGTTATAAGCTAGTGTGATATCAATAAACAGTAGCAACAAGCACCCTGTGCAATGGCCTAACCCATTAGCATTTAGTTTACTTATAAGCTAGTGTGATATCAATAAACAGTATCAACAAGCACCCTGTCCAGTCCACAGTGAAACAAATACATACCCAGCTCTTTGAACAAACTACAAAGCATCAGTTGATCAAAACAATGTAGATGAGAATTAGAAGTAACTTTTTCAAAACGAAACAGAGACCCAAAAGAGAGAAAATGGTAACAGAAGAAATGTAGCAGGCGGCACTGCTACCACCACCAACATATTCCATTGTATGTCAGCGCATATTTCTAGCAAATAATAAACAAGGAGAAAAAGGAAATATGAATCAATCACCAGAACTTAAACTCCGGGAGACGGCGAATGAAAGGCTTGAACTCGTCAGAATCTTTCGTTGGCAGCAAAGACCCATTCGAAGGTTCCAATTCAGGATCAACAAGAGGCGACAAAAACCCAATCAACAAATTCAGTAGATAAATCCCCAAACCATAGCTAACAACGTAGAACCCTTGAACGTAATAACAACGCAGTGCATAAAGAGACGCTAGAACTGCAGTTCCAACCCATCTATAAACCACAAGTGGACTACTCTTATCCAAATAAAACTGAAAGCGTTTCCAAACATCATGTCTCCATTGATTAAGCGGTGCCGCAACTGAGTCACCTCCATTACCAACACCCTCCATGTCAAAAAGCCTCACAACACTGATAAACCTCAAAAAGAACTTCAATCAACTTCACTGTACCCATTCCCATTTGCATACACCAAAAAAACAACACACATTATCACACTAAAAAACCCAACACACATTATACACATTCTTGATTCTTTCCAAAATCTTTAAATCTTTTACACAAAAAACAACATAAATTACACTACTTAACTTCTTAACATTCATGACAAAAAATCAAGAAAACAAGTCAATATTCATACTCAATCTTCTTATTTTTGCTATATTTTCTAAAAATTTCACCAACCCATTTCATAAATAAGCAAGAAAAGCAAGAAAAACAGTAACTTTATATTGATTTAGAACCAGATCTAAAATGGGTAAACCCTAAAAATTGTTTCATGATAGCATCTAAATAGAAGTTTGTGTTAACACGTCACAAAAATAAATAAAGGGCAATAATAATATGAAGTAAAGATCAAGAAAGCATATAGGGAGTTGCAGACAAGAATATAGATACAAAAACTTACCTCCGGAGATTATGGAGCAGTTGAGAGATTGAAAAGAAGAGGGTCTGAAGAGTAAAATTAGGAAGAGATCTGTGTCTTGTTAGATAGCAAATTTAATTTTGTAAGCTTAGAATATGATATTCTTTTTTTTGATTGTTTAAGTATATTTTATTGTTATTCAAATATTCTGATCTCTGAATGTATTCGAATTAATTTCTCTCTCTCATTTTAATGTTTTCATATATATTATTAAAATTTGAGAAATGGATCCCAATCACACAACTTTAGTCTTTAGATAAAAATGCATCAAATAATTCAATTGAAAAAATGGTCCCAAATAACAAGGAAAAGAATAAATGTCAACTAACACTATATAAAGCAACGTCTGGTGCTTTTAACTTTTTTCCTTTTTTTTTGTTAAAAATTGATCATTTTATTTAAAATGGTGATAGAGAGGACCAATATCCATAATATTTATGTTATAATGTATAATTTAGTTTTTAAAATTCAAAATTTTTATTATTTTTATTATTGATTTTATAATTTGCATCATAAATGTGTTTTATCGAATGAACGTATATTAGAATATTGTGCTCAATTACATTGACGAAATAATGAAATACTAAATTTCATTGTAAATAAATTTTGTGTACATGAAACATAAAATTAAATGAAATATCTTCATATATGCGTGTACGAATAAATATAGTGCATTTGACAAATTTTATTTTCACTTCACAATTCCGGTAAAGGGTAATTTCAGAATGGGGTCCGTTCTATGGCAAACATTTGCCATAGAACTGTTTCATAACATATGGTTCCAGGACCGTTGGATCGTTGATCCAACGGTCCTGATTTAAAAAAAAAATTACACCGTACCGCAGAAACTTTCCGCGGTACGGAGAAATTACATAAATATCCCCACTGTTCACGTACCGCAGAAACTTTCCGCGGTACGGTGAACAGTAGATTTTTTAAATGAAAACAGGGGGCAGTTTTGTAATTACTCCGTACCGCAGAAAGTTTCTGCGGTACGGTGTAATTTTTTTTTTTTAAATCAGGACCGTTGGATCAACGATCCAACGGTCCTCAAATCATATGTTGTGTAACAGGTCACTGGCAAATGTTTGCCAGTGACCGGGAGCCTTTCAGAATAAACTCATATAATTAGTGTTGCAGATTTCGGAAATCGAAATTATTCGGTTGGGGTACTGATTTACGATTTATCGGGTGATTTGGTTGAAAAATCGGTGATTTATCGGCAATTTTTGCAAAATTGACCGAATTGGTTCCAAAATTTTGACCGATTTTTGGCCAATTTATCGGCGATTTTTCAAAAATCAACCGATTTCTATAACAAAGCATATAATATAATCAGATCCTATAAAATTTTAATATTATTAATTACCTATATTTTTTTTGTCCAAGAGTAAGCAAACGCTGCAACCTCTTAGAAACTTGAAAGGCCTGCTATTTTATACTAGATGATAGCCCGGGTTGAGATAATAAATTAAAATTGATCATTTTTTTAATTAAATCTTTATAAGAATTATATATTTTATTTATTATTAAAAAAAATTTAAAAAATGAACAAAAAAAAAGATTACATTATTTATGCAAATCAATAGTTTATAATAAAATAATTGTAATTAAATCGGAATTTCAATAATTCCAATATAGAAGGAAATTCCATTAAAACGGGATTTGGCTTATTAATAAGATATTAGAGAATAAGGACCCGAGAAAATTTAATTAAATTGATCATTAATGTATTATAAAAAAAATATGTTATATACAAAGAATTTGCTTATTAATAAAGGTCATTTGATATATTATTTATTTAAGTTTATTTAAGAAAATCGAGAAAAAAAATTAAATGATTCTGATATGTACGTAAAAATGTAAATGATTATGATAAATATGTTATTTGTGAACTGAATAGATTATAATAAAAAAATTACAATTATAATAGTATTAACAATTTTATTATTTTATTAAAAAATAATATAGAATTCTTAGAGAAATAGGAATCTTAGGGGTGGAACCAAATTTGGTACCGAAGTACCATTAAACAGGGATTTATTAATAAAGATAATAGATTCGTTAGTGTTTTATGAAATGTTATACGATCAGATTACGTATTCGTTGGTATTTTATAAAAATTTATATCAAGTAATCCTAGATTGTATACTGTATTCGTTGGGTTTTACCATTTATTTGTTGGTGGTTTTTAATCGTTGGCTTTTTCTAAAAAAAAATTATAAACAAAAGAATTATAATTATCATAAGAATTATATTTTTAATTCCCTTTAAATTAAATTTTTATACAAAAAAAGAAAATTTTTAAAAAAGGTTATGGAATTATCCTTAAAATGCGTGGCAGAAAGTGAAAAAAAAGTGTTAAGAATCAAAAAGGACGGAGGGAGTAGTATTCTAGGGAAAATATGATTTTATTAAAAAAAATTACAAATAAAAGAATTATAATTATAATAGGATTTCTAATTTTATTCTATTTTTTAAAAAGCAACATAGAATTAATTCTAGGGAAAATAGGATTTTAAGGGTGAAACAAAATATAGTACGAACCGTGAAACCAAAATATAGTGCGAACCAAATTGGCCGCTATTTTATATTCGCATATTCGCATATAATAGGAAGAAAGTAGTAACTTGTGAATTAAAACGGAGTACGTAATGCCAACTATTCAATCAATAATTGCAAATTCTTATGATATGCGTCTACAAATCAGTAAGTAATGCAAGTGCAACTTCTTTTGGCTACCTGTTATTTACCCTTATTCGAAAACTTGTGCATTATCTTCCTCTAGCTTTTTTTTCTTCTTGGAAGAAGCTTATTTCTCGAAAGATCTCAAGATCATAGTCGGAGGTTGGATTAGATTCTGTTTTAGCTAATTGCATTAGAGTCTAAAGTAGTCGGTGATGGAGGGTAGATCATTGAAAGCAGGTCGTACGAGCTCTGTTAAGGGCTGTGAAGAGATTCTAGTCGAGTAGGAACTTATGAATGCGGAACATGTTCTGTTGCAGCAGGCATTGTTCGAGGAAAGTGGTGGAAGAGGCGTCTAGCCGTCTAGAGCATGGTGTTTTATCTGGTAGCAAAAGTATCTGCTATTGATAACTGTTTGGATACCAAAAGCTTAAAAAATAGAGCATACTTCAGATACTTCAGATAAAGAATGTAAAAACTGCTAGCAACGATACCAAAAAATTCATTCGAACTAGATATAACAAAATCGATATCAACTCATGAGAAACATGAGAAACAATTTAAGTATAACTAGAATAATATTCTTAAGTAATACCTAATATTAGTCGGCTCAACCTATCATATAACTAGTCATATACCTTGTTTCATCTCTTAATCTCAATGTTAAAAGTATCCTCTATGATCATCTTTTTGACATGGAGAAAATGCGAGCATTTGAGACGGCGCTGCTGTGCTCCTAACAGGATACTGTACATAGTTCTGTGGCAATGGTTGCATGGATCCATCTGTATAGCTCTGTGCCATTGACTGGAAAGAATCACCAAAGTAAGGCATACAGGGGGCTGTCATTAAATTGTTCAACAAGTCTATGTTCTGCGCCATTCCTGTCATTGGATCATTGCAAGCCATATTTTGCTCTACCTTCGGAAAAGGAGCAGCATAAATACCGTTAGATGAACCACCAACACAAGGATTATTGAAGTTATCTGTCCTCTGAAAAGTGCACTGGTCTAAAGTAGCCCTATACTGCTGCAGTGGCATGGGCATGGGTACTTGCATCTGCAGTGGCACCGTTGGAAACTGAGAATTGTAAGAGTTATAAATTGGCTGGCGCAAATTACTTGTAATGCGAAACTTATTAGGTTGATCAGATTCTTCAAACTCCATGCTCCTTTTCTTAGTCAATATCTTTTGCTGCTGCTGCTGCTGCTGCTGCAACTGATAAGCGTAGTAGTTACTACTGTTTTCTTTCATAATTTTAAATTTCTTTGCAGATCCAAGTTTAGTCTCCAAAGTACTAGCAATTTCATTAAGCTTCTCCTCCGAAAAGTTATCAAACTTTTCATTCCATGGTGGGTACTTGGCTTCCATGTTAGATTTACGCTGCTTTGTAAGAGCAACTTGTGCCTTTTTGTTCCTATCCTCAAAGAAATTAGATAAAAGAGTTGTCTTCTTTTTACGTTCATCAGTGGGCTGGGATTTGTATTTATTGATCAGTTCAACAACCTCAGCATGATTTTCAGGCCAGATGTCGGGTTGATTATCCTGCACCGGAGTTTGCTTAGGCCCATATATGATCATTACAGCTTTGACAGCACAAAGAGTTGATAGCTCATTAACTTTTTTCTTCAGAAAAATTTTCTTCTTCTGGAAAGCTAAATTCCGAGACTTTTCTTTCTTAATCAATTCCATAGTTAGCTTAGCTCTACCCATCTGCACACATACTAGATATTAGATCACAACACTTTACACGGTCAATCAAAAATTTCATCCCCATTACACTTTATATTAACAATAGAAACAGATACAATTTACGATAACAAATAGTACGTATTATGAAGATCATATATAACAGTTCGATCTAGGACAAGATGACCTAAAGCTATATAAGCTAAGATGATCATACATGTGGAATGAATACAGGATCCTGAACCACATAAAGTCTTAAGGCTTGTCTAGACAATGAATGCTTTTAATATCATATAAATAATAAACTGCATACGAACTGATTCTCGGTTAAATGGCTATCAAATTTGCTAACTAGAGAAGACAGGCAATAAACTCTTGAAAAGAAAAATAGTACGAGTTCAATGGCTTCCTTTTACATTACAAATTCAAATATATGCAAGTATTAACTGTTCCATTCTTTCTCACTATCCAGCTAGCTAGCTATGCAAGGTGTCCAGACATTACAGATTCAAATACAAGTATTAATTGTTCCATTCTTCCTAGCTCACTATCCAGCTAGTTATACAAGGTGTACAGATTATCACTTGATAACTTCCATGCTGCATTGAAATAATTTTTACTGCTAGCAGATGATGAATTTAAGAGAGATGGATCAGTAGCAGTAGCAGACATGACATGAATTTGTGTTGATTGATGTGATCAAACTACTAAGATGCACTCAAAGTAGATAATAATGATAAAAAAAACCCTCACCTGATGAGATGAATATGACCTGAAGAGTATGAATATAAAGAAATCTGTAACCAGAAAAAAAAAACAATTACATTAGGTCAAAAAAAATTTCAAAACCAATAAATCATATTTTTCTAACACTCTCACAAGTATATATCAAAAGTTCTTGTTCAAACATCCTCACAATCAAACAAATTTTGTATACCATCCTCACAATCAAACAAATTTTGTATACCAAATAACATACTGTGTGTATGCATGCAATTAATAATCTTTATATATGCATGCAATAATCTTTTTTTATAATTCATTGTATATCTATTCATTATGTACATGCAATGCAAAACTATAAAAACTCACCTGTTTGAGTGAAAGGGGTGAAAGAAAGATGAGGGAGGATTTTTGGGGTTTGGACAATGTATATATAATAAGAAGAAGTTATAAGAAAAGAAATAAAATTATATAATGGGAAGTAAATTTTAGATTGATTGTATGGAAAGAAGATTAATACAAAAGTTGGTTGTAAGAAAAGAAATAAAATTATGTAATGGGAAGTAAATCTTTGATTGATTTTATAAAAAAGGAAAGATGCAATATAATTGTATAAATTATTTATTATGCTAATCCAATTATGATTGCATATATATTATGTTTTAATTATAACTTACTATTTTCTTTTTTCTACGAAAAAATTTTGATTTTTAATTTTTCACATATTGCGTGGATAATAATTCTTACAAAATTATGATTACATTTATAATAAAATAAAAAATTCTAATAAATAATTGAAAACAATATACGATAAATTATCATTTTTTGACTATCGATATTTTTAACAATCATACAATTTTTAAAATCAAATATTTATGTGTTTAATTAATGTATATGATTTTATTTTTGTTTTGTATATTAAATAAGACGTTGATATGGCATGAGAAAAGATATGATACAAAATATTATATTTTTCTAAATTATTCCCTTATGTTAATTGTATGTACCATTTTTCTACATTAAATTTTGATTTTTAATTTTTCATTGATATTAATATATCTATGATCAACTTGCACTAATAATAATATTTAAAAAGATATGGTTTACACTTATGATAAAATAAAATAAAATAAAATAATAAAGACTTGTTATAAACTAGCAGTTTTTAAGTTGTATCTCACAATCATACAATTTTTAGTGTTTTTCAATTATCAATACTAGCTTATAACCCGTGCGATGCACGGATTTTTGTTGATATGTAATAAATTTTATTTTATGTTATAATTATATTTTTATATAATCATTATTTAAAATATTTTATTTTAATTTTAATATAATTAATTTAATATAAATTTAATTAATGGTATGCATGGTTTAAAACTTATATTATAAAATTTAAAATAAATATGTCGATAAAATTTGAAACTTGAAATTTTAGTAAATTAATTTAATCATATAATATATTTAATAATTAGATCTAATGATTCTGATTTTTTACTAAACATTTAATGGTCATTATTCGTAATACGAATTTCTATTGTATGTTGTTACTGATTATATGATATGGTGTGATATTTTTGGATATATATTAATTATTGCTAGATATGAATTGATTGGAAAATATGATATGATTGAGGTTTTTAGATGTTTATAAAAGGTAATATCTTCAACTAAAAGTAAATGTGAAAAAGGCAATTGACTAATTACCTTTAATTGTATTATGTTATTATTTATTTTGGGTGTTTTAATAGTATAGATATCATATATATTTTTCTTTATAATGAAGGGTAAATAAGTAAATTCACAAAATACCAAAAAACATATACCAAAAAATAGGTACCAAAATTTTTAATCTTTCGGGTATTATATAATTATTAACTAATTTTAATTTAATATAATTTTAATATACTCATATTTACGGATTATACTAATGTTTCTTTATTATAAATAACGTATGCATATTTTTAATTTATTTTATTAACAATTGAAAAATATGGTGTGATAATTTCGGGTATATATTAATGATTGTAAAATTAGTTTTAAATTAAAAAGGTAACGTGTTTTAATTCGAAAGAAAATATTAATGAAGATTAGTTTTAAATTAAAAAGGTAACGTGTTTTAATTCGAAAGGAAATATTAATGATTGGAAGATATATTGATGTTTTTAGGTGTTTATAAAAAGGTAATATCTTCAATTAAAAGTAAATGTGAAAAAAGGCAAGCGACTACTTACCATTAATTATATTATGTTATTATTTATTATAGGTGTTTTAAAAGTATAAATATCATATATTTATTTTTCTTTTTAATAAAGGGTAAATAAGTAAATTCACGAAGTACCAAAAAACTGGTACCAAAAAACAGGTACCAAAACTTTTAATGTTCCGGAATTTATATAATAGTATAGATATACAATTTAATTAATATATTATCAAATAGAATTCATAATACTTTTCAAAAAAAAAAAAAAGAATTTATAATACCACATACATTCATGCAATCCTAATATTAAAACATAGCAACAATCATCAATGAGTATAAAATTCATATAATGTCAAAAGCCCTAAATTAGTGAATCTTAATTAGACAACATAAATGAATAATTAAAATACCAATTAAATATGAAAAGATAATCTTTAGGAAACGGTGTTGGGAACGTAACGTTTCTATCATTTCTTGTAAGTTGTAATGCAGCAGAATCTATATCTTGCTTTGTGTATGTTTTGCTCTGTTTACTAAAACGTTGCGTTGTAAATTGTATTTAGAAAGAACAAATTGGGCCGGGCCTTTGTGTGTCGTTGGGTATCACTTAAAAACAGAAGAGTACTAAATGTTTTATTACGGGCCGAATGTAATTGGGCCTGGTATCCAATCCGTCAAGAGAGATATCCAACATTACTGTTTGCCAGTTGGTAGAGCATGTGCAACCCCTTCCTTACTTATGAATTAGGAGTATGATGTACTCCTCCGTCCATCTTAATTCTTTATAAATTTTTTTTAGGATGGTGTGCCATGTGCATCTTAATTCTTTATGAATTAGGAGTATGAGAGGGACGGAGGTAGTAACTAGGCTTGTCAACGGGTCGGGTTTCGATCAAATTCGACTAAATTTAAATCCATATCCATTTAAATATGTCGGTTCAGATTTTGATCGGATCGTTGTCGAATTATTAATAGCATGATCAATATCCAATCCATTAGAATTTCGGATTATCGGATCGGATCAGATCTCCGGATCTATTTAAAATAAAAATTAAAAATTAATATAACATATAGTGAAATAATAAAATAAAATTAAGCCAAAAAATCTTTAAAATAGCAAAAAAATTCCCAGAATATAATATTCAAGATTTAATAATAAAATTTGAATTAAAGTATATGTGATTTGTATATATAATATAACTATTAACATAAATTTAACAATCAAATACACAAATATGAGCAAATTATCATATATCATATTTAGAAAATTAGAGAACTTTTAAATTTCATAATTAAAAAAATGAAAGTTTTGTGAATTGTGGAAAAAAAATTGAAAGTATGTGTGAAAATTACTTCGAACTTACATATTCATTCGCTTGAATCTAGTGAAATAATATGGTGTATACAGAATATGAAAATCTAATGAAATAATAGTGCACGTGAAAGATGAAGAAAAACTTGAATGAGAAATAAAATAATAAATCCCAGAGAAGTAGATTAATTTGATTATATATAATTAAATTTATCTTATATATTATATTAAAATTATATATATATAATTATAAATGGTCGGATCGGGTTTTTATTGGATCAAATAAATTAAAATCCATATCCGTCTTATCTTTAATGGATCGGATTATTATCGGATCAGATTTTTTTTAATACAATCCATATCCACTTATCAAGGCTCGGATCGAATTGAATCGAATATCCGATCCATTGACAAACCTAGATATAACTAGTGTTTATCAGATGAAAACTGCTTGTACCAATATTTATTCAGAATGTTGATATGTTATTTGCGTAATTGGTAATTGTTTTAATGAAATTATGGATCATGCATGTGATGTGCCATGACGTAGCTAGGAAACTTAGTCAGTGAGATCGAAAAACAAATTCGAAAAAAAATGTAGGACAATTGGAACTCAATTATAAAAATGAAAAAAAAAACAGCCAATTCTGAAATTATATTTATGATTGTCCTTGACGATTTTTCATGTTTTAAAAGCGTTGCATGATTGTTTCATTGACAATGCCATCGAATACGGTTTTTTCGATATATGTAACAAGACTATCATTTAACAGTTGATCTCTCATCCGATTTCGCAATCAATTTTTCACAACTTTTATAACAGAAAATCCTCTTTCTACACTTACAGTAGCTCCTGGTAATATCAATGCCAATTTAACAAATAAATAGACCAAAAGATAGACAACATTTTTCTTTGTCTAAACTAACTTCTCAGAAAGGGCATTGGGCAATGAAAATTCGCTACTAGACCTCATGTCAAGAATGTAAGTACTTAACTGATTTTCTAGTATCGTAAATTATATCGTTAGAAAATTATTTGGATAAAATTGAGGAAGTCGCAATAAATTCTTCTGATCAAAACCTGAAAATGAATAATTATGACTCAAACATGCCATACAAATAAGTAGATCTAGGGGCGTACACGGGTTGATAAAACCGACCAACTTGATCCAGACCGACACTATTTTACCCGATCCAAACCGATTTTTTTAAAACCGATATATAATTGGATTGGAAAAACGTTAACCCGATTTAAATGGGTTGGGTACGGGTTTTAATTTTTTTTACCCGAACCAACCCAACCCGATTAATGCTTTTTTACTCGTAGTCTTTTATCAAAGTTATCCTTGTTTACCATATTGTCTGCGTTTTTTTGTTGCTAGATAACAGTCTTTTTACTTGTATTTCTATATGTTAAATGTCTAAGGTTCGACTCATGTGAAAAACATATTAATTTATATTTAGAGTAAGTTACAGATATATGAATATAATATATATATATATATATATATATATATATAGTATATATTATAAGGGGAAAGATCAAAAGAAAACCTCCTTCACGAGAGAACTAAGAGAACTCCAAATCCACCACTGATTTTAAAATGATCTAGTGGTCTAGATCTACACATACATAAAAGGTAATATTCCTATTTTTACAATAGAAGGACAATCTTGGCAAAGAAATATATAATAAATATATTCATTAACTTACGATTTCAATCATGCAATTAATACCAATCAATCAGCTAACTAATTTCAGTACTCATAAGAGGAATTAAAATCTTAATCAACTTATATCTACTATGCAAGTTACATTCCTTTTTCAATGTGATACTCTTTTTTTTCTTAAATTTTTTTATGTGGTATTCAAATTACTAGAATACATATTCCATTTCTATTTTATATTCGTTTTTACAATACACAAATTATTACTATACATTAAAAATTTTACACTTTAAATTCATTACTATATGTAGAGTTTTGTTAAATCCAAATAAATTGCACGCCACTTTATGGGAAGATTTCTTCAACCTTAAATAAAATAATTAATCAAATTCTAACAGAAGTATAAATTTAAATATAAGATATTAGTTTTCCTGAGGTTACCTCACCTAAATTTCCTGAGATTAAAAATTTTTTCCATATAAATACACGAGTGTGTAAACGAGAGTGTTATTGTAATTACAGAATATTATTTACATTTGCGAAAATACCATTACTATTTTATATTAAAAAACACTTGTATCTCATGTGAGGTAATTTCACGAACATTATTCTGTAAATATAATATTATACAAATATAAGAAATTATATATTTTTTTAAACATAAATTTAATTTAGATAGTTATCCTATCATAACACGTAGTTTATTCTTAAATAAAATATTTATATAAATTTTAATAATAATAAGATTCGACTAAGTATTTTTTTTGAATAAAAGATGTAATTGCATTCAAATAATCAAATCCATCTCTAGTACATGAGAAATAAAACTAGGGGGAGTAGTAATCCACTCTCCTAGATCTGGCATAGAATATGAGGCTTGTGCTAACACATGAGCCACCCTATTCGCAGATCGATACACAAACTCAACTAGCACCAAATTTATGTGCTTTAACAAAGAGAGACAATCCTCCACTAAAGTACCAAAAAACGATCTTCCAACTCGTCCATTGCAAGCCAAAACTAGAGCATGGGAATCTGTTTCGAACACACATTGTTGGTATCCTTGCTCAATGATCCATGATAGTGCCTCTTTTAAACCTATTGCCTCCGCTTCACTGGGGTTCCACGCACCACTTATTCTCCTGCACCTTGCTGCTACGAACTCTCCTTGAGCATTTCGAATAACTGCCCCAACTCCTATGCTTCCATCCTGGAACACTGCTGCATCAGTGTTGATTTTTACCCAATCAATCTCTGGCCTGGTCCATATACGAGCACCCATCCCTCCTTTACTCACTCGAGCATCAATTTTTATCTGTTCTTCCCTCCAATCTGTAAGCAGATGCATTGTTTTAGCTCTCACACCAAACACCGAGCCATTTACCCGATCCCAAACCCACTTATTTCGACGACACCAAATACCCCAGCATAACATAGCAACCTGCACACATTGCTCCTTATTACTTCTCCCAAAAATATTGGCAATACTCTCCACCGCTGTCTCCCTCAAAGAACCTTGAACCAGTTCATTTAACCCTACATACATCCACACAGTTTTTGCAAAACCACAGGTGAACAATACATGAATATCATTCTCCACCTCAGCATGGCACCACAGGCAAATCACCTCAATATTCACATGCCTTAACCACAAAGCATGACTCGTTGGCAAACAGCCTCTACACACACGCCACATAAAATGAGTAACCTTACCTGGTAGGTTTAGATCCCAAACCTTTTTCCAGATGTTATTCTCCTCTCCCTGATACTCACCTTGCAACCATCTATAACAGCTACGAACTGTAAACTCACCTTTCGCATCCAAGAGCCAAAACCATGAGTCATCTCTGTCTCTATCTGGTAGTGGAATACGTTGAATCAATTCAACATCCCTGGCTTCAAACAAATCTTGTAACACCTCCATATCCCACCTCCTTTTCCCAGTAACCAACAGATTACTAACACTAGCCGTTTGTAAGTTGCTGTGCACCTCTGTCGAAATAAAACCACTAACAGGATCTGGTAACCATGGAACAGACCATACAAACGTTTGCTCCCCATTCCCAATCTGACGCCTCGTACCAGCCTTTACCGCCTCCAAAGCAGCCATCAAACCACGCCACACATAGCTCGGATTAGCTCCCATTTCAGCATCCAAAAAACATTTACCTGATACTTCTATGGTTTTGATGATCACATTCAGCAAGCTATTTGCTTGTAGTTTGATATAAAACAACGTGTTATGTTTGTACTAACTTGGTTTTGCAGGGTATATTAAGCTTACTGATTGTTTACAGAGAATATACAAACAGCAAGCCATTTGGTGATACAACAGAGACAGTCTGGCAAGCCAGTTGCACACTGACAATACAAACAGCAAGCCATTTCCAACTACCAGAAATCCTGAAGATAAAGATCAAGATTAATTCTCATGGATGTAATTCAGGAAATATATTGTGAGGACTCTTTATTATATAATACGTACACAATATATTCTAGAGCTCAAATCTTTTTAAATATCTTTCTTTAAATCATTTTATAAAACTTATGGGAGTTTCCTTATTTAAAAGATTTCTTTCTACAAAAATCTCATATACGCGTTTTATAGTTATACAAATCAAAAGGGTTATGCTTTCATCGATTTCTTTCTTCCAAACCTTCTGTCTAACGTTCACAAGAACGTTTGTAAAATCTCTAACCAATTGAACGTTAGAAATTGATTTCAAATCGTTCGAATAATTGGTGATTGATTTTCTGAACGTTGGTGTGAAGCTTTATAAATTTGTTCTTGTGTTCATTCGTTCAAGAGAACAATTTAGAGAAAACTTTCAAGCATACAAGATTTCAAACAACTCGGTTTTTCATTGCTATATTCTTTTGATTCTCTCGAGCTCTTAATATATATATACGTGCTATATCTTAGAGAGTTCATAGTTTGAGTTGTATTCATCTATTGATTGTATTGTTCGATTTGTAAGGTTTAGTTATTGGACAAGTTGGCTTGGGAACTAGGGTTTGGTGATCGTTGCTAGAGAAGTATACTTGGGAAGTATAGCTTAGAGAGCAAGTTCAGAAACAGGAGTTCAGCACGCCATTTGTCAACAGCTGGGATATTGAGGGAGATATATTATTGTTCTTGTAATTGGTTTATTTCGTTGATCAATAATATATTCTCTTACCAAGTTGGTAAGGGACCAGGACGTAGACCATAGGGGTTAGGGGTCGAACCTGGCTAAAAGTCTCTGTGTTCTTTATTTTCTGTTCTTTACTTACTGCTTGCATTTAGCTTACTATTTCTGCACTTTACTGTACTTGTTATCTGTGCATTCAGCATACCATTTGTCTCTGCATAAAACGAAATCAGTAAGCTGTTTCTGGTAATTTCTAAAATCGGTTTTAGTTAAACATAGTTAGCCATTTACACCTATTCACCCCCCTCTAGGTGTGCATTTTCATTTGGTATCAGAGCCTTGGTATACTAACAATTCTGTAACAGGAAAGTATTCGATCATAATGGCTGAAAACTATCCCGAAGGAAAATCTGATTTTAGGCCTCCACTTCTTCATGGCACACACAACTACCACTGGTGGAAAAGCAGCATGGAAACTCACTTATCCAGAGATCCATTAGTTCCGAGAGTTGTGCAAAAAGGTCCATATGTCTTTCTTGATAAGGATGGCAAGCCAAAGGATGTTGATGATCTCACTCCGGATGAATTAATCAAACTTGGCTACAATGGAAAGGCAAGGAGTTCTCTTATGAATGGTTTGAACCAGGCTGAATATGATAAAGTATCTTCACTCAAATCAGCAAAAGAAATGTGGGATGCTTTGGAGACTTATCATGAAGGTTCGAAATCTCTAAAGAAGGTGAAACTTAGCAAGCTAATGAATAACTTTGGAAACTTCAAGCTTAATGAAGGTGAAACTATCAAGGATAGTCAAGCACGGTTTCAAGTTACTATTAACTCACTGAAGAGGCTTGGAAAATCTATACCACAAGATGAAATCAATATGAAGTTCTTAAGTGCAGTACCATTTATCTACGAAGCCACAGTTACTGCCTTGGAATCCTCACCACTTATTGATACTATGGATCACTTGGCTGTATTTGCTGAGCTAGAGCAATTTAAAAGCAAGATAAATGGAAATCAGGTGGGAAGTTCAAGTGTTAAAGCTCCAACAAAAAAGATGAAGAATATGGCCCTCCATTCTAAAAATAGCAAGCCAATTGACTCTGATGGTGAATCTGATTCAGATGAGGAACTTGCACTTATTTCAAAGAAGATCAAGAGGCTGATAGAAAAGAAGAATATGATGAAAAGGGAAAGAGGTGGCTTCTACAACCACAAGAAAGGCTCAAAAGACTCTAAGGAGGAAACTTGTTTCGAATGTGGCAAGCCAGGGCATTATAAAAGGAACTGCTACAAACTAAAGTCAAAACAGCCTACTGTTTTCAAGGAGAAGAAGAAATCAAAGGCTCTACTGACTTGGAGTGATGATGATTCAGATTCCAATGATGACTCAAGTGAAGAAATGGTGAACTTAGCACTTGTTGGAATTGAAGATGAATCTACTCAAGGAAATTCAGAAGGAGTGTATGCTGAAACTGATTCTGAAGAGGATTCTAGTGAGGTAAACTCCTCTAATGATTACATTTCTTCAGATGATACATTGTTAGATTCACTAACCATGCGGGAACAAAATAGTGTTACAATTGAAGAACACATGGCACTAAAGGCTGAAATCAGCAAGCTGACTGATAAGAATGCCTATTTATCCAAAATGGTAAAAGATCTGTTGCCAAAAATGGAAGAATGGGATTCAACTTCATTCAGTAAAGCTACAGAGATCAAGGAACTAAATACTAAGAACAGACATTTAGAGGCTAATGTCAAGTTACTTGAAAAGAGAAACAAGACCTTGACTGAAGAAATCAAAGAACTAAGGTCTGATGTCAAAACTAAAGCTAAAGCATTGGAATCATACAACATGAAGGAATCTAGTCAAGCTGAATCCTCAAAAACTGCTGAAAAGAGAGTTCAGCAAGCTGAACTCATCAAACAGCAAGCTGAAGTGATCACCCTCCTAGAAACAGAAGTTAAAGATCTCAAGAAGGGCATGGAAACTTTTGTTCAAGGTGAAGACACTTTAAAAACAATGATGAAGAAGGCAAATGTACCTTTGGTCAGAGAAGGTGTTGGTCTAAACTTCAACAAGAAAGATAAGGTGCTCAAATATGATGGAAGGAATGGCATACCCTATGACTATGTTATGCCCTGGAAGACATGCAACAAATGTGGTACAAAAGGTCATCTGGAAAAACATTGTGTGGTTCAAGTAAATCATAAAGTGAAAACAACTTACCAGAATGGACCAGTCAGGCGACAAACAGCTTACCAGAATGGACCAGACAGGAGACAAACAGCATACCAGAATGCAAATAGCAGGAGACAAACAGCTTACACTAGCAAGTTGAAGCTGGTAGACTTAATTGGATGTTGTAAGTGATTAGAATGACATGAATATGTGCAAGATGACTTGGTTTTCATGCTTTGAGTACAAGTAGGTGCGTTAGAGAGTCTTGTTACTTGGGATTGATTATGTTTTGTCACACCAAGTGAGTTTTGAGCCTATATGCATATCTTTTGCATGATTTTTCGTTTGCTTGAGTGTCCACATGTTGTTTACATTGCTAGCACTTACTTGAGATCTTTCTTGAAATGCATGACATTACTTGATGATGAGATGATAAAGGCACTTAGGTTTAACCTCGTGTTTCCCATATTTCCACACCTTTTAAACATGATCAATTAGTTAACCCGTTGAGCTTAATCCTATTCTTTCGTGACACACTAC
Organism: Kitagawia praeruptora; assembly: GCA_037693485.1. Taxonomy (NCBI): domain Eukaryota; kingdom Viridiplantae; phylum Streptophyta; class Magnoliopsida; order Apiales; family Apiaceae; genus Kitagawia; species Kitagawia praeruptora. Next base: position 5,560,804 of record CM075345.1, on the reverse strand, counting down.
ATTACTTGCCATTATCCTTTTTATTCTATTGGCCTTACCGTAATTTTGAACCTAAATTGTCAAAGGCTAGTATCGTGCTTAAGGGAGTAATAAGGTGTGCAAAAAAAGGGGGTTTTATTGATGATCATAATTTTTGGGGAATATATTTGGGGTTTAGTTGTTAGCTTGTTAGTCGAAGTTTGAAATCATATTTATGGGATCATTGTTCTTGCTATTATTTAGCTCTCTTGAAAAAAAAGAAAAAAAAACAGAAAAAAATAAACATGAGAGCATACTTATCTTTTGTGATCCTACTTTGATTCTGAAGGGTTTCGAGCATCAAACGCAACGGAAAATTAAAACAAAAACAATAATTATCGAAACCCTACCGCAGGATCCATGCAAAAACATGATATTTAATTCGGAGATTGATGATTTACCTTAAAGAAGCTTTACGATTGTATGTCTAATGGAGATCCAAGCTTTCACGATCGTTGAGTGCTCCTCTTCGAAGCCTCCTCTACGGTATCCACACGAACACTCCAAGAACGATTCTTGATTGGAAGGGAGGTACTAGCCTCCAATGAAAATATGAGATCTTCTTTTAGGTTTTGGTTCAAGCGGCTGGGGATTATTTTTGTCGTACAAAATTTTAATTACCTTCTTTACCTATCATCATATATTTATATGATAGTGTAAGGTAAAAGCCCAACTAAAAACCTAGCCCAAGTTTGATTAATTAAATAATAGAATCAAATCCTATTATTTAAATAAATAATAATTAAGTCATACTTAATTATTAAAATCATATCTCATTTGTATTTTATTATATCTTAATTAAGTCCCACTTAATTAATATAATAAAATACAACTAATCATTTAATTAATTTAAATTCATAATTTAAATTAATTCTTCCTTAAAATGTTCTATGTGTGTGACCCTGTAGGCTATCATTTAATTGGCAATAATTTTATTCTCTAATAAAATTATAAACAATGAGCGGCATCTAGTAATACATCATTGCTACCCAATTAAATAATAATTAAATCGTGATTCGATAAAACCTTTTGTGATTAATGTTCCCGTGTAATATAATCCCTTTAACCAAATATTATAGATTAAACTCGAGGCATGTTTCATGTCATCCTCTTCATAATTTAATCCGGGTTTACTTGATCCATGAGTAGACTATTAAAACAAATCACTATTTGAGCACGGCCATGCATTTTATAGTCTCACTCAATCAAGAGGCCAATAATATCTCTCCTATCTGATAGGAGGGTTAAATCCTTTATCTATCATTCATATTTCTCATACGATTCACAATATACCCGATGTCCACTTTTATCATCACCCGGTCAAAGGTAACTTTTAATGTAGTCAAAGTATATTATCCTCGTATAGAAATATAATGATCTCAAGTCAAAGGATCATTACACCATTATCACTGTGAGTCTTTCTTATGACTTTATTAACATGAAGAATCTCACGGTGGGTCTGTCCAGTGCCATGTACCCTTACATGTACCTATGTTTTGACTTTAGTATCTCCATACTTATAACCAATGAGATGTGGTTATCAGTCAACAACATACTAGTCTATTTATGTATTATTATTGTCCTATATAATAATACTCGACTAGGGACCTTTAAGAATATGATATATTATATAATCTCAAGTTCAAGTTAAATACTTAAACTATATAATGTGTATCATTATTCTAAGGACATTTATTATGCTAACAAATATATCGTAGTAATTAAAGTCATAATAAATACATTTATTAAATAATCAAATGACATAAAGGTTTATCAAAATAAACAATGTATTGCCTCTAGGGCACCTACACTAACAATCTCCCACTTGCACTAGAGCCAATCACCCATGTATCTAATACCCATGGAACTAGTGTGACCGTCGTGCTTCTGCTGCGACAAGCCTTTGGTCAGTGAGTCTGCTATGTTATCATTTGTGTGTACTTTACATATGTGTATATCACCCTTTTCATTTATCTCTCGAATGAGGTGAAATCTCCTGAGTATATGTTTGGATCGGGAGTAATATCTAGGTTCTTTAGCCTGTGCAATGGCTCCATTATCATCGCAGTACTTGTCTATGGGATCTGCGATCGATGGAACCACTCCCAATTCAGTAATGAATTTTCGAATCCAAACATCTTCCTTTGCCGCTTCACAAGCTGCAATGTACTCAGCCTCCATTGTAGAAACAGCGACTGTTTCTTGCTATGAACTCTTCTAGCTTACAGTACCTCCGTTTAGACAAAACAAAAACCAGACTATGATACAGTATCATCCCTGTCTATTTGGAAACTTGCATCGGTGTAACTTTTTACAACCAGTTTCTCCTCTCCTCCATACACCAAGAATAAATCTTTAGTCCTTTTCAGGTACTTAAGAATATTCTTGACTACCGTCCAGTGACCTTCACTTGGATTAGACTGGTGTATGCTCGTCATGCTCAAAGCATACGAGACATCAGGACGAGTACATACCATTGCATACATGATAGATCCAATTGCTGAGGCATATGGAACTTTCCTCATGTTGTCCTTATCATCCAATGATTTCGGACACTGGTCTTTAGAGATCGTTATCCCTTGAGACACGGGGACACATCCCCTTTTCGCATTTTGCATACCAAAACGATGCAAAACCTTATCAATGTATGTACTCTGACTTAGACCGATCATCCTTCTAGATCTATCCCTATAGATCCTCATTCCTAGAATGTAGGATGCATCTCCTAAGTCTTTCATAGAGAAGTTGCTCCGTAACCAAGTCTTAACAGCCTTTAGAGAAGGTATGTCATTCCCCATTAGTAGTACATCATCAACATATAATACTATGAATGCCACATGGCTCCCACTAACCTTCTTGTAAACACAAGGTTCATCTTTGTTTTGAACAAAGCCATACTCTTTGACTATTTCATCAAAACGGATATTCCATCTCCTAGAGGCTTGCTTCAATCCATAAATGGATCGACGTAATTTACATACCTTGACAACATTCCTTGGATCGACAAAACCTTCAGGTTGTGTCATGTACACATCCTCTTCAAGGCTTCCATTAAGGAAGGCTGTTTTGACATCCATTTGCCAGATTTCATAATCATGGAATGCTGCAATTGCAAGCAAAATCCTTATGGACTTGACCATAGCCACTGGTGAGAAAGTTTCATCATAGTCAATACCATGAATTTGTTTGAAACCTTTTGCAACCAGCCTTGCTTTGTAGGTCTGAACATTTCCATCCACGTCAGTTTTCCTTTTGAAAACCCATTTGCACCGTACGGGTTTTACCCCTTCGGGTGGATCAACCAAAGTCCATACTTGGTTTTCGTACATGGAATCCATCTCGGATTTCATGGCTTCTAGCCATCTCTTAGAGTCTGGATTGTTCATAGCATCTTGGTATGTGAGAGGCTCATCTTCATCTATGAGCATCTAATCACCACATTGAGTCAAGAGAAATCCATATCTCTCTGGCTCATGGCGAATTCTACCAGATCTACGAACAACCTGTGTTTCTTGAGCATTATCCTGCTCCTGTTCCACTTCAGGTTCAATGCTATTTTGCGGTTCTCGATCTTCATTGAGATCTATAGTTCTCCCACTATTTCTTTTGGAAACAAAATCTCTTTCCATAAAGACAGCATCTCGAGCAATAAACACTTTCTGCTCAGAGGGACTATAAAAATAATACGCCTTTGTTTCTTTAGGGTATCCCACAAATATGCACTCTTCGGATTTAGGTCCAAGCTTATCTGATACTTGACGTTTCACAAACGCCTTGCATCCCCAAACTTTCATAAAGTTCATGCCTGACCGTTTCTCCTCCCATATCTCATATGGAGTCTTTTGAACCTTCTTAGTAGGAACACGGTTAAGTGTGAAAGCCGCTGTTTCTAGAGCGTGACCCCAGAAACTAATTGGAAGATCTGCATGACTCATCATCAATCGCACCATGTCCAACAGGGTACGATTTCTCCTCTCTGAAACTCCATTCCATTGAGGTGTTCCTGGCAGAGTGAGTTGTGATACAATACCACACTCTTTTAAATATTCTTTAAATTCGGTGCTTAAGTATTCACCCCCACGATCGGATCGTAAGATCTTAATACTTGCACCTCCGCCAATTTGCTTCTCTACTTCAGCCTTATATTCTTTGAACTTTTTAAAAGAATCGGATTTATTCTTCATAAGATTTACATATCCATATCTACTGTAATCATCAGTAAATGTTATGAAGTAGTAGTAGCCTCCTCTAGCCATCACACGCATTGGGCCACATACATCACTATGTATAAGCTCCAGACGTTCAGTGGCCCTTTGACCCTTACCAGTGAAAGGGGCTTTGGCCATCTTACCAAGCAAACAAGATTCGCATTCTTGGTATGATTCAAAATCAAATTTATCCAAGTATCCATCTTTATGTAATTTGGATATGCGTTTCTCATTTATATGGCCTAGACGACAATGCCAGAGGTATGTATGATTTAAGTCATTAATTTTAAGTCGTTTGTTTTCTATATTATAGACAGGATTATCTAAATCAAGAACATATAAACCATTAAACAAACGTGCAACACCATAGGTCAAATCATTCAAAGCAAAAGAACAACTGTTGTTCCTTATTATAAATGAAAAACCTTTCTTGTCCAAACAAGAAACCGAAATAATGTTTCTGCAAATCGCAGGCACGTAAAACAGTTATCAAGTTCTAAAACAAGCCCAGAGGGCAAAGATAGATAATAAGTGCCTACAGCCAAAGCAGCAACTTTTGCTCCATTGCCAACTCGTAGGTCTACTTCTCCCTTAGCCAATGTCCTACTTCTCTGCAGCTCCCGCACATTTAAACAAATGTGAGAAGCACATCCAGTATCCAATACCCAAGATGTAGAAGTAGACATATTGACTTCTATAATATATATACCTGAAGTAGAAGCTTGTTGAGCCTTCTTCTTCTTTAGATCATCCAAGTAAACTGAACAGTTTCTTTTCCAGTGACCAGTTTTCTTACAGTAGTGACATTCACCCTTATCAACTGGTTCACTTGCCCCTTGTTTGCAATTAAAAACGACTTACTCGTGTTGATCCTTTCTTGACGAGTTTGGCTTGCAAACATGCTTTGCAAGTGCTCATAGGTAGTGTATGCATCCATATGCATATGCTGCCTTTGAAGCTCAGCACTCATAGTTGCCAACATAAGACATGCAACATCATTTGCATCATTCTTATCCTTTGTGTGGGCCGCTCGTTCCTCAACAGTAGCGCCCTCAGGAAGGGGACCTGGCGGAGGGATATCAATGACATGAAGCTTGCGCTCCTGCCTGAGGACAATCCTCAAATTCCTCTGCCAGTCTAGGAAGTTATTTCCTCCTGTCAGTTTATCCTTCTCAAGGATTGATCGAACGGATAGAGAGTTTGTGTTGTTTGCCATTTCTTAGTATCTACAATGTTAAAAGCACAAAATAAACATTAGATTGTCTGAGTTATCAATTATTATGTTCAAATGATTATGATATATTCATAATATATCTCCCACTATTTTTATCAAATTAATAGCCCTTACTATCAATTCGGAAAGTATATCCCATAATTCTTTCTAGTGAGCCAAGATCCATATTTCGTCATGTTTTAAGTCAACCACTGGAAGTCCTTAAAAATGATTATTTAGGTAGACAACCATTGTCAATTATATCATATATAATTCTTGGATAGTTTGGTGAACAACCATTGTTCTAATCTATCTAATAGATTTTAACCAAACTCTATGCTTCTAAGTTCATAATGGTCGAATATAACCGTTTATTTTCACCTTATTATGACGACTTAGTTAAGTTTGACCCAATGATCCAACGGCCGAATATAACCGTCTATATTCGTCACATCTTACCACGATAGATAAGAGTCCCCTGCCACTGACAGCCCTTCCCCTTATCGATCTAGGATTCGATGAGTGTTCATTCATTGGAAAGCATCTGATTAAAACTTAATATTTTGTTAAGGGATTTAGAAAAATTATAACGATCATGATCACATCATAAAGAGATCCTCAATTTTTCCTTGAACCAAATATTTCATATTGACATCCTAAATTGTTCATTTCCCAGGTAGATGGAGGATACCAAAGGTCACACTTAAAACCCATCAACCTTACGAATACGCATATCCGCTTTTGACAGAAAATCCCAAATTTTAGATATCAAAATCCATATTTAGTTCCGTGCTTTAAAATCCATATTTTAAAAACACAAGAATCTCATGATCGTTTGTTAATTTTAAAATCTTGAATCGTTACAGATTTTATCTTGATTAAGCAGGCATGGCATGGGTGATGTATCTAATACATTCATTCATACATGATTAATCTAATTAAAGCATGCATTTCTATGTATCCTACACATGCATTCATACATCATATGTAAAGTAAGTGCATTATGTAAACGTGATTGGTTATGGCCTTTATCCTATATGATCCTTTCAAGCTAATGAAAGGATCAAGGACAATCTATGGGTGGTTTAAAATACTATACTATTACATGTCTTCTTCTTTGCTGCTACAATGCCTCCTTGGATCGCCTCCTTGCTTGCTTGTCTTCATGTATTCATGTATGTTACATAAACAAAACAACTATACTAATATACTTACAAGGAGAACTCGAGTTACATTCGAGATTTAATCATTACAAGGAATGACGACATGCAAGTCGTATTTAGAAACCAAACCATAAACAAAAACCTCTATCCTATGGGTCTCAAGGCCATAACCATCCATCATGCTCAAGTAACAATTAAATAACATGTCATATTATCTAATCATGTTATACCATATCATATTTCAGATGATCCAATCAAAGAAATCATATAACGCAAAAATCAGAAAATCAGAATCAAATTCTGGAAACAATAAATCGAGTTTTTCATGCACTAAACGGCGTCAAACGCCTTACAGACGAGTCGGTGATACCAGGGTATCAGTTTTGTTCAGACGCTCGTTTCCAGTCAGAAAACACATATCGTTTGCGAAAATCGGACACTGGACACATATTTCACCAGATCTGCGCAGCGTATACAGAAATCGTATCGTATACAATCCCCATATCATGAACAAACAAAAATCATGTATATATCAATATACATACAGATTATATGATCATCATATGATCATCCCAATCATCATTAACATACAGTTTATACATATATATCAAAATCAAAAACATGCTCGTATATATATCAAAACTGTAACATATAACCGAATTAAAACGTTTTTGCAAGTAGCTCTGATGCCATTGAAGGGTTTCGAGCATCAAACGCAGCGGAAAATTAAAACAAAAACAATAATTATCGAAACCCTACCGCAGGATCCATGCAAAAACATGATATTTAATTCGGAGATTGATGATTTACCTTAAAGAAGCTTTACGATTGTATGTCTAATGGAGATCCAAGCTTTCACGATCGTTGAGTGCTCCTCTTCGAAGCCTCCTCTACGGTATCCACACGAACACTCCAAGAACGATTCTTGATTGGAAGGGAGGTACTAGCCTCCAATGAAAATATGAGATCTTCTTTTAGGTTTTGGTTCAAGCGGCTGGGGATTATTTTTGTCGTACAAAATTTTAATTACCTTCTTTACCTATCATCATATATTTATATGATAGTGTAAGGTAAAAGCCCAACTAAAAACCTAGCCCAAGTTTGATTAATTAAATAATAGAATCAAATCCTATTATTTAAATAAATAATAATTAAGTCATACTTAATTATTAAAATCATATCTCATTTGTATTTTATTATATCTTAATTAAGTCCCACTTAATTAATATAATAAAATACAACTAATCATTTAATTAATTTAAATTCATAATTTAAATTAATTCTTCCTTAAAATGTTCTATGTGTGTGACCCTATAGGCTATCATTTAATTGGCAATAATTTTATTCTCTAATAAAATTATAAACAATGAGCGGCATCTAGTAATACATCATTGCTACCCAATTAAATAATAATTAAATCGTGATTCGATAAAACCTTTTGTGATTAATGTTCCCGTGTAATATAATCCCTTTAACCAAATATTATAGATTAAACTCGAGGCATGTTTCATGTCATCCTCTTCATAATTTAATCCGGGTTTACTTGATCCATGAGTAGACTATTAAAATAAATCACTATTTGAGCACGGCCATGCATTTTATAGTCTCACTCAATCAAGAGGCCAATAATATCTCTCCTATCTGATAGGAGGGTTAAATCCTTTATCTATCATTCATATTTCTCATACGATTCACAATATACCCGATGTCCACTTTTATCATCACCCGGTCAAAGGTAACTTTTAATGTAGTCAAAGTATATTATCCTCGTATAGAAATATAATGATCTCAAGTCAAAGGATCATTACACCATTATCACTGTGAGTCTTTCTTATGACTTTATTAACATGAAGAATCTCACGGTGGGTCTGTCCAGTGCCATGTACCCTTACATGTACCTATGTTTTGACTTTAGTATCTCCATACTTATAACCAATGAGATGTGGTTATCAGTCAACAACATACTAGTCTATTTATGTATTATTATTGTCCTATATAATAATACTCGACTAGGGACCTTTAAGAATATGATATATTATATAATCTCAAGTTCAAGTTAAATACTTAAACTATATAATGTATATCATTATTCTAAGGACATTTATTATGCTAACAAATATATCGTAGTAATTAAAGTCATAATAAATACATTTATTAAATAATCAAATGACATAAAGGTTTATCAAAATAAACAATGTATTGCCTCTAGGGCACCTACACTAACAGATTCGACTAGACAAGGTGTTTATTGGACTATGATAAAAGTTCAAGTGTGGGGAAGTATTTATTGGTTTTAATAAGTATGGGAGTTGTTTTAATTTCATTGTCGGGTACTAGCTTTTGACTTAACCTTCTTTAGCTTTCTTGACATACCTGGTCCCTAGCCCACGCTACAACCCGAATAAAGACCTTTTGATTGTCATCAGTGATGTATGTTGTGTTGAGAGTGAGATTGATTGCGAGTGTCAAGTTGTGTTTATGATTTTGTTGGAATTGAGTGATACACTTAACCTTGTTCTTGAGTGAATATTCGTTTTTGAGTGAAAGGTGAGTTATTACTTGTTTTGGCATAGGAGATCCTGGGTTTAGACTTAAAGATGTATTTCTTGTGGGCTTAGCATGATTACCAACGATTTTTACACTTGACATGAATTTTTATGACCTTCTGCATGTTGGTTGAGTAGACTACGTGAATACTTGCACTTTCGACACCAAGACATCGTATGTTTGCTTTGATTCTTAAGTTGATGTGGCATGAGAGGACTTGTGTGTGTGGTGTTGTGTTAGCATTGATCTTTTGCATGGTTAGATGAATTTTGTGGGTTTATTCACTATAAACCCTCACGAGACAACACTCGTCCTACTAGGGCTGCCTAGGGGTTTAACGGCTTGTTGCATTTGCTCAATGCAATCGTGTCATCTACGAAAGTGATGTTTGTTAGGACTTAGTTTTTATTTCACTTATTTGCCCGAGGACGTGCAAATGCTTAGTGTGGGGATGTTTGATAGAGTATATTTTTATATATATTCTAGATGATTTTATTCTCATATTTATTGTGTTTTGCATTGATTTGGATTTTTATTTAATAGATTTGATTGTTTTATTGTAGGAAATAAAGAATTCATGACTTGGAAGGATTTGGAGCAAAAAGCGCTATTTTGGAGATAAAATAGGAGAAAATTCGTATTATTGGGCTACACGGGCTGTTTAACATTGTTTGGGCCATATCTTGAGTTCCAGAAGTCAGAATCAAGAAATATTCTTGATTTAACATTGTTATGATAACAAGAAAAATCAGTCCCCAAAAGTGGTCCAAATGTGGATCAAGAAATCTGATTTAAATGCTTTATATATTCTTGCTACTAACCAATCTGGACCCAAACCTATATGGGTACCAAAACATTGAGTTATTTTTGTTTGTTTTGTAGATGTGCCTTGCTGCTAAGGTCAAGTCAAAGCAATGGATCTTGGACAGTGGATACACAAGACATATGTGTGGAGACAAATCTCAGTTTATGAACCTCAAAATGAAAAAGGGTGGAAGAGTGACAATTGGAAATAGCAAAACTCTTCAAATCCTTGGTACCGGTTCTATTGGTAATAGTAATATTTCAATCGATAAAGTTCAATATGTCAAAGGTCTTTCTTATAATTTGCTGAGTGTTACTCAATTATTTGATGATGGACATCATGTTGAATTAGGCATTGATAAAGCTATTATTATTGGTACTAACAAAATCCCCCTAGTTGCTAGAAGGGAAGGAAATATATATGTATTAGACTTTGATATGCAGGAAACAACATGCTGTTTGGCTGCAGTAGATAATGACCCATATATTTGGCATAGAAGATTGGGACATGCACACATGGATTTGCTCAGAAAATTATCAAGCAAGAAGCTAGTGAGAGGGCTGCCCAAGCTAAAGTATGTCAAAACAGAAGTCTGTTCAGCTTGCCAATTGGGAAAACAGCTTCAAAGTACTCACAAATCAAAGAAAATGGTATCTACTTCTAAATCCTTAGAGCTTCTGCATTTGGACTTATTTGGTCCAGAAGCTTACAAGAGTATTTGAGGTAAACAATATGGTTTTGTGATTATAGATGATTATTCTAGATTTACATGGGTATTATTTATTCGTTCTAAAGATTGTGCTTTTGATGAGTTTAAGAAGCTAATCAAATTACTTGAGAACAAGTTGAATACAAAGCTTGTAGGTATAAGGAGTGATAGAGGAGGTGAATTTCTCAACAAAGACTTCATTGATTATTGTGAAAAAAGAGGAATTACACATGAATTTTCTGCACCAAGGACTCCACAGCAAAACGGAGTGGTAGAAAGGAAGAACAGGTCACTACAAGAAATAGCAAGGACTCTATTGCAAGAAAGCAAGCTGCCTAGAAGTTTTTGGGCAGAAGCAGTGAATACAACATGCTATGTGTTGAACAGAGTCATAATCAGGCCTATTTTGAACAAAACTCCGTATGAATTGTTGAGGAAAAAGAAGCCAAACATTAGTTACTTCAAAATCTTTGGCTCAAAGTGTTTTGTGCTCAAGACAATTGATAATGATGGTAAATTCGATGCTAAATCTTATGAAGCTATTTTTCTTGGCTATTCTTTAACTAGTAGAGCATATAGAGTTTATAACTTAAATAAACATATAGTTGAAGAATCTATTGATGTTACTTTTCAAGAGCCTAACAATGATCTGCCAAGAGACGAGGAAGAATTTGCAGGTGAAGCTGATAATATACAACCTCAAGTTACTGGAAATCAGCAAGCCAACAATTCTGCTGAAGCTAGAAGTCAGCAAGCCAAAAACATTACTGAGAATGAAAAACAGCAAGCTGGAACTACAAATCAGCAAGCTGAAGTGGTCAGAATCACTTCACAGGAAGAAATTGCTCAACATTCTCTACCAAAAGCTACAAGGACAGTAAAGAATCATCCTCCAGAACTTGTTATTGGAAATATCTCAGATGGAATCACAACAAGGAGAGGAAAAGCAAACTTTTGTGCTTATGCTGCCTTTTTAGCTCAAGAAGAACCCAAAAATATCAAGGAAGCATTAGTAGATGAAAATTGGATCATGGCAATGCAAGAGGAACTCAACCAATTTGAGAGATGTGATGTTTGGGAACTTGTAAAGCCACCAGAAGATGCTTCTATCATAGGAACCAAATGGGTGTTCAAGAACAAAGTGGATGAGTTTGGAACCGTTACTCGAAATAAGGCAAGGCTCGTGGCTCAAGGCTATAATCAACAAGAAGGAATTGATTTTGAAGAAACATATGCACCTGTTGCTCGTTTAGAATCAATCAGAATGCTTATTACCTATACATGCTACAAGAAATTCAAGTTATATCAAATGGACGTAAAAAGCGCATTTCTAAATGGCGTGCTGGATGAGGAAGTCTATGTCAAACAGCCTCCTGGATTCGAACATGAGAAGTTTCATGATTATGTTTACAAGCTCAAGAAGGCATTATATGGTTTAAGGCAGGCCCCTAGAGCGTGGTATGAGAGACTTAGTAAGTTTCTTCTCAAGAATGGATTCACTCGAAGTAATATCGATCCCACATTATTTACAAAGCAAAATGGTAAAGATATTCTTGTGGTACAAATATATGTGGATGATATCGTATTCGGTTCTACTAATGAATCTATGTGTGAGTGGTTTTCTAAGTGCATGTACAATGAATTTGACATGAGCATGATGGGGGAACTCAACTATTTCTTGGGTCTCCAAATCAAGCAAACCAATGATGGTATTTATGTGCATCAATCTAAGTATACAAAGAATCTGCTCAAAAGATTTGGTTTTGAAGATGTCAAAGCAAAAACAACTCCTATGACTCAAAACAGCAAGCTGTTTGTAGATGAGAATGGTAAGGATGTGGATGTCAAAAGGTATAGAGGTATGATTGGAAGTCTATTATATTTAACAGCCTCAAGACCTGATATCATGTATAGTGTTTGTGCAAGGTTTCAATCCAACCCTAAAGAGTCTCACTTAAATGCAGTTAAAAGGATTTTTAAATATTTAAGTGGTACTATCAATCTTGGTTTGTTCTATCCTATCACAAATACTTTTGATCTTGTTGGGTATAGTGATGCAGATTATGCAGGGTCTTAAACTGATAGAAAGAGTACAAGTGGTGTTTGTGCATTCCTTGGACAAAGCTTGGTTTCTTGGCAATGCAAAAAGCAAGCTTCTGTTGCTTTATCCACGGTTGAAGGAGAATATCTAGCAGCTGGTAGCTGTTGTTCTCAAATTTTATGGATGATTCAAACACTAAAGGACTTTGATATCAAGTGTGGCAAGATTCCAATATATTGTGACAACACAAGCGCCATCAATATTTTGAAGAATCCGGTGAATCACTCAAGAACAAAACATATTGATGTTCGACACCATTTCTTGAGAGATAATGTTGCTAAAGGAAAGAATGAGTTTGAATTTGTCTCAACAGAATTTCAACGAGCGGATATCTTCACGAAGCCATTAGCTGAAGAAAGATTCTCATTCTTACGAAGGGAGCTTGGCATGTGTACTGTGTAGTCAGTAAGCTGACAAGCACAGAATGGGTAATGTTGGCTTACCATTTGTATCTGAACTGTTTATATGCCATTACCATGATTTGATTTTTTTAATTTTATTTCTCTATGCTTATTCCAGACCTGGACTAATATTCTTTTTGTTGAATTTTTGATGGATTAAGGGGGAGAAATTTAGGAGAACTTATTTGCTTGTTTGGTCAAGATATTCGATTTGGATATGATTGATTATGCTTGTTAATCTTGAATATGTTTTATATCAAAATGTACTAACATGCAGGGATTTAGGGGGAGCTTTCTTATTCTCCTAAATATTGTGTAATCATCAAAAAGGGGGAGATTGATACTCCTATGGTTTTGATGATCACATTCAGCAAGCTATTTGCTTGTAGTTTGATATAAAACAACGTGTTATGTGTTAGGTCCGGAATAACGTAGAAGGGGGGTTGAATACGTTATTTAAAAAATATTTTGATTTTCGAGATGTGAAAAATGAGGTCAACAACTGAATCGAAATAAAACAATTGGTTCGGGAAAATATCTTTAAACTGATAAAAACCCAAGGGGTGTTACAACTTCTAATCCAACGGATTAGCTTCAAAAACTCGAACACTCCTAAGGATAGTTTAGGCACGAGGACCTTCTATCCGACACTTCCTGAAAGCGGGCTAAGCCGGCTTTCCTACTAGATGGACTGTCTAGCAGCTTACACAGAGAAGATATTTAAGAGAGAGAGAAAGTTGTGTGATGAGGTGTATTTTGAAATGAAATACAACAGGCCTATTTATAGATTTTAGAAAATCACTATGCAATCAAAATACGTAACTGATGACGATAGTTTTTCAGTTTGGCTGCTGTCCGTTTCTCTGAACAATCTGCACGAAGACTTTCATTTCTTCATTCAACATTTATATTCATGTGGGCCCCACATGTTTCCTACTTTATGAATAGTACTTTTGGGTACTATTCATGAATAGTAATTTCGGTTACTATTCATATGAATAGTACTATTCATATGAATAGTGATTTCGGTGACTATTCATGTGAATAGTGATTTCGGTTACTATTCATATGAATAGTGATTTTGGATACTATTCATTTTCTCTCTTCTGTTTATTTTTAATTTACCTCAGAAAATAATTCAAGTACCAGATTAATTTAATTATTTTGTTATAAATAATTAATTAATCTGTTACTTATTTAATTTTCAGAGTAAATTAACTTTTGACAATACCTTGAGATATTATGTCTGTCCTTGATCGTCAATAGGCTTTGGCAATTCTTTCTATGAATTAATGTGTTGATCCTTCCCGTATGTGTTGACACTTGGTGCACTGGTCTGGTTCACAAGTGACTAGCACTGATCTTGATCTTCACACCTTCGTTACATTCCAATTTATTAGCCTGCAGTAATATCTTCAAATACATGAAATCTTTTGGCCCTTCAACTGAATCATCTGTACATCTTATTCTGTCACTGAGGCTTGATCATGTTAATGAACTTCTTTCAGCGACTTGATCCTTGTTGGTGCCTGTTCTTCAAATTTCACGATCCCTGTATAGAGTTAATATTATTTATCTTTTATCCTAGTTGAGTTATATATGTCCTCCATTACATATTACATTTCATTATACTTTACAATCTCCCCCTATTTGATTGTTAGGGTTTGACAAGCAAATACCTAGAGGATAACTCAACTGATACAAATAAAATACAAAGATAAATAATATTAAAGTGCATTCTGGATCATATATATACATTTTCCAGATTTCTTGAAATTTAAAACAAGTTTAAGACAATTGTTCCTTTAGACTGAACATATCTTCAAGTTTGCCTTTGTTTTCTTTCCACATAGCACTAATACTCCGATTAGCTTTTCCTTTCCCAAGATAAAGTTAATTCCGTGTCAACAATCTTTTCCTTCCCTTTATTACGCCTAGTAGCTTCTTGCCCATCCACCTTCTCCCCCTCAGTTGGGTTATCCTTCAAAATAGTAGGAGGTGGAGTCGGTAATTTAGACGAAGCTGTCTTCACCAAGGAATTAATTGCATGACTAAACTGGGCTGCCATGGAACTTAATTGAACCTGGAATGCATCATGTTGAATAAGTTGCAAATTTTTTATTTCTGCAATGGACTTACAGATATTTGACAACTCTTTCTCCATTGTTTGGACCCGGGTAAGGAGTCTGGTGTATTCCTGTCTGGTTATAGGTGCATGTGGTTGAGTAGGTTGCTCACTCGTACGTTCTGCAGGTGTTTCACTCAACACTATATATTCACTCGGTTTAATGGTTTGGGTTACACTTACATGTTCTGTTGGTGTTTCCCTCAACTTTCCTCTAGAGCTTCCACCGATATGTGTACCTGCAAATGAAATCATCCTAGCCCCTTTTTCAGAGGTCACGGATGGTGCAATGAAAGTTCGTGAGCTTTCATCCTCGCGTGAAGCGAGTTGCCGACCACTGGTAAAAAGTGGTAAATCTCGAAAGAGATCCAGAGATTTTCCCTCTGGGAGGTTAAACTTGAATCGATTAAATGGCACAAAACCCAAGTTTCCCTCGTACGTCTGTGAAGACACTTGGTTCATAAAAGAACCACCCACCAATGGATCATTCCGTAAAATGGAAGATTCACCAGCAGTTATTGAGGTAGGTAATTCCACCTCGGATGCCTGTGAAGGCATTTGATCTTTAGAAAGATCATCAACCACTCGTATGTTCCGTGAAATGGAACTTAAGATAGTTGCTCCCGTCAATTCAACCTCATTTACATTTGCACTCATTGGATAAGAAAGAATTGTTTCACTAACAGTTGCCGTTACCTCAGGTTCATTTGTTTTACTTCGTTTAGAATGAGGTAGAGCGGCTGTTGTAACTAACTCCTTATGTGGTGCTGCTGAGGCACTATCTCCCTCAATAATGTGGATGACTGGTCGTTTAAGTGACAATTGAGGTGTAGGAGTTTGTTGTGTTTGTGTTTGCATTTGTAGAATGGGCTCTTCGACCTGTGTTAGAGTCGGTGGGATTTCCTGCTCTTGGTCGGGTAAGATGGCCACTGGGGGCTGTAGAAACTGTATTTCCTGTGACACAATAGGGAATACAAAGGTTGGAATAGCAGGGATTGAAATATTACCTTGTCGTATACCTGCTCTCACTGGTCGTGGTAACAACGGAAGTGGGACAGTCTTTAGATATTCAGTTAGGACTGTAGGCACATCCGTATATTTCTTTTTGCTTATGTAATTAATTACATTCGTCTTCATGGAAGAACATTCCACCTTTTGACCATTTTCCAAGCGTACCCTGTCTTCATCAATCAAAAAATCATTTAATATTAACTGTAGAAACCTTGGATATAGACATTTGACATTTTGAGTCCGAACATCTCTTGTTCCCAAGCGTTTCATTTTTAAAATGATTTGACCAAGCACTATTTTTCCAAAATTAATCCTCAAATTATTGGCGACCGCATACCCTATTATTTGAATAAATTCAGGTATTCGATCTTGATTTGTTCTATCTGAGGAAAAAACATGGTTAAGAGTGTGAAAGAAGAAATTCCAATACTGGGTTAGAAACGTTCTAGATAGATTACCAGTATTGAAATTGCCATCTTGGTACCTTATAAAGCGAAAGAACATTTCAATCTGTTCGGGTGTAGGATCAGAAACGAGATTTTCTATAGGAAAATGAAGAATTCGATTAACATCTCGTTCAGTGACCCTAATCGACCTACCAAATAGTCGATATGTGATTGCACACCCGTCATGTCCAGAAGTGTTATCCGCACTGCAATATAGTTCACACAATGCATCATGGTTAAGCTGCACCTGTGTAACTAAAGCATAACGGATTAATGAATGTTCATTCATAAATTGTGTCCAAGCCCGAAATTGCTCATCTTGAATGGTTTCGATTTGCTGAATGGAAATAGGATTAACTTTAGCAATTAAAAAGTTTCCCTGCAATGCCATTTTCAAAACTTTGAGGAAATTCAAAAACAAGGGTTAGTGCGTATAACAAGAATATGAAATCCGCTCTAAACACCACCAGCTAGATTGTGAGATCTTTCCGATCAAAGCTTGAAATATTCAGCAACTGTGTGTGTATGCTCTGTATATCTGAAAAATGATGATGTTAAACACAAACAAAAACTCATCATTTATAAGGTTTCAAGTATTAGTGGGTTAGGTGTAATAGTGACAGGTTATGTTTGAAAAATAACACCGCTCCATAATTTCTCACCTAACTACCTAATTAGCCGAAAAAACATCTTATCACCGAAACTTGTCGGCCGAAAAAACATCTTATCGCCGAAACCTATCAGTCTATACACATACACATATAATACTTCTAATTATTATGGATTTAAAAATAATCACACAGTAAATCAAGAATTAATCCACAATAATCAGATAAACTCACAATTAAATAGACATAAAATTAACAAAATATCATTAATTGATATATGTCAATAAAATATTTATTTAATTATGCTACAATTAACTCAATTATTTACTAACTAATTACCATAAAATATAGCATTTATAAGCGTGGTAATTAATATAGAGATAACTATAAAAAGAGGACTGGATGCAAAGTAAATTCACAAGTCCTAAAAATATGGACATTTAAAATACCTGTGAATTTATAACAAATTGCACTTATTGATTATCCAAAATTAATTAGACAGATTTAACATCCCAAGTTCACCAACTAACCTGGAGAAAGTGGATTCATCCAGTGGTTTAGTAAAGATGTCTGCAATTTGTTGATCTGTGGGAACAAAATATAATACCACAGTTCCATTCATGACATGCTCTCGTAAGAAATGATACCTGATATCAATGTGCTTAGTCCTGGTGTGTTGAACTGGATTGTTAGCAATGGCAATGGCACTCGTGTTGTCGCATAGAATTGGAATTTTGTCCAACATTAGTCCATAGTCCTGAAGTTGATTCCTCATCCACAGGATCTGAGCACAACAACTACCTGCCGCAATGTATTCTGCTTCGGCTGTTGAGGTAGATACTGAGTGTTGCTTCTTGCTGTACCAAGATACCAACCTTCTTCCTAGAAACTGACAGCTTCCAGAAGTACTTTTCCGATCAATCTTACAACCTGCGAAGTCAGAATCTGTATAGCCAACTAGGTCAAAACCTGTTCCTTTAGGGTACCAAATCCCAAGATTGGGGGTTCCCTTAAGGTATCTGAAAATACGTTTAACAGCTATAAGATGTGACTCTTTAGGGTTAGCCTGGAATCTAGCACATAGACAAGTTGCGAACATAATATCTGGTCTACTAGCAGTTAAGTACAAAAGAGAGCCGATCATACCTCGATACTTCGTGATGTCAACTGACTTACCAGATTTGTCTTCATCAAGCTTGACTGCAGTTGGCATCGGGGTCTTGGCAGTAGCTGCTTCTTCCATCCCATACTTCTTCAGAAGATCTTTTATGTATTTTGATTGGCAGATGAAAATACCATCAGGCTTCTGAATAACTTGAAGTCCAAGGAAGAAGGACAACTCACCCATCATGCTCATCTCGTACCTACTCTGCATTAGCTTAGCAAATCTCTTGCATAGCAAATCATTAGTAGAACCAAATATTATATCATCCACATATACTTGCACCAGAATTATATCATTTTTATGCTTTTTATGAAAGAGAGTTTTGTCGATGATACCTCTTGTAAAACCATTTTCAAGTAAGAACTTGGAGAGAGTATCATACCATGTTCGAGGGGCTTGCTTGAGACCATAGACAGCTTTGAAGAGAAAGTACACAAAACCTTCAAATTCCTTGTCTTCGAACCCAGGGGGTTGTTCAACATAGACTTCTTCCTCTAGATCTCCGTTCAAAAATGCACTCTTCACATCCATCTGAAAAACCTTAAAGTTGGAGTGTGCAGCAAATGCTAAGAACATCCTGATTGCTTCAAGCCTTGCAACTGGAGCATAGGTTTCATCATAATCAATTCCTTCTTCTTGAGAGTAACCCTTTGCTACCAATCGAGCCTTGTTCCTCGTAACAATACCATTTTCATCCAGTTTATTCCTAAACACCCATCTAGTGCCAATTACAGATTTATCTTTTGGTCTTGGCACCAACTTCCATACTTTCTGCCTTTCGAACTGATTGAGTTCTTCCTGCATTGCAGTTACCCAATCTGGATCATTAAGAGCTTCATCAACCTTTTTAGGTTCAATTTGAGATAAAAATCCTGCGAAATTGCATTCATTCTGTGTTGCTCTTCTAGTCTGTACACCCGTGTCCGGTTCACCAATGATCTGTTCAAAGGGATGCGCTCTACTCCATACCCTTTGTCTTGGCAGATTTGATCTTGATGATTCCCCAAGTTCATAATTGTGTTGAGAGTGATGACTAGTAGATCCAAAATCATTGTTTGCTCCCCCTGAGCTGTTGCTTTCAGAGTTTGATGAATCAGAGTTTAATGAACCAGCAGATGCATTCTTTGATGTTTCTTCACTTGATTGGGGTTCATTTTCATCGTTCACTTGCTCCCCCTCAACATGTGCTACTGTCTGATCTACTGGTATAGATTGAACAATAGAGTCTGAAAGAGTATCAGAATTTTGTTCATTCTCAAATCTCAGCTGGTCATGTTCATCAAAATCTTCAAGTCCTGTTATCTTTTTATCATCAAAAGACACATGGATAGATTCCATGACCACTTTTGTTCTCAGATTGTAGACTCTGAATGCTTTTGTGGATAGTGGGTATCCAACAAAGATTCCTTCATCAGCTTTTAAATCAAATTTGGAAAGCTGTTCTGGATGAGTCTTAAGAACAAAACACTTACATCCAAACACGTGAAAATACTTCAGGTTCGGCTTCTTCTTTTTCACCATCTCATATGGTGTTTTACCATGCTTGTTTATGAGTGTAGCATTCTGTGTGAAACAAGCAGCTTGCACAGCTTCAGCCCAGAAGTAAGTTGGCAGCTTTGCTTCATCAAGCATGGTCCTTGCAGCTTCTATGAGAGTCCTGTTCTTTCTCTCTACTACTCCATTTTGTTGTGGAGTTCCAGGTGCAGAGAATTCTTGCTTTATTCCATTTCCTTTACAAAACTCTTCCATGACTGCATTCTTGAACTCAGTGCCATTATCACTTCTTATGATTTTCACTGTGTGCTTAGATCCTTTGTCCAGTTGTCTGACATGCTCTGTTAAGATTGATGCAGTTTCTTCTTTCTTGTGCATGAAATATACCCATGTATATCTGGTGTATTCATCAACAATAACCAAAGCATATCTTTTCTTTCCAATAGACATTATATTTACTGGACCAAATAAATCAACATGCAATAAGTGATATGGCTCAAGAATTGAGGATTCAGTCTTACTTTTGAATGAAGTTTTCCTTTGTTTTGCCTTTTGACATGAGTCACATAGGCCATCTGGAGTAAAAACTGATTTGGGCAATCCTCTCACAAGATCTTTCTTCACTAGCTCATTAATACTGTTGAAATTCAGATGAGAAAGTCTCTTGTGCCAATCCCAGCTTTCTTCAATTGATGCTCTACTAAGTAGACAGATTGCAGAGCCATCAGAGTTTGTTGAAAGCTTGGCTTCATAAATGTTACCATGCCTGTATCCCTTCAGAACAACTTTTCCTGTAGATTTGCTTACAACTTCACCGTGTTCTTCAAAGAAACCCACATGATAACCTCTGTCACAGATTTGACTCACACTTAGCAGATTATGTTTGAGTCCTGAGACTAGAGCTACAGATTCAATGATGACATTCCCAAGTTTGATATTGCCATATCCCAGAGTCCTTCCTATGTTGCCATCTCCATAAAAAACACTTGGGCCAGCCTTCTCCACAAATTCTGATAGCAGGGCTTTATTTCCAGTCATGTGTCCTGAGCATCCACTGTCCAAAACAAGGATATTTTTCCTGTTACCCTGCAATCACAAAAACCACTAATGATTAGTTTTAAGGACCCAGACTTGCTTGGATCCTTTGGTCTTATTAAGTTTGTTAGCTTTTGCAGCAGAAGTCTTATCAGAGTTTGTGCTAACATTCTTTTTATCAGAATTTATACATGTAGAATCAATCTTGAATTTATTCAAAGAGGGTTTAAGTTCATAATAATCATAATACAACTTATGATACTCTTTGCATGTATAAATAGAATGCCAAATACTATCACAGTGAAAACAAGGATTCTGTGGTTTAAACCTAACTGAACCACTCTTAACTCCTGACTTAGGAGGTGTAGAGTTTATATTTTTATTCTTCCTGCAAAAAGCAGCAAGATGGTTAGGACTTCCACAGTTATAACATTTCTTCCTAGGAGCATTGGGAATAGGCATATAGTTATTGCTTTTACTGATGCCTACCTTTCCATTTCTGTTTTTCCTAGGTTCTTTTACCTTGTTTATTCTTTTTAACTCCTTCAGCTTGTGTTTAAGCTGTTTCTGAGACATTGAACTAATATCTACTGATTTGGCTTTATCCTGTTTTGGTTTGTCAGATTTTGGTACAAACCTCACATGATTAATTTTGGGTTTTGTAGCCTTTTTAGTAAATACAGGTTTAGAGGTCTCAGCTTCTAGGTTGACAGTTTTCTTTTTATCAGTGTAACCTAGACCTTCTTTCCAACAATCATTGTCTATGATATCCTGAGTTTTCTTACCAGAGTTAGTCCAAATTTTAAGAATGTTTCTTTCTTTAGCAAGTTCAGATTCAAGATAAGCATGCTTTTTCAATAATTCATTTTTAACAAAAATAGCATCATCTCTCTCTTTCTGAATTTCTAACATCTGGACTAATTCTGATTCTAGATAATCATTTCTCTTTCTAAGGTCTAGACTTTCAGATTTTATTCTTTCATTTTCTAAAGTCTGATCTCTATAGCTAACATGCAAGTTTTTAAGAAAGAGTCTTAACTCAGATATATCAGTAGTATCAAAAGCTAGAATAGAGTGAGGTACCTTGGTCTCAGTAGCTTCAGAGATACTATCAACATTTGCCATCAAGGCGTAGTTCACCTCATCTTCAGAGTCTGAAGTGTCAGCCCAGTCCTTCTTCTTTGTGATGTAAGCTTGACTTTTATCAGCTTTGGCTCTCTTGCACTCAGGTGCAAAATGTCCTTTCTCACCACAATTATAGCATGTGATCTTGGACTTGTCGACTTTCCCAGACCTGCTTTCCTTTCCCTCAGTTTTTCTGAAATTCTTCTTGTCAAAATTTGAATCTCTTCGTGTGAACTTCTTTCCCTTCCTGAAGTTCTTGTAAGCCATCTTCTTGAAGCCTTTCACCATTAGGGCTGCAAGATGTATCATCTCAGCATCACTACCATCATCATCAGAGTCTGTGAGATTGTCAGAGTTTAAGTCATCATCAGAATTTGATGACTCAGTATCAGACTTTGTAATAAGAGCCTTTCCTTTGGATTGACTCTTTTTCACAGCAATTTCTTTAGAAGCTTTCTCCTCAGCTTTAAGAGCAATTGACTTGGTCTTGCTTCCATGCCTCTTGCTTCTTTGTTCCATCTCAAGCTCATGAGTCTTGAGCATTCCATAGATTTCATCAAGGGACATGTCTTCTAGATCATGATTGTCTCTGATAGTAGTGGCCTTTAAGTCCCATTTCTCAGGAAGAGCCAACAAGAATTTCAGATTGGAGTCTTCAAGATTATACTCTTTATCTACCAGTGATAGATCATTCAACAATTTCAGGAATCTGTCATATATGTCTGTTAATGACTCATCAGCATTTGAGTCAAAGTGCTCGTACTCCTGTGTGAGTATTGTTCTCCTGTTCTTTTTGATGGCTTTGGTTCCTTGACATCTGACTTCCAAAGCATCCCAAATCTCCTTAGCAGTTTTGCATCCAATGACCCTGTTAGACATAACATTATCAAGGGCGTTATGTAATAAATGCCTTACTTTAGCATCTTTGCTAATAGAGGAGATATCTTCAGGAGTGTAGTCTTTCTTCTCTTTTGGAATCATTTTCTGTTCTTCTCCAGCAACTGCAACAGACAATTTTGTAGGCTTATGTGGACCATCATGGATTCTGTCTAAGTACTCTGGATCTGTAGCCTCCAGAAACATTTCCATCTTCACCTTCCATATGGGATATTCTGATGCCCTGAGTATTGGAACTCTAATTGATTCATATCTGCTTGTTGTTGGAGTTTGTGTTTTCTCTGTCATGATTGTATGGCTTTTTGTATAGTAACAGAGTGGCTCAAAATGAACAGTACGGTATTTGTGAATAGTACCGTATCTGTGAATAGTACCGTATTTGTGAATAGTGCCGTATACGTGAATAGTACCGTATCTGTGAACAGTACCGTATCTGTGAACAGTACCGTATTTGTGAATAGTGCCGTATATGTGAATAGTACCTTATCTGTGAACAGTACCGTATCTGTGAACAGTAACGTACAACACCGGATCTGATCTGTATATCGATCAAACTGCTCTGATGCCAATTGTTAGGTCCGGAATAACGTAGAAGGGGGGTTGAATACGTTATTTAAAAAATATTTTGATTTTCGAGATGTGAAAAATGAGGTCAACAACTGAATCGAAATAAAACAATTGGTTCGGGAAAATATCTTTAAACTGATAAAAACCCAAGGGGTGTTACAACTTCTAATCCAACGGATTAGCTTCAAAAACTCGAACACTCCTAAGGATAGTTTAGGCACGAGGACCTTCTATCCGACACTTCCTGAAAGCGGGCTAAGCCGGCTTTCCTACTAGATGGACTGTCTAGCAGCTTACACAGAGAAGATATTTAAGAGAGAGAGAAAGTTGTGTGATGAGGTGTATTTTGAAATGAAATACAACAGGCCTATTTATAGATTTTAGAAAATCACTATGCAATCAAAATACGTAACTGATGACGATAGTTTTTCAGTTTGGCTGCTGTCCGTTTCTCTGAACAATCTGCACGAAGACTTTCATTTCTTCATTCAACATTTATATTCATGTGGGCCCCACATGTTTCCTACTTTATGAATAGTACTTTTGGGTACTATTCATGAATAGTAATTTCGGTTACTATTCATATGAATAGTACTATTCATATGAATAGTGATTTCGGTGACTATTCATGTGAATAGTGATTTCGGTTACTATTCATATGAATAGTGATTTTGGATACTATTCATTTTCTCTCTTCTGTTTATTTTTAATTTACCTCAGAAAATAATTCAAGTACCAGATTAATTTAATTATTTTGTTATAAATAATTAATTAATCTGTTACTTATTTAATTTTCAGAGTAAATTAACTTTTGACAATACCTTGAGATATTATGTCTGTCCTTGATCGTCAATAGGCTTTGGCAATTCTTTCTATGAATTAATGTGTTGATCCTTCCCGTATGTGTTGACACTTGGTGCACTGGTCTGGGTCACAAGTGACTAGCACTGATCTTGATCTTCACACCTTCGTTACATTCCAATTTATTAGCCTGCAGTAATATCTTCAAATACATGAAATCTTTTGGCCCTTCAACTGAATCATCTGTACATCTTATTCTGTCACTGAGGCTTGATCATGTTAATGAACTTCTTTCAGCGACTTGATCCTTGTTGGTGCCTGTTCTTCAAATTTCACGATCCCTGTATAGAGTTAATATTATTTATCTTTTATCCTAGTTGAGTTATATATGTCCTCCATTACATATTACATTTCATTATACTTTACATTATGTTTGTACTAACTTGGTTTTGCAGGGTATATTAAGCCTACTGATTGTTTACAGAGAATATACAAACAGCAAGCCATTTGGTGCTACAACAGAGACAGTCTGGCAAGCCAGTTGCACACTGACAGTACAAACAGCAAGCCATTTCCAACTGCCAGAAATCCTGAAGATAAAGATCAAGATTAATTCTCATGGATGTAATTCAGGAAATATATTGTGAGGACTCTTTATTATATAATACGTACACAATATATTCTAGAGCTCAAATCTTTTTAAATATCTTTCTTTAAATCATTTTATAAAACTTATGGGAGTTTCCTTATTTAAAAGATTTCTTTCTACAAAAATCTCCTATACGCGTTTTATAGTTATACAAATCAGAAGGGTTATGCTTTCATCGATTTCTTTCTTCCAAACCTTCTGTCTAACGTTCACAAGAACGTTTGTAAAATCTCTAACCAATTGAACGTTAGAAATTGATTTCAAATCGTTCAAATAATTGGTGATTGATTTTCTGAACGTTGGTGTGAAGCTTTATAAATTTGTTCTTGTGTTCATTCGTTCAAGAGAACAATTCAGAGAAAACTTTCAAGCACACAAGATTTCAAACAACTCGGTTTTTCATTGCTATATTCTTTTGATTCTCTCGAGCTCTTAATATATATATACGTGCTATATCTTAGAGAGTTCATAGTTTGAGTTGTATTCATCTATTGATTGTATTGTTCGATTTGTAAGGTTTAGTTGTTGGACAAGTTGGCTTGGGAACTAGGGTTTGGTGATCGTTGCTAGAGAAGTATACTTGGGAAGTATAGCTTAGAGAGCAAGTTCAGAAACAGGAGTTCAGCACGCCATTTGTCAACAGCTGGGATATTGAGGGAGATATACTATTGTTCTTGTAATTGGTTTATTTCGTTGATCAATAATATATTCTCTTACCAAGTTGGTAAGGGACCAGGACATAGACCATAGGGGTTAGGGGTCGAACCTGGCTAAAAGTCTCTGTGTTCTTTATTTTCTGTTCTTTACTTACTGCTTGCATTTAGCTTACTGTTTCTGCACTTTACTGTACTTGTTATCTGTGCATTCAGCATACCATTTGTCTCTGCATAAAACGAAATCAGTAAGCTGTTTCTGGTAATTTCTAAAATCGGTTTTAGTTAAACATAGTTAACCATTTACACCTATTCACCCCCCTCTAGGTGTGCATTTTCATTACCTGGATAGTATCTTGCCTTCATTATTGCAGAAACCAAAGGGTTTGCTTCTACAAGAAGACGCCACCCCTGCTTAGCTAGCATTGCCAGATTAAACTTACGCAACTCCTTCAGACCCAATCCCCCAAACGATTTAGGAGCACACATTCTTTTCCAACTAAATCATTTAACACCCTTCCCTTGATTTCCATTCCCCCATAAAAACACATTCATTTTCCTTTCCATTTCTTCACACAAGGAATCAGGAATCAAGAACAAACTCATCCAAAAATTTGGAATGGTTTGTGCAGATGTTTTCAACAATGTCAATTTTCCAGCCTTTGTCAACTCTTTGTTATACCAGCCCTGTAACTTACCCTGCAAACGGTCACTTATAAAACTAAAAACCTCAGTTTTATTCTTCCCAACTACCATAGGCATCCCAAGATAATGCCCTGGTTTTTCAACTTGATTAACCCCCAAGCATTCACAAACACGATTTCTATCCTCTACACAGGTGTTCGAACTAAAAGTAATGGCAGATTTAGTATAATTTATCACCTGACCAGACAACAACTCATATTTATTCAAAATATTCTTCATACTACTCGCTTCCACCTGTGATGCTTTAAAGAAAAAATAGCAATCATCTGCAAAAAGTATTTTAATATTAATAAGATGCGATTAAGTGTTTTAACATTAAGATTTCACCAAATATTTTAATATTACACGTAGACAAATCTTATATAAAATACAATGTAAGTTTTAACAGATTCTATTAAGTGTTTTAATGCTAATAAGATTCAACTAAGTATTTCACGAGTAACAAGATTTTACCCAGTGTTTTGACTTTAAAATTGACTAAGTGTTTTGACATTGATAAAATTGGACTAAAATGTTATAATATTGATAAGATTGGACTAAGTATTGTAAGATTCTCTAAAGAATTTTAAAAAATATTTCATAACATTTATATTTATTAAATGTACAAAACATCTAATAGTGAAATTTTGATATGTTTAGATTAGTTAAAGCCTTGTTGAGGAGATTTTTAGTTATGCAATTGATAAAAATTAAAAATCAATTACAAGATTCTCAAACGTGTTCTTAAATTCCATTATAGAACACTTAATAGAACACTTAAATAATTAAAGAACATTTTTATTTAAGTGTTTTTTAAGTAATTTTTAATAGATGTTCTTTAAAAAGGTCATAAATTAATTAGACAAATAAAATACTAGAGAACACTTAAAAGAACATTATTATTTTTTAACGAACTAGAACACGTACAAGAATTCTTTAACGAATACAAAAATTAGAGCACATAAAATAATTTTTTAACAAATACTTTTGCAAACTTAGATCTTTTTCTATTAAAATATTTTAGAAAGACCACTTAATATAACAATAAAGTGTTCTTTAATTATTTAAGTGATCTTTTAAACAGTAAAAGAAAACTTTAAAAAGGTCATAAACTAATTAGACAAAAAAAATACTAAAGAACACTTAAAAGAACATTATAATATTGCAAAATTAAAGAGCACGCTATAAATTTCTTTATAAAAAACTTAATAGAACACTTAACACTTAAGAGAACACTTAAGAAATAAATTAAATAATTTTTTTCTATAATTTTGAATTCTAATAAAAAAAATTAATAATGTGTTCTCTAATTTAAAAAATTGTAATGTTTTTTAGTGTTTTTCTGAAAAATTTTAAGTTTATATATTTTTATAAGTGTTCTCTTCCGTGGTTTTTTAAGTGTTTCATAAAATAAAGGAAAGTGTTTTGATGATTTTGAAGTCTTGTAAAAAAATTAATTAAATTACCAAAGACGTGTTTTCTTAAGTGTTCTATGAAAAACTATAAAACACTTCAAATATATTTAAAATTTTGGTAAGTGTTCTACTAAACAAGTATTCAAATGAAATAAATACAACAAATATAATAAATCGAAATAACATAATTTTACAATAAGTGTTCTTTAAAAAGTAATAAAAAAGTAATAAACTAATAAGACAATTAAAATCTTTCAAAATAAATTAAATTGTTTTTTCTATAATTATGAATTATAATAAAAAAATAAAAACATGTTTTTTTATTTTAAAAATTAAAATGTTTTTAAGTGTTCTTTTTAAGAAAGTTTAATTTTAACTATTCTTTTAAGTGTTCCCTAAAATTCCATTAAGGTGTTCTTTAATGTGTTTTAAAAATGTTGTATAATTTTATGCACTCTGATTAAGATATGATCATGTGTTTAGATATGTCTACTTTCCGAAAATAAAAAAAAATCATATAATAGGATAGTTTAGTTTCCAAAATTAAAAGATTCTGATCGGTAATGTAGCTTTAGTCAAGTATAATGAATCTTTTAATAAATCTTTTAAAAATCACATAATACAAAATTAATATTGTACATGCTCATGAACTTCAAATTAATCACAAATTTGCCATTATTCTTTAATTAAACCAATTATATTAAATTCTAAGTAATCAACGATAAAGATGATGTTCTCTAAGTTTTCTATCTAAAAGGGTTTTATCTAGAACCCTACTCTATATTATAATAATTAAACTTGGATATATTTTGTAGCTTGGTTAATCCTCGTTTTTTATTATTCCTTTTATCTACAACCGTTAGATTTTCAACTCAAATAGATGATGACTGTTAACTATAACAATACTAAAATTTATTAAATATAGAGGTCTAAGGTTCGACCCATGGTTATGCTCTTGGGTCCGTCCTTGATGGGGAAACAACTTTCGTGAGAGATTTCCTTAACTGCAGACCAGGTATATGTAACTCATTATCTGCTTTAGCAATGTACACTACTATAATGTCAACTCCAACTCAATATCTGCTACTAATTAGTCAACTCAATATCTGCTTTTTTTGGTGCAGGGTCCCAAATAGGACATGAGCGGCTTGTCGTTATTATGGTACACTTCATAAAACTATTACTTATTGTTGGATATTTGTAAAGGGTGCAGTTTTTTTTATTGCATACTATGTTGTTATAGTTTGGGCACGATAGGAGAATACTTGGGGACACTGCAATCCTTCATGCTGATATGCCGTTTGGTGGTTTGACCACCTTCGGAGGAGGATTTTTGTCTAAGTTCGAATGCCACCTGATGCCCCATGATGTATGTCTTCTTGTATCATTCATTAATTAATGTTATATTTCATAACAGAAAATATATTGTTTTACAGCTGCTGGAAAGGTTTTCTATTGTGGATACTCCTCTTTCTGTTTTACAGCTGCTGGAAAGGTTTTCTATTGTGGATACTCCGGGTGAACAATGGGCTAATTAAATAAGATATTCATTTACAACGAAGAAGGAAAAGTGTTGCCATTCAGATATAGAAATTTTAGTAATGTTATATTTCATAACAGAAAATCCTCTTTCTACATTTACAGTAGCTACTGGTAATATCAATGCCAATTTAACAAATAAATAGACCAAAAGATAGACAACATTTTTCTTTGTCTAAACTAACTTCTCAGAAAGGGCATTGGGCAATGAAAATTCGCTACTAGACCTCATGTCAAGAATGTAAGTACATAACTGATTTTCTAGTATCGTAAATAATACCGTTGGAAAATTATATGGATAAAATTGAGGAAGTCGCAATAAATTCTTTTGATCAAAACCTGAAAATGAATAATTATGACTCAAACATGCCATACAAATAAGTAGATCTAGGGGTGTATACGGGTTGATAAAACCGACCAACCCGATCCAGACCGACACTATTTTACCCGATCCAAACCGATTTTTTTTAAATTGATATATAATTGGATTGGAAAAACGTTAACCCGATTTAAATGGGTTGGGTACGGGTTTTAATTTTTTTTACCCGAACCAACCCAACCCGATTAATGCTTTTTTACTCGTAGTCTCTTATCAAAGTTATCCTTGTTTACCATGTTGTCTGCGTATTTTGTTGCTAGATAACAGTCTTTTTACTTGTATTTCTATATAAATGCCAACTATTCTTTGAAGGACCTAACTTTTAAATAGACTGCAATGTGAAATGATTGTGAATTGGATTATAATTTTATTTTTTTGTATTGGGATTGTCTGAGAATGTGGTACTTCTTTCTTCAAAGTAAAACAGAAGATTGCCTACTGCCTACATAATTGCATATCAATGATGTAGTCTCACTGCAATTCAGAGTGGTTGTTCTCCTTTCCCAGGTGCTGCAAATGGAGAGACTGTAACTTATTCATAACCCGTCCAAACCAATCCAAACCGATTGGATTGGATTGGATTGGATTATGAATTTAATTTTAATGGATTGGTTTGAAAATTTTTCAAACCGATTAAATTGGGTTGGGTCATAAAATTCTTCCAACCTGCCCAACCCGAACCGTGTACACCCCTAAGTAGATCCATAGTTGATTCACTAAAATGATTATTGAGCTCTTGAAGCTACAAATCTAAAACAATATAAAAGAATTCAAACCTTATAATGATACAAATTTGTAACTTGATAATTTTTTTTATGTACTTCTTATATTTCATATAAATTAAGTAGGTCAAAAATAAAATTTAATTGAGGTCAAAAAATTTATTTTTAGGGATCAAAACTAAAAATAAAATTTTTATATAATACATATATAAAGATATTTGAGAGTTGAGTGGGTGCAAGTGCCCCCACTAGGTTGAATGTAATTATGCCCCCGACCATGACAAGTCATTTGGGATAAATTTTGGTCAACGTACATGATATTTTTTGATTTTGTATTATTATTCTTATCAAATAATTATATTTTAATGGCTACAAATCCTCCTTTGATAATTTATAATTTGAACCCTCATATTTGTTTTAAAGGAAAGAAAATAAAGTGTGGAAAGAGATCTTCACTTGAATAATATTATGTTGCGAAAGGAAATAGTCATGATTTATGTTTCAACATTCAATTATTATGCTATGCATACATTTATCACCATCATTTGACTAAAAAATGTTCCTTGAACATGTCATTAGTGTATGCTAGTAATTGATATTGTAAAAAGAAATTGGTTGTAATAAAAGAAATAAAATTATATAGTGGGAAGCAAATCTTTGATTGATTTTTTGGAAAAAAGAGTGATATGAGTTGGTTCTAAGAAAAGAAATAAAATTATATAATGGGAAGTAAATCTTTGATAGATTTTATGGAAAAAGGAAAGATACAATAAATATTATAATCTCATAAATTATTTATTATGTTAACCATAAACTATATTATAATTGGATATTATGTTTTAATTATAACTTACTATGTTACACCATAAGCTGAATTATAATTGGATATTATGTTATTATAATTGGATATTATGTTTTAATTATAACTTACTATTTTCTTTTTTTTAGGAAAATTTTTCGGTTTTTAATTTTTCGCATATTCGTGATTGGATTGCGTTAATAATAACTCTTACAAAAATTATAATAAATAATTGAAAACATTATACGATAAATTATCATTTTTTGAGTACAATTTTTAATATCAAATATTTATGTGTTTTATTAATATGTATTATATGTATATGATTTTGTTATTCACAGAGGCATGCCTGTATACATCTAATAACAAGCCTAACTTTTTGTAATGCTCTGCATTACCTACATGACCTCTTAACTGAGGGAACCTCTAGTTGTAGAGTTTCTACTTGTTCTTTACTTATAATAGGCACCAAATCCTAGTTGTGTAACTGTACTTATAGAGTCAAGAATAATGCTTGAAAGAAGTTCCAAGGTTCATGCCTCAAGCAAGAAGATAAAGAATGTCAAATAATCACAGTTGGGATTTGAAGAAATGAAGAATTTGCCTAAGTACCAATTTGAGAAGTATATTTGTCTATTCGAGAAGTCCAGCATTCGAGAAGTCAGGGATTCAATATCTCAAGACACTATTCGATATCTCTGAATACACTGTTCGATATCTCATTCGATATCTCAGAGATTCGATATGTCTACTACTCTATTCGAGAACTCAAGAAGTCAACAAGTCAAAGTGGTATTCGAGTTCTCAAAGAGTCAACAAGTCAAAGCTCCATTCGATATCTCAAGGACTCAGAAAGCTATTCGATATCTCGAGGATTCGATAAGTCAAATGTTCTATTCGACAACTCAAGGAATCCTGATGGAAAAGAGCTATTCGAGAAGTGGTTCGATATGTCAATATAACAGTGTTCGAGAACTCAGAGTTATCGATCAAGTCAATTCTAGTTCTCGAATCACTTACTTAGTCACTTCTCGAATACATTCTTGGAGACAAAATACTGAAGAAATTATACAAGTCAGAAACCTGCAACAAGCCAATGCACTTTATGGACCACAATCTATAACGTGCTCTGGAAAGCCTACAAGGAAGCTTGGAGAGATATAGAAGAGACAAAGGGCTAAAGAAGTAGATCTGAACAGGCTTTGCAAAGTCAAATCTGTAACCGTTTGGACACTTACTCAAATAGGATAGACAGACTAGAAAGTAAATTGTTTAGCTACCTCATTTGTAGTAAGTAGGTTGTATCCATGTTCTATAAGGATACAGCCTCACTCCTTAGTCATTAACTTTTGGTGAGTCAAGTTTTTCATACACTGTAAGTTATATCTCTCTGAGAAAAATGAAGCTGAGAATACTATCATTTGTATTCACAGATTGTAGCAACCTTTATCTAATAATACATTAGATTAAAGTGATATTGTGTCTTGTGTTGTTCTTTATCTGCACCTACACCTTGCACACACAAACACTTATATGCTACATAGACTCGAGACAAGAAAAGTTCAAGAATCCATTCACCCCACCCCTCTGTATTCTTTTACCGTATTCAGTACTCAACAAGTGGTATCAGAGACAGGTTGTTTATTCAAAAACAGAAAAATGATCATGAGTTTGAATACACCAAAGACTACAGGAACGGTGAAAGTCCCTAAGTTTGACAAAGATAATTATAACCTCTGGAAGATAAAGATGCAGTTGTTCATCAAAGCATCTCATCATTTGTATCCTGAGATTCTCAAGAATGGTCCATTTGTTCCCCAACAGG
This sequence comes from Kitagawia praeruptora, assembly GCA_037693485.1. Classification (NCBI taxonomy): domain Eukaryota; kingdom Viridiplantae; phylum Streptophyta; class Magnoliopsida; order Apiales; family Apiaceae; genus Kitagawia; species Kitagawia praeruptora. The sequence goes on along the minus strand of CM075345.1, from coordinate 5,527,700 downwards.
AGATTCCTGAAAAGATTGTTGGAACCACTACTATTCCAAGATCTTATGTGGCTAAGGATCCATCCAAATGGACAGAATCAAAAAAGGACATGGTTGCCCTTGACAGTCACCTCATGTTGCTGATTATAGATTCCATGGACATGTCAATGTTTGCAAACATTGCTTCATGTACCACTGCCAAAGAAATGTGGGATCACATTGAGGTGTTATGTGAAGGAACTGATGAGGTCAGAGAAAACAAGAAACAGATATTGGTCACACAGTATGAGGCTTTCATGGCACAGCCCAAGGAAAGCATTACTGAGATGTTTGAGAGATTTCACAAGCTAGTTACTGAGTTGTAGATGAATGGCAAGGTTTACAGTACCAAGGAGTTAAACATGAAGTTTCTGCTATCCTCACAAACCATCTAGAGCAAAGGGTCATTTCTCTAAGGGAAAGAGATTTGAACAAAGTTACATATGATGTGCTCTATGGGGTTTTAAAAACTCATGAGCTTGAGTTGCTTCAGAAAAGGGCTATCCAAGCCAACCAAGGCAGAATGATAAACACATCATGTGCCTTGATTGTCAACAAATCTATTCAAGACCTAGAAGCATCTACAAGCCAATTAAGGATAGAGGAGGTAGTAGAAGAGGAAGAAACTGAAGCTGAGGTAAGTGAACCGGTTGAGGAGAAGGAGGAAGATGAGTTCTATACTCTTGAAGAACTAGATGGGATGGAAAACACTTCATATGCTTTCATGGCCAGAAAATTTCCAAACATCAGATTTAAGAGGAACCAACCCTTCAAACCTAAAAACCCAAAACCATTCATTCAACAAGAGCAAGGCACCTGTGAAACCAAACAAGAATAAGTTCAAAACCAGCCATGTGGATAGGTCATCTGTAAGGTGCTATAGATGCAATGACCTAGGGCATTTTGCCAGTGAATGCAAGAAGCCTAAAAAGAAGGATAGAAATTATCTTGAGCTCGAAGTTAAGTATGAGGCCCTTCTGAAAAAGCAGACACAAGGTAAGGCCTACATAGCTGAAGGGAAGTGTTGGGATGATTCTGACAGTGATGGAGAGGAACAAGAATTTTGCAATTATGCCTTGATGGCCAATTCCAAGGATGACACATCTCCATCAGACCCTCAGGTACCATCTCTCACTACTATAGACATGTCTGTTTCAGAGTATAAATGCATGATTGAATAACTATCTGTTGAGATGTTTAACATTCATACTAGTATGACTGTTGCTAATGAAGAGATTACTAAACCATCTACTAGAAATGAAATGTTAATAAAAAAGAATGAGGAACTTGAGCTAACTGCTATGCAAGTAGAAAACCTTAAGAAAGAAGTTGAATATCTGCAGAATAAGGTTTTGTGTGCTAGTCAGGTTGAAAAGGCTCTTAGGGATGAATTAGCTGAAAATGAATTCAAACTGAAAATTTTCAAGAAATCATCTGGTCTAGTGCAATCCTACTGTGAGAAAATTGAAGCAAAACCCAAGGCTGCTATTGGACTTGATTATGACACTCTTAAATAGAGAAAAGGCTATGCTATCATTAAAGATGACACAGTTGTTCATGAGGAAGTGCCTCATATTTTGAAAAAGACTGAAAATCCAATTTTTAAGGAATCAACATTTGAAATTGATGAGGATGCCTTACTCATCAAACAAATGTTGAATGATGAGGATGATGCACAATCCAATGAACAACAAGCATCTTCCAAGAGTGAGAGTGTCAATTCAAAGACCAAGGAGCCAGTAAGTGATAGGATAAGACCCAAGAAGTTTGTTAAGTTTGTTTCAGCTGGAAAGAGTGAATCACAGAAGAAAGTGACTAAGAAAAAATAGAACAGAAATGGCAAGTTAGGGATTAACAAAGATAACAACTATCCTTATATGCCTAATGCCCCTAGGAAAACTTGTCAGAACTGTTTCAGTACCAATCATTTAACTCATGCATGCAAGAAACCTGCTGGTAGTGTGTCTAAACCTTTCTATGATTGTTCTGTGCCTCTAAGACATAGAGATGCACCATTTTGTGATAAATTTGACTGTATGCCATGCAATATGAATGTTATGACTAGTTGTTTCAATCTGAGAAGGCAATTCATTGATGGTTGTATCAGTCACAATTCTCACACACACTACACCAGGTCAAAGTCTTCGAGTTCTCCTAAAGCTAGGAAGGTACCTCTGTCACCTAAGTCTGAAACCTCAGGTTCTAAGACTTCTAACAGTGACAAGAAGACTAATGCCAAGAAAGTTGACAAGCATGTTATTTATGATAAAACTGTTTCTAAGTCACATGGACCCAAACTTGTTTGGGTACCAAAGGAGAAATAATACCTTTGTGTTTGCAGGGCAAAGAAAGTGAAAAGAAGGTCATGTGGATTTTGGACAGTGGATGCTCAAATCATATGACTGGTGATATGGCCCTACTATCACAATATGAGGAAAAGGCTGGCCCAATGGTTGCTTTTGGAGATGACAGCATGGGTAACACATTGGGATATGGCAAGTTAAAAGTTGGAAATGTCATCATTGAAGATGTAGCACTGGTCAAGGGACTCAAGCATAATCTGCTAAGTGTTGGTCAGTTTATTGATAGAGGATTCAAGGTGGATTTTGACAAAGATGAATATTTGATCACCCACAAGAAGACTGGTGATTTTGCTCTATCTAGAGTAAGGAAAGGAAGCTTGTTTGTAGCCAATATGGATTCTGCAAACAAGGACAAAATTTGTTGCTTTTACTCAAAAGCATCAAATGAAGATTGTTGGCTGTGGCACAAGAAACTATCACACCTGAACTTCAAAGCCATTAATTCTCTAGTCAAAAGAGAGTTAGTGAGAGGCATGCCCACACTTGAATTCTGTCAAGAAGGAGTGTGTGAGGCTTGTCAAAAAGGAAAGATGAAAAGATCAAGCCACAAGTCAAAGATAGTGACATCAATAACCAAGCCCCTACAACTCATTCATATGGATTTGTTTGGGCCTGTCAATATTATGTCACTAGAAAGAAAGAAGTATGCCTTGGTGATGGTTGATGACTTTACAAGGTATACATGGGTGGAATTTCTGGCATCAAAAGATGAGGCTCCACAAGTAATCATTGAGCATATTAAGAAAGTTGACAAGGAAGCAAAGGCCAACAATGCAAGTGTGATTGCACTGAGAAGTGATAATGGAACAGAGTTCAGAAATGTCATACTTGAAGCATTCTGTAAAGAGAATGGTATTTCTCAGCAATTATCAGCTCCAAGGACTCCACAACAAAATGGAGTTGTTGAGAGGAAGAATAGAACTCTAATTGAAGCTGCTAGAACAATGTTACTTGATGCAAAGATGCCTACATGTTTTTGGGCTGAGGTTGTAAGCACTGCATGCTATATCCAGAACAGAGTCCTCATCAACAAAAACACTAGAAAGACACCATACAACTTGATGACTGGAAAGAAGCCCACTCTAAAGTATGTTCATACTTTTGGAAGCAAATGCTTTGTATTGAAGGATAATTCTGAATATGTTGGAAAGTTTGATGCAAAGGCATTTGAAGGAATTTTTCTTGGCTACTCTATGGAGAGAATTGCATACAAAGTTTATGTCATCAGTCAAAAGAAAATTATGGAAAGCACAGATGTTACATTTGATGACAGCAAACTACCTGGACTAGAAGAAGCCAATGATGAAGATAAAGATCCATTGAAGTTTGATAATCTAGATGATTCTGATGAAGAGACTGAAACTGAAGTTGAAACCCAAGTTCAACAGACTCAAGTGAATGATAATACAAGAGAAGAATTTGTGCCAATCAACAGTGGAGAAACTAGCATCCAAGACACACCTGTGAGTAGTGGCAGCCTCACAGGGGGAGGAAATCAGGATGATGATTTGGATGATGAAGCAACTTCAAGAATGAGAAATCAGGCTGAGCATTCAAGGAAATGGGATAGATCACACACTGCAGAGCAAATCATTGGAGATCCTAATGCAGGAGTAAGGACTAGGAGAGCAACTCAGAATGAGTGCCTCTATGGATGTTTTCTATCTCAAGTTGAGCCTAAGAAACTTGATGATGCACTGCTAGATCCAGATTGGATTATTGCCATGCAAGAGGAGCTGAATCAATTTGAAAGGAACAAAGTATGGGAACTTGTGCCTGCACCAAAGAATAGAACCATTGTTGGAACAAAATGGGTTCTGAAGAATAAGATGGATGAAGATGGTGTAATAGTAAGAAACAAAGCAAGGTTGGTTGCAAAAGGATACTCTTAACAGGAAGGCATTGATTATGATGAGACATTTGCCCATGTTGCTAGATTGGAAGCCATCAGAATATTCTTGGCATTTGCTGCTCATTCAAACTTTAAAGTGTATCAAATGGATGTCAAAAGTGCATTTCTGAATGGAGAGTTGGAAGAAGAAGTTTATGTGCAACAACCACCTGGATTTGAGGATCCACACTTCCCAGAATTTGTTTACAGACTGCTTAAGGCACTGTATGGAGTTAAGCAGGCTCCAAGGGCATGGTATGATACTTTATCACAATTTCTTCTTAAGAATCAATTCACTAGAGGCATACTGGACAAGACACTGTTTTACAAGAAGCATGGTGATGATCTTATCCTAGTTCAGATCTATGTGGATGATATCATTTTTGGTTCTACAAATGAGAAGCTGTGTGAGAAATTTTCTAAACTCATGCAGAGCAGATATGAGATGAGTATGATGAGAGAGTTGACATTCTTTCTTGGGTTGCAAGTCAGTCAAAGGAAGGATGGTATCTTTATCAGTCAGACCAAGTACATCAAGGATTTATTGAAGAAGTTTGACTTGGAAGATTGCTCACTGCAAAGACACCCATGGCCACTGCAACTAAGTTGGATGAAGATGCTAAAGGCAAGAAAGTAGATATCTCAGTCTACAGAGGCATGGTTGGTTCTCTACTCTATCTCTCTGCAAGTAGGCCAGACATCATGTTTGCTACATGCTTGTGTGCAAGGTTTCAATCAAATCCAAAAGAATCACATTTGATTGCTATAAAAAGGATCTTTAAATATCTGAAGGGCACTCCAAACTTGGGTCTATGGTATCCTAAGGACACAGGGTTCAATCTGGTTGGTTATTCTGATGCTGATTATGCTGGATGCAGAGTGGATAGGAAAAGCACCTCAGGTAGCTGTCAGTTTCTTGGACAAAGGTTAGTCTCTTGGTTAGTAAGAAACAACAATCTGTGTCAACTTCTACAGCTGAGGCTGAATACATAGCTGCTGGAAGTTGCTGTGCTCAAGTGCTTTGGATTAGAAATCAACTTAGAGATTATGGACTTGTGTTGGAAAGAATTCCAATCATGCGTGACAACACAAGTGCAATCTCTATAGTTGCCAATCCTGTCAATCATTCTAGGACAAAGCACATTGACATCAGATATAATTTCATAAGGGAACATGCAACTAATGGAACCATTGAGTTGCATTATGTTTCTACAGATAAACAACTAGCTGATATATTCACTAAGCCATTAGATGAAGCCACCTTCACAAGGTTGGTTAGTGAGATTGGAATGCTGAATTCTTCAGATTCTGGATAGATGAATACGGCATCTAGATTGTTGTAGCAGTAAACACTTTATCTAAATTCTCAATATTTTTGGAGTAAGTGTTGGCTGAAATATGATTTATAAATATTTAAAATCTGTTTCATATTTGGAAAATCATATTTTCTTGTTAACTTGAAATTACTATGAAATTTTGAGAAAATCACTGTTTAATTTGCTAGAATATTCTTGGATGAATATGGCTGGTAAATTTTAAAAAGATAGTGAAAATTGAGTTTCTATGAGTATATTTCGACAAGTCAGACTTCTCAAGTGATTCACTATTCGACATCTCTAACAAGTCTCATTAGAGCACTCTCGAGTTCTCGAATAGAATCTTTTAGAGTTCTCGAATAGAGGTTTTCTGGACTTCTCGAATATAGTGTTTTAGTTCTCGATTGACTGAGTTCTCGAATACTATATTTGAGTTCTCGAATCATTTGAAAAGGCTGATTTCTCGCTAAATTTTAACCGATTTTGGATTTTTATTCAGAATTCATAATTACTCATAAAAACATATTTTACCTAATTTAGATTTATTTCTAAGTTAGATAACTGCCAGCTGTGAGTTACAACCTGCTTGAGTTATCGAATAAGCCTTTCTTGATTTATCGAATAGTTGTTTTCTACTTCTCGAATGCCTGACTTGTCGATACATAACATACATTTAATCGACAGTTTAAGTACTTCATACTTATACAATTTCACATCTATTCGATTCATTTCATTCGATTTCTCAAGCATCTAAACTCCCAAAACCTCTGAAACCCTAACTGCAAAAAGCTAAATTTCTTCTTTAACCTTCAATTTCTCCCCTCTCTATTACACAAATGGCAACAGTAAAGTTCAACACTAATTTCATTGCTCTAACTAGTGATGTTGAGGCACCCAACGCCAACTTCAAGTGCTTTGTGAAGTGGATGTCTGAATCATACATAAAAAATGCTCTATTTGTTAACCCAACTCTGTATCTAGACATTCTAGAACAGTTCTGGAAGTCTGCTACAGTGGAGGTGGTGGCTCTTGACTCTGCAATAACCTCGTACATCATTTACTGCAAGATTCAAGACAAGAATATCACTATCACCACAGAAGATATGAATGAAGCACTTGGGATGGGCACCAAACAAGAGGTGTATGACCCACTAGCTACAAATGCAGAATTGGAAGACTTATTTGATTTCATCAAATATGCAGACAAAATCAGTCTTGGGCATCTGAATAGGAAGCATTTGAGGAAGGAATGGAGCTATGTGTTTGCTACACTTCTTCAAGTCTTCACTGCAAGAAAATCCAGCTATGACCAAATCAGTACACCTGCACAGCAAATAGGCTATGCCTTAGCATATGGAAAGAAGATAGATGTTGGCCTTATCATTCTGTAGGAGCTGTATGGGAGACTTGGTAAGAACTCAGCCAAGAGAGGTAATGAAATTTTCTTCCCTCGTTTTATTCAATCTGTACTTAACTTCTTTGATAATAAATTGATTGAATTAGATGGGATGAATAAAAATTGAATAGGCTATCCTAAATCCATGACCAAACTCATTTTTGGTAATTTGGAGACTAGGAATAATGTGGATGTAAGACTGAACATAACTCCCCATATGGAGAGTTTGTTTAGGACTTACCCCCACAACATGCCAACATTTGACTCAAAGTCACAGTTAGCACAACCCAAGCAAGTAGGACAAAATGCTAACCCAGGGCCTGCTAACCAATCCTCTCGACCAAATACTCTACCAAATACTGAGCCAACTGCATCATCCTCTCAAAAGGGTGATGTTAGTAAAAAGGAGAAGAAGAGAAAACATGTTGCTTCTGCACCTTTAACCATCTTGTCTGAAGCAGCATTGGCTGTAGAGTTAGAAAGTGAGGCACCTGAGTCACCCCTTATCAGGCCAAAGAAGAAGAAAACTAAAACCACCTCTTCAGTCACACAAATGGCTGAAGTTGTAAAATCAGGGGCAAACAGTTCACTAGATGTATCCTCTCAATAGGGTGCATCTATAGAATCAAGCATCCTCCCCAATGCACCTATCTGTACAGAGTCAGCACATGGGAGTGATAAGGCTGGCACAACACTGAGTGGAGAGCACATCACAGTTGAAACTCCCTCTATCTCTCAGGGGGAGTTGCCAAAATCTATTCCACAAGAAACTTCTCTTCCAGAATCTACCACTCAAATTTCTTGGCAGCCTGCAACTCAAGCAATTGAGGAGCAAGGCATTGATCATCAAGAATTCTTTTCTCTTGATGAGCCAATAGATTCAAGTGACTTGGTGCATGACACCTTGTTCACTACCCAGGACCCACATTTAGATGATGAGGGAATGCATGCTGGGGCATCTCCTAATGACACCATCACAAACACAGAGGTTCCACTAGTTTTCACTAGAGACTCTGTGCCTGTGTCAACTACTGGTGTAACTTATCCCACTTCTGTAGAGACACCAGTAGTAGAGTCAATCCATCCGGTTACAGAAGTTGCATCTATAACTGAGGAGTCTAGCTTGCCTAGCTCTAGCTCTGACTTTATGTCACAATGGCTGAAGCCTGTGCACCATGACAGTGCTTCAGGATCAGGGTCTGTTCCACAACAATTGACGGTTGAAGCACTTCAAAGATTAATTGTGGATCAGATCCCTGAGTTCACAAAGATTGCACAGCACCTCCTCACTGCCAACCTGCCCAATCCTGACTATGAAGCTATACTCTTGTGCCATAAAGAGGATGTGGAGCTACAGCAGGCCAAAATTATAGATGATACTGAGAGAGAAGGTAATATAGATGCCTGGCTTCAAGGAAAATATGACATTTCTCTCTCAGAAGGCCTACAGTACCTCAGAGAGGAGTACATCACTTCACTAGGATCCAATGCCAAATCTCTCACCCCTAGTGATGTGTATGAAGCAGTCAATGACAGTTACATGGGAATTCTCAAGGCTGCACACTACCTTGGCAAGGGTCTAAAGACAGAAGTCACAGAAGTGTGTACAGCCACAACCAAGGAGGTGCATGAGATAAAAAGGGCTTTTGATTCCAAATTCCCTCAACTGGAGACTGTGGTCAAGGACATTCTAGCCTGCAAGTCTAGCTGTACCAAAATGGACAATGGCTTGGCCATTCTCAAAGATACTGTCACAGGGCTGGGGCATAAATTTTAATCTCTATCTGATCAAACCATAGACTCAAATGTCATGCTGAAAACAATGTTCAAGAATCAATATGGGGATAAGCTGGTAACTGAGGTCCCTGTGCATGACATGACCAAGTATGAAGTACAAAGACTCAAGGATCAATCTATCTCTGGTTTCAAGGCCACTGAGTTATTCACCAAGGTGGATACTCTGGAAAAGGAGGTGGTCAATCTAAAGACATCCAATGCTCAGTTAACAGACACTGTTGCTGCCCTCAATGAAAAGTTGGACATTCAAGCCACTGCCAATGCTGATGTTCTTCTTAATCAACAACAGATGCTTTCTGCCATAATGAAGCATATGGGACTCCCTCTACCTGAAGCCTCTTCCAACCAAAAGGTCACTACTACAGCCTCTGTGCCTGACAACAAGCCTAAGGGGGAGAAGAGGACATTAAGGGACTCAAAATCTAAGGGGGAGAAACCTAAGGAGAAAGGCATTACAATGAATGAGGGTGGTCAACCAAGAACTGCTAAGTCAAATCAGTCTGAGAAATTAAAGGCAGCATCCAAGGAGGAAAAACTGAAGAAAGTGGATGTAGATGAAGAGGCCAAGATTCCATCTATCCCTCAATCTGAAACAGAATATGAATTTGACATGCCTGACATTGCTAAGCAATCTCTTCAAGGTGAACCTTCAGAATTCAGAAATGTTCTTACTCAAAGGGTATGTCAAGAAACTGCAAACTCTAAATTATACCATGACATAGCCTTTCTGAAGCACCTACATGAACTGAGAAGAAGGGAAAACTTCCATTACTTTGACTACATCAAGCTTCTTGTGCAAGATGTGTTCCTAGTCACTGTAGTGAGAAGAGAAATTGTTCAGACTAATCCTTATGCCATCATCACTACCAATGATAGAGAAGTCCTAGTCCATACTACCAAGAACCTCTTTCACATCCACATTGAAGCTTTGCAAATTCTATCCAGCTCTGAACTTGGAACAATTATCAGGAAGATAGAAAGGAATAACTCTTCAGACATCAACATGCTCAAAGAGATTCTCACAAAGTGCATGAAATCTCAATTGCCTCAAGTAGTTCCTCAGCCTCACTGTATCTTATATGAAAAGAATCAAGACATTGTTGCCTTCAGATTTGGCCAACACCTCAAATCAAACAACATGTCTACAATAAAATTTTTGGCTGGAGTTCTACATTCAAGGAGTAGAAAATCTAAATCTGAAATAGAGGCTCTTGACATCCTGGTGAAGTTTATCAACTCTCAGTCAGACATCAAGCCTATTGCTAAAGAGGGAAAGTAAGACAAAGATAAGGATGATCAATACAGGAGTGGCAGCAAAGGTGGATCTCAAGGAAGGAATAAGGGTGGTGATGACAAGGAGAAAAGGGATGGTAGAAGCAAGAAGAAAGATGATGACAGAGATGGTGGAAAGGTGTATGAGAGAAAGAGTGGAAAACAACAAGCCTTAGGCATTGCTAGCAGTAACCTCACCACAACACAAGACTCTGAGTCTAGGGTGAATACTGTTAGCAATGACCTACCAAAATCTGAATCAATGGCTTCTGCAACTGCTTTGCCAACTCAAGAAAAGGAGATGTTATTCAAGAAACCACTTGTGTATATCAAAAAGCATACTGCTAATGGTATACTACAATGGTCCAAAGACAAAGGTCTTAAATTTTTCTCAAGCAACAAAGTAAAGAAGCTGAAATGGAAGATGTCAGCCAGAAGGGCAAGAAAGGTGAAAACATCTACATCTCAGGCACTCACAATCATTCCTGGACTAGACTTGCCCTGTCTCAACATAGACTATGATGAAGATGAGATAGCATATCAACTGGCTCAGAGAATCTATCATGTAGCTATAGTTGATGACTGTCTGGAGTTCAAATACACTGATGGGAGACTCAAGAGATTCAAGCAAGGCATGTGTGAACACTGGGGCAAGTTACATGATCTACAAAGAATAATGGTGCTACTCAATCTTGAGAATGAAGAGGAGAGAAGGTGGAAAATTGAGATAGCTCATTTTATCAAGATGAAAAGAGATCATGAGGAAGAGTTGAGAAAGAAGTATGAAGCTTCGAAGATAAAGAGAGAAGAAGAGTTAGCTGCTCCAGAAGCCAAAGCTGAAGAATTGAGAGCTAAAGGGTTATGCAGAGTCAAGTATAATCCTTACATTGTGGAATACATGAAATATGGCAGAAATGTGAAGATTAGAATGGATTACATTAGCTCTTACTCTGAAGCCAAACTGAATGAAGTCATCAGAGACCTATCTGGCTCACCTCTCATTGAAGAACTCACTGCCATGGAAGACATCATCCAGGCAATGAGTGATGCAAAGAAAGCCAAGGAAGAAAAAGAAAAGGAGGATCTACAAGCCAAATCTCAAAAAGGAGAATCAAAGGAAAATGGCTAGTATCTCTTCATAACTGTGAGAATGTTTTCTTTGTAATAATATTCAATCAATTTCATACATGTACTTGTCAAGATTTATCTTTATGTATGATAGGCTTGTTATCAGACATGAAATTGTGACTAAGGGTCTTACTCACAATTTGGGGGAGATTGTTAGTCACGGAGGCATGCCTGTAACAAGCCTAACTGTTTGTAATGCTCTGTATTACCTACATGACCTCTTAACTAAGAGAACCTCTAGTTGTAGAGTTTCTACTTGTTCTGTACTTATAATAGGCACCAAATCCTAGTTGTGTAACTGTACTTATAGAGTCAAGAATAATGCTTGAAAGAAGTTCCAAGGTTCATGCCTCAAGCAAGAAGATAAAGACTGTCAAATAATCACAGTTGGGATTTGAAGAAATGAAGAATTTGCCTAAGTACCAATTCGAGAAGTATATTTGTCTATTCGAGAAGTCCAGCATTCGAGAAGTCAGGGATTCGATATCTCAAGACACTATTCGATATCTCTGAATACACTGTTCGATATCTCAGAGATTCGATATGTCTACTACTCTATTCGAGAACTCAAGAAGTCAACAAGTCAAAGTGGTATTCGAGTTCTCAAAGAGTCAACAAGTCAAAGTTCCATTCGATATCTCAAGGACTCAGAAAGCTATTCGATATCTCGAGGATTCTATAAGTCAAATGTTCTATTCGACAACTCAAGGAATCCTGATGGAAAAGAGCTATTCGAGAAGTGGTTCGATATGTCAATATAACAGTGTTCGAGAACTCAGAGTTATCGATCAAGTCAATTCTAGTTCTCAAATCACTTACTTAGTCACTTCTCGAATACATTCTTGGAGACAAAATACTGAAGAAATTGTACAAGTCAGAAACCTGTAACAAGCCAATGCACTTTATGGACCACAATCTATAACGTGCTCTGGAAAGCCTACAAGGAAGCTTGGAGAGATATAGAAGAGACAAAGGGCTAAAGAAGTGGATCTGAACAGGCTTTGCAAAGTCAAATCTGTAACTGTTTGGACACTTACTCAAATAGGATAGACAGACTAGAAAGTAAATTGTTTAGCTACCTCATTTGTAGTAAGTAGGTTGTATCCATGTTCTATAAGGATACAGCCTCACTTCCTTAGTCATTAACTTTTGGTGAGTCAAGTTTTTCATACACTGTAAACTATATCTTTCTGAGAAAAACGAAGCTGAGAATACTATCATTTGTATTCACAGATTGTAGCAACCTTTATCTAATAATACATTAGATTAAAGTGATATTGTGTCTTGTGTTGTTCTTTATCCGCACCTACACCTTGCACACACAAACACTTATCTGCTACATAGACTCAAGACAAGAAAAGTTCAAGAATCCATTCACCCCCCCCTCTGTATTCTTTTACCGTATTCAGTACTCAACAGATTTTATTTTTGTTTTGTATTAAATAAGACGTTGATATGGCTTGAAAAAAAAACAAATACAAAATATTATATTTTTTAAAATTATTTCCTTCTGTTATTATATGTAGAGATATGATGTATTTCAAATATTATTTATGTCTTATCTAAAAATGTTATCATATATATTTTTCTACATAAAATTTTGATTTTTAATTTTTCATTTATATTAATATATTTGTGATCAAGTTGCACTAATAATAATATTTAAAAAGATATAATTTACACTTATGATAAAATAAAATAATAAAGACTTGTTATAAACTAGCGGTTTTTAAGTTGTATCTCATAATCATACAAATTTAGTGTTGTTCAATTATCAATATATATACAATTTAATTAATATATTACCAAATATGATATACAATATCACATACATTCAGTAAAATAGCTATATTGAAAATAACTCTTAAAATATATAATAAACTAATAATTTTTAAAAAAAATATTATTAGGTCCAAAAGTATCGTAGAGGGGGGTGAATATGATACTCAATAAATATAAAAAATTCTTTCAAATCTTTTACGGAGATAAATATATTCAGTTCGGTTAGTGGTTCGTGTTCTCAAGATTGTATAGTGTTTTGATTTCACTTGGATAATCAAGATCAGTTCTAAATCAAAACAACAATAACAAAACAAGTTCGGGGAATATATCTTTTATTAGAATATAAACCATGAGGTTTGTGCTACAACCGATAATTACGGTATGGTTCCCCCGCAACTTTACAACAATTCATTCCTCTATTCTGTTGATCTTACCCTAAATGAGCTAGAAGGAACGCTTCCAACAGATTTGGGTTTCACCCTTCCTAAGCTGCAACAGTTATCTGTTGCTGGAAACAGATTTTCGGGGCTGCTTCCGCCCTCAATCGTTAATGCGTCTAATTTGGTTAATCTTGAAATCTCGGTAAACAATATTACTGGGTCTATACCAAATAATTTGGGTAGCCTTTCTAATCTTGAAAAGCTAGGTCTGGCTCAGAATCCACTTGGAGAGACTATGCGGCCCAATGACTTGAGCTTCTTTAGTTCTTTGATCAATTGTACTCAATTAAAGATTTTGGGCTTAAACGAGAATAGTTTAAGAAGGAAGCTCCCGAATTCCATTTTGAATCTCTCCATCACTATAGAGAAACTATCTGTACGGAAACCATATATATGGAAGCATACCTCGTGAAATTGGAAAACTCAAGAACATGAGAGTACTTGGATTAGAGGGCAACTTGTTAACAGGGAGCATTCTGGAATCAGTGGGAGAGCTATTTAAGTTGGGTGCACTAGATTTGAGCAAAAACAACATATCAGGAGTAATTCCAACTTCCATTAGCAACATTATTCAATTAGTTGCTCTCTATTTGGATACTAATATGCTCCAAGGAAGCATACCTACTCAATTGTTTAACATCACAACTCTAGAGCAATTGGACCTTGCTAACAACAGGCTTAAAGGTTGATAGAGTATATTTTTATATATATTCTAGATGATTTTATTCTCATATTTATTGTGTTTTGCATTGATTTGGATTTTTATTTAATAGATTTTATTGTTTTATTGTAGGAAATAAAGAATTCATGACTTGGAAGGATTTGGAGCAAAAAGAGCTATTTTGGAGATAAAATAGGAGAAAATTCGTATTATTGGGCTACACGGACTGCCTGCACTGTTTGGGCCATATCTTGAGTTCCAGAAGTCAGAATTTGACGATCTTACTGTCCACGCGAAGCTTGTAGAATTATCTTTAATTCAGAGGTGGTCCAGTAAGAAAAATCCAACTGGAAGAGCCCAGAAACAGAGGAGAAAAAGAAGTGACGAATTTTAATTAAGGAATCCTATTCCGTTATGGAATCCTGTTTGTAATTTATTTAGAGTATTAAAATACTTTTATTGGGCAAGACTTTTATAGCCTATATAAACACATCTAGGGTATTATTTTAAAAGAAGAAGAATTAGGGATGTAATATTAGATCAGATAATATAGTTTTAGAGTAGATTAGTATTATTATTAATTGGAGATGTAGAGAAACACCATGACTCTTCTTTTGGGTGACAACATTGAAGTTTGAAGGTTTTGTTCTCTTAATCTTTTCTTTGTTCTTATTAGTTTAATTATGTTTTCTTGTTTTACTAGTTGTTTTACTTGTTTAATTATTAGCGAGTAGTTATTTCTAGGGCTTAAAGGGAAGCCATGTTTGCACTAATATTGGCATGATATTCATAGTGGTTTGATTGGTTATGGTTAATTCTGATTGATATGTTTTAATCATTAATTTGTGTAATTGGCCAATATCATGGATTAATTATATGCAAATAGGGGTATGGATCGAGAGATTTACTTACTAGAGGCACACATACGATTAGCAGAATTGAATTTGAGTGCGGAAGCATCATTGGATTTCTGAGAGCGTTAATTCTTGGAAGAGATTAACTTGACTCTAATTACCTGATTGATTGAATTACTAAAAGTGGTTAATTGTGTTGAATGTTTCGAGAGTGTTAATGCTTGAAAGAGATTAACATACTCTAGTTATAGGATCACATTGATTGCTTTAGCTTAAGAGCCAATTGTGTAAGCATGGTGGACCTGATTGCCCTAGGTTTTAAATAATTTGTTTATCATCTGTTTAATTAGTGTTAATTTAGTTTAATTAGTTAATTAATATTCTCCAATAATCGTTTGTCCCTGAAACAATTAGCGATAACTGAAAAGGAATTAGTAGAACCTGTCTCCTTGTGGATTCGACCCGCTTGCCATCTGTACTAGCAATAGACACCGTGCGCTTGCGGTTAGGTATAATTTGAAATATCAAGTTGTAATACCTGATAAAATTATGTCTTCCTCCCATTGTCTATACCTTAATTTGTCCATAAATCTATTCAATGGAACCCTTCCATCCACCATTGGTATCTTGAAACAATTGAGTAAACTTGATTTATCATATAACAAACTAACAGGAGATATACCTGCTACTCTTGATGGATGTTTGATGTTGGAGGAGTTGTACATGGTAGGAAACCATTTTCAAGGTAAAATTCCATCCTCTTTCAAAACTTTGAAAAATCTTGCATTTTTAGATATTTCAAACAATAACATCTCTGGGAGTATTCCAAGTTTTTATGATAGGTTTCATTTGATATTTCTCAACCTGTCGCACCAAGATTGAAGGACAAGTTTCAAAAAAAGGTCTCTTTTCAAACGTTAGTGCTTTTTCAGTCATTGGAAATTTGCAGCTTTGTGGAGGTATTCAAGCATTGCATTTGCTTGCTTGTCCCGTAATAGTCCCGAGGAATGAGAAAAAAGCATTTTCTATTAGAATGATACTCATTCTAGTCCTTGTATCCCTCGGTATCTTGTTAGCATGTCTTGCTTTGATTTTCTATCGACGTAAAAGTTCCAATAAGAATGTCCCTATTCCAGTATTAAAGGATAGCCAATATCCCAAACTTTCATACCAAGACCTTTTACTCACTACAAATGAGTTTTCTCCAAACAATTTGCTCGGGGAAAAGGAAGATACAGTTCTGTTTATAAAGGAGTTCTCGAATTAGTAGAACATATAGTTATTGTGAAAGTACTAAAGGTTGAAGTACGTGGAGCCAACAAGAGTTTTTTGGCAGAGTGTGACATGTTGAGGAGCATTCGTCATCGGAATCTTATCAAGATCATCACGGCATGCTCTAGCATTGATCATAAGGGAAATGACTTCAAGGCACTGGTTTTTGAGTTCATAAGTAATGGGAGTTTGGACAGCTGGTTGCATCCAAGTCCTCATCATCATCAAGGGAATGAAAGAAACTTGACTCTACTCCAAAGACTGAACATTACCATTGATGTTGCACTAGGAGTGGATTACCTACATCACCATAGTCATGCAAGTATCATTCATTGTGACATAAAGGCAAGTAACATTCTTCTTGACGAGGATTTCGTTGCTCATATTGGTGATTTTGGTTTGCCTAGTTTTTCTTTTGCTACAAGTGATGTCAATCAAGCACAAATGAGTTCAACTGGCGTACGTACACGGAACAGTTGGATACATTCCACCAGGTGACTTTTCATGTTGTTTCTTTATCAATATTAAATACTATATTAAATATTGAGTTAAACGGTTAATATATTTTGCTTAATTACCAGTAATTTTTAGAAAGAGGAGTATTATATATCAAAAAATGTTTTTATTTGCCAATTATATAAAATCTTTTTTGTGCAGAGTATGGAATGGGTGGGGAGATATCTACAAAGGGAGATGTGTATAGTTATGAAATTCTTCTACTAGAAATGTTTTCAATGAAGCGGCCTACAAAAAAGGACAATGACAAGGATCTTCATGCCTATGTGAAGAAGGCACTCCCGTAAAGAGTGATGGACATTGTTGATTCACGAATTGTTCTAGATCAAGAAGAACATGGCTCGAATGTAAATCAATCACGCAGCAGGCTTATCCTGAAGGTATGCCTGGCATCAATATTTGAAGTGGGGATATTATGTTCCGAAGAGACTCCACAAAAACGCATTGACATTAGTGTTGCTATTAACTTGTTACATGTGGCCAGAGACAAACTTCTGCAGTGCAGTGTCAGTAATCAGTAATCTGGGTGAGAATGACAAGGAAGAATGTGTACCTATGTACTCCCCATACTTTTATCCTTTTTTATTTGCAAGTTTCGATCTGTAAGTTCCATGAGCTGAAACCTTTCTTAACATGCTCCAATAAATTTTCGTTGTTAAATACGTCAAGACAGGTTGGTTTGTATGCTAATATATATTTCTTTCTATTTTGGTAAATTATGTGCTAGAATATCACCCTTGATAATTTTTCGACTTAATTTATCCAATTCTATCTACTATATGCAAGGATAATTTACTGCACTAAAGAAGCCAAGGAAAAATATGAATTAGGTGCGTCCAAAAACCTGTGTTTATTAGTGCATTATTATGAATGGATTAACTTCTAATTTATGCTTATTTCAATAATTTTGGTTATCATTGTAATATTCCTATTAGTCTATACAGGAGACGTGACTGTGTAAGGTTGTACTTTATCATTCAATATATTAACTTATAATCTATATTTTGCTCCTTCTCATGGAAAGGTTTTAGTACTTTATGATCAGCCTGATGATGATCACAACTTGGATTTGGTGAGTATCACATTCAACCTTAATGATTCTCGGCTTAATTGATCGAGTCCACTGTTTCTGTTGTAACCTCCCAGTTAGATTTTTTACGTTTTTTCATCTACTTGGGGTAGAAATGTTTGATTTGGATTTTTTCACAAAGGAAACTATTTTGCCCAAATACTTTTGCTAATTCATATGTGGTTAAGGTAAAGAATATGTTACATATGCATCGACACAATGCAGTATCTCTTAATATCGGAGAGTTATGGTGAACCTTGCTTATTGCTGCTTTAGATTTAAAAGGTTTTTTCTCTTTCTTGGCCTTGTATAATCATTTTATGTTAGTGTAATTATTATCAATAATAAAAAAAAACCTTATATTTTTTTAAAAAAAATGTACAGCCATCGCATTTTGTGACAGAAATTGGTAGCCAACACTAACGTGGCATCTTCTGCTACCACATTCGGTCACTGATAAAGCTCCGTCGCTAAATTCAGTTCCCTAAAAATCTATAGCTTTGTCGTATTTGCTTCATCATCTAGTTATATGAATAATTATACCCTTATATATACTAAGCGTAAATGGGATCGTATCCATAATCTTGGTCACTGTACAACCAAAATAATCTCAACCGTCAAATTTAATATTTTTAAAAATAGCCGATCAAGATTATATCATATTAAAAAGAAAATTATAATCTAAAAAGAATATAATTAAAAATGGTTATATTAGAATTGAATTTTAAAAAAGAAAATTATAATATGAAAAAGATATAATTAAAAAATGATACAAATGAATTTCATTTATTTTTTATTAATATTTAAAAAAATTATATTTACTATTTGGACTCTATCTTGAGATCTAAAAATCAGATTTGGATGATTTTATAGCCCACGCGAAACTCAAAAAATTTTCTTTTAGTGATAATTTAGCAATTATTATCAAAATGGAGACATTTAGAATCTCAAGAGAAAATATAATTACGAGTTTTACATTAATCCTATTCGATGTAGAAGACCTACATTGATAATCCTATTCAATGTAGAAATCCAAATTATATATGATTTAAATCATTGACATATATTTTTTCGTATTTGAATATAAATACACTTTTTAGTTTATATGTTAAAAAATAAAATATTTTTTATTCTAGATCCAAGTTTTTTCATCAATTTATTTTATGATCTAACGGTTCTTATTTATTGTGTCGTACAAAAAACCAAAACCAGACTACCGACTGCCGAAGTTTTGGACAAAATCACTTTTACACTTATTATTAAACCGTGTTTGGTTGTTATTAGAACTATTTTCAAATAATAAAAAGGGTATTTTGATAATCAAAACGAAATATAAGTAGATTTCATAAATTGAATAGAATTTTCAACGTAAAATCGTCAATTTCTTCACTCTTTTGTTTCTGCGTAGTTTTAATTGGAAAATAATTGTTAAATCATCACTAAATTAAAGATTATTTTATTAATTTCGTGTGGTTTGTAAAATCATCCAAATCAAATTTTAAGAATTCAAGATAGAGCATAAATATGGAATTGAACGTGTAAAATTTTATATATATCAATTTTTAACAACAATTTGATATGTCAATTAATAACATATAAATATTAAAAAATTAATATACTTATAAATATTAAAAAAGAAATCGTGCGTTGCACGAGTTATATTTAAGAAAATTATAATCTGAAAAGATATAATTCAAAAAATTTGTATTAGAATTGAATTTAAAAATAAAATTATAATCCGAAAAGGATATAACTAAAAAGATTGTATTAAAATTGAATTTTAATTATTTTTTATTTATATTAGAAAAAGTTCATATTTACTATTTGGGCTCTATCTCGAGATCTGGAAATCAGACAGCCCACACGAAGCTCATAAAATTATCTTTAATTTAGTGATTATTTAAAAATTATTATCCAAATGAAAACACTCAGAATCTCATGATAAAATATAATCATGAATTTTTAGAAGACCTGCATTGATAATCTTATTCAATGTAGAAAACCTAATTATATATGCTTTAAATCATTGACATTCAGTTTTTCGTATTTCAATATAAATACACTTTTTAGTTACATGTTAAAATATATAATATTTTTTTATGGTAGATCCAACGTTTTTTTATCTATTTATTTTAAGATCTAACAGTTCTTATTTATTTTGTCGTACGACTATAAAAAGTTTTGGACAAAAACCTTTTTACACTTATTATTAAAACTATATTTTGTTGTTAGTATAACTATCTTCAAAAATAATAAGAAGGTTATTTTAATAATCAAAATGAAATATAAGTAGATTTTCTAAATTGAATAGAAATTTCAACGTAAAAAATCAACAATTTCTTACTTTTTTTTGTTTCTTGGTAATTTTAATTGGAAAATAATTATTAAACCATCACTAAATTAAAGATTATTTTGTTAATTTCACATGGGCTATAAAATCGTTTAAATCAAGTTAAGAATTCAAGATAAAACACATAGTAAATTGAACGTGTAAAATATTATATATATATATATATATATCAATTTTTTAACAACAATTTGATATGTAAACTAATAACAAATAAATATTTTAAAAATTAATATAATTAAAGATATTAAAAAAGTAGTTGTGCTTGCACGAATTATAGCTTATAAGCTAGTATAAAAAACATTCACAATCACCTTAAATTCTGCAGGCATAGTAAAATGTAATTGCGTTGTGATTCATTCTTAAAGTATAAAAGAGCAAAAGCCTATAATTATAATTACTAGTAATAATTAATAAAGTATATTTTTTTAGCTAAAATGCGTTTCCTTTTCTATTTTTTTATTTTTTCCCACTAAAACCTATTCGGGAAGTTTTATTTAAGTAAAATGTTTTTATTTTTCAGGTAAAACATGTTACCTTTTCTATTTTTCAATAACTAATCAATTTCCTTTTTCACGTAAAATACATTATCTTTTATATTTTATCTAACTAAATTTTTTCTTTTTCTGAAAACATTAAGAGCAATTCTATTTAATAAAATAAAATATTATAATTATAATTACTAATAATTAACAATTACCTTTTTTAGCTAAAATAAGTTACATTTTCTTTTTTTTTTTTTTTCCAGTAAAACCTATTCGGGTAACTTTATTTAAGTAAAGTAAAATAATATAATGTTATAATAACTAATAATTAACCGAATACGTTTTTCAGCTAAAATATATTATCTTTTCAATATTTTCAAACTAAAATTCATCTTTTTCTAAAAATATCACGAACAACATATATATAATTATTATCTGGTCGTGTCATATAAAATTTTAAGCTTACAAAATTTATGTTTTTTTTTTGAACATTACAAAATTTATGTCTTAAATTTTTTAATTTAAATTAAAAAAAACATCATAATAGTGTATGGCACTGGGGTTTTAAGCTCTGAATAATTTAATAGATTGAACATTTGAACAAAAACAATAAATATGAAAAAAAAGAATAGTATGCTATGAATTATGATTGATCAAAATTTAGTGATTTAACAATTTGTTATTATTTATTTATTCTTTTTCAAAAAGAATAGTATGAATATGATGAGTGATTTTTTTACGTGACTGCAGCCATGTCATAAGCTACAGTTAGAACTAAGATCCATGTTTGCAAATGTGCTAGCTCTGCTGCCTGTTAAGTAGTTAAGTATAGATACATGTATATATGTATATATATCATGCTCATCAAACGTTGGTGTGAGATGAAAGAAAGGGTTGACAAGGAGTTGGCTTCTGTTTGTGGCACCAATCTGCCGCGCACTACGTGTTTGATAGAATGTTAAAATGAATACTCCTTCCTTCTTTCTGTAATGTTATTTCGAACCTGTGACTTATCGTACATCGGACCTCTGGTATACGAGTTTGATGGATGCACTGTGACCTGCTACAAATTTAGAATTTGTAACAGATGAGAACCCTGTATTATTCTTGCTTGACTTCGTAAATATTACATTTGAAAGTGACCATTATGATTTATGTTGTCTCCATGTTGAGTACATTGTTGTAGGCATACCATCATTTTCTTTAATACGAAGAATTCCATGAAAATTAATCTACCGGGATAGAGTAAAAAACGTTGGTACCAGTGGTTGTAGTCGTGCATGGAGCCGGTGTACAATGAAGAAGGGAAATCTAGATATCGGGCCTCAAGCAGATAGATCATTTTATTTCTTAATTGTCAATCGTCTCACATTGCCTCATTATCCAGAATGAAATGATTATAATTTTTTTTCCAATCACTAGGATACTTGATTTGAAATATCTTTTGGCTGTGTTCTGTTCGAGTTTAAAAGTTGAGGTCCCCAAATAGTCAATCAAATTTGATTTGTAATGTATTGTGCTTACTGTAACACAAGTAATATTCCTCTTTATTGATTTTGGTTCTTTAATGGGACTAGTTAGTGGAACCAGTCACAAGCCTAACTAACTATTGCTTTAGATCTTTACACGTAAAAATAAATATGAGGGTTCATATCACCTATTTTCAGCTTTCTGTTTTTTGTAGCTCATGTATGAGCAGTTTGCAGCATGCCTGTAATGCTGCCGCTGTTATTACTTATCCAATACAATAAGCCTATTCTTTATTTCCTGGATTTAATTTTACATGTTGCAGGAGTAGACTATGTCCTGAGACTGAAGTCATTCGCTTTGTCTCTGACACACTGGGAACGTCCTCTGAAGTCTTCAATATCCTGTTTAGTTTCATCATACATCTTCTGGAGACTGGAGGTGAGTTACTTATGAGTTTTTGATCTTTTCAATAAGTTTATTTGGGAGATATTTATTGCACTCCATCCTGATATGCAAGTGTTCGCTGAATTTCAGTGCCTATTAAGGAAGAGGATCAAATGAAAGTTATCCTTTTTTCTTAAACTTTTGATGTGGACCTTGTACTGACCAGTTCCAGCTCCACATTTAGTTAATACGTTCTCTCTTCCAACCTTCTGTTCATAGAATCATATAATAAAATATAATTGTTCATAAAATTTGGGATATAAATAGATTATCACATGTTAGTAAGCTCTTTCTCGTTACTATCATATTTCAAGTAGTAGGTTTGAAAAAGTGTCAGCACTGAGGTGGCAATGGAAGGATGACTTCTAGCTTGCCAATTGTGTGGCTTCCTCACAAAGGTTGGATTATAAGCTTCGTAGATTTTATGAGTTCAGTTCTACAGGCAATGATTTTATTGATAAACAGAAACTAAAAGTATCTGATATTTAAGGTAATTCCTTCGGGTGACTTTCAAATATCTCATTAGAAGATTGAAGCACTTAAGGCTTCTTTATTATTATCACGTGATGACTAATTTCCCCAATTTTGAGTTTCCTGCCAATAATAAGATGTTCCCGCTTTGCAGGATGAGGCTGTCAAATACTTCATGCATTTGAAGTAGACATTGAAAGGTCTATGCTGCTTGGGGGTGGATGGTACGACAATTGGACTCCTTTGTCGCTTAGGTTTGACAAAGGAATATTAATAATCCCTCTGACTCATTATATTGGCCACATTTCCTATTTTGTTTGTCGCTAAACCCGTTGTCCACATCCAGTTAATATGGTAAACTAAGTGGTAATTTTGTTTATTTCTTAAAAAAGTGTTGCATTTCTATGGTAATTATTTGATTTTTTTTAATGTGGAATTCTATCCATGGACAAGATAAATGGGAGAAGGGAGTATATCGAAAATGCATATTCAAGAATTCCAAATGAAATGACTGTTGTAGGATATGTTCATGCTCAATTTCTCAAGGTTACTTTATTGATATTGTATGCAAACAAATGGGAATCACGAGTCACAGCCTAATCAAGTGCAGATGGCATTTTACAGAACTTAACCTCACACAGTTACTTTTTACATTTACTCTAACATATAAGCTAAATAAGTACCATAATATTGACTTCAAATTCACACCACAGCTTGAAACTACCTTTATTTTCTCACCTAACTGATGCTGAAAACAAGGTACTCAAGACTTTGATGACTCAAATTCTACTTAACCTTGCTGTGACATGTATTTCATCGAGATCTTTGTCAATGAAAAACGTCCTTATTATTGATTTGTTGTATGCCTTTTGACATATTGCCACTGCTTTAAAATCATTGATGTAGTGTGTAATGTATTAGCTTTATTGAACTGATGTTGTATGCGACATGTTTAAGGTAAACAGTACAAAGATTGTGCAAAGCCGATAGATTGTAGTAATTAGTGAACAATTTCTAGGGCTACCTTTGTATATGGCACCGATAGAGACGCACTTGTTATCAAAGTCTTAAATAATAGAAAACACTAATAACGCTCATAAGGCCGCTCAGGTCAAATCCTGAGGTGTTTTATCTTCTTTTTGTCTCTTTTATTTTCCTCTTAATCTGTATGTTCTGTTAAGTACGGATTCTTGTTTTTGAATTGCGTAATGTGTGACATTTAGGATTCAATGAATTTATTTTAAATTGGTAAAAAATGGGTATCTATTGGTAAAATTAGTACTAAATTTAATTTTATATTTCTGTGAGTTGAAATTCTGATTTGGGGATTGAACTGATTCTTTTAATATGTCTAGTCGTCCAGATATATGAGATTCAGGGGAAGGTGCTAGCATCTGTATAAGTCCTGGTTCTTTGAATGTTTGTGTAACTTAGGTGTCTGAACTGAAAATCTGTAGAATACTGAGAAAAATACAAAGTGTGCACAAGAACATATACTTTTCCGAAGTAATTATCCTTTCCATCCTTGTATCTTTTATGTTCTTGTAGTATCGTTTTGACAGAAAATTCTTGCCATTATATCACTGCATGAATGAGTTTCTAATGAGAGTTTAAGTTACATGCAAAAATTAGTTTTTAATAAGAATAGCAGTGACATCTATAATTATTTGCATACGAAAATTGCAGTGATACATTGATTTGGAACATATAGTACGGTGATACATTGACTTACAATATTGTTCTAAGCACACTAACCTATTATCTTGGCGTCTGCTGTTGAGTTAATAGTATATTTTTCTTTATAAGTTCCAGTTTCAACGGAGTTAATTCTTTTGCTCATTTTTTTATTCAGACTATAAAATCATGTCATTAAACTCTCCAAGTCAATTTTGCATCTCTATATAGCGGCAGAAGCAAATTGGCATCTTTTGTAAAATGCTACGGTAGAGATAGTAAATACTATTCCAGATTTAACTTGTGTAGTTGGTACTGTCTCTTTTTTTCTTTTTTTGCTAATCTTTGGTACTGCCTTTTAATGTCAAAAACGTGTAATTCTTGGGACGTGTTGACTTCTTATACTTGTGGACCTCTCTATATTTCCAATGGGGTACCTTGCTTTATAAGATTACCATACATAAGATCTTGCCTATCAGATTCTAGAAAATCTCAAGTTCGATACATTGTCTTATATTTTTTAATGCAGCTACGCCAAACAGAGCCTCATATACGTTTCTAATTGGATCGGCAGAGAATTATAGGAACCAATTTCTCATACTCAACTTAAAGGTGTTCTGTGGTTGTCTGGATACTTGCGTGAATGGAACAAGGTAACTTTTTGTTTTTTTGGCAAGCTCATGGTAAATACACGGATATTTTTGTGTTAATCTAATTCTTCTAGAAAAAGTTCTATTTTAAGCCTTGAAATTATCTGTTAGATGATTGTGAAACCTAAAGTTTAAATTTTGTTAGGGATTTCGAAATAACATAGTTTGTGTTTTGTTCGAAGTTTAAAGTAGTTTATAGTTTATATGTGTAACTTTTGCATAAAATGTGATATCACAAAAATATTTCTGATATGAAATTTTAGCTCATATCCAGATTTTAAATGTAGTAATATTGGTATTCAAATTAATGCTAATCTTATGAAATTAGGAGTATCATACTAAATGGAATTTTTTTTAGTACATTGTTTCTCGGAATGTTGTTGTCTGCTCTATGGGACCGTGCTTGGAATTGTTATTGGCTATGTTACTCGGACTCTTCAATTTACCTTGGAGTACCGGTGTCGGACACTCGACACTCGGACATGGACACTCGGACTTGGACACTTATTTTAAGCCAAAAACAAGTACATTTTCAAAATGTTGCCGAGTCGGACACTTGGGACACGTACCCATGTCGGACACTTATAGCCGAGTCCGAGTAACATAGGTTATTGGCGGAATGTGGTTGGAATTTAGAAATGAATATGTTTTTTGATTCGTGCTTAATGGTATCCTGATTCTTTATTCTTTATTTGGTTATAACTCATTGACATATTTTGTAGATAAATGCTCTGTATTATATTTACATATTGACTCTTATTGTAATGATGATAACTCCAAACAAGTATCTTAAATTAAAATGCATGATATGTGATGCACGTCAACAATTAAAACAAGTAGGGGTAGACCCCTACTTAACCACCAAGTAAATATCTAATATTAAAGAGAACACATGCTTTTCTAATTCTACTAAGATGTTGTATGGTAATCCTGATATTATTTTTAATATAATTAATATCTAATATTTTACAATTTAACTTTACTTAAAAATAATTAACATTAAATATATAAAACTTAGCATTTTGATTATGTGATGTACATCATTTGATGCAGGACAACAACTAAAAGAAGAAAACAATAGAAAAGATAAATTCATCCGCAGAAGGGAATCGTTTATAAGATCGTAACTCATAACTAGAAATGTAATTAATTCTAATTTTCATTAATCAGTCAAAATCATCATATGATCAAATATTTCATCTTCTTATATAGGAGTAAATCCATGACTTAAACACCGATTAAATATCAAATGACAAGGAGACTTACTAATAAACAGAGAAAAGAAATTAAGTATTAATTCTAGTAAGATAATGATAATCAGGATAATCCTTATAATAATACATTTTACCAGTATAATTGATATATCTATAACTAACTCTATATGTCCCACCACAATGATAATCTTCTCCTTGTTTAAAAGTTCACTTTTAAACACCTCATCAGCCTACGTTTTTCAATTTTGATACACACAAGTGTAGAAAGTTCAATAATTTCATTCTTTTCAACACTTAAAACACGCTCCCCGTGTGATTTACTTACCTCATGGTGTCAAAAAAATTCTCAAAAAACAATTCCACCACATCTCAATACTAAGTCATCAACCATGACAAGTATACTCCTAAGTTCATCATTAATGCTAGCACTAGTACCGTCATATCATCAATAAGCCCGATAAATATGGTCGTTTTTCGATGAACAATATTGCCTCGATAAACGATACAACTAGTGAATGGTGTCATAAATTGTGGCCGACAAATGTAGTAACCTAAACTCTTGACACCAGAGATACATGATAAAACTTAAAACTAAGAAAAATAGTAAAAGGATTGATAGTTTTGGATTAAACGTAGAAATTCCAATAGAAATTTCTCAACGACAGAAGAAAAGTGTTTGTTAATATCGCAATGCATAACAAGAAAGAGAATTAGTGTTCGATTTTCAATTATCAAAGTCTTCACATAATAATATATTACATCTCCTTGTAAGTGTTTAACCATCAAGTAACTATCAAAAAATAAGGGATTATCAATAGAGAAAACAATTCATTTTCTTATTCATCCAAGTTGAACTAAAATGATTCTAGTAATCTAATTTTTTAATATAATTAATATTAAAAAATTGCAATCAACTTCATTTCTAATTAGTAACAAAGAAAAATACATATTTGCATTTTGATTCCGTGATCTACATCAATATATATGTATGTCGTTAAGTGATCGCATGAGAAACTTGGACGTACTTTGAGCTATTAAAAATATTCTTATCTCTAATTTGACAAATTAGGTCAAGTGAGCTAAGATAACGGAGATAAAGATCTAAAGACCACACATATTCATAGTAGATGCAATTATATTTTCAATCGTAAAATATATAAAAGATCTCGCATTAAATTGCATGATATTTATACAAGACACGTGTTAACATAAGGAACTTGAACGTATTTTGAGTTATTAGGTATACACTTATTTCTTTTTTGACTTGACTGGTTAGTTGAACTTGAATAGTGGAGATGAAGAACATAAAAAGCAAAGCATATCGCTAACAGATTAAGTCTTGCATGACGAAACACAGTTGTTAGTATACGGCCGCTTTAATAATTTTATCTCTTACTTGCGTGTGTGCATATTGTGTTAGGTGGGCACGTTATCATTTATTTTTTTGTCATTTCGTTGGGAGTTGGTAGAGATAAGGCATTACAAATAGAGAGATATCACGGAAGTGATAAACACAAAAAACACAAGATTCAAAGGGAAAGAAGTGGGGCACTGAGAAGTGAAGAAGATTTCGAAGATATTGAAGGAGATTTTTGCAAAACTTTTCGAAGGATATAATGGTATTGTTTCTAAACTTATTAGAGGTTTCTTGATTAAGCAAAAATATTTGTTAATTGTGGTAATTGTTTTTTGTTTGTAGAGTTATATAACATATGATGTTACATCGTAAATTTTGAGAGGTTTTTATGTTTGTGAAAAAATATTGATGTGTAGCATGTACGCAATTTTAAGCTTTAAGAATATACGAATTATAAGCTTTAAGAATATACATTTTTCGTTTCTTATTATCTGTCCAATTGACTTTTTTACGCATTTTGAGATAGATGAAAAAGAGAATAAGGAATCTGAGATATCTCAAGTTCATTCCCTGAGATAGCAATGTTTTGTAGCAGAACACATTTTATTGTTCTGCAGTAGAAATACAGATTAGATGGCATATTGGATAGCAGTGTTATGCATTTTACTGTAGTTATGTTTTTTGTTCATCATGAAAAGCGTGAAAATCAAATAAACAAATTGTAAGAAATGGAGGAAGTAATTAACTTTTTAGTTAATAACCTAACAAATCTGGTGTATGCAATTCGTAGTAGAGAGGGTAAGATGTAGGAAGATCTTTACTTTAAAATGAAACTTAATTTATAAAACATTTTATTAATGAGTATTTTATATATATATATAGGCCTTTGCTCCATACAGAACACTCTTATATAACAAACAATAAAGAACACTATAAATCATTTATTCCAATAGATCCATTGGCCCCGTCAGGGGCACCCAATACAAAAAGTTCTTATTTTTTTAGGCTCTATCCATCCAACAAAAAAAAATTTTTGAAAATTTACTGTTCATCGATGACGTCACTGATGCCGTCATCATGACGTCATCGATGAACAGTAAATTTTCAAATTTTTTTTTGCTGGATGGATAGAGCCTAAAAAAATAAGAACTTTTTGTATTGGGTGGCCCCGCCAGGGGCATTGGATCAATTAGATCTAAGGTGTTCTTTATTGTTTGTTATATAAGGTGTTTGTTATGGAGTCCAACCCTATATATATATATGGGCTTTGCCACAATGTTTTTTAAATATGTATGATCTTAGTAATAAAAAAGTGTATAGTTGCTTATGATGCCATAATCTGATCAAGATGATCAAGATATTTGAAATGTCTCTTTATTGAGGTTTTTTCGTGCTGAGATTTGAAAGTTCTCCTCTTTTGTTTAACCTGAAGCTTGTCTTTGTTGTATTGCCAATAAAGTTCTATGTGCATCTTTGTAGTATATTGGCTACTTACACTTGATTTTAGATTCGTTGTCAATGTGATTTTGACTTTGGGCGAGCTTGATTTTTAAGTTTGTAAAAATTAAATGTAATGTCCAGACAGATCTCAGTATTAACATAACAATGCCATTGATTTTTTTAGCTTTCCACAATTTTCTTTAAATAAATTTAAAATTTTGAATTTATTTATGCAATAACTTCTTTGTGGTTTTGAGTTTCATTGAGGTAGATCACATCAAGTTTATCATTCCGAAGAATTTTAAAGTCTCATTTACAAGCAAATCAGTTTTACCGTTATTTGCACTAAAGTTGTTGAGAATTCAAGTGAATAAACTTTTCTTGCTTTGATTTTGTTCTTACATGGTTCTTGCCTTTTACAGAACTACAAAAAACAGGGGGATAATTATGGAAATGTTAACAAAATTTTGATTTCATCTATTTTCAGTAATGTTATTGTGTTTATATAAAAATATTTTCTTTTTAGCTAGTTGGACACACTCACACACTTATTTTGTCTTGGAAAATTTTGAACCTCGGATGTGTAGGCCAATCCAAGGCCTCTATGCTCTCATTGAATTTGAGAGGAGGTCAATCTGAGTCATAGGCCTCTACCTCTTTTTCAAAAAAAAGAAGGATGATTTATATTTTTTTATTAATCATTTATTCTTGCCAGGACTTGCACCTGAGATTATATGGAAAACAAGACATGTCACATTCATCTGGAACAAGTTTCAATAGCGGACGTCAAGGGAAAAACCAGTTACTTACTCCTCTTGGGGATGATACTAAGAATAACCTATCAGTGGGTAAAATGGGGAATGCATCTAACATTTCTAGACCTCAGAAAGGATTTCCAAACATTGAATCTAGAAGTGCAAGCTTGACATTGGGTTCAAGGAACTACAGTCAGCCAAGTTCGCAAGGTTATTTGATGTCCCATCTATCTCAGCCAAGTGGGAGAGGATTCGTTTCGAATTGTGATAAACAGACCACTGATGTACAACTACTGAGGAGTCGACTTGCTCGGAACTTTAACAACAATTTTAATGCTTTATCTATCAGCAGGGGAAACTTCCCCTCACTACATCCAACAAGACCTATGTGGGCTGAAACTTCACACAGTAAGTGTTGTGTTCATGATTAAAGTGTCTATTGAAACCTCTAAATCTTCCAAGTTTGTTTACTGATTTAGTGGCAGCAGCTATGCTGACTTAGGGTACATGACTATGTTATAGGTACAATATCTCAAATTCAACCCCAGGGACTTATTCTTAGAGAATGCATAAATGAAGGAGGACAAAGTTCAGTGCCGTCCATACAGGCATTTAGAAAAAACTCAGATACTGATCTAAGAATTCTGAAACAAGGATGTGGTGATTATCAGTCTAACTCTACACTGTTGCTCGGTCAGGACAAGAAGGACATCTGCTCAACTTTCAAAAGTTCTGTAATATCATTGTCGAGAAAGGATGACGGTTCTTTCCTGATGCTGAATAATGTTTCTCCAAAGCATAATCATTCACAAGCATGTTACCAAGACCTGCATCAGGGAATCCAGAATCTTTCTCAGATTGGACTCTTGCCAAGTTGGAGCAGTTCCTCAAAACTGAAAATGTTAGATCAGCAGCACCGCTTTCAGACAAGACTTCATTCTGCACATGATGTGAGGACTATGAAGACATTTACTCCAGTAAATTCGGTGATAAGAGCAAGTGAAGTTCCTCACATGATTTCTGAAACAACTCGTAGTTTGCCGAACGGGGAAAGGGTTAATTCTAGTTTTTGCAAGGAGAATCGACTTTCCGAGAAGTTTGAAGCACTTGACTTGAACAAAGATTCATATCAAGCTTTTGGTCATGGTCAGCAAGGAGTAAAGCTTCAATGTCTGGATAGTTCGACACACAGTGGTGGAATAGAGAGTGTTCAGTGTCCCTCTGCTTTTCTGTTTGTTTCAAAGAACGAATTATCAGCGGAAACTGGCACACATGACACGGATATCAAAGAAAATCACCTTTCTGGTAACTATATATTGTCTCACCTATCTAAAAGATTAATAGAGTTGCAGCTCATTTGTCCAATGAAATAGGTAGTTAAAGCACCCAATTCCTAATAGAAATATTTCTCTTTTGTTAATTTGGCCATTTTTGTTCGATATAAAGTTATCATCTTAGTATGTCAAAATTTAAACTGGCTTCCTAGCTGTAACCTATAGGCTAAACCTTTGGTTGCGATTTTCTTCTCTGGCATGCATCTAATTTCTTTCTGTATTTTAATTATTGCATTTTAATTATTGCAGGTGCAAGACCTTTCACTGTAAACAAGGTACATAAATTTCTTATCTATATATTGCACTACTTTTGTACTAGAAATTTTGCTACAGGTAGAGAAACCTTATGTAAGCATGTATGATATCTTTTATATGTTACCAAAAAACTCGTGAGTAAAGAAAACAAAGCTATGCATATTGGCAGAAGCTAATTGCGGCAGAACATCTATGTCGGGCTTTCACCAGCATCTATACACAAATTTTTTTATAGCAAACTCTTTAATAACTGTGCCATTTTGGTTGCTATAACTTTTAGGCATCAATAATGTATTAACTACTGATTTTACAGAATGTCAGGACGTATGTTAAGTTATCCTCTACCGATGCATCTGTTTTCCCCGTAGAACTTTGGTCCAAACCTGTTATTCCTGTAATACCTGATTTAAACATAGCACTCCCCGAGTCCCCAGGTGCTGATACCTTGATGAGGCATTTAGACGCAAGCACTCAAAGAAAAAAACGTTCATATAGGAGTTCAGTCCATGCCATGGAACCCACTATTAAAACCTGGAAAAAGCGTAAGATGAGTGATATCTTGGACTCAGGGGACAGCACTCAGCAGGAGATAGTAAACAAGTCTTTCAGGAAAACGGGGAAAGGTAAAAGAACTCAGTCGGAACTTACATTTGCTGGTAAGGAAGTTATTGTGCTAGATTTGGATGTTGATGCTGATGATGGTCCATCCTTGCTAACGAGCGGCGGGTCCTCTTCAAAAGAACTGATAGAGGTTGAGAAGGAAACAAACTCAGATAAGAATGGCAAGACTCCTTCAGGTCTGAAACTTTGTAACAAGTAATTCAGGGCTGTTACATGTTTGTAGGATTGCTCGAAAAGAAGGCCTTTTCACTTGGAGATTTTCGTATCTGATATGAAAAAATGATCTTCGGGAGTAGGCAAAGTTAATCGAAGGGGCTATCCTGGTGGGGCGAGCTATCGTTCAATCTAAATTATTATAGTGGTAACTATGTTTGTTTCAATTTGTTATTCTGTTCTTGATAAACATGTTTACTTGGGTTGTAATAATAAATCTTGGTTACTCAAGACTGGTTGTAATACTTGGGTTGTAATAATAAATCTTGGTTACTCAAGACTGGTTGTAATAATACATTGCACGTGTTTTGTGGTGTGAAGGCTCTGTTTGTGGTGCCATATGCATGTTCTTGTCCAGTCCATTTTGGCTCTACTATCTTTTTTCTTTCCGTGGCAACAAATGAGATTAAGTAAATACGATTATTGTATTTCGATACAATTCATGAATGAGGAATTCACCGTGGCCACTTGGTCATTTTCACAAAAAAAAAAAAAAATACCTTAAAAATGTAAAACTGGTCCAAAAGGAGTACAATAAGCTTATACTGCAGCTGCCTAGAAACTGTAATGCAGCAACTCAGTTTTTGTTTATCTTGTTTTGCCAAGTACAATAACTCATTACATTAAAGAACATGTATACTAGCGATTGCTTTCAAAAATTAAAGTTCTATCTTTTACATCACAGCCACTTTGTTCAAGTGCATCTTCAAAGAATCTCCCTCCGGTGATTGTAGAATCCATACAAGGTGGAGCAAACTTGATGATGATATCTCTCAATGTGAGCAATCCTGTTACTCGTTCCGCATCATCGACTAGAAAACAGACATTGCTTTTGCTACAGGCTAATGTTTCCATTGCTTGCTTAAGACTGTTAGCAGGTCTGATTGTAACCGGCAAGTTCATTCTTGGAAGAAGCTTGTTTCTCAAAGAGAGAGTCTCTGTGGAGGTTGGGTTGGATTCTGTTGTAGCTGTGGCAGCATCAAGATCGCGGTTAACAGTTTCATCGGAGTCTAAAGCAGAGGTAGTAGCATCAAGATTCTGGTCAACAGTTGGATCAGAATCTGCTGTAGAGGGTTCCAGCTGGATGAATTGATCCACAGTCACAGTCCTGTGATTATGCTTTATACATCATTATGTCATAAAGAATGCTAACAATGATACATCCGAAGTTGAGTGCTAGAATGAAATAAACAAAATCAAAATGCAATGTAGTAAATACAGAACACCATAAGAGCTCCACAAACACCCAAAACCTTAAGGTTTTGGGTCTAACATGGTATCACAGCTCTGGTGTTTGTGGAGGTCTCGAGTTCGAACCCCACCGTCCAGTGAGGAGGAGTGTTAAATATATATGAGTATAAGATCCTTGGAAGGGTCTTCCCCAGTACCTTAAGGTTTTGGGTGAAACGGTTTCGAACAATATGTAATCTAGATGCCTATCAGTCTGTGTACAGGACATACTTTCTATTGTTAAAGATGTCGTCGTTATCTAGAAGATGATACACATCACTGATCCTCACGCAACCAATGATCCTTTCAGTTTGTCGCTGCACAACTGCAACTGCACATATTCGGTTAACCCACAGCATGTTCATTGCCTCCGCAACGCTTTGGTCTCCGTAAACTATGGCAGGCTGCTTGTCGAACCTGGTAGACATAAAAGGAAGATATGAGCAACAAGTTGTTTACATAATTAGAAAAATGTTAATTCATTAGTGAAAACACCTGAAGCCTGACAGATCTTT
Organism: Kitagawia praeruptora; assembly: GCA_037693485.1. Taxonomy (NCBI): domain Eukaryota; kingdom Viridiplantae; phylum Streptophyta; class Magnoliopsida; order Apiales; family Apiaceae; genus Kitagawia; species Kitagawia praeruptora. The sequence continues at coordinate 5,493,450 of CM075345.1, read as the reverse complement.
ATCTGCTATGTTGTCAAACCACTCTAGCCCACTTGATTGGAGAAGCAGGTCAACAACTGCACTCTACAGGAAGCAACCAATTAATAGGAAAAACCTAATAATATGATCATATTGCATGATTTTGTTTAGTACAAAAACTCAATTTCGCAACAAAATATTAGTTTCCAGGTGCGTGAATATTAACCAAAATTTGTTCTTGACAACTGTTTGGATATCCAGTTACTATGTTTTGAACTGAATCTACTCAACTTGTTAATGTTGTAGCGATGAAAACTACCTCGGTAACGAAGCCAGTTATATTAGTTTTCTGTCCTTCGACAATAGGATCAAGGTGAAGCAGATGTTTTGAGAGCAGCAACAGAACATGAAACAGTGTGTCATGTGAACTGATTGGAAAGAAAGGTTCCCACAGGTATGACTTTGCTAGCTCACCAATCTAGTTTTCAACACAAATGTACGGATAAGTAACTTAAGGAGCAACAAGTAACAAATCTCGCAAATGTGCAAACCGAAAGATTAGAAAGTAGAGCACCTTAGTTTCGGCAATGTGATGAACCTGTTGTAGCATAGAAAATAGCCCACCGGTGACTTGATATCTCAGGTCATCATATCTTTTATTTCGAAAGTAATTTTCGCATTCCTGAAAAATTAATTTCCAGTGAAGTAATCATAGAGGGTACATGAATACATTATCGTATTAACATTCGAACAAACAGAAAAAATAAATTAATTTGATTCGAGTACCTCGAGAAACCAAAGAACCATGCTAGCAAAATCAATAATACCAACATAAGGATCTGAATGGTTAATGATGTCTGGATCAAACTCTATGTTGTCCATAATAGGAGCAGCAAATATGTCATTATCGTACATGGTTCTAATCGCATAACTCAAGGAATCATGAGTTCTGAATTTCAATACTTGCAAAACAATACAAAAAAAAAAAAAAAAAAATTAGAATTCATTACTTTCACAGCTCACTTGACAAAATCATCAGTACAAGCCACACAAAAAGTTGATGTAAATGCATATTTAAATAAGGACACTAGTCCACAACAAACGATTTTTGTAACATACCGTAACATTTAACAAACGATTTTTGTAACATACCGTAACATTTATCCTGTATGATATGTTGTAACAACCGTTTGCTGGGGATCGAGACCCGTAAATAAAGAGATAAGTGACATGTAACATGTATGATTAATATTTACCAGAAGAAGAGTTGGTGATGGCATGAAGTGAAGAAATAGGGACATGATCAAGAAAGAGCTGAAGGGCAGAGCCAGAATCAATGGAAGCTGAGGTGGTGGGCTTGGGCTTGGCATGGCCATGTTCATCAACTTCATTTGCAGGGGTGGTGAGAATGGGAATAAGGGTTTCTTTTTTCTCTATAATACCACCCTTTGTCTCTTTCACTATCTTTTCTATCTCTCTCAAATCCATATCCCTCTATAGTTACTCCTTCTCCTCTGTAATATGTATGCTATTAGCCTATTGGTATCTATTTATATTCATTCCAATAATATTATACTTATGTGATATAGTGTTGGCACGCATTTTAAGATGATGTATATAAAGTATTTTTAAAATATATATAATGTATAGTTTTATAATTTTTATTAAAAAAATTATAAAATTTTTAATATTAAATTTTTAATTAGAAGATCAAAAAAATTTAAAAAAATTATGAAACTATACTTTATATAATTTTTAAAATATGTGTCAAACACTTTTTTTTAAATATAAAGAATTGAGAAGGACATAGTATTTTTTTTACATTAAATAATACTAAAATCAAATTGAAAATACATCAAATTAAAAATACCCGCTTAAATATGATTTGTGCGGAGAAGATAAGATGTACGCGATTTTGATGGTAGTAGATTAATTATTTTCGCAAAAAATTATAAAAGTTTATTTCTTTTATTATGTCTCTCAGTCTCTGTGTTAGAAATTTGGGTGGAATATTGTCAAATGTTATGTATCTTATGTACAGATAAATTAATATGCTTGGAACAAAAAAAATTTATTCATTAATTGATATTATTTATTTATCGATGTTAAAAATATACGGTCTTTATTATACCGAAAATAATTATTCATTTAATAAAATTATTTACTTATCAAATACTCCCTCCGTCCCTCCCAATTCTTAACATTTGGGTTGAGCACGGAGATTAAGAAAGGAGAAAAAAGTAAGTGAATAGGGAAAGAAAGTGAGTGGAAAGTAGGTAAATTGTGGGACCTATCAATAATTAAGTAATAGATTTGAAAGATGGAGGAAAGTGGTGGGCCCTTTTTATTTGTTTAAAGGTTAAAACTTTACTATTTTTGGAAAGTTTGGAAATGTAAAGAATTGGGAGGACATCCCAAAATAGAAAATGTAAAGAATTTGGAGGGACAGAGGGAGTATTCATTTATCAAAGTTTATCTTGTTTCCTCCACGTATCTTATTTTCCCACACGTGTCAAACCAACAGAACACTAGAAAGTTTAGCCGACATCAAATTGAATGAAAATTATAGCATTACTCGTGGAGTATACTAATATAAAGCTGGAAATCGACCTAAATTAAATTTTTGACTGTATGTCACAGTTGTGCCAATCCACATATGTGACACCTATAATTTATTTATTTTACAAGAATGTGACACCTGTAATTACACAAAACATATATTTTTTAAAAATTTAGGAGAACATCGAATATAATTCCAAAGACATTTTTATATTTTTAAATTAATTTTTATGAAATTATTTTCATATACTTTTGAAAAGTTTAATGATGAAAAAATATAAAATTTTCTTTTAAAGGAATACTGTGCTTAGGGCTGCACAAATGTTCAAAACCGGACCGGACCGGACCGACCCGGACCGGACCGAAGACCGGATTTTATTGAATTCATGGACCGGGGACCGGACCGGTCATAACCGGTCTTTGGGACCGGACCGGACCGGAAAAACCCGGACCGGACCGGAACCGGACCGGTTTGGACCGGTTAGTTAATATTTTATAAAAAAAAAATTTAATTTTCATTCTTTGTTGATTTATAAATTACTTGGTAAGTTAATTTAAATTTAAAAATAAGTAAACGTCATATTATTTGTAAAGTAACATTAATTTGTAAACGTAATTATAAATTATACATAGTATGAAATATGAAATTTAATCATTTATATTATAATGTTTATATATACTATTTCATAAATTTATTATTTACCAATTTGGATCACTAAAATATATTATTTGTGAATATTTAATCATTAAACTATATAATTTAAAAGACAAAATAGTGTAAAATTAACTATATACATAAAATCCGGTCCGATCCGGTCCGGACCGGGTGTTTTCAGGGTTTGGACCGGACCGGACCGAAGACCGGATTTTTTTTATTTTACGGACCGGGGACCGGACCGGTTATATTCGGTCCGGTCCGGTCCTTGGACCGGTAGACCCGGTCCGGTCTAATTTACCGGTCCAGACCGGAAAGTTGTGCAGCCCTAACTGTGCTCCTGGCTAGATCCGTCCATAACAAGGATTCAGATATTTATATTGTTCAGGGTGAAAATTGTTTATTACTAAATATTATTTTACAGTGAAATAATACTAAAGTTTTTAGACAAAGTAAGGTGTTGCCAATATAATATTCAAGTGACTTTTTTTTAATTTTTAAATGAAAAATGCTCAGAAGCCCAAAAAATTGTTCAACCTGATAAGAAAGAATGCCAGAAGTGTTGAAGTGGTTTTTATTGTCATTAATTATTTTACTCAAAAAGGTTCTGCAGTTTTATTGTAATTCCTAGCTGGGCAAATATATCAACTCTTCCCTAGACATCCTCTAGTCTGGTACTCCACAAGGAAGGAGAAACTATCCAGCTGGTGCAGCCTTTCAAGATTTATTCAGTAACTGCAGTTGCAGCATCATTTTTACATACGATCGGAGCTTCTAGCCTCCAGGCGAAACAGCAATGCAGCTTGCGTATTGCCAAAACTCGAGACTCTCATGGCATATTGATCTCCGAAAGAGACTGTAGGTTCTTAAGGCTCATTTTCATATAACTGTACCATCTTTGATGGTGGCCTTTTCCATTATGATCGTGATTCCTGATCGAATGTAGAAACCTTCTTCTGGTCTGTCCGCTTCTTGAACACCCTGACAAGCCAAAATTTATATAGTTGAGTTGAGAACGCAAATGAAAGAAGATAGAAATACCGATTAAAACCCATCTCTTAACTTTTTATAAAACTTCTCTCTTTCTCTCTGTACTACTCCCCCCTCCGCACCACTCTCTTCTCCGCACCATTTCCGGCGGGGCTTCCACCGGTTTCTCCGGTGGAAAGCCCCAAATTCGTTTCTTTATTTTATTTGCTTTGTCTTGTTTCTTCTCATTTTCTTGGTTTTCCCTTTGGATCTAAGGTTTCTAAACCTTTTCCGATCTGCCTCTGTTCTTAGTTTCTTAAAATTCGGAGCTCTGACTATTTCTCCGTTTCCGACTAGCCACGGATTTGTGAGTGGGTTCATCTTGTTTATTGGGGATTCGATTTTTCAGATCTAAGTTTGGAGCTGTTGTTTTTTCTTGTTTTCTTCGGTTTTTGTATTTTAATTATAATTTTTAAGTTCTTAATCTTCATCTTGTAATGCTTAGTTGTTTGGTTTTCTCGCTTGTAATGCTGAGTTGTTTGGATTTTCTCTCCGTTTTGTGGGAGTTTGATTTTCTCTCCGGTTTGTGGGAGCGTGGATTTGGATTTAGTGATTCGAGCTGTTTTGGTTCTGCATTCAAGGTCGATAAGCTCAGACGGGTGTTGGGGATACAATTGTATATATCTCCGTCAAAATTCGCTTTAGGTCTCCTGTGGATGTCCGGCGATTCAATTATGTTTGTTCTACTCGATATGAATTGTAGATGCCGTATGGCTTTGATTTATTGAATTTAATACACTTGTTTTTCAAAAAAAAAAAAAAAAAGAAATACCGATTTTTACTTGCAAGATTATGAGTCATCGAAGGAATGGGGGAAGAAGAAAGCTTACATCTTTGTTAGCAATGACCACATCACTGCCAATTTTTGCATTCTTGTCGATAATACAATTACTGTAATGAAAATAATAAAAAGTTTGTCAGGACTTGATGTGTTGAAGACTTGAAGTCGAATACAAAATTAAAGTTTTTTTTTCAATTATGTTCCTTACCTGATTTTTGAGTTTCGTCCAACACCTATCGGTACTTTCCCCTCTGCCAAAAGAGATGCAATCTCAGATTCTGTTTGATAGTAGTCTGCTCCCAGCATTAATGTATCCTATATACATAAAAAATGAGAATCACTTGGTGAACAAAATTTTGTTTGTTTATGGCAATTTTTTTACAAGGACAATAAATTCAGGATGAATGACCTTAAGCACCACGCCAGAATCTAAACGTGAGCGTTCACCCACGACTGAGTGAATAACGTCACATTCTTGAAGAAAGCAACCGTGTGATATTATTGCATCCTTAATCTGCAGGCTCATGTGAACCATGAGAATCAAGATGTTCAACTTAAGTCATGAAAGGTCCTAGTATACTGACTTACCCGGCTTCTTTCAAATTTGGTTGGTGGCAAGAACCGAGGAGAGGTGAAGATTGGTTTCTTAGGATCATAAAACTCGAATTTTGGTACCTGTATAGGAAGAAACATCCCCAAAATTCTATAGTGCGGAAAATCTGAGATAAAATGTTGAATTCGTTTACTGGGAACCAACCTCATCTGTAAGTGCCAAGTTAGCATCATAGAAAGATTTTATAGTTCCAATGTCATCCCAATAGTCTCTGAATAGATATGCCTGCCAAAATTTAATTTCATATTCGAATAACTTAAATATGCTTATCAAGTGTCGATATTAATATAAACAGGAGTACAATAATACTGGATATAAATAAACACATGAGTCCAGTACACATACTTGCACATTATGCTCCGTAACAGCAGAAGGAATTATTTCAGATCCAAAGTCATTGGATGTCGGATATCTCCACTTAAGAAGCTTCAATAAAATATCTTTCTTAAAGACGTATACTCCCATTGACGCAATATATGGGGATTTTGCAGCATCATGTGGAGACAGCCCTAGAAGAGTGTTATCTACTTTCTGCAGTGAACCAACATGAACATGATTACATAGAAGTTAGTCTGTATCGGTAGAAATTATGTTGGTAACAAATTTTTCTGACCCACAAAAGAAGGCAAATAATTGTGAATCTGTCTGCATGCTATTGTGAATAAGCGTAATTGTGAATCTGTCTGCATGCTATTGTATATAAGCAAAAAGGTAACTGTTTTTTTTTAAATCTGCATCATGGAAAATTATGATTTTCTTGCACAAAACTGAAACAGAAGTCAGATAGGTATATTTCATGAAAAATTACGTCTACAGATTGACAAATAAAACCATCGTCTACAATCTATTTTATTTATTACTGTCTAATAATATAGGACAGGACAGGACACGACTTGGAAATATTTTAGCTACTTACCATGGCTTCCAGATCAGCACCCCTGGGTTTTTCAGCAAATTGAACAACTTGCCCCAGGCTATCAACTTTCATCAATCCGTAGTCCGATGCACGGCTGACAAATTCAGCTCATTTTGAGATGGTATACAACAGCATTTAAGTATAATAAAATCAAGATTCAAAGCTGTAAAATTTTATTTATACTGTCTATATTCTTTTACATTTTGCATACTACAAACAATATCCAAAAGATATAAGGTAGATACACAACAAATTAAAAAAATATCTAAAGTTAGTAGGGAAGATCTGACGGGAACCATGCCATTATAGTGGCAAAAAAAAAACAACCAACCTGTCCCCTACAGGTACACATGAGACTGTAATATCCGCATTCCGATCAACGTGATTCTGTTTTTGCATTGAAATAGTTAGGAGATTCCGAAACAGGACTGTATCATCCAAAGTTCCAGAAAAAGCAACATACCTGCACGAAGTCCATATAATCCATTCGATAAAGGTGATCCCCCGATAAGATCAAAACATTTTCAATGTCCTTGTTCTTGACATCCTGAAGTAGTAAAATATTGTAACATCAATAGATTAGAACTTAAAACATTATTCACAATAACATGAAGCTACGGAATGTAAATGTGCATCAAGATATTATGCACATATAAGAGAAGAGTTAATTGCAGGTAGAATCATGTCACCCACCTCAAAAACCCATGTAAATTGCCTCACGGCATCTGCAGTTCCTTGGAACCAATTCATTCCTGCCTCACCTGGTGTCTGAGTAGCGGCAAGCACCTGTGTCAAATAATTCATATTAGATCATCAGATATTTTAAAAAATGAACTGCGAATTGATAACTATAAATAATTCCATTTGATTTCCCGTTAAAGTAGTATAGGAGTCGGTATTCATTTAATAATAACTGCTGGTACTAATAGTTTTGAAACAATGTCTAGATAAACATAATATCCACCAAGAAAATACCACATAGCCAACAACTGATCTACTAAGAACTGATCTGCCTAAAACGAATGTCTGTTAATACACTTTTTAGCATGCTCGTGTGTCGTTTGTGGAGTTTACCTCAACAAAACCATCACCAAAGTTCACTCCATTTCCAAAATATGTACGAGCAAGATGACGATTCAAAGAAGCAGAATTGAACTGAGTAAGAACAAAGATCTTGTTTATGCAGCTGTTAATACAGTTGCTCATCGGAATATCAATAAGTCTATAACATCCTCCAACAGGAACCTGTATTCAAACAACACAAGAACACTTAAATATTGAACTTGTCAAGTGAAGAGTAACAGAAACCATTATATCATATAACAAATTCACATAGAAATTGCTTAATATAAATCAAATGAACAATTAATAGCCAAGTAAACCTAAAGAAACTTTGTTATTTGCTTACTGCAGGCGTTGCTGATCTTCTTGTAAGAGGAAACAGTTGAGTCCCAGCACCTCCCCCCAATATTATAGCAGCCACATTTTTCGGATTCGCGGTTTTCCTCTCTAACCTCGGAACTTTAATAGACTAAAAAAAATTTAACAAACATCAAATAAGAAACCATCAATACAACTTTCAAACAAATACCAGCAAAATGGAACATAGTCCTACACAAACAAATTTACATGCTAAAAATCCAATTTTAATCAAATATGTGACAATACAATATGATCCCGATTATCCCTCTAATACCATGTTAAGTAACCGTCCTAAAACCTTAACATGTTAAAAGTAGGACATGTCAGAATCATGTTGTATTTTAACAAAATACACACAAAAATGTACTCACCATTGTCTCTACACCATTACTTGAAGTAAGCACTGAGAAAGAAACGCCAGGCTTGATCTTTCTCACCCTTTTCCCAAATTTCAAACTTTTTTCGATATGATTACTCCAGTCATTCCTATTAAGACTCCCCCTAATTCTCTCCCCAAAAAACCCATTATCCCCATTGCTCACAAAACTATTGCTAACATTCAATGCTGCAGAGCAAGAATCCATTTGACAAGATTCAAGCAATTGCCAAGAATCAAAAAAAACCCAGATGATATATTGATCAATGGACTAACAATGAAGCATTGATTTTGTAATCCAACTAAAGTATACAGTGTACGGCTCTAATCTAAGTAACCAAGTAAAGTATAAACGACATAAAGATGCTACTAATATTCAACACAATTCAAGAAATGGCCCAAATTCCAAAAATGCTAAACTAGTAGTAGAATATTAATATAACAAGGCCTAGTCCAAAAGCTCAAACTAGGAATCTAATTAAAGATTTGTAAACTGTTTTGTTAAGATTGGTAAAAATCTTGAGAACCCAGATTAGCAAGATGCAAACTTTAAGCACTAAAAGTGAAAAAGATCAAATCTTGATGAAAACAAATAAGAGTGGGATCAAGAAATGAATATGTATAGTGTAAAGTGTTTTGAATGATTGCTAAGTTGACAAGACTTTTCTGATTTCAACGTTAGATTCTCGCTCATCTAAAATCTATTCGATATTAAAAATAATTTATAAATTTATAATCTAGTTTTTTTATACTTGATTTTCGTTCAAAATAAAATTTATTTGAGAACGAATACTATTTATAAATTTCGATTATCATTTATCAGAAATTTATTCGAGGAACAGGCTCATAAATTTACAAATTTTTCTAGAAAAAAAGAAAAGGTGTGTTCCAAATGGGACGGCAGATTAAGAGGAAGGAAATGCGTGAATGGTCGGGTTTAGCTTTATTCACTTTCACGAGAAATCTAGCAACATTGCTTATTTTATATTATCATTTCATGTATAGTTGTGTATCTATTCTTGAATGTCACATTCTTGATCTAAAATGTCACAGGGGGAGGGGGGGGCTGCTGGTGTTTTACTTCAGCTACACTAGAGAAGGTGGACAAACAACCAAAAGAGAGCCCATTATGCATTTTTTGTCAATTTCACGATAGTTTTTATATTTAAAATACGGTTCTCGTTCAACAACAAACGTTTATTATTGTTTGTTATAATGTATAGCAGAAATTTTCTGCAATACGTAAAAATATGAGATTTTTTATTTTCACACCAAAAATTTTATTATACATGTATCGCAATTTGATGATTTGCCAGATTTCGAACAAATAAAAAATGAATACGGAAATCTATGTTGCATGTAAGATTGTAAGTATTGTCACATGGCTGCAATAGTTTAAGAATTTAAATAAGAATCGGTTTATAACATGAAGAATTAAATTTCATCTTGAATTTACTTTCCTAAATCAAGAAATGCAAGAAACTAACCTAATAAAGCATGTTGCTTCATTGACATCTAAAACAAATTAGCCATACATTTCAAATTATAAGTTGTTGCTTCTTGAGGTTCTTTAACTCAATTAGAATTTTCACTAGACATCCCCATGTTACTAGTAAGTTGCATCTAACCAATAATCCAGTATGTTTTTTTTTTGTACATTTATATTTGTACTTAATGTTTTGGAATTTCCATATCACTTGTTTCTTGATTTTATTTCCTTGTCTTGTTTTTTCTTCTATTAGTAATTACTATAACTTGGCCCCTCTCAAGTTTTTTCCATTTGTCATCAAAAACCAATCATGTGTAGTTGGTTTGATGTCACATTTTAGATCCTCACTTGAAATGAATTTGATCATATGCTCATGTGAAGCTCTTTAATTTTCTGCCAATTGTTGATGTTGGAATAAGAAAGATCAAAACATAACTAGCAAAAATAAAGATCATGTAACATATTATTACTAATGTAATAGATAATTTTTTTTATTATATTATAAATTAGGTATTGTCTCTATAAACGAACATTATATTACAAACGAATCTAAAATTTATGTATTCACGATTAAATAAACGAGTACTTGTGAATATTTTATCAGATCAAAACAACTATGATTTTATTAGTATATACACATATGGACAGACTTATAAGCAGGTTAACAACTAACAAGTACTCCCTCCGTCCCTTAATATTACTCTTGTTTCATATGTCGGGAATATTCATAACATGAGACAAATTACTAATTTACGTCTAATTTGTAAGACTAAATATAGTCATGAGTGATCTTGTTGGATTCGTATTTATGATTACTTTAATACAGTGAAGTTTTTATATTTAATATTTATACGAAATTCAATATATTAACGATCAAAAGTGTATATTGGCAAACGTGTCCAGTCAAAACAGGAAAAATATTAAGGGACGGAGGGAGTAATATTTTTTTTTTCTTTAATACTTTTTAAACATATTCATACATTCCCCTTGTTTTTAACAAAATTTGAATTCTCAATAATTCATAAAGAAAGCGAGATTGATACACTTAAACAAGTAACCAGCTCATTTATTCAAAAAAAAAAAAGTAACCAGCTCATTCTTGTATACATTGAGCGTGTGAGAATCAGTGTTGTAAAAAGCGCATTAAGCGGCCGCCTAAGCGGATGCTTAAGCGGAATCGGACATCAAAGCGCTTCGATTTTATACTAAGCGGGTGATTAAGCGTTTTTGAAGATTATGCGGCCTATTAAGCGGATTAAACGGTCATTAAGCGGATTAAGCGGTCATTAAACGGATTAAGCGGTCAAAATGGTTTTGACTTGCTAATTTTTTAATTTTTAAAATATTTATATTTATTAAAATATGACTATAATTGTAAGGAAATATTAAAAAATACCTTTTTTAATTAAGAACATTTTATGTTTAAATTCTTAGTACTTAATTGTTGCATAATTTTAATTTTACAATAATAATATTATATATAAAAAATTTAATAAATTTTGTTAATCCGCTTAATGACCCGCTTAAAATTCCGTTTAAACGTCCGCTTAACCGCTTAAGCGCTAGAAGCTCATCTCACCGCTTAGAACCGATTTGCGCTTTTTAGAACATTGGTGAGAATGAGTTAATGGAAGGCATTGTTCAAAAAAACAAAAAAAATAAGACATAATTGCACTTTTCACCCCTGTACTTAGGCAAAAATTCATTTTGGTGCATACTATTTAAACAATTGAAATTTGTATCCCGATTGTTTCAATCCCGCTTCAGTTTGCACACCTTTAACGATTTTAAGCTAATTTTGACTGTGATCGTTAGTAAAAATGAGGGTATTTTGGTCATTATACTCTACAATAATTTTTAAAATTAAATTATTTCAATTACTTTTATATTTTTTAGATTTTTAGATTTACCAACATTTTATCTACAATTAACACATTTTTTAAAATATAATTTATAATTCATTTTTTTATAAATATTTACATTACTAAATTCTCGTAAAATATTATTTAAATATAAACTACATTTATTATAATTTTCAAAATATTATCCATAAAATAAATATCATAAATTTAAGATTTTGTGTTTTTTTCAATTTTTTTTAAAAAAAAATCAATTTTTAAATTTTGTTTCTTACTTATTTTTTGAAAATAAATTGTTTAATATAATAATTAAAGACTGAAATACCCTTACTTTGACTAACGGTATCGGTCAAAATTAGCTTGAAATCGTTAAAGGAGTGCAAATTGTAGCGGGATTGAAACAATCGGGATGGAAATTACAATTGTTTGAATAATAGGCACCAAAGTGAATTTTCACCTAAGTATAGGGTGCAAAGTGCAATTAAGTCAAAAAATAAATTTGTCATAGAGCTGTTGGGCTTAATAGGTTGGAAATCTATGATAATTGTATGTGTACCTAACTTCACGGGTCTGTACAAATATGTAGAGATGGAAAGGCAGCAGAGGCCCATATCTGCCACCAACCAGTAGTAGCCCCTACCACTGTTCACATGTCACTGACTTGCATAATGGATATGCTTCATAAGTATTTTGCATGTTATTTTGAGGATGCCTCAAAATTTTCATCTAAATTTTAAAAAAAAAAGATATTTATAATAAAATTAGTTAAAATTACATAAAATATTTCAAGGTAGACAATCAGCTTGAAGTGGATACCATTCTTAATAAGTTGTCTAGACCTTCTTTGTATAAGAAAGCAGAAGAAAATTTGTTAAAATTTTTTTGAAATATTTTGTATGATTCTTCTTTGAATTAATTAAAATATATCTTTTGTTTTAAAAAAGAAGAAGAAAAGATTAGCCGAAATTTCAGTTTAAATTAGCTGTCTTATATACTTCTAATATATAATTAAAAAGTCACTGCTTGTCATATACATTCTCTAAAATAAGAGTGAATAAGGCTCAGTTTGGGATTGCTGTTAAAAATTGTTGTGCTGTTAAAAAAAGTGCTGGTAAAAAAAGTGTTGTTGTAAAAAGCTGGATACTATTTGGTAATATTTTTGATATGTGCATGTTTTGATTTAAAAATATATTAAAAATAATGCATTTGGTGAGGTTTGATGTTAAAATCAGCAACTGCTTTCCGCAAAAGCTAAAAAACAGCTTTTTTCAAAAGTATGGGGGACTTGCTTTCTCTAAAAGCAGCTTTTAAGCCAAAAGCACTTTTCAAAAAAGCAGCTTTTAAATTTTACCAAACACCTTTTCAACTGCTTTTCAGAAATAAGCTGCTGTTACTTTCTGCAACAGCAATCACAAACACACCCTAAATCCTTCTTAGAGCATCTCTAATGGGAGAGATCCCTTAGCTAAATTTTAAAATTAATTACCATAAATAAGAATTATAAAGAATGTGTAAAAAAATTACAATCCAATGGGACAAAACTGTTATCTATAATTATAGATAATCTCTTGATGTTGGCTATATTTGTCGAACCTCTAGAGACCTGTAGTGAATTGCCACATCACTTATTTCTATATTAAAATTATATATTTCATTAATAATAACTTGAAATATTAATAATATGCCATTTTTAAAATATAGCTAATAATTATAGCCAATACCCTCGGAACACATTGTCTTACAAGTTCGACAAATTTTACATAATCAATATTTTATGTAATTTAGTCAATCATTTTTAGCTAACGCCATTGGAGATGCTCTTAAACTTCTTATATATTCTCTAAAATTATATTCTTAAAAAATTTATTGTCTAGATTTGTTGAGTATTGAATACGATAAAAGAATACTGGGGGGTGAATGGATTCTTGAACTTTTCTTTGGATAGAGTCTATGTAACAAATAAGTGTTTGTGTGTGCAGAAGTGAAGGTGCGGATAAAGAACAACACAAGACACAATATCACTTTAATCTAATGTATTATTAGATAAAGGTTGCTACAATCTGTGAATACAAATGATAGTATTCTCAGCTTCGTTTTTCTCAGAGAGATATAGCTTACAGTGTATGAAAAACTTGACTCACAAAGTTACAAAGTTAATGACTAAGGAAGTGAGACTGTATCCTTATAGAACATGGATACACCCTACTTACTACAAATAAGGTAGCTGAACAAATTACTTTCTAGTCTGTCTATCCTTTTTGAGTAAGTGTCCAAACGGTTACAGATTTGACTTTGCAAAGCCTGTTCAGATCCACTTCTTTAGCCCCTTGTCTCTTCTATATCTCTCCAAGCTTCCTTGTAGGCTTTCCAGAGCACGTTACAGATTGTGGTCCATAAAGTGCATTGGCTTGTTGCAGGTTTCTGACTTGTACAATTTCTTCAGTATTTTGTCTCCAAGAATGTATTCGAGAAGTGACTAAGTAGGTGATTCGAGAACTAGAATTGACTTGATCGATAACTCTGAGTTCTCGAACACTGTTATATTGACATATCGAATCACTTCTCGAATAGCTCTTTTCTTCAGGATTCCTTGAGTTGTCGAATAGAACACTTGACTTGTCGAATCCTTGAGATATCGAATGGAACTTTGACTTGTTGACTTCTTGAGAACTCGAATACCACTTTGACTTGTTGGCTTCTTGAGTTCTCGAATAGAGTAGTAGACATATCGAATCTCTGAGATATCGAATGAGATATCGAACAGTGTATTCAGAGATATCGAATAGTGTCTTGAGATATCGAATCCCTGACTTCTCGAATGCTGGACTTCTCGAATAGACAAATATACTTCTCGAATTGGTACTTAGGCAAATTCTTCATTTCTTCAAATCTCAACTGTGATTATTTGACAGTCTTTATCTTCTTGCTTGAGGCATGAACCTTGGAACTTCTTTCAAGCATTATTCTTGACTTTATAAGTACAGTTACACAACTAGGATTTGATGCCTACTACAAGTACAATACAAACAGAAACTCTACAACTAGAGGTTCCCTCAGTTAAGAGGTCATGTAAGTAATGCAAAGCATTACAAACAATTAGGCTTGTTATTAGATGTATACAGGCATGCCTCTGTAACTAACAATCTCCCCCAAATTGTGAGTGAGACCCTTAGTCACAATTTCATGTCTGATAACAAGCCTAACATATATAAAGATAAAACTTTAAAAGTACAGGTATGTAGATTGAATGAGCACATGAATGAAATTACAAGATAAACAATCTTACAGTATGCTGAAATACTAGTCATTCTCATTTGATTCCATCTCCATTGCCTTGGCTTGTAGATCATCATATGCTTTCTATCTTCTTTCTTTCTCCTTTCTTGCATTCTCATCCATGGCCTTTATGATCTCAGCTAAGGCATCCAACTCTTCAAGCAGAATAGAATTCTTGAAATCTTCAAGTAGTGGCTTCAGAATGTTGGCAGGATAGTGACTGAGTAGGTTCATTCTTATATTGACATTATCTCCATTTCTCCTCCTATACTTCACCACATAGGGATTGAATTGAACTCTACACAGTCCTTTTGCCCTTAGTTTTTCTGCTTCAGATTCCAGTCTATCAATCTCCTTCTCCCTTTCTAGCCATTTCTCAAAGCATCCCTTTCTTATCTTATCAGCATAATCTCTCTTCATCTTTACAAAGTCAATCAACTCCAGCTTCCATACTCTTTCCACTTTGTCTTCAGAATCCAATAATGCAATGATTCTTTCTATTTCATATAGCTTGCCCCAATTTTGACACTGTCCTTGTTTGAATTTCTTCTCTCTTCCATCAGTATATCTAATCTCAAGGCAGTTATTCAAAATGGCAGCATAGTAGATTCTTTGAACTCTTAGATATTGCAATTGGTCTTCATCAAAATCTTCATCTAATGGTTGGAGTTTTAAGCCTGGATAGATTGTCAGAGTCCTTGATTTGGATAGCTTTGGTTTCCTTGCAGCTTGTTTGAATTTGATCCTTTTTACATGGTTGCTTGGCTGAAATCTTTGACCTTTGTTGGTAGACCATAGTAGTGTTCCATTAGCAGTTTGCTTTCTGAAACATACACATGGTTTCTTGGCTTGAATCTTCTTCTCTTCTTGAGGTGGCAAAACAGTTGCAGAAGCCATTGAATCAGATTTTGGTAGGTCATTACTAACAGTATTCACCCTAGACTCAGAGTCTTGTATTGTGGTGAGGTTACTGCTAGCAATGCCTAAGGCTTGCTGTTTTCCAATCTTCCTCTCATAGACTTTTCCTTGGTCATCACCATCTTTCTTATTCTTGTCATCCTTCTTCTTCTTCTCATTTTCATCACCCTTATCTCTCCTGTGATGTCTCCTCCTCCCATCACTTTTGTCTTCAGAGTCATCATCCTTATTTCTCCTAGGTTGAGCCCTCTCTGGAGTTTCACCAGTTGCTATAAAGGATCTGAGAATGTGCAGTGCTTCAATTTCTTCAGCATTTCTGGCTTCAACCTTCTTCTGTAGTTGATCAATGATAGCAATGATCAATCTGTGATTTCGAGAAGTGAGATCATGGGGAATGACTAATTGCTTGATGTCTTCAATTTTGGTGCCAGACTGATAGATGATTGTCCATGGCTTCTTGTTCACTTCTGGCAGCCTTGAAGGTTGGCCATTCCTCAAATCATCAAACAGACTTTTGTTGTTCTCATTTCTCTTCTCAATAAGCTCAAGTATGGCATCTATCTCTGAGTGTTTTAGGGCTTGTAGAGTCTTGTATGTTAGATGCCATATCTTTGATTTGGATATCATCACTATCTTCTTGAACCATAGATTATTGACTTTCTTGGGGATGACAGTGATGTAGTCAATCTGCTCCTTCAACTCCCTCAGATAGAACTGAGTGTCACCAGCCTGTTCCCTTGTGGCTTTCAGAAACTCCAAGAAGGCTTTATCATGATAAACATTTGAGTTAGCAACTTCTTGTAGCTTGGCCTCAGTAATTACTTTGACTTCTATAGGATGGAGGTTTGTCAGATGGCATACTCCCTGCAACCACTGTGGTTGTGATAGATTGCTTCTGACCACCAGGAGTAATGACATGCACAGTTGGTAGAGTAACAACAGGCAGTGAGGTAGGAGGCTCATCAACCTTTATTTTTCCTTTGCCTGGCACATTGGTTATAGATTTTGAAGCTCTTTGGTGACCACCCTCATTCATCTGTATGCCCTTCTCCTTAGGTTTCTCCCCCTTTGGATTTGAGTTTCTTAACCTTTTCTCCCCCTTAGGCTTGTTGTCAGGCATAGAGGCTTTAGAATTGACCTTTGGGTTTGAAGATTCTTCAGGTAGAGGGAGACCCATATGCTTCATCATAGCAGCCAACATAGATTGTTGATGCAGAAGAACATCAGCTTTGGTGGTTGCTTGAGTGTCCAATTGATCATTGAGAAGTGCAACCTTGTCTGTAAGATGAGCATTGGACTTAGTGAGAGTAGCCACCTCCTTTTTAAGAGTATCCACTTTAGTGAATAGCTCATGTGCCCTGAAGCTAGAGAGTGATTGATCCTTGAGTCTTTGGACTTCATACTTGGTCATGTCATGAACAGGGACCTCAGTTACCAGCTTATCCCCATATTGATTCTTGAACATTGTTCTCAGCATGGCATTTGAGTCTGTGGTTTGATCAGACAGAGATTGAAACTTATGCCCCAGCCCTGTGACAGTATCTTTGAGAAGGGCCAAGCCATTGTCCATTTTTATACAGCTAGACTTGCAGGCTAGAATTTCCTTGACCACAGTCTCCAATTGAGGGAATTTGGAATCAAAAGCCCTTTTTAACTCATGCACCTCCTTGGTTGTGACTGTACACACTTCTGTGACTTCTGTCTTTAGACCCTTGCCAAGGTAGTGTGCAGCCTTGAGAATTCCCTTGTAACTGTCATTGACTGCTTCATACACAACACTAGGGGTGAGGGATTTGGCATTGGACCCTAGTGAAGTGATGTACTCTTCTCTGAGGTACTGTAGGCCTTCTGAGAGAGGAATGTCATATTTTCCTTGAAGCCAGGCATCTATATTGCCTTCTCTCTCAGACTCATCCACAATTTTGGCATGTTGTTCCTCCACATCCTCTTTATGGCACAGGAGAATAGCTTCATAGTCAGGATTGGGCAGGTTGGCAGTGAGGAGGTGCTGTGCAATCTTTGTGAACTCAGGGATCTGATCCACAATTAAGCTTTGAAGTGCTTCAACCGTCAATTGTTGTGGAACAGTCCCTGATCCTGAAGCACTGTCATGGTGCACAGGCTTCAGCCATTGTGACATAAAGTCAGAGCTAGAGCTAGGCAAGCTAGACTCCTCAGTTACAGATGTAACTTCTGTAACCGGATGGATTGACTCTACTACTGGTGTCTCCACAGAAGTGGGATGAGTTACACCAGTAGTTGACATAGGCACAGAGTCTCTAGTGAAAACTAGTGGAACCTCTGTGTTTGGGATAGTGTCATTAGGAGATGCCCCAGCATGCATTCCCTAACCATCTAAATGTGGGTCCTGGGTGGTGAGCAAAGTGTCATGCACTAAGTCACTTGAGTCCATTGGCTCACCAAGAGAAAAGGATTCTTGGTGATCAATGACTTGCTCTTCAATTTCTTGAATTACAGGCTCCAAAGAAATTTGAGATGAAGATTCTGGAATAGAAGTGTGTTGTAGAGTAGATTTTGGCAACTCTCCCTGAGAAATAGAGGGAGTTTCAAGTGTGATGTGCTCTCCACTCAGTGTAGTGCCAGCCTTATCACTCTCATGTGCTGACTCAATACAAAAAGGTGCATTGGGGAGGATGCTTGATTCTATAGATGCACCCTGTTGAGAGGATATGTGACAGCCCCAAATCCGGGGTCATGAATTTGGGCCATCACGGACCAACTTCCATTCAAAATCAATATCTCTTGGGTTTTTTTTTTTATAATTAATACTTATGCAATTGACCCCACAGTAATACACACACCAGTCATATGCTCAGAGAACAACATTCACCATAATAAAAGTTTAGAGTTAAACAGTTATTACAATCCCAGAATCATACTTAAGTACATTGTTGAGTGATGCTTCTACAAGAAGCATTTCAACAACCAAATTTATTACAACCTCACACACTTACACACTTAATATACATAAGATCACTAAACCCCTTGCGCTTGTCATCTACCTCGGGAACGGTCGCCAGTACTCGCTCAATAGGTCGCCTTCCCCCTACCCTCTTGCGGGGTGTCGTACGGAGTATTGGCATTGGTCCTAGCTGTATATACATAAGTAGCAAGAGTGAGCTATAATAGCTCAGCAAGATATTATTATAAACTAGAATTTAAAAATGTAACCAAGTATACATGTATATACATATGTAAACGGAAATCAATTATAAACTTTAAGGAAGAATAAAACTCTTATTTAATAATACATCATCCACTTACTATTATAAGAAAGAAATCTAGAATAATACAGTATCAGTTTCTCTTCTTAAATATATAACAATCAATATAATCTTTCAGTGTAATTTTTCAGGATAACATGAATATTTATTTAAATCTCTTACTATCATCTTCTCATTTCCTTCTTATGTAACAATTTTTATAAATTAATATAAAATCAGTTTCTCTTCATCTATAACAATAATTCCATCTTTCATATCATCTTCCCTTCTCAGTATACCAATCTGACTTTATCATTTATTCTTTATTCACATATTGTAGGGGTTTTCACTGTTGCCGAATACGTGAGGCTCGATGATCAGTCGCCCTCCGTATCCGTCCCTTTTTACTACCGGTAGAAGGAATGAAGGCCACCTGCTAACATCATCCCTGGAGGAAGGCCACCTGCTAACATCCTCTTGGAGGAAGGTCTACCACTACATCCTCCTTCGGCAACTCTTGGGCCGAAATGAAACATTAAGTGCTGGACTGTGCAACTTCCACACGGCCTCTTACGCTTATTAAGTGCTGGACTGTGCAACTTCCACACGGCCTCTTACGCTTATTAAGTGCTGGACTGTGCAACTTCCACACGGCCTCTTACGCTTATTATTGTAAATTCCCCTTTTTATAAGATCATCATTCAATTTATCAACACCATTTCACATTTTCATTTCCGTATATCACTTCCATTATCAATTATCATTCACTCATATCATTTTCATTCTCGCACATTATTTCTATAAAATATATTCATAACATAATACTTTGATTATGATTCAGACATCTCTTTTATATTCAAGAATTTAAATATGCTTTTATATCCATAACATATTCCATCTACTTAAAAAGTAGTAATTAATAATCAATAATATTTATAATACCACTAACACCAAAAAGAATATTTTTAATATAGTATTATAAACCATATAACCCTGGATAACAACTGATACCATTCTTTCATATTCCCTTAATCATAAGGCATGTTCACTTCATGCATAATCATCTCTATGTATATTCATATCCATCTCACTTTAATTTCCCACAATCAAGAGAATATATTCTTTGCAATATAGCAACAAAAGCATCACATATACATAAATATATTCCATGATATCATTAATATTCCGAAGATACATAATTTTTGAAGTAGGGATAGAAGGATCTTGCCTCGGTTCCTGTATCCTGACAGTAAGGCTGGTCCCTCTTCCGGAGTTTCTATAAACACAAAACGGCCGTCATTAGAATATCACATCTCTTACTCACTACACTCTTGTATAACATTACCCTTGATACTTCAATATATGCCTAACGTATCACTATTACCCCAAAGGTTCAAGAACTTAACCATTTACAAGCTCAATTGAAGTTTCAGTGGTTTTTCACCATTTTCCCTAACGACCACACTTAACTGTAAAAATTCTCAGAAAATATGGATTTCGAATTTTAATGTAAGGTCAACTGTCAAGGGTCCTCTGACCACCCTACTACCTTATCCCAAAATTTCGTGACTTATAAAAATGTCCAAGTATGGTAACTTTAGCCTCAAAGTTGATACAATTACGTTTTCTCGGTTATCGAACGTCTTTCACTAAAACTGACTTTTCTCCTAAACCGTTCATCAGATTTTAACGCACCTTATATCAAAACGATCTATGAACCAAGCTCTATCTCATCATGGTCAATTGGTGCTCTAAACAGGAACCTACCGTATGCCTCTGTTGTTCCAAAACAGGGCAGATTTCGTTCCAACGAAAATCGGACATTATAACGGCTATATTTTCGTACTTTCCAAAATCAAACTCCTCCAAATCAATCATCCACCTTATACACCATCACCTACACCATGTGGTCATCTTACCAACCATGGTTACAAGCACATACTCCTTCCAAAATCAACTTTAATCACTTACAAACACTTATAACATCATAATCATAACATTTATACCACTTAATCACTAAACACAACCATATCCATCATAAATATAAAAGGGCAAGGGTTGTTATACCTCTTTGAAGCTTGAAGAACACTTAATAATCCTTAATAATCCTTGGGCACACCTTGAACAACCTTGAATTAGCTTGGATTAACTAAAGGAGCCATTAAAACAAAGTTAAAAATTCGAAGTTACTATTCACTCAGCTGAAAGAATCGCAAAAACGAAGGTCTTACCTACGTTTTCTGGAGGAGGATTCTAAATGAAAGTTGTAGAGCATCTCATGGGCTTTCCAAAAAGCTAAAGAACACGAAATTCGGCTGAGAAACGAAGGAGTTATGCTCGATTTACCAACCTGCTGTCTTTTTGGCCGAAAATGATGATAATGGATGGGGGAGAGTTTCTTGCTTTTATTTTGATCTTATCTCATCTTACTCTTGCTTAATCTAGAGTGTTATGGAAGCTTGGAAAGATATTTTGTGGTTAACACCTTGCAAAGTTACTAATTTACCCTTAAAAACAAGTTAATGGCTAATGACACCACTTTGATGATTCAATAAATCCCATTTTGATTTCCTACTTATAATGCTAATAATCTTGAATAACATAATGTGGTATGTATCCTTGTTATATCACTAATCTTGGTTGCTTGGTTTCCATACTCGTCTAATTGTGGTTCGTCTCGAATATACCTCATTATCTCATTGGTTCTGAAATCATTTAACATTCCAAATTCCTTTGGTATTCTCTTAACTTAAAAATCCCCTGGTTTAATCTAAATTCTCTAATCCCTCAATATATAATTCTTATAATATTTCCATGCCCCTTAAGATCCAATAGAAGCTCTTTGGAAGTCAAAATCCTCAAAAATCCATATTTAGGAATTTCTGAAATCCATCGTCATTTCGAGTCACTTAATTTCAGTGTACATTACTAGTATGGTTTCTGTTTATTCATTTTCTGTTTCCATTGCAGAGTACCTACATACCATTTCTCTAAATCCTCAAAATTACTATTCATGGGATCATTGTAGTATTGCTAGAGTTAGGGTTATTACATCATTCCCCCTTAAAAGGATTCCGTCCCGGAATCACGTTGAAAATGTCCATAGATACCTTTTTCATCCACATCTTCTAACTTCTATACCACTTTCTCCATCCTTTTTCCTTCATAGTATCTCTATCTTGTTTGCGCAAAAATACACCATCATAAACTTGCTTGTCATTCATCAACATTCCTCTTTTAATTATGGGTATCGGCCACCACATTGGCCTTTCCTGAATGGTAGTGTATCTCACTTATGGTTTATCTGTATTTTGATCTCTATCATGACATAAAATATGAACACTTCAATCTTGTTATATCCTGTCTCTGTAAAATCCTCCAGAAATCTGACTAGAATAAGATTCCTTGAAACAATTGTAAGAAAATACTATCTATAATATATATTTCCTGTTCGTATCTAATCAAGTTTGTGCTTTTCTCAAAATACTTATTCTCCGTTGCATAGAATTTCCTGGCCCCTAACAGATACTGATTTTCCTTATCTAGATTGTCAACCTACCTACACTATTCATTGACCAAGTCGATCCCTAACCAAACATTTATACTTACATGTGTAAATAATTAAAGAAAATATTTCACCTGCATCTGTATCCGGCTTTTTCAATGCTTCTCCTAAAGTTATGTTGTACACTCTGGCAGTAGGTTTATTTGAAACAGTCATACTTTGTCCCGGCGCAGATGACCCACCGGAACGGCAATCTCTAGCAAAGTGTCCTAGTTTCCCACATTGATAACACTTGATATCAATCTTGTCAGTTGATGTGCACTGATTATAATAGTGTCCTTTCTGTCCGCACTTAAAGCAAGTTACTTTCGACCTCCTACACACTCCCGTATGCTTCCTACCACACGTGTTACAGTCTGGAAATGGTGTTCGAGATTGATTAGACTGAAAGGTTCCTGTGGATCTACCACCCTGATTCACCGTCTCACTAACAGTCTTGTTACTCCCTGTCTTTCCCACAAACTGAGATTTTTGTCCCTTACCAACCTTGTTAAAGTAACTTTCTTCGCTTGAACCTCCTTTCTGACCCTCACATCTCCTTTTCTTACTTTCTCGCCCCATCTGATTTTGTTCGTTATAAGCATTTTCATTCTGTCTATTTCGTCTTCCTTCATCTCTCTCATTTTCCTTTGCATTTGCTCTATTATTACGCTTAGGCGGCATGATTCTGTATATAACAATATTCTTCTTTAATCACCCAATTTAGGGTATAATATACATCATTCTCATATACACAATTATATCACTAGTTAACTCATTTATATACCATAATATTCTCAACTCAACTTTATCCATTAAGCGTATCACCTTTAGCACAATAACCTTTTCATTTAAGTCAATCACCTTATATACATCAATATTCTTGAATCTCAACATTTAATATCAAAATACGATAAAATTAGGCAAAATACATAAACTTCATTAATTATCCCCACTTCCTTTGTTTATCCTCATTCTAACTTTTCCCTCAAAATACACCTTACTCTCAATAGTAAATCTCAATTATACCTTAAAATTTCTCATATTATTTTATCTCACTAGTCCTCAAATATACCCATTTCTTCTCACGAAATTCCTCCCTCTTTTATATCGAAACGCTTCTAACTCTAATTATCTCTTATTGAAATTTCCCTTGAAATCTCGAGTTTCCTCATACAGTCACGTATACTCTAAACCTTGCTTCCATTATCCCATCCATTACTGAAATCTTCTATACTCGAAATAATTTATAGAATTTAAGAAACTTTGAATTGAAACGAACTCAAAAACAAGCAAGTGTCCCACGACAATGTATAAGATTAAGAGTTTTAAATAGCTCTTATTTGAAACAAAAGGATATTTGGGAAATCAATAGGATGGAAGAACCCGTACGTAACACAAGTGAGGGCGTCCCCTCCGACTTTCTATCACAAAGACAGATTGTCCCCGTGTATACATATAGGGCTATTCCTCTTAGTTGGAGTAAGAAATATAGAGGTAAATTTAAATCACGATGATAAACACCATTTTTCGAAAATAATCTTAGAGTAATATTTTGACTAAGATAGATTAAATACAATTTTGAAACACCTTCCAAAGGTACCAAAATATTTTGAAAAGATACCGACCCTTAATGAATAAGAGGTGCCAGATCACAACTGAATTTACCCACCAGTAGAGGAAAATTTGAAACTCAATAACATAATTTAGCAGGGATTTAGAAAATTTAAGAATAGGTACCGTTAATAGCCTCTGCCCAATTTAAAATCCCAAATAATGGAAGGTTTTCCTCAAATAACATATATATCTAAGTCTGCGTACTCTCCAAAATTTCTTAAATTTGGCACTTATCCTTTAGCCTTAAACTATCGTCTTATATTCCTAGTTATCGTCATTTACCTAGTCTTGACTTGGCTCGATACTTTCTGCCTTTATCCATAATAGAACACAACCCTCTAATCGATATACTTACGTAATATTGATCGTCTTAGCCTGACACTGCTCCGGTATCAAGGACCCTTCAATTTATACTTCTAAATTGTATATTCTAACATACCACACATACTCACAATATTTTCTAACGTACACTTCCTGTTACCTCAATTATTCCCTTTTCTCATATCAGTCCCATGTGCTACATAAACTTGACACTTTTGGCATAATAACCTTTATTAGCAATAATCTATAAAATCATAATCACTACTTAGAATAAACGCTTCGTTCGATAAACCCCCCTTGAACTCGATGGAAGTTCACAATTTTATATTATAACTAATACATTTATTATTATCACTCTTGTTCCTGAGCATTATGACTCTTAGCTCTGATACCAAACTGTGACAGCCCCAAATCCGGGGTCATGAATTTGGGCCATCACGGACCAACTTCCATTCAAAATCAATATCTCTTGGGTTTTTTTTTTATAATTAATACTTATGCAATTGACCCCACAGTAATACACACACCAGTCATATGCTCAGAGAACAACATTCACCATAATAAAAGTTTAGAGTTAAACAGTTATTACAATCCCAGAATCATACTTAAGTACATTGTTGAGTGATGCTTCTACAAGAAGCATTTCAACAACCAAATTTATTACAACCTCACACACTTACACACTTAATATACATAAGATCACTAAACCCCTTGCGCTTGTCATCTACCTCGGGAACGGTCGCCAGTACTCGCTCAATAGGTCGCCTTCCCCCTACCCTCTTGCGGGGTGTCGTACGGAGTATTGGCATTGGTCCTAGCTGTATATACATAAGTAGCAAGAGTGAGCTATAATAGCTCAGCAAGATATTATTATAAACTAGAATTTAAAAATGTAACCAAGTATACATGTATATACATATGTAAACGGAAATCAATTATAAACTTTAAGGAAGAATAAAACTCTTATTTAATAATACATCATCCACTTACTATTATAAGAAAGAAATCTAGAATAATACAGTATCAGTTTCTCTTCTTAAATATATAACAATCAATATAATCTTTCAGTGTAATTTTTCAGGATAACATGAATATTTATTTAAATCTCTTACTATCATCTTCTCATTTCCTTCTTATGTAACAATTTTTATAAATTAATATAAAATCAGTTTCTCTTCATCTATAACAATAATTCCATCTTTCATATCATCTTCCCTTCTCAGTATACCAATCTGACTTTATCATTTATTCTTTATTCACATATTGTAGGGGTTTTCACTGTTGCCGAATACGTGAGGCTCGATGATCAGTCGCCCTCCGTATCCGTCCCTTTTTACTACCGGTAGAAGGAATGAAGGCCACCTGCTAACATCATCCCTGGAGGAAGGCCACCTGCTAACATCCTCTTGGAGGAAGGTCTACCACTACATCCTCCTTCGGCAACTCTTGGGCCGAAATGAAACATTAAGTGCTGGACTGTGCAACTTCCACACGGCCTCTTACGCTTATTAAGTGCTGGACTGTGCAACTTCCACACGGCCTCTTACGCTTATTAAGTGCTGGACTGTGCAACTTCCACACGGCCTCTTACGCTTATTATTGTAAATTCCCCTTTTTATAAGATCATCATTCAATTTATCAACACCATTTCACATTTTCATTTCCGTATATCACTTCCATTATCAATTATCATTCACTCATATCATTTTCATTCTCGCACATTATTTCTATAAAATATATTCATAACATAATACTTTGATTATGATTCAGACATCTCTTTTATATTCAAGAATTTAAATATGCTTTTATATCCATAACATATTCCATCTACTTAAAAAGTAGTAATTAATAATCAATAATATTTATAATACCACTAACACCAAAAAGAATATTTTTAATATAGTATTATAAACCATATAACCCTGGATAACAACTGATACCATTCTTTCATATTCCCTTAATCATAAGGCATGTTCACTTCATGCATAATCATCTCTATGTATATTCATATCCATCTCACTTTAATTTCCCACAATCAAGAGAATATATTCTTTGCAATATAGCAACAAAAGCATCACATATACATAAATATATTCCATGATATCATTAATATTCCGAAGATACATAATTTTTGAAGTAGGGATAGAAGGATCTTGCCTCGGTTCCTGTATCCTGACAGTAAGGCTGGTCCCTCTTCCGGAGTTTCTATAAACACAAAACGGCCGTCATTAGAATATCACATCTCTTACTCACTACACTCTTGTATAACATTACCCTTGATACTTCAATATATGCCTAACGTATCACTATTACCCCAAAGGTTCAAGAACTTAACCATTTACAAGCTCAATTGAAGTTTCAGTGGTTTTTCACCATTTTCCCTAACGACCACACTTAACTGTAAAAATTCTCAGAAAATATGGATTTCGAATTTTAATGTAAGGTCAACTGTCAAGGGTCCTCTGACCACCCTACTACCTTATCCCAAAATTTCGTGACTTATAAAAATGTCCAAGTATGGTAACTTTAGCCTCAAAGTTGATACAATTACGTTTTCTCGGTTATCGAACGTCTTTCACTAAAACTGACTTTTCTCCTAAACCGTTCATCAGATTTTAACGCACCTTATATCAAAACGATCTATGAACCAAGCTCTATCTCATCATGGTCAATTGGTGCTCTAAACAGGAACCTACCGTATGCCTCTGTTGTTCCAAAACAGGGCAGATTTCGTTCCAACGAAAATCGGACATTATAACGGCTATATTTTCGTACTTTCCAAAATCAAACTCCTCCAAATCAATCATCCACCTTATACACCATCACCTACACCATGTGGTCATCTTACCAACCATGGTTACAAGCACATACTCCTTCCAAAATCAACTTTAATCACTTACAAACACTTATAACATCATAATCATAACATTTATACCACTTAATCACTAAACACAACCATATCCATCATAAATATAAAAGGGCAAGGGTTGTTATACCTCTTTGAAGCTTGAAGAACACTTAATAATCCTTAATAATCCTTGGGCACACCTTGAACAACCTTGAATTAGCTTGGATTAACTAAAGGAGCCATTAAAACAAAGTTAAAAATTCGAAGTTACTATTCACTCAGCTGAAAGAATCGCAAAAACGAAGGTCTTACCTACGTTTTCTGGAGGAGGATTCTAAATGAAAGTTGTAGAGCATCTCATGGGCTTTCCAAAAAGCTAAAGAACACGAAATTCGGCTGAGAAACGAAGGAGTTATGCTCGATTTACCAACCTGCTGTCTTTTTGGCCGAAAATGATGATAATGGATGGGGGAGAGTTTCTTGCTTTTATTTTGATCTTATCTCATCTTACTCTTGCTTAATCTAGAGTGTTATGGAAGCTTGGAAAGATATTTTGTGGTTAACACCTTGCAAAGTTACTAATTTACCCTTAAAAACAAGTTAATGGCTAATGACACCACTTTGATGATTCAATAAATCCCATTTTGATTTCCTACTTATAATGCTAATAATCTTGAATAACATAATGTGGTATGTATCCTTGTTATATCACTAATCTTGGTTGCTTGGTTTCCATACTCGTCTAATTGTGGTTCGTCTCGAATATACCTCATTATCTCATTGGTTCTGAAATCATTTAACATTCCAAATTCCTTTGGTATTCTCTTAACTTAAAAATCCCCTGGTTTAATCTAAATTCTCTAATCCCTCAATATATAATTCTTATAATATTTCCATGCCCCTTAAGATCCAATAGAAGCTCTTTGGAAGTCAAAATCCTCAAAAATCCATATTTAGGAATTTCTGAAATCCATCGTCATTTCGAGTCACTTAATTTCAGTGTACATTACTAGTATGGTTTCTGTTTATTCATTTTCTGTTTCCATTGCAGAGTACCTACATACCATTTCTCTAAATCCTCAAAATTACTATTCATGGGATCATTGTAGTATTGCTAGAGTTAGGGTTATTACAGGATACATCTAGTGAGCTGTTTGCCCCTGATTTTACAACTTCAGCCATTTGTGTGACTGAAGAGGTGGTCTTAGTTTTCTTCTTCTTCTTTGGCCTTAGTAAGGGTGACTCTGGTTCCTCACTTACTAGACCTAGTTCAACAGCTAATGCTGCTTCAGATAGAATATTTAAGGGCGCAGACATTACTTTCTTTCTCTTCTTTTTACTAACATCACCCTTTTGAGAGGATGATGCAGTTGGCTCAGTGATTGGTAGAGTGTTTGGTTGAGAGGGTTGGTTAGCTAGCCCTGGGTTAGCATTTTGTTCTACTTGCTTGGGCTTAGCTAACTCAGACTTAGAGGCAAATGTTGGCATGTTGTGGGGGTAAGTTCTAAACAAACTCTCCATATAGGGAGTTATGTTAAGTCTTACATCCACATCATTCCTAGTCTCCAAATTACCAAAAATGAGTTTGGTCATGGATTTAGGATAGCCTATTCTATCCCATCTAGTTCAATCAATTTATCATCTAGGACATTAAGGACAGATTGAATAAAATGAGGGAAGAAAATTTCATTACCTCTCTTGGCTGAATTCTTACCAAGTCTCCCATTCAGCTCCTGTAGAATGATGAGACCAACGTCTATCTTCTTTCCATAAGCTAAGGCATGGCCTATTTGCTGTGCAGGAGTACTGATATGATCATAGCTGGATTTTCTTACAGTGAAGACTTGAAGAAGTGTAGCAAACACATAACTCCATTCCTTCCTCAAATGCTTCCTGTTCAAGTGCCCAAGACTGATTCTGTCTGCATATTTGATGAAATCAAAGAAGTCTTCCAATTCAGCATTTGTAGCAAGTGGGTCATACACCTCTCCTTTGGTACTCATCCCAAGTGCCTCATTCATATTCTCTGTGGTGATAGTGATATTTTTGTCTTGAATCTTGCAGTAGATGATGTATGAGGATATTGTAGAGTCAAGAGCCACCACCTCCACTATAGCAGACTGCCAAAACTGTTCTAGAATGTCGAGATACAGAGTTGGGTTAACAGATAGAGCATTCTTGATGTACGATTCAGACATCCACTTCACAAAGCACTTGAAATTGACGTTGGGTGCTTCAACATCACTAGTTAGAGCAATGAAATTGGTGTTGAACTTTACTGTTGCCATTTGTGTGTGAGAGAGAGAGAAGAAATCGAAGGTTGAAGAAGAAATTTAGCTTTAGCAGTTAGGGTTTCAGAGGTTTTGGGAGTTTGGATGCTTGAGAAATCGAATGAGATGAATCGAATAGATGTGAAATTGTAAAAGTATGAAGTACTTGAATTGTCGATTAGATGTATGTTCTGTATCGACAAGTCAGGCATTCGAGAAGTAGAAAACAACTATTCGAGAAGTCAAGAAAGGCTTATTCGATAACTCAAGCAGGTTGTAACTCACAGCTGGCAGTTATCCAACTTAGAAGTAAATCTAAATTAGGTAAAATATGTTTTTATGAGTAATTCTGAATTCTTAATAAAAATCCAAAATCGGTTAAAATTCAGCGAGAAATCAGCCTTTTCAAATGATTCGAGAACTCAAATATAGTGTTCGAGAACTCAGACATTAGAGAACTCAATTACCATATTCGAGAAGTCAAGACTACCTCTATTCGATATCTCTAAAAGACTCAATTCGAGAACTCAAGAGTACTCTAATGAGGCTTGTTAGAGATGTCGAATAGTGAATCATTCGAGAAGTCTGACTTGTCGAACTATACTCATCACTCATAAAAATTGATTTTCACTATCTTTTAAAATTTACCAGCCATATTCATTGGAGAATATTCTAGCAAATTAAACATTGATTTTCTCAAAATTTCATAGAAATTTCAAGTTAACAAGAGAATATGATTTTCCAAATATGCAACAGATTTAAAATATTTATAAATCATATTTCAGCCAACACCTACTCCAAAAATATTGAGAATTTAGATAAAATAAGTGTTTATTGGTGCAACAATCTAGATGATGTATTCACCTAGCCAGAATCTGAAGAATTCAGCATTCCAATCTCACTAACCAACCTTGTGAAGGTGGCTTCTTCTAATGGCTTAGTGAATATATCAGCTAGTTATTTATATGTAGAAACATAATGCAACTCAATGGTTCCATTAGTTGCATGTTCCCTTATGAAATGATATCTGATGTCAATGTGCTTTGTCCTAGAATGATTGACAGGATTGGCAACTATAGAGATTGCACTTGTGTTGTCACACATGATTGGAATTCTTTCCAACACAAGTCCATAATCTCTAAGTTGATTTCTAATCCAAAGCACTTGAGCACAGCAACTTCCAGCAGCTATGTATTCAGCCTCAGCTGTAGAAGTTGACACAGATTATTGTTTCTTGCTATACCAAGAGACTAACCTTTGTCCAAGAAACTGGCAGCTACCTGAGGTGCTTTTCCTATCCACTCTGCATCTAGCATAATCAGCATCAGAATAACCAACCAGATTGAACCTTGTGTCCTTAGGATACCATAGTCCCAAGTTTGGAGTGCCCTTTAGATATTTAAAGATCCTTTTTATAGCAACCAAATGTGATTCTTTTGGATTTGATTGAAACCTTGCACACAAGCATGTAGCAAACATGATGTCTGGCCTACTTGCAGTGAGATAGAGTAGAGAACCAACCATGCCTCTATAGACTGAGATATCTACTTTCTTGCCTTTAGCATCTTCATCCAATTTAGTGGTAGTGGCCATGAGTGTCTTTGCAGGTGAGCAATCTTCCAAGTCAAACTTCTTCAATAAATCCTTGATGTACTTGGTCTGACTGATAAAGATACCATCCTTTCTCTGACTAACTTGTAACCCAAGAAAGAATGTCAACTCTTCCATCATACTCATCTCATATCTGCTCTGCATGAGTTTGGAGAATTTCTCACACAGCTTCTCATTTGTAGAGCCAAAAATGATATCATCCACATAAATTTGAACTAGGATAATATCATCACCATGCTTCTTGTAAAACAGTGTCTTGTCCAATGTGCCTCTAGTGAATTGATTTTCAAGAAGAAATTGTGATAAGGTATCATACCATGCTCTTGGAGCCTGCTTAAGTCCATACAATGCCTTAAGCAATCTGTAGACAAATTCTGGGAAGTGTGGATCCTCAAAGCCAGGTGGTTGTTGCACATAAACTTCTTCTTCCAATTCTCCATTCAGAAATGCACTCTTGACATCCATTTGATAAACTTAAAGTTAGAATGAGCAGCAAATGCCAAGAATATTCTGATGGCTTCCAATCTAGCAACAGGAGCAAATGTCTCATCATAATCAATGCCTTCCTGTTGAGAGTATCCTTTTGCAACCAACCTTGCTTTGTTTCTTACTATTACACCATCTTCATCCATCTTATTCTTTAGAACCCATTTTGTTCCAACAATGGTTCTATTCTTTGGTGCAGGCACAAGTTCCCATACTTTGTTCCTTTCAAATTGATTCAGCTCCTCTTGCATAGCAATAATCCAATCTGGATCCAACAGTGCATCATCAAGTTTCTTAGGCTCAACTTGTGATAGAAAATAGCCATAGAGGCACTCATTCTGAGTTGCTCTCCTAGTCCTTACTCCTGCATTAGGATCTCCAATGATTTGCTCTGCAGTGTGTGATCTATCCCATTTCCTTGAGTGCTCAGCCTGATTTCTCATTCTTGATGTTGCTTCATCATCCACATCATGGTCATTCTCATTTCCTCCCCCTGTGAAGTTGCCACTACTCACAAGTGTGTCTTGGATGCTTGTTTCTTCACTATTGATTGGCACAAATTCTTCTCTTGTATCATCATTCACTTGAGTTTGTTGAACTCGAGTTTCAACTTCAGTTTCAGTCTCTTCATCAGAATCATCTAGATTATCAAACTTCAATGGATCTTTATCTTCATCATTGGCTTCTTCTAGTCCAGGTAGTTTGCTGTCATCAAATGTCACATCTGTGCTTTCCATAATTTTCTTTTTGACTAATGACATAAACTTTGTATGCAATTCTTTCCATAGAGTAGCCAAGAAAAATTCCTTCAAATGCTTTTGCATCAAATTTTCCAACATATTCAGAATTATCCTTCAATACAAAGCATTTGCTTCCAAAAGCATGAACATACTTTAGAGTAGGCTTCTTTCCAGTCATCAAATTGTAAGGTGTCTTTCTAGTGTTTTTGTTGATGAGAGTCTATTCTGGATATAGCATGCAGTGCTCACAGCCTCAGCCCAAAAACATGTAGGCATTTTTGCATCAAGTAACATTGTTCTAGCAGCCTCAATTAGAGTTCTATTCTTTCTCTCAACAACTCCATTTTGTTGTGGAGTCCTTGGAGCTGAGAATTGCTGAGAAATGCCATTCTCTTTACAGAATGCTTCAAGTATGGCATATCTGAACTCTGTTCCATTGTCACTTCTCAATGCAGTCACATTTGCATTGTTGGCCTTTGCTTCCTTGTCAACTCTCTTTATGTGCTCAATGATTACTTGTGGGGCCTCATCTTTTGATGCTAGAAATTCCACCCATGTATACTGTTGTGCCCAAAATCTCCATGGGCTAGATTTAGGCCCATTAGGCTTAAGGATCCAATCCGTATGATTAATATGGGTTATGATTGAGGTCCCTTAAGTTAAATGGGGCTAAATAGCATGTGAAATGGATCTGGACAGGTTCAGGTTCCCGAGAGACAGCTTCCCGAGAAACAGGTTCCTGCAGACAGGTTCCTGAGAGACAGCTTCCTGTGCGAAAATAGATTTATTCCAGCAGATTTATAGTACGATAAAGCCTCCTATTCTTTAGGAGCAAGTCATGAACATCAACTCCTTATTGGAATGTATTCCTTGGGCGCAGCTGATCCTTGAATACATCTAATAGGACGAGAACTTGTAAACATACTCCTAGTCGGACTAGAACTCGAGTTCTATTCGACTTAGGTCGCCTATTCGTGGCTGAAATCTGGAGAAAAGGAGTTCCCCACGAATTAGGAACCTAGTTTATTGCCGCCTAACCAGACTTCTAGTCTAAAAAGAACTACGTGAACTTGATCCCTATATAAGCCAGGGTACGTAGGCACCTTGGGAACATGTTTTTTACAAGCCTTGCGAGACACCTACGAGATTCTTGCTAACACGGTTGCAAGCCTCGCAATACACCTACGAGATTCTTGAGAACACAGGACACAAGCCTCAAGGGAACTCGCGAGATTCTTGTAAACGCTCTCGAGCTCAGTTCAACCCCTACAAAAAAACCTCCATTCTCCATAGATTAGTTGATCGTTAGCCTTTACAACTCACCATAAACCTCTCAAAAGTTGTTACGAAATCCACTCATCAACATTGGCGCTAGAAGGAGGGGAGAGTTATCATCTTAAGAGTGGAAAGATGGCAGGCAGTTCTAATAGCGAAGCAACACAATCTGTAGAGAAAGATCAAACCCCGAAAATGAAGAAGATTACTCTTGCTGACGTCCTAGAGCATCTAAAGTCGATTGAAGAAAGGCTTACAACCCTCGAACAAATAACACCGAAGAAGAAGAGGAAGTCGAAGTTGGCATCAAGAAAGAAGGGTAAGAAAGCTAAGAGTTCTTCAAAGAAGTTGGACATTGGCATAGAAGAACGTGAAGAAAAGGCTGAGGAAGAGATCGAAGACCCAAAGAAAGATACTGAAGGTGAAGAAGATGGTGAAACGAAGGATAAACAACCTCCTGTTAAGGAACCTTCCATCGAGATAATTAAAGATGATTCAAGTTCAGTCGAGACCACGAACTATTCGTGTATAGCAGATTCACAGGAAGCCAATGATAAAGATAAGGAAGCAAAGGACGGTGGAGCTGGTGATTTGAATGCTGAAGACATCAAGAAGATTCTAGTGAAACTCAAGGAAGAAAAGCAGTCAATAACAGGTGCGATGACCTCATCTCCATTCACCAAGAAGGTTAGAAAATCCCCGTTACCTAAATCTTATCGTATGTCAAACGAGTTTAAATTTGATGGCACTACGGATCCTGTGGAGTATCTGGGTCGTTTCAATACCGAGATGGATATTTATCAAGTTAAGGAGCCAACAAGGTGTAGATTATTGGCGGCAACCCTTTATGGTGGAGCTCATCAGTGGTTTAAGAGGTTACCATCAGATTCTATAAATTCCTGGGAGAATATGGGGAAACTCTTCGTTACTCAGTTTAGAGCTTCCATCACTTTTGCACCCCCAACCAATACCTTGGCCAACATCAAGCAGAGAGCAGGTGAGACCTTGACAGAGTACCTCAAACGTTTTAATGCAAAGGTTCCCAGAGTTAAGAAAGCTCCTGACGAGGTCATTATGAGCTTCCTGATTGCTGGAGTTAGAGCTGGTTCGGACTTTTGGAAGGAGCTACAAGTACGTGAACCTGGTACACTAGCTGAGTTCTATAAACAAGCTGAATTGTATAAATGTGTGAAAGAATCCTTGTTAAAGTTGAGAGAAATAGAAGATCTTGGAGATGAAGCTAGTCACAAAGGAAGCAAGCGAGAGAGGTCTCCAAGCCCGCAAGCATATGTTATTGGTGATCGAGCTTCCTCCAGAAGAAGTAAAGCAAATTTGAAGACAAAGTGCGATAGTTATACCTCTTTGGTTGCTCCAGTGGACCACATCTTCACGGTGTATGGGAAAGAAGGAATATTTGTAAAGCCTACACCTTTACCAATAGGAGCAAGGAAAGATCTAAAGAAATATTGTGATTTCCATGAGGATAATTGCCATGATACTTCCGAATGCAGAGCATTGAAAGACCAAATTGAGGAATTGATTAAAGCCGGGAAGCTCGTGGAATGGATAGCTCGAGGTGACCAGTAGTTGAAAGTTTGAGAGCTTCCTTAAAGTATAGTTGAGAGACCTTTATTTATATATGTATTTCCTTCTTAGAACTGGGGGGTAGTGCATGTATACCTTCCTAGCAAGTAAACCTATTTCTTTCGAGTAGTTTTCAATGAAATTATGAGTAGTTCTTTTCCTTGTATTACGTCATACATGAGATTATATTTAGCTTGTAAAACAAGGAACATACCTCATTCAATTCAGTGACCTGCGAGAAATACCTCACAAGTAATCTCTTTAAGTATCTCTTGTTTCTTACAATGAGTTAGCTCGCGTAAGCTTAGAGGTACTGTATTGGGATATTTGTATAGAGGTTCATTCTCAGCATGTTTTGTAAGAAGATAAAGAAGAAAGGAGAAGACATGTTAAAGCTACAAGCAAGAATGATGTGAAGAGGTTATAGTATTTATTCGAGCGTTAAAGAAAATTCGACATAGTTGAAGATTTTGATGAAGAGTATCTACAAGAATATGATATGAGCATCTTGAAGAAAACACACAGTACTCAATTTCATGGATGAATATTCAACGACTTATTAGAAATTATCGAAGAATTGTGAAGCTTCTTGGAGTTAGTTCTTCATCAAAGACAAGCTTCCCTGAAGAACTGGGGGGTAGTACAATTACTATAGCACATGGTACTTTGAAAGTTGAGGATTTCAAAGTTTTGAGAATTCAGACCGGGAACCTCACCATCAGGTCCAGGAAGCGTGATTTGATTCAGGAACCTCACGGCTAGGATGCAGTTTAGAAAACTCATAGCTCATATTTGGTTAAGAACCTTGAGGATTGATTTGGTCTAGTATCTTGAAGAGTAGCATGCTTGCATCAGGAACACGTCAATGAGTTTTCAAATCTTAACGGAGGCTTCCACTTCACAGCAGATCAATCTAAAGAAAGATCCAGGTGACACCTCTCCATTTATGCTTACATATTAGTAGAAACCTCCCAGGTACGCGCAACAAACTCTTACTATACCTAAAGCATGCTTAAACATCTATGATATTATGGTCGTATATGCGATAAAGTTATGATTATGTATTGGTTATGTTTCTAGATGTTAGAATGCACATGTACCTAACATATTACAGGTTCCTTATATTTACCTGCATCTCGTAGGTTCCTTGATATTTACCTGTAGCTTACCGGTTCCATATATTTACCTTTAGTTAACAGGTTTTGTGTTACTCACCTGGAGCTCGTAGGTAACAGCTTCCAGGTCTAGTTGCATTTATATGTGTCTAGTAGATTCCTTGTTATTTTCCTGTAACTGACATCTTGCAGGTTCATTCATATATACCTGAAGCTTGTATGTAATAGCTTCCAAGTTCATTGACATTTGTTAAAAGCCAATTGTTGACAGTTTCTGATTAGCAGCTTCCTACTTGAAGTTCCCAACTAGCCGATACCTGAATAGAGGAAAGTGTACTCGCAGCAAGAGCTTCATGCCTTTAGAGGATTAATCTAGTGCCCTTTATGGATTCTCTTTGTGCTCCATTCAAGGATTCACTTAGAGCCCAGAAGGACTCACCAGGCTCCCTAAGCATATCCATGTATTCACCCAGTGCCCTTATGGATTCTCTATGTGCCCGTATAGGTTCACTTAGAGCCCAAAAGGATTCACTTGATGCTTCATGCATCCACGCGTATTTGTTTGGTATCTTGATGGATTCTCTTTGTATCCTTTTATGGATTCATTTGGTGCCCAATTAGTTTCGGTTTTTGCCCTTAGCAGAGGTTCATATAAACAACCAGTTGGATTCACCTTATGCCCTTACAAGGATTTGCATAGAGCCCAGAAAGATTCACCTAGAAAAGCCCTGTCAGCTACATGCACTCGATAGCCAGAAAAGACTTGCAAGCATGAAAGATTCATCTCGAAAAGCCCTATGAATCGTAGGCACACATTCAAAAGTCCCATAAGCATGTGGGCACCTAGTTAAGGGTTTTGGGAACCTAAGCATGGGTAACCTAACCTAGAGTTCGCTTGTACTTGAAAAGCCTTCAAAGGGATTCACCTTGTGCCCTTACGGATTCACTTGGTGCCCCTAGCATTTGAAGGGATTCACCTAGTGCCCAACCGGATTCTCTTCGTGCTCTTGCCATGATTCACCTAGAGCCCGGATGGATTCACTTTGTGCTCCCTAAAGCCAAAAGGATTCATTTGATGCCCAGTCGAATTCTTCAAGTGCCCTTCTCAGGATTCACTTAAAGCTCAACTGGTTTCATCTTATGCCCTACTAAGGATTTACTTAGCGCCCAATTGAATTCTCTAAGTGCCCTTCCCAGGATTCACCTAGAGCTCAATTGGATTCGCCTTGTGCCCTCATCAAAGTGATACATAGATGAATACTCTCATTTTTTAAAGCTTGTATATGATCGAAACAGGTATCGTACTACTAACAGGTTCTTGATAAAATAGCTTGCAGCATCCTTGATGATCATCAGAAGCTTCCAGTCAATAGGCGAAACAAGCAGTTTTCAGTCAACCACTTCAACAAGCTATAGGAG
This sequence comes from Kitagawia praeruptora, assembly GCA_037693485.1. NCBI lineage: Eukaryota > Viridiplantae > Streptophyta > Magnoliopsida > Apiales > Apiaceae > Kitagawia > Kitagawia praeruptora. The sequence continues at coordinate 5,455,545 of CM075345.1, read as the reverse complement.
GTTCACGCGTCATGATGGCTCGGGGGTAGCTCAATTCCCCTATGTCTTACTTTTGTGAGCTTACACACAGAAGAGCTTCCATCTTCCAGGAGATAGATTGTCTCCAGTACCAGATATGATGATCAAACGTAGAGATATGAGCACTAGCTGAGAAGACAGTCAAGAGATTATGAGTATCAAGAGGATCCTGATGAAGCAGTAGTTGAGCAGATTACGAATGGACCAGGTTCCTTCCCGCAGAAGAGCCCGAGTCAGCCTAGCAGCAGCAATGAGGATAGCAAGAAGTACATGGGAACCACAAAAAGGCTCCCCAGACTAACAAATTTGTTATTTGTGCAGGTACAGTCTCCTGTAATGAGGTTCCTGAGAACCAGATTTCGAGACATAGGTTCCTGAGCACCAGGTTCCTGAGCATAGACAACATAGAGATCAAGAAGCCAACTAGAGAGATGCAGAATCATTATTGGAAAGTACTCCTAGGACGCAGCTGATCCTAGAGTACCTCTGATAGACAAACACTAGACAGTCAAACAAACAGCAGTTTAGAAGATGAAGCAGCCTCTCGAGAAATCAAGTTATGATTTTAAAGGTTAACCTCGTGCCCTTTTAAGGATTCATCTAGTGCTCTATTGGATTCGTTTTGTGCCCTCAGCATAGGTTCACATAACGCCCAATTAGGTTCACTTTATGCCCTTATTTGGATTCACGTGGTTCCCTTAACATTCTTAAGGTTCACTTAGTGCCCAATTAGATTCGCTTTGTGCCCTTGTCAAAGGATTCACTCAGCGCCTAATTGGATTCACTTTGTGCCCTTGTCACGATTCAAGCAAGAAGATAAAGACCTGCATGGTTCACTCAGAAGAAACATGGGAGCACTGAAAGGATTGGACCTTAAAATATCAAGCTATTTAGGTTCCTCTCGCATCCTATGACTTCGAGGAACCGGGGGGTACTTGTTGTGCCCAAAATCTCCATGGGCTAGATTTAGGCCCATTAGGCTTAAGGATCCAATCCTTATGATTAATATGGGTTATGATTGAGGTCCCTTAAGTTAAATGGGGCTAAATAGCATGTGAAATGGATCTGGACAGGTTCAGGTTCCCGAGAGACAGCTTCCCGAGAAACAGGTTCCTGCAGACAGGTTCCTAAGAGACAGCTTCCTGTGCGAAAATAGATTTATTCCAGCAGATTTATAGTACGATAAAGCCTCCTATTCTTTAGGAGCAAGTCATGAACATCAACTCCTTATTGGAATGTATTCCTTGGGCGCAGCTGATCCTTGAATACATCTAATAGGACGAGAACTTGTAAACATACTCCTAGTCGGACTAGAACTCGAGTTCTATTCGACTTAGGTCGCCTATTCGTGGCTGAAATCTGGAGAAAAGGAGTTCCCCACGAATTAGGAACCTAGTTTATTGCCGCCTAACCAGACTTCTAGTCTAAAAAGAACTACGTGAACTTGATCCCTATATAAGCCAGGGTACGTAGGCACCTTGGGAACATGTTTTTTACAAGCCTTGCGAGACACCTACGAGATTCTTGCTAACACGGTTGCAAGCCTCGCAATACACCTACGAGATTCTTGAGAACACAGGACACAAGCCTCAAGGGAACTCGCGAGATTCTTGTAAACGCTCTCGAGCTCAGTTCAACCCCTACAAAAAACCTCCATTCTCCATAGATTAGTTGATCGTTAGCCTTTACAACTCACCATAAACCTCTCAAAAGTTGTTACGAAATCCACTCATCAACATATACCTTGTAAAGTCATCAACCATCACCAAGGCATACTTCTTTCTTCCTAGTGACATAATATTGACAGGCCCAAACAAATCCATATGAATGAGTTGTAGGGGCTTGGTTATTGATGTCACTGTCTTTGACTTGTGGCTTGATCTTTTCATTTTTCCTTTTTGACAAGCCTCACACACTCCTTCTTGGCAGAATTCAAGTGTAGGCATGCCTTTCACTAACTCTCTTTTGACTAGAGAATTAATGGCTTTGAAGTTCAGGTGTGATAATTTCTTGTGCCACAGCCAACAATCTTCATTTGATGCTTTTGAATAAAAGCAACAAATTTTGTCCTTGTTTGCAGAGTCCATATTGGCTACAAACAGGCTTCCCTTTCTAACTCCAGATAGAGCAAAATCACCAGTCTTCTTGTGGGTGATCAAACATTCATCTTTGTCAAAATCCACCTTGAATCCCCTATCAGTAAACTGACCAACACTTAGCAGATTATGCTTGAGCCCCTTGACTAGTGCTACATCTTCAATGATGACATTACCAACTTTCAACTTGCCATATCCCAATGTGTTACCCATGCTATCATCTCCAAAAGCAACCATTGGGCCAGCCTTTTCCTCATACTGTGATAGCAGGGCCATATCACCAGTCATATGGTTTGAGCATCCACTGTCCAAAATCCACATGACCTTCTTTTCACTTTCTTTGTCCTGCAAACACAAAGGTATTACTTTTCCTTTGGTACCCAAACAAGTTTGGGTCCATGTGACTTGGAAACAGTTTTATCATAAACAACATGCTTGTCAACTTTCTTAGTGTTAGTCTTCTTATCACTGTTAGAAGTCTTAGAACCTGAAGTTTCAGACTTAGGTGACAGAGGTACCTTCCTAGCTTTAGGAGGACTTGAAGACTTTGACCTTGTGTAGTGTATGTGAGAATTGTGACTGATACAACCATCAATGAATTGCCTTCTCAAATTGAAACAACTAGTCATCACATTCATGTTTCATGGCATACAGTCAAATTTATCACAAAATGGAGCATCTCTATGTCTTAGAGGCACAGAACAATCATAGAAAGGTTTGGACACACTACCAACAGGTTTCTTGCATGCATGAGTTAAATGATTGGTACTGAAACAGTTCTGACAAGTTTTCCTAGGGGCATTAGGCATATAAGCATAGTTGTTATCCTTGTTAATCCCTAACTTGCCATTTCTGTTCTGTTTCTTCTTAGTCATTTTCTTTTCTGATTCACTCTTCCCAGCTGAAACAAACTTAACAAACTTCTTAGGTCTTGGCCTATCAACTACTGGCTCCTTGGCTTTTGGCTTGACACTCTCACTCTTGGAGGATGCTTGTTGTTCACTGGCTTGTGCCTCATCCTCATCATTCAACATGTGTTTGATGAGTAAGGCATCCTAATCAATTTCAAATGTTGATTCCTTAAAAATTGGATTTTCAGTCTTTTTCAAAATGTGAGGCACTTCCTAATGAACAACTGTGTCATCTTCAATGACAGCATAGCCTTTTCTCTATTTAAGAGTGTCATAGTCAAGTCCAATAGCAACCTTGGGATTAGCTTCAATTTTCTCACAATAGGATTGCACTAGACCAGATGATTTCTTGAAAGTTTTTAGTTTGAATTCATTTTCAGCTAATTCATCCCTAAGAGCCTTTTCAACCTGACTAGCACACAAAACCTTATTCTGCAGATATTCAACTTCTTTCTTAAGGTTTTCTATTTGCATAGCAATTAGCTCAAGTTCCTCATTCTTTTTGGTTAACATTTCATTTCTAGTAGACAGTTTAGTAATCTCTTCATTAGCAGCAGTCATACTAGTATGAATATTAAACATCTCAACAAATAGTTGTTCAATCATGCATTTATACTCTGAAATAGACATGTCTATAGTAGTGAGAGATGGTACCTGAGGATCTGATGGAGATGTGTCATCCTTGGAATTGGCCATCAAGGCATAATTGCAGAATTATTGTTCCTCTCCATCACTGTTAGAATCATCCCAACACTTCCCTTCAGCTATGTAGGCCTTACCTTGTGTCTGCTTTTTCAGAAGGGCCTCATACTTAGCTTCGAGCTCAAGATAATCTCTATCCTTCTTTTTAGGCTTCTTGCATTCACTGGTAAAATGCCCTAGGTCATTGCATCTATAGCACCTTACAGATGACCTATCCGCATAGCTGGTTTTGAGTTTATTTCTATTTGGTTTCACAGGTGCCTTGTTCTTATTGACTGAATGGTTTTGAGTTTTGGGTTTGAAGGGTTGATTTCTTTTAAATCTGATGTTTGGAAATTTTCTGGCCATAAAAGCATATGAAGTGTTTTCCATCCCATCCAGTTCTTCAAGAGTATAGAACTCATCTTCCTCCTTCTCCTCAACAGGTTCACTTACCTCAGGTTCAGCTTCTTCCTCTTCTACTACCTCCTCAATCCTTAATTGGTTTGTAGATGCTTCTAGGTCTTGAATAGATTTATTGACAATCAAGGCACATGATGTGTTTACCATTCTGCCTTGATTGGCTTGGATAGCCCTTTTCTGAAGCAACTCAAGCTCATGAGTTTTTAAAACTCCATAGAGCACATCATATGTAACTTTGTTCAAATCTCTTTCCCTTAGAGAAATGACCCTTTGCTCTAGATGGTTTGGTGAGGATAGCAGAAACTTCATGTTTAACTCCTTGGTACTGTAAACCTTGCCATTCATCTGCAACTCAGTGACTAGCTTGTGAAACCTTTCAAACATCTCAGTAATGCTTTCCTTGGGCTGTGCCATGAAAGCTTCATACTGTGTGACCAGTATCTGTTTCTTGTTTTCCTTAACCGCATCAGTTCCTTCACACAACACCTCAATGTGATCCCACATTTCTTTGGCAGATGTACATGATGCAATGTTTGCAAACATTGACATGTCCGTGGAATCAATGATAAGCAACATGAGGTGGCTGTCAAGAGCAACCTTCTCCCTTTCTGATTCTGTCCATTTTGATGGATTGTTAGGTCGAATACACAATAAGCAATCAAATACTGTATGAGTAACTTAACAAGAACACACTGTTTAACAATTAAAAACTGTTTGGAATTAATAATTCCTCTCTCAGTGATGTAAATATCACAGAGAGCTGCTTAGGTTACAATGGATGAATATCTCAATGTTCGACTACCCTTCTAGGGTTAACCTAACTATATTTATAGAACATACAGCTTCGTACAATCAGTAACTGATACTCCTAAAATCAAGCTATACAATTGATATCAATCACGATTGCTTCAGTCTTCCAAGTCAACTCAATCTCTTTGACAGCTTTCCAATCTTCAAAGATATTGCTTCCATATTTATCAATCTTCAAATACTGTTGACTCTTCAGACAATATCGCTACAGAGTTTAACAAACTCTGTTTGCGCTTCCAGTCAGTGTTTAATCAAACTCTGACTGCTTCCAGCTAAACTCTGTTTTCTGACTTTAGCTTCCAAACACTGTTTTCATCAATCATTTCTAACAATCTCCCCCAACTTGTCCATTAGCAAGAATGTACAAGTTTTACAGTAAATGATGATGTCAAAACAAATACAAAGTTTACAGTGTTTAACATACAAACAGAGTTTAAGCTATTACTTAACAAATTCTACATGAAATAAGAAAATTCTTACAGACTTTAATCTCTAATCTCTTGAAGATCAGGCACTGTTCTGAGATAGTCTATAAGCAACCTTCTTTCAGCATTTTCAAGCTCTATCTGCATAGCTTCTTTGATTTCTCTCAACTGAGGATCATTCTCATCAGTTTGATAGATAGCAGCTCTAAGATCGTAGATTTTGTTTCTTCTCATCTCATTTCCCAGCCTGATGTATTTCACCTCTTCAGATTTTACATTGAAATCCAGAACAGTAATTCCAAGATCTGTTTTCAGCTTTGTAGTCCCCTTCTCCATTTCAATCAGATTGCCATTCCAATCTCTGTATTTAGGAACATACTTACTGTTGAATTTCATTTGCCTTCTTGCAAGGTTTTGAATCATTCTTTGTTGAAGCACATTTGCAACTGACTGTGCTCTTTGATTTCTCACTCTGAAAATATATAGGACATATTCAAGTTCTTCAGCATACTTTAATTCGATATCCTTTTCAGAGACTTTAAATACTGTTCCATCAGCCATGAAATATAGCAAGAAATCCTTTTCTAGACTCTTTTGATGTACAAGCTGTACTGACTCCAGTTTGTCTAAACTCTCTTGAGTGACACCACCTCTTGGAACAGACAGTGAAGAAGGATCTCTAGGACCAACATATTGTCTTTTATCTCTGTGTGAACCTATCCCTTCTTTGTTGTATCCAACTTTACCAGATAAAGCTCTACCATCAGAAAAATCCATTGGAATTGTAGCTTCTAGTCTTGGATCATGAGGAGCACCTCTTTTAAATGTTGATTTCAACTGAGAAGACAATAATGGTGTGATCACAACTTGTGCAGCAACAGAGGTTGTGTTTTCATTCTTCTGTACAACATGTGTATCAACAGAGGTTGTAACTATACTTTTCAGCTTTTGCTTGGCTTCTGCATTTGTTGGTTTTCTGAATACTTGCATTCTTTGATCTGTACCAACAGGTTCTTTGATTTGAATACCTTTAAGAACAGGCTTTGCAGCTTTAGCAACTTTCACATTCTTCTTTCCTTTTTCAGACTTTAAAGCTTTCAGATGTTTTTCTTGTAAACTCTTCTCTTCAGCTTTAGCATCTTCTATAGTCACTCCTTCTGCATTCTCTTCCATGAAAAGCTTAACAGCTAACTCCTCATCAGTCTTTGGGTTTGATGTTAATTCCAAACTCTTGGTCTTTGAGGTACCTTGAGTTTCAGTGTTTGTTCCAACAGACTGTGATTTAAAAGATTTGCCAGATCTCAGAGTTTGCCTTTCAGAGTTTAAAAATTTGCTTTTATCACTTGCCCCTCCATTATCACTTGCCCCTCCATCTCCAGCATCATCCTTTTGAGTCAGAGTTTGAGAAACTTTGCATTTAGACTTAGTCACTCTCTCCCCCTTTTTGACATCATCAGGAATTAGTATTGATGTAATGAGCTCTAAAGAGTTTGCAATTGAATCCACCTTAGCAGATAAAGCAGTCTGATTTTCTTCAACCTTTCCTAGCCTGGCAAAGAGAGTGTCTTGAACTTTGGACAGCTGAACAGCTTTTATTTTGGACTCTCTTTCCATCTTCAACTCTCTTGACTGAATCTCAGTCTTCAAGGAAGCAATTTCTTGTTTAGTTTCAGCAAAATTTCCTTCCAGAGTCTTGACTTGTACCACAGTTGCCTTTAAACAGGATAAGATTTCTGGATTTGAAATTTGCTTTGCAGTTTGCTTAACAAACTCAGATGCTCTCCCTTTTGGAAAAATGCAATCTTGTTTATACCAATTTTCAGCAGATTTAGCAAGATGCTCTGCTTCAACAGCATGTGATGGACAAGGCTGAGAAAAAGGTGTATGTTTACTATCTGTCTGTGCAGGTGCACTCACAAAAGAATCAGAGTTTGCATCACTGTCAGATTCATCTTCAGCACTTGCATCTTTAGCTTGAGCATCCTTTAATGAACCACTGTGCTGAGCAGTGTCAGCCACAGTTTCTGCAATAACTTCTGCAACCTTTTCAATAATCACCTCATGTTGCACAGGCTCTGCAACAGAGTTTGCCTTAGTAGCTTCATCACCTTTGTCTTGAATTTTAGAAGATACTAGCTCTGTGTGTGATGCCACAGCTTCAGGAACATGGACTGCAGGCTTATCAGCTACACCAGGAGCTTCAACATGAACAACAGGTGAGACAGGATCAAGAATTGACTCAGGAACATCATGTACTGGTGACAAACCATCTCTTTGATCCTCTTCTACAGGCATTTTATCCTCTGTAGGTATTTCTACTTTGTCATCCACAATATTCTCTGCAGGCATGTCAACTTTTGCAGGTACTTCAACATTCACTGTATCCTCAACAGTAGGTGTTTGCTGTGAAACCACCTCTGGAGCTTCAACAACATTCTCTGCATCTGAATCAGAAAGAATTATTCTCCTTTTCTTGATTGGCACAACAATCTCCTCTTCATCTTCACTTGAGCTTTCTTTTGGTGGTGAAAGTGAAGGTCTGTTTGCATGTTGCTTCATTCTTCTAGTATAAACAGCTCCAGGTAATGTCTGTTTAGCCTTTGAATGTTTAGTGTTTTGGGCAGTGTGCTTCTTTCTCTTTGGCTTGGTTTTGGGTTGTTCAGTAGATACTGGCTCAGGGTTTAAGGTTTCAGTGTTTAAGGCTTCAGTGTTTAATGGTGGAGAGTTTAATTGTGGAGAGTTTAAGGTTTCTGGTTGTGGTTGTTGAGATGTAGTAGGTGCAGTAGTTGTGGGTGTTGGAGGTGTTGGTTCAGAGTTTATGGTTTCTGGTGGTTCAGGCATTTGTTGTGGTGATTGAGGGTCTTGTGGTTGGTTTACATAGTTTCGTAAGGCTAAAGGCATAAACAATTCAGGTATTTGCTGTTTAGTGACATCTTTGTTTGTCAAATCAGAAAACATTCTCTTAGCAACTTGAAAAGGCTGAATTACATCAGCTTCATCAATTGGAATGTTAGGCACACATGCAGTAAATAGCAATTGACAAAAACGAGCAAAGTAAACAGTAGTAGACTCAGATAATCGCTCTCCCAAGTTCATTAGTACTAGTCTACCAAAATCGAAGTTACCTCCATATAGTAGAGCATGACCAATTTGGAGAGTATCCAGAGGTAGTGCATCCCAGTTTGTTGTCTTTTTTCCAAAAGCCCTTGTTATACAATCAAAGAAGAAACTCCATTCCTTTCTCAAACTTGGCCGTCTTAACGACCCTATCTTGTTCAAGTTTCCTGCACAGCCAATTTGTTCCAACATTGTCCTCAATCTATCATGACCAACAACACTGTAAGAAGTATGTGTCTCAAAGTCCAAAGCATCCCTGACAGTGGTTGGAGTAATGATATACTCTGATTCTTCATGAGTGAAAATGATTGTTGGAGTGCCAGCCTCTCCTCCATCATCATATTCAGAGTTTGTCCAGAAAGTAGCAATCTGTGAAGCAGATAATGTTGGTGGTGCAGTTAGAGCCGTCCCTATCTCAGAATCGTTCAAGAAGTTTTGGAACAAGTGAAACGCTTGTGGAGCATTTTCATTATCCAATGGTGCTGCATAGTTACTAGGGAGAAAAACTAACCCTGCTGCATCAAATGCTTTAGTTGCCATTAGTAACAAGATACGAAGATATTCAGAGAAAAGATGTGAATGCACTGTAAGTGTTTATCAAAAAGTGAAGGAGAGAATAAGAGAAGTGTGAAAATGAATGAGTATGTAAGTAACTGTGAGTGGGTGAATGTGAATCGATAAGGAGTGAGAGACTAAAGACGATTAGAGTAAAATTAAAACTCAATCGTTTATTTAGTAAAAACGCGCAACTGTTGTAGAGTAGTGTGTGAGTGGGACACAATCATGGGACACGTGTCAAACAGCCAATGGATCACTTAATAATTACCGCTGTTATTCCTATAATCACGACACTTAGACACATTAACACTAATTAACAGTTGTCAACTACCCCAATTACTTCAAAATAGTCAAATCATCTCAATAAGACTTTACCTCAGAGTACTTAACACAACTCAACAGTGTTTATCAATTTTCCAACTTTAATCACTAAAATCCTTTCAAAAATTGCACAGTTGTGAATATGAGTGTGTGTGAAGCAGAGTTTACTGAAATCAATTTTTAGAGCATCTAATATTTCATAAAATCCATAACAAACAGTTAATAAACATTGAATGCACAAACTCTCATATTAAACACTGATTGTTTGATGAATGCTAAACTCTGTAGTTACTGTTATACAGAAATCTGAAAACTTCCATTCCCTTTGATGTCCATGACTATCCAAGTAAGCACACAGTCTTTAAAGACAAAAATATCAAGAGATAGAAATCAGAGCATCATTCAGTGAATAACAGTCATGAACTGTATAACCTCACAAACTCTCAAAGCACACAAGTGTTTAGGTGATGTGTTTACACTCACATTCAATCAGAAATAGCAGAGTCTACCATATGCTTGAATGTCCACCAATTCTACACTACCTTGAGTACATGTATTCACAAATCAAAAGGACTTTATTCAGGGTTTAAATGGAGTAAGATCAAACAGATGAAGAGAGATATTTTTATTCAAGAGTGACTTCAAGCTGAGCATCTTAAGAGAACAAAGTGTTCAGTCACAATATATATTTGTACAAGATCAGTATATATGCTTTTTTTTTTTTTTTTATATTTATTTAGCATATATACTGAGTAAACTTTTTCTTTTCTTGAGAGACATTCATCTGTTTGAGAAAAAAATATTTAACTGCTCTTAATACTTCAGAGTATAAGAAAAAATGAGCAGTTAATAAGGCTCAAAAGGGTTTACTAAGGATGGAATTTATGAAGAGTGTTTATACAGTTTGTATAATGTTCAAAAGAATTTTGAACAGTGTTTTGAAAGAATGGTAAATCCTATTGCCTTTATCATTTTCATGCACACACATATCATGTAGTCTCAAAATGGTTTAATACAAGTTCTAGAGAAACATACTACCTGATGAATATCACACAACAATAAATACTGATTGATAGAAAATATATCAATCACTGATTTGGCTCAAACTCTCACAGGGTGTAAACATGAATCTGAACTCACCAAACTAATCACTGACACATCTCAAGTTTTATGATTTTCACAAGTACAAACAAGGAATCATCATGAACCATACCTTTGGAAACAGAATGTCACTGATCAGAGTTTAGAGTTCATCAATAACCAAAATTATTTATGAGTGGCCATGCACACAATATTCATAGACTCAGAGTTTAGGACTGAATAAACTAAGAGATGCTATAAATATGAAACAGTATCATGCTGTGTTAATTTTCTGCACAAAGTCTGATTAGATAGCAGTGACTCAGAAAGAATCATGATTTAATTACTGTGAATCATGCTTCATACATATTTCTTCATTGGTATTTTCATTCAGACAATAATCAATTCTGAATTCACTGAGTGTATCTAACATGTTAACAGTATTTAACAGACAGACATGCTGACAGAGTTTAAAAAGATTTAAACATGAGCATGCAGAACAGAGTTTAATACTAAGGTTCACATAGCATTTAACAATTTACAGAAAACATGAGCAATAAGTTTTTGAGTCTAACCAACATCTCTAGTCAAAACTAGAGACCATTCCTAGTTCATTGACCAGTCTTGTAAATGTAGCTTCACTCAATGGCTTGGTGAAGATATCTGCAAGTTGTTGTTCTGTAGACACAAAGTGAAGCTCTATGTTGCCTTCCTCTACATGCTCTCTGATGAAGTGATACCTTATGCTGATGTGCTTTGTCATTGAATGTTGCACTGGATTACCTGTCATTGCAATAGCACTTTGATTATCACAGTAAATAGGTATCTTGGAATACCTTAATCCATAATCCAGCAGTTGATTCTTCATCCATAAAATCTGTGCACAACAGCTACCAGCAGCAATATACTCTGCTTCAGCTGTAGATGTAGATATTGACTTCTGTTTCTTGCTATACCAGGAAACAAGTCTGTCACCCAGAAATTGACAACTTCCACTGGTGCTTTTTCTGTCTATCTTACATCCAGCAAAGTCTGCATCAGAGTAACCAAGAAGTTTAAACTCTGATTCCCTTGGATACCACAGCCCCAAAGTTATAGTGCCCTTCAGGTACTTGAATATTCTCTTTACTGCTGTTAAATGTGGTTCTCTTGGATCAGCCTGGAACCTTGCACACAAGCAAGTTGCATACATGATATCAGGTCTGCTAGCTGTCAAATAGAGCAAAGAACCAATCATTCCTCTGTAGCTTGTCATATCTACTGATGACCCTGCATCTTTGTCCAATTTTGTTGCAGTTGCCATGGGAGTTGTTGCAGATGAACAGTCAAGCATACAAAATTTCTTGAGAAGGTTTCTGGTATATTTTGCTTGATTTATAAAAATTCCATCATCTGTTTGCTTCACCTGTAGGCCTAGAAAATAACTAAGCTCTCCCATCATACTCATTTGATATCTTGAATGCATGAGTTTGGCAAACTTCTTACAGAGTTTATCATTAGTAGACCCAAAAATGATGTCATCCACATATATCTGAACTAAAAGCAAGTCATTACCATTTTGGAAGTAAAACAGAGTTTTGTCAATAGTACCTCTGTTAAATCCACTTTCTAGTAGAAATTTGGCAAGGGTTTCATACCATGCCCTTGGTGCCTGCTTAAGTCCATAGAGAGCCTTGTCTAACCTGTAGACATGATCTGGATATTTTGGATCTACAAACCCTGGTGGTTGTTCCACAAACACTTCTTCTTCAAGTTTTCCATTCAAAAATGCACTTTTCACATCCATCTGAAACACTTTAAATTTCATGTGAGAGGCATATGCTAGAAAAATCCTGATTGCCTCCAATCTAGCCACTGGTGCAAATGTTTCATCATAGTCAATTCCTTCCTGTTGTGAGTAGCCTTTTGCAACCAGTCTTGCCTTGTTCCTTGTGATAACACCCTCACTGTCAGTTTTATTCCTGAAAACCCATTTAGTACCAACAATGGATCTATTCTTAGGCCTTGGTACAAGTGTCCACACTTCATTTCTTTCAAATTCATTTAGCTCTTCTTGCATTGCTGTTATCCAGTCAGCATCTTTAAGAGCTTCTTCCACTTTCTTTGGCTCAGATTGTGACAGGAATGCATGAAATAAACATTCATTTGTTGTTGCACTTCTTGTCCTTACTTTTGCATCTGGATCACCAATAATCAAATCAGGTGTGTGAGATTTAGTCCATTTTCTTGCAGAAGGCAGATTGCTTCTGTCATCATGTGATCCTCCCCCTTGATCCATGCTCTCCTGATTTTCCTGGTGTCTTTCTTCATTTTCAGATGCTCCCCCTGAATGTGACTGCTCAGAATTTGAATGATCAGAGTTTGAATCAACAGTGTTTGATTCAGAGTTATCATTTGAGTCACTATCAGTGTTTGAATTTTCACTTTGATGTGATTCTTCATGCTCCCCCTCAACTGGTTCTTCCCTTGTTTCTGATTGAAGAGTTTCTTCAGTATTTACCAATAGAGGTTCAGAGTTTAGATCAACAGAGTTTGACACATCAGTCTGATCAGAGTTTACTTTTTCAGAGAATAAATCTTCATTTTCAAAGTGCAGTTGATCATGTTCATCTACATCTTCAAGTCCAGTTATTTTCTTGTCATCAAATGACACATGAATTGATTCCATGATCACTCTGGTTCTCAGATTATAAACTCTGAATGCCTTAGTTGACAGTGGATAGCCAACAAAAATACCTTCATCTGCCTTTAGGTCAAACTTGGTCAACTGTTCAGGATGAGTCTTCAACACAAAGCACTTGCATCCAAAAATATGAAAATATTTTAGATTTGGCTTTTTCTTCTTCACCATTTCATATGGTGTTTTACCATGCTTGTTGATCAGTGTTGCATTTTGAGTAAAACAAGCAGTTTGAACTGCTTCTGCCCAGAAATATGTTGGCAACTTTGCTTCATCTAGCATGGTTCTGGCAGCTTCTATCAAGGTTCTGTTCTTCCTCTCCACTACACCATTTTGTTGTGGAGTACCAGGTGCAGAAAACTCTTGTTTTATCCCTTTACTCTTGCAAAATTCTTCCATAGATGAATTCCTGAATTCAGTTCCATTGTCACTTCTGATTATCTTCACTTGATGCTCTGACCCTTTTTCCAGTTGAATTACATGTTCTGTCAGTGTTAATGCAGTTTCATCCTTCTTTGCAAGAAAATATACCCATGTGAATCTGGTATATTCATCAACAATGACTAATGCATATCTCTTCTTTCCAAGAGACATCACATTCACTGGACCAAAAAGATCAACATGTAGTAGATGATAAGGATCAGCAATTGAAGACTCAGATTTGCTTTTGAAAGATGTTTTTCTCTGTTTGGCCTTTTGACAAGAATCACACAGTCCTTCTACATTCAACAAGGACTTTGGTAGACCTCTTACAAGATCATTCTTGATTAGCTCATTGATGTTGTTCAGATTCAAATGAGAGAGTTTCTTGTGCCATTTCCAACTCTCTTCACTGGACATCCTTGTAGACAGACACACTGCTTTGCCATCAGTGTTTGTTGACAATTTGATTTCATAGATGTTATTGTGTCTGTTTCCAACTAGAGCAACTTTCCCTGTAGATTTACTGATCACTTGACAATATTCAGGCTGAAAATCTACATGATATCCTCTGTCACAGATTTGACTCACAGATAGCAAATCATGCTTGAGTCCTGGAACAAGAGCTACATTTGTGATGATGACATTTCCAAGATTAATATTGCCATATCCCAGTGTATGTCCTATGTTGCCATCTCCATAGGAAACTTCTGGGCCAGCCTTCTCCTCAAACTCTGATAGCAGGGCTTTATTTCCTGTCATGTGTCCTGAACATCCACTGTCCACAACTAGGGTACTGACCCTTGTGCCCTGCAATCACAAACAATCAATGATTATTAGTTTTAAGGATCCAGACTTGCTTGGATCCTTTGGCTTTCTTAAATCTGTTAGCTTTTGCAGCGGAATTCATATTAACAGAGTTTAAGCTAACTTTTTCAGAGTTTACATTTGCAGAGTTTACTTTAACCCATTTCAAATTTGGTTTGGGTTCATAGTAATTATAGTAAATAGCATGATAATCTCTGCAAGTGTAAATAGAATGCCAAGTACTTCCACAGTGTTTGCATAAAGTCTGTGGTCTAGTTCTCACATAATCACTCTTTACTGCAGTTTTAGAGGGCAAAGAATTAATGTTCTTATTCTTACTGCAGAAACTAGCAAGATGATTAGTGCTACCACAATTAAAGCATGTTTTTCTAGGGGCTAATGAAGCAAGCATTGGCTTAATTCCTGAAGTTATGCCTACTTTTCCATTTTTGTTTTTCTTAGGCAATCTCTGTTTGTTGACAGATTTTATCTCCTTAAGCTTATGCTTGAGTTGTTTATCTGTCATTAAACCAATGTTAGCCTCTTTAACAAAAGTTTTAGCATATGACTCCTTAACAGCCTTTTTCTGTGCTTCAGTCTTAGGTCCACCTGTTCCCATGACATTACCTTCAGATGAACAATGTGGTCTAACCTTTACCTGATTTTCAAATCTAAGTTCATCTCCTACAGAGTAACCTAGACCTACTGTGTCTGACTGAAACACTTCTTGAGTGTCTTTACCAGAGTGTGTCCAAGTTTTAATGATGTGTTTAGTATCCTCCAATTCTGATTCTAGTTGCTTATACTTACCTAGTAACTCCTGTTCAATAAACACTGCATCATCTCTCTCTTTTTGAATTTTATTCATGTTCTCTAACTGTTCCTCAACAAGTTTATTTCTTTCTTTGAGTTGAGAACACTCAGACTTTATCCTCTCATTTTCTAAAGTCTGATCTCTATAACTGATATGCAATGCTTTAAGATAAATTCTTAATTCAGTTATATTATCAGTGTTGTAAGCATAAGTAGTTGGAGGTACCTTGAGATCATCATTTTCAGTCTGAGTAGTAGCCATGAGAGCATAGTTGACTTCCTCATCTGAATCTGAAGTGTCTGCCCAATCTCTGCCTTTGGTGTAGAGTGCCTTTTCAGTTTTACCCTTCTTGCACTCTGGAGCATAGTGTCCCATCTCCTTACACTTGTAGCATTGAATCTCAGACTTATCTTTCTTTCCAGATTTGAAGTCCTTTCCCTCAGCTTTCTTGAAATTCTTCTTGTCAGACTTTGAGTAGTCCCTTGAGAATCTCTTTCCCTTCTTGAAGTTCTTGTAACCCATCTTCTTGAAGGTCTTTACCATCAATGCAGCCATTTGCATCATCTCTTCATCATCTTCAGAATCAGATGAACCATCTGTGTTTGAGTCAACATCAGTGTTTGATGACTCATTCTCTGAATGGATGACTAAGGCTTTCCCTTTTTCCTTTCTCCTTGATGCCTCCTTCTTTGATGGTTTTTCCTCAACCTTGAGTGCAACAGATTTTGACTTTCTACTTGTTCTTTTGTTTCTCTGCTCCAATTCCAATTCATGGGTTTTGAGCAGCCCATAAATTTCATCAATCTCTGTTTCACCAAGTTCATAATTATCTCTAATAGTGGTTGTTTTCACATCCCACTTTTCAGGTAGAGAAAGAAGAAACTTGAGATTTGAGTCTTCTAAATCATATTCTTTGTTAACCAATGACAAATCATTGAGCAGTTTACAGAATCTGTCAAATGTTTCTGTCATGGTTTCATCAGACTTTGCCTCAAAGTGCTCATACTCCTGAGTGAGTATGTTTCTTCTGTTTTTCTTGATTGCAGGAGTTCCTTGACACCTAACCTCAAGTGCATCCCATATTTCCTTTGCAGTTGTGCAATTAATCACTTTATTAGACATAACATTGTCTAATGCACTGTGAAGTAAATGTCTCACTTTTGCATCCTTTGCAATAGATGAAAGATCCTCAGCAGTTAGATCTTTCTTTTCCTTTGGAATGACCTTTGCCTCCTCACCAGCAGCAGCAGCAGATAATTTTGTTGGTTTGTGAGGACCTTCATATATTCTATCAAGGTATTCTGGATCTGTAGCCTCCAGAAACATGGTCATTTTCACCTTCCAAATTGCATACTCTGATGGCCTAAGTATAGGAACCCTGATTGTCTCATACCTACTAACAGTAGTAGGGGCTTTCTCAGATGGTGGAGGAATCTCTGCCATTGATTACTTTTGTGTTTGGATCTTTAACTGTAATAAAGTAACAGATTAGGCTCTGATACCACTTGTTAGGTCGAATACACAATAAGCAATCAAATACTGTATGAGTAACTTAACAAGAACACACTGTTTAACAATTAAAAACTGTTTGGAATTAATAATTCCTCTCTCAGTGATGTAAATATCACAGAGAGCTGCTTAGGTTACAATGGATGAATATCTCAATGTTCGACTACCCTTCTAGGGTTAACCTAACTGTATTTATAGAACATACAGCTTCGTACAATCAGTAACTGATACTCCTAAAATCAAGCTATACAATTGATATCAATCACGATTGCTTCAGTCTTCCAAGTCAACTCAATCTCTTTGACAGCTTTCCAATCTTCAAAGATATTGCTTCCATATTTATCAATCTTCAAATACTGTTGACTCTTCAGACAATATCGCTACAGAGTTTAACAAACTCTGTTTGCGCTTCCAGTCAGTGTTTAATCAAACTCTGACTGCTTCCAGCTAAACTCTGTTTTCTGACTTTAGCTTCCAAACACTGTTTTCATCAATCATTTCTAACATGGATCCTTGGCCTCATAAGATCTTGGGATAGTTGTGGTTCCAACAGTCTTCTCTGGTATCTCTTGTTGTGGAACAAAAGGACCATTCTTAAGAATCTCGGGATACAAAGGATGAGAGGCTTTGATGAACAACATCATCTTCATCTTCCAGAGGTTGAAGTTTTCTTTGTCAAACTTAGGGACTTTCACCGTTCCTGTAGTCTTTGGTGTATTCGAACTCATGATCATTTTTCTATTTTTGAATAAACAGCCCGCTCTGATACCACTTGTTGAGTATTGAATACGATAAAAGAATACAGAGGGGGGGTGAATGGATTTTTGACTTTTCTTTGGATCGAGTCTATGTAGCAAATAAGTGTTTGTGTGTGCAGAAGTGAAGGTGCGGATAAAGAACAACACAAGACACAATATCACTTTAATCTAATGTATTATTAGATAAAGGTTGCTACAATCTGTGAATACAAATGATAGTATTCTCAGCTTCGTTTTTCTCAGAGAGATATAGCTTACAGTGTATGAAAAACTTGACTCACAAAGTTACAAAGTTAATGACTAAGGAAGTGAGGCTGTATCCTTATAGAACATGGATACACCCTACTTACTACAAATAAGTTAGCTGAACAAATTACTTTCTAGTCTGTCTATCCTTTTTGAGTAAGTGTCCAAACGGTTATAGATTTAACTTTGCAAAGCTTGTTCAGATCCACTTCTTTAGCCCCTTGTCTCTTCTATATCTCTCCAAGCTTCCTTGTAGGCTTTCCAGAGCACATTACAGATTGTGGTCCATAAAGTACATTGGCTTGTTGCAGGTTTCTGACTTGTACAATTTCTTCAGTATTTTGTCTCCAAGAATGTATTCGAGAAGTGACTAAGTAGGTGATTCGAGAACTAGAATTGACTTGATCGATAACTCTGAGTTCTCGAACACTGTTATATTGACATATCGAATCACTTCTCGAATAGCTCTTTTCTTCAAGATTCCTTGAGTTGTCGAATAGAACACTTGACTTGTCGAATCCTTGAGATATCGAATAGCTTTCTGAGTCCTTGAGATATCGAATGAAACTTTGACTTATTGACTCCTTGAGAACTCGAATACCACTTTGACTTATTGACTTCTTGAGTTCTCGAATAGAGTAGTAGACATATCGAATCTCTGAGATATCGAATGAGATATCGAATAGTGTATTCAGAGATATCGAATCCCTGACTTCTCGAATGCTGGACTTCTCGAATAGACAAATATACTTCTCGAATTGGTACTTAGGCAAATTCTTCATTTCTTCAAATCCCAACTGTGATTATTTGACAGTCTTTATCTTCTTGCTTGATGCATAAACCTTGGAACTT
The DNA here is from genome assembly GCA_037693485.1 of Kitagawia praeruptora. Lineage (NCBI taxonomy): Eukaryota > Viridiplantae > Streptophyta > Magnoliopsida > Apiales > Apiaceae > Kitagawia > Kitagawia praeruptora. The sequence continues at coordinate 5,437,019 of CM075345.1, read as the reverse complement.
CTTTCAAGCATTATTCTTGACTTTATAAGTACAGTTACACAACTAGGATTTGATGCCTACTACAAGTACAATACAAACAGAAACTCTACAACTAGAGGTTCCCTCAGTTAAGAGGTCATGTAAGTAATGCAAAGCATTACAAACAATTAGGCTTGTTATTAGATGTATACAGGCATGCCTCTGTAACTAACAAGATTCATTTGTATACTAAGTAATGTTGCATGTCAATGCTAATAAATCATTTTGAATCCCTACACCTACTGCTTATCCGAGAGAATAATTAGCATTGACAAAGGTAAGTGTTGTATCTTATCGTTTAATATTTTCTATGCATATATGAACTTCAACATTATTTAAATTTTCTCCAATATTTAATATTGTAAATCTTTTTACGAAAATTATTACAATATAAATTACTAGCATACAATAACGACATGTTCAAGGAACATTTTTATAGTCAAATGATAATAAATGTATGCATAGCATAATAATTGAATGTTAAAACATAAATCATGACTATATCCTTTCGCAACATAAAATTATTCGAGTGAACATCACTTTCCACACTTTATTTTCTTTCCTTCAAAACAAATAGGAGGGTTCAAATTATAAATTATCAAATGAGAATTTGTAGCCACTAAAATATAATTATTTGATAAGAGTAATAATGTGAAATCAAGAAATAATATATTATTCAAAATTTATCTCAAATAATGACATCATATGTGCAGGTAAAGGTGGTCAAATGGGCGATTTTGCACGGCTAACTCGCGTTTGATTCACAAAAAATGGTGAAAAACTTGGTACTTGGAAATTGTTGAACCGTAACCGGCTTGGCATAATTCGTCAACCCGCCAAACCCGTTCACCCGTCTTGCACGCCAATCCATTCATATTTTATTGAGTTTAGTCTTAATTCGCTAGCTGTTTATAATATATACAACTTACTTTATAAAAGAGTAATCAACACTTTGCACCCCTTATCTTTAGGCGCTTTTTCAATTTGGTCTCAAACTATGTTTCTTGGCAGATTGCACCTCTATGATTTCAAACTCGCTTCAGTTTGCACCCTTTTGACCAAATTTGGTCAACTTTGACCGCTACTATTAGGATGAGCGAGGGTAAAAATACAAAAAATTATTCAAGAAACAGTCAATTTACCCTTGATTAGCCTAATAGTAGCGGTCAAAGTGGACAAAATTTGATCAAAAGGGTGCAAATTGAAGCGATTTTAAAACCATAGAGGTGCAATCTGCCAAAAAACATAGTTTGAGACCAAATTGAAAATATGCCCAAAGATAAAGGGTGCAAAATGCTAATTACTCTTTATAAAATGTAATACATTTTTTAAACCAATCAAAATCCATTAAAAATTCATTAATGTAATGAATATAATATTATATATTAAATTTGCTTTGTATTTTATATTTTTAAAATTTGTTTGCTTTGTAATTTTTTAAATATATTTAATGCGATTTGTTCAATTTTTTTAAGAACAATCCTCTTAAACTGTTTTAAAAATATTTTTTTAATTAATAAAATTTATACGAGGTACCATCCTCTTTTATTCCAAAACCCAGTCATTTCAAATACCCAGTCTTCTTAAATTTTTTTGGTGAAATACCCGATCCTGGAATGGGTATATGGACAAATATCCAGTCTTGAAAAGCATATATCAAATACCCAATCAAGTAAAACGTATTTCAAATAAAAAAAATAGGTTGAATACCTCGTTCTCGAAAGCATATCTTAAAATACTCATTGCTCAAAAGCGTATCTCGAAATATCGAGTTGAAAAAAGCGTATTTGGCTGATATATTTGACCGTACTTTTCAAATATGGTATTATGGTCATGAGATTTAAAAATTGTGATAATTTTGGCTATTATCCATTTTTTTTTAGTATGATTTGTTGATTTTTACAGATTAATTTTTAGATTTTAATTTTTTCTGCTTACTCCTATAAAAAATAATGGAAATTTTACAACAACGTATTTTGTTTACATTTGATGGTGTAAATTTTTGTTTGGACCTGTTCTTATAAAGATGTTGGAACCGTGGAGACCAAACACAGGATAGGAATAGATTCCAGTTTGTGGCTTTGTGTTAGATTAGATAAAACAGATTAATTCGATCCTATTTGTAGGGCTAATTTTTTTTTTAAAATTAAGTATGATAAAATCTGAAATGTAGAGTACTCCCATCCCTTTTTAGTTGTCACATTTGGGAAAAAAATTTGTCCCTAAATAATTGTTTCATTCTTATTTCAATACATTTTTGTACCAATTTTTCTATGTCTACCCCTCCATATCTAATTCCATTGTTTGAATTTACAACTAATCTCATCATTTAATATACTCCCCTCGTCCCATTTCAAGTATCTCATTTGACTTTTCAACGGTAAAACTTATTCAACTTTGATTGAAAATTAAAATTTATGTATTTATAATTTTAAAAATCCGGAAAATACATCTTAAAGTAAATTAAATATATTTTCTAATGATATATATTTTTAAGTTATTTTTAATTAAATGATATGTGTAAATTTCAGTCAAAGTTCAAAAAATTTGTACTTTGAAAAGTCAAATGAACTACTTGAATTGGGATGGAGTGAATAATAATTAGGGGCAGTAGCCAATACATGAAAACAATTTACAACATTAAAATTTTCTTAATATGTGTGTTCTTTTCCAAATGTGATAACTAAAAAGGGATGGAGAGAGTATTGGTTAAGAATCAAACGTGAATAGTAAAAATAATAGCGGGTCCTAGAATTAGAAAAATAGGTAAAACGATACTCTCTTCGTCCCAATTTATCTATGACTGAAATTTTCATAGAATATATAATCAAAAACAATTATACAAATTATATCGTTAGAAAGTAAATGTAATTTATTTTAATATGTATATTTTAGTTTTTGAAAATAATGAAAAAATTATTTTTAATTTATCGTCAAAATTGGATCAATTTGACCCGAAAAGGTCAAACAAGATAAATAAATTGGCATTGAGGGCATGTGGCTAGGTTAAAATAGTGTAGAATATGAACTGTCGTTCTCGTTCTTAAAAAGGGTGCAAAGGGGTGAAAACTTCTAATTGTTAGGAAAATAATGAGTTCGTTTAAAAGTTATTTCTTTCATACTTATGTGACTGAGAGTGATAAGAGCGAGAGTGAGGTTGAGATGTATGAAGTGGAGCAAGATGATTATGACGATAGTAAAGATAAGGAAGTTAAACAAATTAAACAAATAACAAAAAAAATGGGAAACATAAAATATTCATTACTAACATGTTCAGATGACAAACATTGGAAAGAGTATGGAAAGACTATCAAGGGTTATTCGGGTTTCATAGCACCCTCAAATGCCGCCTCTACGTCTGTAAGAATGATGTACCACTTGTTGATAATTAATTCATAATTATTTATTATGTATATAATGTGGATTTGATTTGAGATATCATGTGTTGTGATTTTGCTCTTTCTTTCTATGTTTAGCCAGCTCCTGATTATGTATATGTTTTTTCCAGATTACGTTACAACCCCTGCATCTCACTAGTACTATGACAAAGAAAGAGTTAGGGGAATTTTATGAAAACATTTGTATTTCTATTACAGATCCTCTTTATATTGTAAAATCAGATACAATTCTAAGGGTGTTGAAAATGCTTGAGATTGTAGAAGCAAAAAAGTATTTATTTTTTCTCCCGGTTGAATTTGAGGGTGAAACTATACATATTATTTATCGGTTTCATGATATGTACACCCTTGGGATCAAGGGATGGATGGAAAGATTCGACTCCTTGATATATCTAAGGAGCGTCAAATGGACAAAGTCGAAGGTGCTCTACTTTCTGTTGGAATCCCGTATCACAAGATTACGGTTGTGGAAAATCTAAAGTATGACTACCCTGATTTAGAGGAGGTGGAAGACAAAAAAAGACCTGTTTTCAAATTGGGGTGATCTAAATTACTAAAATACTTTATATATTTGAAAAATTCAAACATCCACAACAATAGGAAAAAACTTGTCCGGGCGATTATCTTTTTTGCACAATTCATTTCAGAGTTTGTTAGAATCACTGTCTTCAAACAACATATCATATATAATTTCGAAGGTGGAATAGATCACAAGGGTACAACAACTCCTCTCATCTTCATAGTTTATCAAAATTCTTAGGGTCGAGCTTCGAACTGCCTTCAAATGTACTTTTATAAGAATGTAGAATTATGTTATATAAGGTACGATGTAGATTTTGAACCGTATCAATTTTTCAAACTCCATGAGCTGTTTGGTGTCCTAAAATACTATGGAAGAGGTTACTTATCCCGTGGTATAGTAGTTGAAAAACTCATTATGATGAAAAATTACCGTACATCTGCCAAAAAATCAGAAGGCAAAGAGGTAGTCACAATGAAACATTGTTGTAGTCTCTGCTGCCACAATGCTTCATTGCGGTAGTTGCAAAATTTCGTTAAAAAATCAATTTTCATCCAGCTTTAAATGTGGTAGTTGTGGTTGGTGGTTGGCGTAATAAATGCAAGCAGAACATACGACTACAACAACGTTTTCCCCCCATTTTTCTCATATACACACTTCCAAAAATTAAGGGTTTGGAGGTTCTTGAAGATCAAAAATTAAAAAAAAGGTTAGCTCTTCCCCATTTTTCAAATATACATACACTTCCAAAATTTAAGGGTTTGAAAGTTCTTGAAGATCAAAAATTCAACAAAAATTGTTAGCTCTCAAATTACTATGGAATATTTATTTAGTTCTTCTAGTTCATCGAGTCACCATGATATTTTCGATTATGTTACACCCGTAAGAAAAAATCCATTTTTCTAAAGTTATTTATTGATGATGAAATTATAGATGTTGATACTTATAATATGGATAAAGAAAAGATGTATGTGGATGATGTTGGTGGAAGAAAGGATGATGTTCATATGGGTAAAAAGAAGGTGAACATAGAAATTGATAATGATAGTGATGATGATGAAGAAAATAACATCAGAATGGAAGGCAAATATATTACTCGACTTACTTAATTTACAACGACTAACAGTGTTTGATTATTACATTATATTGAATAGAGCATTCAAGACTGGAGAGGCGGCTCCTCTCTCCAGATCCAGAAATGAGATTACAAAACTAAATACCTAAATACCTAATCTCCCTTCCCTCAGTCCCTTGTCAAATGAGATTACAAAACTAAATACCTAAATACCCAAAAAAGATTGGATCTCGATTTTAAAAAACTAAATACCTAAATACCTAATTGAAAAGATAACGTGTTTTAATTATAAAGGAAATATTAATGATGGAAATATATGATACGCTTGATGTTTTTATGTGTTTATAAAAGGTAATATGTTCAACTAAAAGTAAATGTGAAAAAGGTAATCGATTAATTATCATTAATTTAGATTTGTTTTAAATTAAAAGGTAATGTGTTTTAATTTGAAAGAAAATATTAATGATCGAAAGATATGATACGATTGATGTTTTTAGGTGTTTATAGAAGGTAATATGTTCAACTAAAAGTAAATGTGAAAAAGGCAATTGACTAATTACCATTACTTTTATTATATTAATGTGAAAAAGGCAATCGACTAATTACCATTAATTTTATTATCTTAATCGACTAATTATCATTAATTATAACGTGTTTTAATTGGAAAGAAAATATGAATGACGGAAAGATATGAAACGATTGATGTTTTTAGGTGTTTATAAAAGGTATTGTTTCGACTAATTACCATTAATTATATTATGTTATTATTTATTTTAGGTGTATTTATGTTTCTATATAATGAAGGTTAAATAAGTAAATTCACTTAGTACCAAAAAACAGGTAACAAAACTTTCAATGTTTCGGAATTTATATAATAGTATAGATATATATATATTAATGAATAAAAATGGCTATTATTCTATTCCGTCTATTACATATAATTTTTTTATAAAATGTTATTACGTCATTAAATATGAATTTGTGTTCATATTGTCTGTATTATTATTGCAAATATATCCAAAAATATCACACCATAATTTTCAAGAAAAATAAATACACCTAAAATAAATAATAACATAATATAATTAATGGTAATTAGTCGATTGCCTTTTTCACATTTATTTTTAGTTGAAGATATTACCTTTTATAAATACGCAAAAAGAACAATCGTATCATATATTTCAATCATTAATATTTCCTCAATCATTAATATTTCTTTTCTGATTAAAACACATTACTTTTTTAAATTAAAACAAATCTTACAATCATTAATATATACCTGAAAATATCACACCATATTTTTCAATTATTAATAAAATATATTAAAAATCGTAACGTTGTTTATAATAAGGAAACATTAGTATAATCCATAAACATGAGTATATTAAATTGTATCAAATTAAAATTAAAAAAATTATTAAAAATAATGATTATATAAAAACATAATTGTAATATTAAATAAAATTCATAACATAATACAAGAAACCCATGCATCGTACGGGTTATAAGCTAGTATATATATATATATACATACTAGTAATCGACAATTTTAAATGAGAGTGAACAACATAATATATTTTGGTGAACCAACAAAACCAGCTAAAATAGAAATACTCCCCTCTTTGAGCACACTCATTGGAGCCCTAAACTCAACCCCATCCCTATAATTTAAGGAAATTTGCTAAAATTTGTCAAAAATTGATTTACATCCGGAACCCCAAAATGGGGTATAGTTTTAGGGACTATAACTAAATCCCCATATTTGGGGTTTCACTATTCATCCCCATCTATTTAAATACTTCTTTTTATCCCATAATTTTGGTTATTTTAATTTTTATACATATAATAATAATTAAAATAAATCATAAATTTATTATATTTTTGAATTAAAATTTTAATCTTAATTTATTTACCAAGAAATAAATTTTTTAATAATTTTAAATGTAAACTTTATTATGTAAGAAGAGTGAGAAATGATAAAATAATAGATAGTGGTTAAAGTTGTGAAGAGAAGTGAGAGAAAGAAGTAATAAAGAAAGAACCTAGGGATATGGAGATAGAAAATGGGGAATGGAATGTAGAACATTTTTGATAATTTTGGATATTTACTATTTTTGTTTGGGAATTTACTATTTTTAGTAAGTTTTTGGGAATAGGGATAGGGACCCCAATGCTAATGCTCTTAGTCCGATAAATCATTGTAGCTCCAAAAAACTGAACACACAAATAAAGCCAAAAGTAAAAAAGTAAGTCGATGACGCACTAAAATAACTAGCATTTTGCCCGTACCTCACGGCATTTTATTTAATTTAAAATGACAATACCAAAAATTTAACAAATTTAATTGATTTCTGAAAACATCTTATTTAATTTAAATTGACAATACCAAAAATTTAACAAATTTGATTAATTTCTTAAAAAGATATTGTATGCAATTATATAAATAATCAATTCTTTGAAAGATATTATATACAGTTATATAAGTATTTAATAAAATAATGATATGCTAGAATTTATATAAAAAAGTAGCATAAAATTCTATTTTAACAATGTTGAAAATTTATTTAATCCATCAAAATCTGCAATAAAAGTAATAAATTTTTTTACAAATATTGTTCTCTAATTGAAAACAATAATAAATTGTCTTCATTATTCAAATGCGGAAATGATAATCCCTTCACCCCCAATGGCTCCAAAACATTAAACCTCATATAATATCAAGAACATATTATATTAACTATGAGACCTCATAGTTAATATAATATGTAAATGTTGGAGAACAATGAGACCACATTTCAAGTAATTTTTAAGTTTTTTTGTTAATTTTTTTTATGAATGGATAGAGGGTAGAATTATAAGACTTTTGTGTGAAGATGGCCCTAACGGGGCCCTTTAAAATAGCTTGAAATGTAGCGAATATGTGTGTTCTCACTGTTCACATTTTAATTTTTTTTTTGTTATTTTTTTTATGAATGGATAGAGGGTAGAATTGTAAGAGCATCTCAAATGGAAGAGATCCCTTAGGTAAATTTTAAAACTAATTACCATAAATAAGAATTATAAAGAATGTGTAAAAAAAATTACACTCCAATGGGACAAAACTGTTATCTATAATTATAGATAATCTCTTAATGTTGGATATATTTGTCGAACCTCTAGAGACCTGTAGTGAATTGCCACATCACTTATTTCTATATTAAAATTATATATTCCATTAATAACAACTTGAAATATTAATAACATACCATTTTTAAAATATAGCCAATCATTATAGCTAATACCCTCGGAACACAATGTCTTACAGGTTCGACAAATTTTACATAATCAATATTTTATGTAATTTAGCCAATCATTTTTAGCTAACGCCGTTGGAGATGCTCTAAGACTTTTTTTGTGAAGATGCCCCTAGCGGGGCCCTTTAAAATAGCTTGAAATGTAGCGAATATGTGTGTTCTCACTGTTCTCATTCTCACCAGAGCGTGACCATTAAACTGTATTAGTAAATTCATGTATGAAAAAAATATGTATATATATTATTAATATAGATTCTTTTATTAAAAATAAGTAAATTATACAATTAAATAAGCAAGCCAAAATATCAGATAAATATTCTAGTAGATTTATAGTTTATGTTCAAATTAAGGTCTTTCACCATGGCTCTCGCTTTCTGAAATTGTTGAAATTTTATTTTATTAACTTTATTATATTAAAAGTATGTTTTTATTGAAACGAATATAATAATTTGAATTTGAATATATTTTTAAACTACTTATTTTGATGGGTTGTTAATTTTTTTGTGATCAACTTAGAGGGGCGACCAAAAATAAAATTAATGGGAGTACATAAACCCATTACCCACGTTATGAGAAACAATACCTATAAAATGGAAGTTGCTTATGTGGTTCAGGCTTGTTAATTACTTCAATACTTCATTAGCTTGATCATCATGTGGACCATCTTTCTTTTTATCACTTATGTTGCTGCTATGTAGTCTATCTGTAACTAACATCTTTCTTTTTATCACTTATGTTGTTGCTATGTAGTCTATCTGTAACTAAACATCTCTCTCTGCTTGTAATCTATACTTATAAATGCAAACTTCTTCTTGTATTGTATTTTGTTTTCAATATTTAAAATTATGTAGCTGGAGGAGAAGAGAAAGGATGGAGGTGCAATCGTAGTACTACAACATTACTGAAAATAAGTACAATATCATAATAGAATTTTTTGTTCCAATTTAAATTGGGTCACTCCAAATGCTGTGTAATGACAAAAGGGGGCATTAAAGAAATAAATAAGATTAAAAAAATGAAGGATAATACTATTTACCAAAAACACAGGTCTCCGCAAGAAGCTCGCTTATTCACTTTTATCTTCCAATAATGTATGATTACAAATTATAACAATCACATTTTCCACTACCTATTCTCTCTCAATTAAAAAGCCAACTAAACTGAAAAAAGGAAAAGTTAGTGCTTTTATATTTTAATATGGAGCTCAAGTGAAAGTGCTAAATATGAGATCATATATGAAGTGAAATTGAACGCGAGTAAAGAAGATTTTTAGAGCATAAATAAGAGCAATGTTGCCTGACCCAGAGGGTGAAGCTTGTGACGTGGGTCTGAGCTTCTAAGTATGCTATTCCATAGTCCCTTCGGAGACATCCGATAAAAAGTATGCTATTCCATAAGACCTTCTGGTACGTAGCATGTCTACCCCATGAACCTTAAGTTGAACAAATCCATAAAGAACATAAACTTGCTTGAAAACAAAATAATGTCTATAAGTATCAAATTGAGTCCCAAAATTATTTACAAATAACATGGTTTGTACTGTGTCAATGATATTGACTGGTATTCCAACTACATTTTTTATTATGACATGTAAAATCGAAAATTGAAAGGCCCAGCAAATATTTTAAAGGTACCTTTCTGGTGTCCTGTATATTATTATAACATCGGATAATTCATTAAAACTTTAATTCTTAAATTCCAAACCAAAATCAAAACCAAACAAATATTATCATGTCTAATTTTTAATACTGTGAAATCAATAAAAACTTAACTCTTATGGCCAAACTAAAAACCGAAACCAAACATATATGACCCGTACAGAGGTCTAGTACACATACCTTAACCCTACTTCAGGGGGTTGAGATGCTAATTTGGTGAAAAACCCAGCTTTCAAATCTGAAAAGTGCAAACATACGTCAAAATCCAGCTGTGTGAAGATTTGAGCGGCTTGGACTTGAAGGTGAAAAATGACAGAGATAGATTTGAGTAATGACAAAAAGGAGAATCAAAGAAATAAAGAAAGATTAAAAAAAATAAAGGATAATAGTAGATGTTTAGATTTGGGTCGATCCAATTGGGTTACTCCAAATGTTGTGTAATGACAAAAAATAGTATATATTTAGATTTGGATCGATCCAATCTAAACTGGGTCGCTCCAAATATTGTGTAATGGTAAAAAGGGGCATTAAAGAAATGAAGAAGATTAAGAAAATGAAGCATAATATTTTCGTTGACGGAATTCGAACCTTGAAATTTTAGTAAATAAATTTAATCATGTAACATATTTAATCATTAGATCTAACAGTTCTAATTTTAACTAAAAATCTAACGGATATTATTCGTTGTATACGAATTTTTATTATATTTTGTTAGTGGTTAGAAGATATGATGTCATATTTTTGGGTATGTAATTAGTAAATAAATTTAATCATGTAATATATTTAATCATTAATCTAACAGTTCTAATTTTTAACTAAAAATCTAATGGATATTATTCGTTGTATACGAATTTTTATTATATTTTGTTAGTGGTTAGAAGATATGATGTCATATTTTTGGGTATGTATTAATTATTGCAATATTATGTTTTAAATTAAAAGTCAACATTTTTTAATTAGAGAGAAAAAAATTATTGATTGGAATATATGATATTTTAGGTATTTATAAAAGGTAATATCATCAATTATAAGTAAACATCTTTTAATTGAAAACGACAATCAGCTAATTATCATTAATTATATTATTAATAAAAAATGAAGGATAATAGTAGAGGTTTAGATTTGGGTTGATCCATTTGGGTCGCTCCAAATGCTGATTAGAGAGAAAAAAAATGTTGATTGGAAGATATGATATTTAAGGTATTTATAAAAGATAATATCATATCAATTATAAGTAAACATATTTTAATTGAAAAAGGCAATCGGCTAATTATCATTAATTATATTATTAATAAAAAAATGAAGGATAATAGTAGAGGTTTAGATCCCCTCGTTTCTCCTTTATATAAGTATATAATAGTTCTAATTTTTAACTAAAAATCTAACGGATATTATTCGTTGTATACGAATTATTATTATTATATTTTGTTAATGATATTTAATTTCCACTATTAGTAAAATTTAAAATGCAATTGAGTTGTATATTTAGTTTTCTCAATTAGTAAAAATTTAAAATGCAATTTAGAGAAATTGATTATTTTAATATGTTTTACTTGAAAACCGAAATTGATTAGTTATTAGGAGAAATTTTATTCATAATTAAGTAAGGGTAATTAAGTAAAAACAATAGGTACCGACCGACCCACCGACCAACCAACCGACCGGCGCCATATAATTGGAAAAGTATAGATTTTAGCTAAAGGAAATAGAAAAGGTAACGTTTTTTTTAAAAGAAAATTGATTATTTTAATATTTTTTACTTGAAAAAGAAAAGGCTTAATGACCTTTTGGCCCTTCAAGTTTGCACACTTATACCCATAAGCCCTAATGTTTAAACTCGTTCCTTTTTGCCACTCCAACTTCAGAAATGTACCTTTTAGCCACAAAACCGTCGTCTTTTTGACACAAAACCGTCGTCTTTGAGAACGAATAAATGACGGTTTGTGGCAAAAAGGTACATTTCTGAAGTTGGAGTGACAAAAAGGAACGAGTTTAAACGTTAGGACTTTATGGGTACAAGTGTGCAAACTTGAAGGGCCAAAAAGTCATTAAGCCTAACGAGAATTATTACAATAGTCCATTTTGTTATTATTTTAATACAACCTAGAAAAATTATGCATCCATAATTTATTATTTTAATCCAACAAATAACACCAAGTAATCAGTTATATTATCAAAATCATTCTTGGTATTTAATTATCAGATGTTATTTAATAAACACATTTGAAATTTTAGCTTTAATATAAACAAAATTGTATGGCTATAAAAAAAATTGGCATAGCAAACTCCAAATAAATGGGTGAGTAGGTGAATCTTTGCTACAAAATGAAACCAACCAGATTTTTAAAAGTGTTTAAAAAGTTGATTTTATATATATTTTATTTTTTTTTCAAAACAATTCAAACATATTTATTCCTCAAACCCGAGGAGATCGACGAATTCTAAAGACTTTGATCAACTGAGAAACAAAAAAAAATCTAGCTAGGGACACCCTCAATTATATTTTAAAAGAGTAATGGTAGAAATCCAAAAATATTTCTAAGCTATACTCCTCTACATTATTGCATCATAAGCTATACTTGAGCTTAGCCAAATACCATTCTATATGCTATTTTCTATTTTTTATTTGGGGGTTGAATTCTGATTTGGGGGTTTTATAAGCCCTAATTTTTGGGGCTTATTATGAACCCTTAAATTTACTTTTGGGGTTTATCTGTTCGATCGAATTTGATTGCAGCTTATTGGGGTTTATGTGTTTGGGGTTTATATGAACCCAAATGTTTTTATTTCGAATTTGCTTACAGATTTTTGGGGTTTATATGATAATTTATTGTTCGATTCTGTTATTCCAATTTGCTAACAGATTTCTTTATATATTAGTGCCCGTTTGGCAAATCTACCCATTAACTTATAAGTTACTTATTTCGGAAAAAATTTCGTATTTACATACTTTTTTTTAAAGAAAAATGTGTATCGAGAGTTTAATATTCGTTATCTTGCAAAAAAAAGTTACTTATTTCAGAAAAAAGTACATATTTCCTAACTTTTTTCCAGAATAAGTAACTTATTTCTAAAAATTAAGATTTCCCAAACGGACCCTTAGTATATGCTAATTATAAAGACTGCAATATGTATTTTTTATAGTTTAAACAGATTATATGCTTTTGAACCCAACAATTTCTTTATATTTTATCTGATTATGAACCCTGCAATATATGAATTCGATTTGTCCTTCAATGTATATCATTATGTATTTCTCATTTTGTATTTGTTTGACTATTTTAATTAGGCGAAAGCCTGGAATTCGCCATGGTGGTAACGAGATCCATGTCTGGAACAACCAAGAAAATGTGTACCAAGTAAGTTATATTCAATTTATTTTATTATTAAATTGATCTGAATCTGGTTTATGGATTGATTTTTTTTATTCTTTATTTGAATAAGGAACGCTGTGAATCACAAAGTCGCTGAGAGATCAAGCAAGCAAAGAAGTTTCAACAAGAAATACTTGATAAAAAATAAGAATGAGCTTAAAGCTTTTGATATTTTCATGTAAATTTTTACCACTTTTTTTTTTCTCTATCCAGTCTTTTCCTTGTAGGTTTGATATGATTATGTTTAATTACAGGACTACGGACTTTCTGATGCGTTATTATCAGACGAATCCACGCTCAACCACCGGATTAGTAAGATCTATTTTTCTACACAGTTTTTTTTAGTATCGAATGTTTTCTAAATCAGTTTTAATTTGATTCCTCGTGCTTTTTTCATTAAAGATACAAGATGAGGCCGATAATGCTGGACAGTTGGAATGGTTCAAAATGAGTGATAGTGTATGTGATTTGCTAAATATTAATTAGATATAATATGCTTAAGTTTCCATCCAGTAAGATGCTTAATATTCCTCATATTTCACTCTTTTTCAGCAGAAAGATCATTGGATTGAAAAGGCCAAGAAAATGATGGCTGAAGGACAGACCTTATTTTCTATTCGTCGAGCTGCCTCTGCTCTCTACCCCCCACCCGCTAGATGTTTTGCTAGTATTTGAACTTGTGTGCTATTTGATCAGTCTCTGTTGACTGGTACAATTTGGTCTGTAATAAATTGATATACTTGTTACTTTTGGTATTTGGATTCCCAAGCTGTTGGAACTTAAGTATGGTGGATGTTTTATTATCTATGCAAGACATTTGAATTTGTAATAATTATTCTTTTGCATTTGATACCTAAACTCTAGGACACACAGGAGCACAATAATACTACTTGATTATGTACTGCTTGTGTCACCCCTTAGAGTGGCCTTGATCTGTTCCCAGGCGAACTAGTCACTCTTAGAAATATATATCGGTGGCTATTATGAAAACTTGCAGGCTTGTCACCTCTGTGATCTTGATATCAAGCTTGGAAAGCACTGTATTGTATCTCTTGTACTCAATTTCAGTTCCTTACTTCCTTATAGCACCTCTCTTACTAAACTCAATGATCACATACTAACATTGTCTTATTTTTGCAGATCACAGATCACTTGTATATAACAGTGTTGCAGATTACTATCACTTGAAATTTAGTTGACTATTGTTGCAGACTCTTGACTCTCTCTCCTTGCAGATTCATCACAAAAAGAGAATTTCTTGTTAACTCTTTTCATTTCTATAATTTTCTCAAAAGATTACATACTAATTATATAATTTTATAGGTCAAATGAAGCTCTCAAGTTTATTTCTCTAGCTGGAGTACCTAGCCAAAATAGATGGAAAGAATGATCGCCGCCTTGACGACTGCTGGAGGTACTGTTTGGTTGCTGGTAGAAAAGCGCTCGATGATGCCAGCATAGGATCATTAGTACTCGAAACTGTGAGTCTCTTTTACACTTCAAAATCTCATCTTTCTAAGACAATGTATGACTATTGATAGGGATCAGTCCGTTATTAGTAGATATTATATTATTGTGACTTTTTATCTTGCTGGAATTTTATTATTATTGGGTTTTATTATTAGCCCGCTTGTTTTGGGCTTTCGCTTGTAGGGTTTTATCACAGGGTTATATATACCTGGTGATTACGCTTTATTATGGACGCTTTGAATATACACTTTTCTTTGCTTTATTATGTCACCACTATGTTACTTTTGCTAGCCCTGGAAGGTTCGCTCCTTTAGACTTCATTAATAACTCATGCTAAGTAATGGTGCTGTTAACTAAAACAACTGTATATCATTTAACTTGTGTTTGTTAGTTTGTGTATATAGAATATCACTGAAATTTTCAATTAGGAATTTAGGATACATGGGACTAATTGAAAATTTTGGGGCCGTTATTATTAATGTCATTAATGAACTTAAAAGTTAATTAAGATAGAGGATGTTTAAGTATAGATGTTGAAATTTTGGCCTATGTTTTCTATTGCAGGTGAAGACATGCAAATGGCAAATAAGAACATAATCTTTATGATCACGATGACTCTCAACTTCCGATTAAGTTCTTTCGAACAGATTTACATTGACCCCTTTATGTATCATTGCTTTTGGTTTTAATTATTCATTTATATTGTCTAATTAGGATTCACTAAATTAGGGCTTTTGATATTATATGAATTTTATACTCATTGATGATTGTTGCTATGTGTATTTTTATGGTTATATATTACTATATTAGGATTGCTCAAATTCAACTGTTTGCAGTGCGTACTACGTATAATGTTAATGTATGTTAGTTGATGCTGTTTACAAGTTTCGATTTTTCGAAATTTTGCAAGACTGTGTTGAATTGTGTGCTAAATGTGTTCTCGAGTAAGTGCAACAATTACGAGATAAATGATATATGGTTTTTGGTGATAAGATTGTATTCGAGCTCTAGTATTGATTGTGAATGTATTGTGTGCTGAATGTAGTCTCAAAGTGCATCGTTTACGAGAATAACGGTTTAAGATTGTATTCGTGCTCGAGTATTGATTGTGAATGTATTGTGTGCTGAATGTAGTCTTAAGTGCATTGTTTACGAGAATAACGGTTTAAGATTGTATTCGTGCTCAAGTATTGATTGTGAATGTATTGTGTGCTGAATGTAGTCTCAAGTGCATCGTTTATGAGAATAACGGTTTAAGATTGTATTCGTGCTCGAATATTGATTGTGAATGTATTTGTGAACAATGAAATAGGATAGATAAAGAATATGAAGTTTAAGAGAGAAGGAGAGAAGATTGAGGACGAGGAGGAAGCAACCAGACAGAAGTTGCTACATCCATCTATAGCTTCTTCACCTCCTCGACCTGAATTTATGAATGCGCTTCTTCCGCTTGCTATTTACGAAGATGATGGTGATGAGGATGGTGATGTACAAGCGGATAATGGTCTTGAACATCAGCAAGACGAGGAAAATGAAACTGACCATCAGGAAGGCGAGGAAGAGGAGGATGAAGATGATGAGATAGGTGTAGTCCAAGGGCAACGTAGTCGAATGATTGAGCTCCGCAGGGACTGCCCGTATCTTGACACTGTCAACCGCCAGGTATTCTATTTATCATTTGCTATTGTTTTCTTTCCTAGTTTGTAGCTTTTTCTGGATTGATTGATGAGATTCTTCGTGTTGCACCTGCCCTTGTATCTAGATGAATATTATTTCTTAACTAAGCTAAGTACCTTAGAGGTAAATATTTTCTATCAGATATTGGTTAAAGCTTTGTTTCTAATATTTTTATGTCAACATGGTATTTCTGATTCTGTTGTAATTGTATGGCTAAAGTCGCTGTCATAAGGCTCGTAGTACATGATAGGCAACAATAATAAAACGAATGATCCATTTCAATGTTGTGAATTTTAATGCTCAAAAATTATATAACCTTGCACTTTTGCACATATAAGTCCGAGTTAGTCTTTCCTGGTAAACCAACTTTCTTTTGGATTATGATCATAGCTCATGTTTTTACTCAGCCATCAGGTGTATTATATATGCTTTGAATTTTAAATAACATAAATTAATATGGTCATTGTGCAGCAAGCAATCAGATCAATGAACCGTGATTTGTCTTTTATCAGGCTCGATTCTTGTAGGCTTTTAATGATTGTAGAATTTTAATTATACCACATCCCACTAGAACTATATTAGAACCATAGTTCGTCTACATCATTATCTCTTCAGCTCCTTTTGCAAGCATACAATTTTAAGGATAAAGGATGTACTTCTAGTTTTGTGTGCTTGTCTTAGATTATTTATTCACTTGATTTGTTGCAGGTTTTGGATTTTGATTTTGAAAGGTGTTGTTCAGTATCTCTCTCGAATTTGAATGTATATGCATGCCTAGTTTGTGGGAAATATTTCCAAGGAAGAGGGCAGAAATCTCACACATATACTCATAGCCTTGAATGTTTATATCAATATGCAGACAGAGAAAGTTTATTGTCTCCCTGATGGATATGAAATAAATGACCCATCGTTGGAGGATATCCGACATGTTCTAAATCCAAGGTTTTCCAATCGAATCTCCTCATTTTGCAGATTGCAGATTTCTCCAAAGCTCAGCCTAGATTGAATGCCTTTATCATATAATTTTGTGTCTTTACCTTTTTCTGGCACTTGTGAGGTGTTTTGTGTGGCTGCGTAAGTGAGCCAACAAGCGTCAAGGATGTTTATGAAGGGAGAAGAATTAGTAGTTGTGTCCTTCCGTCCAACAACAAGCGTCCTAATTTTTTTCAGATCTTTCACACAGTTTTAGGTGTATAAAAAGGATACTTAAAGATAGTTTCAGCCTCTATCTCTTTTTGTATGTTTTCTGATGTTTTATATATGTTTTTGGCGTTTTATAGTTATATAACAAGTAATTTATAGTAAATAAGGATAAATTGGCAGAATTAGAGAGATAGAGAATTAGAGAGACAGATTCAGAGAGGAGAGATAGAAATTAGGAGAGAGAGACAGAGTTGAGAGAGAAGAGAGAGAGAGTGGTGGCAAAGCCATTTTCATATATTGGATAAGCATAATAGGATAGTTACTACTGGTCTGCTATTTACCCTCACATCATAATACAACTAGTTACAACAATTGCTTAGTATTAATACTACAAGTCTTGACAATTTTTTTGTTTTTTAGAATGTTTTTTGTTCTGTTATACTAAACAAAAGGCAGGCTAAAAATATTAATTGCAAACATGTCTTTTATGCCCCTTAAATTTTATCATTTTATGAAAAAGATTGGAAGTAACGATAGGACGCTTATTGCGGGACGAAAGGAATATAAATTAAGAAAGCTCACCAACTTGCCAAGCTATGTTGTCATGTCTTCATGTCAGTTTATCGTACCAGTTCATTCATTCAATTGTATTTTGTGTACTTGCAGATTTAGCCGGGAGCAAGTTGATCAGCTTGATAAAAACAGGCAATGGTCTAGGGCACTTGATGGATCTGATTATCTTCCTGGAATGGTACCCAGTTTCTTCATCTTCCTGGAATTCTTTCACATCTTATTCTCTAATTCTTTATGTCAAGTGAGCTGTCTCGATTTTAAGTGCTGATGCCTATCAGCCTATGTTTGTCATTGTTTAGGTGGGACTTAACAACATCAAAGAGACTGATTTTGTGAATGTTACTATCCAGTCTTTAATGCGTGCAACTCCATTAAGGAACTTTTTTCTCATCCCTGAAAACTATGCACACAGCAAATCTCCTCTTGTGCATCGTTTTGGGGAGCTCACACGGAAAATATGGCATGCTAAGAACTTTAAAGGACAGGTTTGATGTTCCTGTCTATACATTTTAGTTTTTCTTATTGTTTCCTTAGCATTTATGTGTTTAATTGTTGTTACACATTTGTACAGGTGAGTCCACATGAGTTTCTACAGGCGGTTATGATAGCAAGTAATAAACGTTTCAAAATAGGTTCTCAGTCTGACCTAGTAGAGTTTATGTCATGGCTTCTAAACAAGCTTCATGAAAAACTCATGTCTTCAAAGAGAAAGCACAGCATCATCCATGAGTGTTTTCAGGTTTGCTTTTTATATCTTGTCTGCATAGACATATATTAAATTACTTACCCTTTTTACAAATGCATAAGGAGTTGCAATTGGGTTTTTAGGGAGAACTGGAGGTTGAGAGAACTGAAGGTACAAATGTTGTCACCGAGACTAGCAGGATGCCATTTTTAATGCTGGGATTGGATTTACCACCACCGCCGCTTTTTCAGGATGTAATGGAGAAAAACATAATCCCTCAGGTACTTCTCTTCTATTTCTTGTCATCAATCATTACTTTGTCAACTATTTCTTGCCAATCTTATTCATTGGATATATTCAATCTAATAAACACATTTTCTCAGGCACTTTAGTTTTTACCTGTTAACTGTAATCCATTTAAATCATTGAGTCAAGAAAACTGATAAACGTATTTTGGTGTAGTGGAACTGGCTAAAATCATGTGTGAGAAATGAGATTGATACATCAAACAGTCACCTTATAAAAAGGAAACTTGGAGAGAATAATAACTCAGAAACATCTGATAATATCTTCTATACAAAAAATACTTTAGGAAATTCAATTATGTTTTGAGATACGAATCTATAAGCATTCTCCTTCAATGAATTATAGACATTCCAGATATCATTTAGAACTAATATATATAAATTTCTAAAGTTATGTACACGGTAAAATAAAGCAGAAGTTAAAATTGGTGGAAACAGTAAAACACAGTGTTCCTGCTCTCTGCTCTTATATAGAACTACAGTTGATATGAATTAGTATTTTTCATGGATTATATGTCATTTTCAGTGATTATATTTTGCTTTCCATGTGAGATCATTATAAGATTGCTATATGGTCTACATGTTCGTTTCATTGAATAATTCATCCTATGTAATGCTTATACTGCACTTTAATTCCGACCAATCCCGGGCAAAGAGGAAAATAATTATTCTAAAAGGAAGCGCCACGAAGTCCCTGTTTATTTTTGCTTGGCCTGTGGAATATAATTGTTCAGATGGTTGATTGTTAGTTGATTTACGTAATGTAAAATGACAGTGGTTACGCAACCTATGCTGTATGACTTGTCCCGGTTTATTTTTGCTTGGCGTGTGGAATATAATTGTTCAGATGGTTAATTGTTATAATTATAATATATAGTTGATTTACTTAATTGTAAAATGACACTGGTTACGCCACCTATGCTGTATGACTTGTTATCTAATTGTATGTATTTTCCCATAACCAAATTTATGAACTTATCTGGGTATGGATTTGACCTCTTGAGAATGTTTTCTAGGTTCCACTTTTTAACATACTGAAAAAGTTTGACGGTGAGTCTGTCACGGAAGTTGTACGCCCCTGTATAGCAAGGATGAGATACTGTGTTACTAAGCTACCACAGTATCTAATACTCCATATGCGTCGATTTACAAGGAACAATTTCTTTGTGGAGAAGAATCCCACACTAGGTATGTATTCCATTCGATAATATAGTCCATCTCTTACCCCGTTTGATATAGCATTTCCTAGCTTGGATTAGAGTCTATTCTCACTAACAAGTGACAAACCTCGTCATATACCCAAACAAAAAAGGTTTGTTGAGAAAATGTTCACAAAGCGTGATGTATAAGATTTCCCTTTTTTTATAGTTTAAGATGTCCCTGTTAAATGTGATAAAGAAAAAAGATCTGGGTTCATATTAATATTTCATCTTCACTTCAGTTGAGAATGAGATAGGTAACTACATAAACATAATTATAACGAGTGGTACTAATATTGGCATGGGGTAATTTATAAAATCAATGGAATTCAGATTTAAATGGAATATTCACAGAGGACAGAGGTACATGATACATTTGTCCACGGTGTAAAGTCAGTTATTCAGAAGTGTTTGTTATGTACACAGGAACATGGTAGTTCAGAACCTGAGTTTTATTTAGTTTTATCAACATCATTCATGTTCAACGCTTCCTCCAGTCAACTTATTTGATGACCAAGGCCTTGTGTTCTGATCAATATTAATTTTTATCTGTCAAGCTGGGTCTATTTTGTTCATCAAGTCCAGCTTTTTGTTTTTGTTTGAAAAGGAGGGGGGGGGGGATTATATCATATTGTAATACATTGTTGCACTTGGTTGGATTTTTGTTAGTTGTCAGTTTGAAGAGTAAGTTGTATGTATAAAGAGGTAGAAAAGTTTGGTGGTGGAACTTCTTTGTAGCAACATTCTTCTTTAATGAAATAATTTTGTTTCTCAAGATTCTCTTCTTCATCTAATGCATGCGTGAAGTGAAGCACACAATAGATACACACATATCATATCTAGGGGTCCTGATCCCTGACATGCGATGGTTGCAACCATTTCTCTGTGGAAAATTTCTGCGGATAGGATAAATACCCACTCTATCCGTGCTTAAATAACTTTTTTTAGGGTTTTTATCTATCCATGGAAATTTCGACGAATAGACGGTTGCCAACTATCGCTTGCCGTGGACCAGCTGCCTTTATATTTAGATGCCAGAACATGATAAATATTCACATATCTTTTATCTGTCCATGAACTTTTCTTCTACAGTTAATTTTCCTGTTAAAAATTTGGAGCTGAAGGATTACATCCCACTCCCAGCCCGAAAAGGAAAGGAGAAGGTTAAGTCTAAGTACGACTTAATTGCCAATATTGTACATGATGGGAAACCAGGTGAAGGATCCTACAGAGTGTTTGTACAGCGGAAGTCAGAAGAATTATGGTAATATTTAACTTATCTATTTGAAATATACTCCAGTCTCTTGTTATTGAGTGGCTGACCATTATTGTCACCACCTTACAGGTATGAGATGCAAGATCTGCATGTTTCTGAGACTCTTCCTCAGATGGTTGCACTGTCGGAGACATGTGCAGATTTACGAGCAGCAAAATCAGCACTGAGTTTAACAGTCTTATTGCTGACAGAACTTCTCTCTCTTTTTTTTTTGGCCAAGGAGAAGCGAGGATTTAGTAGTCTCAAGTAAGGTGACCAACATTGTGGCTTGAACAAGTTAAAGAATTATCTAATCGCTGAATCACGAGTAGATCGGTTCACTTGTTTTTTCTGTCGCTGAACGAAGAAAGTTTGCTAGTATATACTCCCTCCGTCCCTCCCAATTCTTTACAATTGGGTTGGGCACGGAGATTAAGAAATGAAAAAAAAGTAAGTGGGAAGAGAAAGAAAGTGAGTGTAAAGTGGGTAAAATTGTGGGACCTATCAATATTTAAGTAATAGATTAGAAAGATGGAGGAAAGTAGTGGAAAATGGTGGGCCCTTTTTATTTGTTTAAAGGTTAAAACTTTACTATTTTTGGAAAGTTTGGAAATGTAAAGAATTGGAAGGGACATCCCAAAATGGAAAATGTAAAGAATTGGGAGGGACAGAGGGAGTATCTGGCTACAAGAATTACCACCTTGAGTTTGACCCGTACACTTACCCTGTGTATAAGTAATGTATCCAGTAACTGCAAACTATAAATTTATAGCTGCTCTTGTAATTTGTGTTTAGTTTGCAAGGGAGCACTGATTAAAGCTAAAGAAAGCTTTGGTGTGATACTTTTGCTTGGTAAATGGGAGGTACCATATTCGTGCAGATTGTTGTATGTTTATTATTACCGGTATAAATCTTGCTGGTTGCTGGTTAAAGTATATCTTCCTGGGAGTTTATCATTTGTAATTTTTCTTGATAGAATAGTTCTGATTGTTAAATTCCAAGATGAAATCAATTTCCTAGCTAAATTAACTGTTCACTTGCAGTCCGATCAAATATGTAATAGCAACGAAGTATTAAACCACAACTGATAGCAGACTCCTTCAGCTTATGTAGTTTGATAGTAAAGGCTGTAACTGCAGTTCCGACTTTTTGTGAGGACTGGTGCTTAAATTTTAAGTTGTAATTATGAAGCTTGTTTAGTTGTAACGTGTAAGTAGTATGTAGTAACACTGTTTGGTGAAGTTGCGGAATTGAGAATGAAATGAAATTTTACCATCAAGATTTGTAATGACATTAGGTTGTTTATTTTTTTAAGGAAACATATTAGGTTCATACTATGACAATTCTGTTTGGTGTTTTACCTATGATGAAGAAAAAGTCCATAGATAATAAACATAAACAAATAGAAAAACTTGCTAGTTGCCATGCTTGTCTAAGAATGTACCTTGAATTGAACAATACTTTTGTGTAAGAATGTTGCTTGAATTTAACAATGCTTTGAACATATACATGCATTTATATTAGTAGATGTGTTAGGAAAAATTATTTATTGCAAATATAATTTGCTAATGCATTAACTAATTTTTTTTTTTTGACAAGATGCATTAATTAATATTTAATGCAAAAACAATTATATTATGTATTTAATTAAATGTAGAAAGAAAAGAGAAATTGCCCAAACTACACCACATTTCTGTGGGAACTGCCCAAAATACCGATATTGAAGAGAAGCCGCCCTTTTTGCCCACGGACTATGCATGTTGAGTATGCGTAGTCTGAGATACGCATGACCAGATGCGTATTACAAGATACGCATTTCCATGTTGCGTATTGACGTCATCTGACGTCATTATTACATTGCAGCTCCGACGTTGCTCTGAGGCGAAAAATCGCCTCTCCGTTCTCCACCTCCCGTCCATCACATTCCGGGCACTTCAACTGATTCTAATTACATCAAAACGATGCCCAGGCCTGGCTCTACATTTCTACATCTTCGTTTATTGAGTTCTGGCCCCGTAGGGGCGTCCACGAACAAAATCGAAAATTGAAATCGGAAAAAAACTTCGAATTGGGTCTTTTCAATCCGGTGAAACAAACGAAAAACGAAGATTATAGGGTTGTAGATTATGAGGAGACGATTCTTTTGGTATATAGTACGTGAATTCTCGTTGCCTGTAGAGAGTGGAAGAATTGATTGAAATTTTGGTCAAAACTTCACCGACGGCGAGAGTGGGAAGATGATGAACAGTGCAATACGCATTCTGAAGATGCGTATCCATCTTCACGCATTTTCACCATGCGTATACGTGGTTACTGTTGAGTTTTATAGGAACTGAATTTACAAAGAGTACGCATCTTTGTAATCCGTGGTCAATGACTGCGCATTTTTGTAATGCGTATCACCTGCATCTCTGTAATGCGTGGTCTGTGGGTATTTTGGGCGGAAGGTTTTGCTGGTGGGTATTTTGGGCAGGAGAAATAGAATGGTGGGTGATAGAATATATTTTTATATATATATTTTAGATGATTTTATTCTCATATTTATTGTGTTTTGCATTGATTTGGATTTTTTATTTAATAGATTTGATTGTTTTATTGTAGGAAATAAAGAATTCATGACTTGGAGGAAAAAGAGCTATTTTGGAGATAAAATAGAAGGAAATTCGTATTATTGAGCTACACGGGCTGTTTAACACTGTTTGGGCCATATCTTGAGTTCCAGAAGTCAGAATTTGACGATCTTACTGTCAACGCGAAGCTTGTGGAATTATCTTTAATTCAGAAGTGGTCCAATATTAGTATTCCAACGGGATCAGCCCAGAAACAGGCCAGAAAATCCAGCAGCTTCCAGAAATTCAATTTGAAGTGGGAAACTTCCATAAATCCAATCCTAATCAACATGGAAACACTAGGGGCACCAGGAACATTCTAGAGAGCTGTGTTAAGCGTGGAAACTTGTAATTCTTACTTCTATTCAAGCTTGGAAGCTTGCCATCTTCTATTCCAACTCTAAGAAGGCAATTGCTTGGAGACTAAATCAAGAGGCTATATAAACACATCTTGGGACACATTATTAGGGATGTAATATTAGATCAGATTATATAGTTTAGAGTAGATTAGTATTATTAGTTGGAGATGTAGAGAAACACCATGACTCTTCTTTTGGGTGACAACATTGAAGTTTGAAGGTTTTGTTCTCTTAATCTTTTCTTTGTTCTTATTAGTTTAATTATGTTTTCTTGTTTTACTAGTTGTTTTACTTGTTTAATTATTAGCGAGTAGTTATTTCTAGGGCTTAAAGGGAAGCCATGTTTGCACTAATATTGGCATGATTTTCATAGTGATTTGATTGGTTATGGTTAATTCTGATTTATATGTTTTAATCGTTAATTTGTGTAATCGGCCGATATCATGGATTAATTATATGCAAATAGGGGTATGGATCGAGAGATTTACTTACTAGAGGCACACATATGATTAGCAGAATTGAATTTGAGTGCGGAAGCATCATTGGATTTCTGAGAGCGTTAATGCTTAGAAGAGATTAACTTGACTCTAATTACCTGATTGATTGAATTACTAAAAGTGGTTAATTGTGTTGAATGTTTCGAGAGTGTTAATGCTTGAAAGAGATTAACATACTCTAGTTATAGGATCACATTGATTGTTTTAGCTTAAGAGCCAATTGTGTAAGCATGGTGGACCTGATTGCCCTAGGTTTTAAATAATTTGTTTATCATCTGTTTAATTAGTGTTAATCTTGTTTAATTAGTTAATTAATATTCTCCAATAATCGTTTGTCCCTGAAACAATTAGCGATAACTGAAAAGGAATTAGTAGAACCTGTCTCCTTGTGGATTCGACCCGCTTGCCATCTGTACTAGAAATAGACACCGTGCGCTTGCGGTTAGGTATAATTTGACACATCAAGTTTTTGGCACCGCTGCCGGGGAGACAGCGAGTTTCTGTTGATTTTAATTTAGTTGTTTAGATTGTTTCCATTGTCTCATTGGAACTTTTGTTCAAATTGAGGCAGATTTTACGTTTTCTTGGCTTTGTTGAGAGTTTACAGGTTTGCAATGGGTGAAGTTGATACTTTTGCACAAGGAGTTGCACTCTTATCTTCCCTAGTAGAGGCACATACTCGAGAAATTGCCTCATTCAGCCCTACAGAGCCCACTATACGTCCAATGAGTATCAATGAGATGTCACAAGTGGCCCCTAAAACTTACAACTTCTGTCAAGTTTGTGGTATTCAAGGTCACTATGGTTCTGAGTGCTCTTATAATTTCTATAATTCTCAGAATGCTCAGTGCGGACAAATGAATTCTTTTGAAGAAGGATATGGGTACAATCAGTATTCAAACACTTTTGATCAAGAATGCGTGAATCAACCAGATTTCTACTACCAGGACAATGGTGCTCAAAATTTTTCATATCATAATCAGCAACAGTTTGAGCAACAATATTATCAGTCATATGAGCAGCCGTCACAGCAAGAATATCAATATCCTCCTCTACAAGAAGATCTACATGTTTCTCAACCCAGTGTAGATGTGCAAGCTGATCAGACAAATGAGATGTGAGATATCTTGAATAAACTGCTAAAGAGTTCTGAAGAACAAGTCGAGACAATCAAAGAATTAGAAATTCAAAGTTTGGCGATTGAATCTCAAATTGCACAGTTGGCTAACTCTTCTACTACAGGGTAGCTCGACTATTTACCATCATCATCTATCCAATCCGAAGAGGACCTGATTGCTATCAATCTCACAAGCGATCAGGAATATGATAGTTTCTCCATGTATGTTGATGATGAGGCCATTGATAAAGAGAAGGAGTATGCCACCGATGACAAGATCAATGATGTTGCTGCTACCAAGGACAATGTGACTGATGATGAGGTGACAAAAGAAAGCAATACAGAGATGGTTGTTGTTTCTCTTCCACAACCTGTGCCTAAGCTACCATGTATTGATAAATTTGCTCTCGATCTAGCCTCTACTTACAAGGCTTCTTTGCTTAAGACTACTTATTACAAGGTTGACATGATGATAGTTGTCCAAGAAGATCTTTCTCAAATTTTGGTTGATGATCCATACAAAGTGGCTCCTACGTTTGAAGCTCGAGGAGAGGGAGAAGATGGAAGTGTCGGCTTAATCTTTGATGTGATAAGCCAAGATGTCCGAATGACTCCAGTGAAAGTGAGGAGTGAAGAAAAGCCACCACCAGAACCTCCACCTTATGTCAAGGGAGTTCAATATTTTCGTGGTGTCGAATTTTATCGTTGTTTTATCACAAAATTTTCCAAAACTGCACAAGCACTCTCTCTATTGCTTATTAATGACATATTTTATTTTGCTGATGCTTGTTTGGAGACTTTCTGCAGGATAAAGACAACCACAGATGTTCTTGATACTTTTTGTGGTGGCGAGTTTATGATCGAGAAAGTGGATATTACGCCTTTACCGGAGTATTTTTGAGGAGGTCAAGCTAATGACTCTAAATAAGCGCTGCTTGGGAGGCAACCCAAGATTTTATTGGAGGATCGGTGCACTTCATACTTTTGCATAGGGGAGTACTTTCTTCCTTCTCTTTCATATATAGTAGAATTGCTTAGTTATTTGTTCATTCAAAGCCTTGTTGTGTACATTATTCCTTCATCTCTTTCTTTAAAAAAAAAATGAACAGTTCGCGCAGGCAGCACCCCAGAAACGCAGGCTGCGCATGCGTTACTGATCTTTCCGTTGTCTACCCCTCAGTTGCGCAGGCTGCGCCTGCGTTACCCGCAATCTGCACCTCTATAATGCAGGCAGCGCCTGCGTTACTGTACCTTCCGCGCTCTGTGCCCCTGAAACGCAGTCTGCGGCTGCGTTATACCTCCTCTGCCCAGTTCTTTGCCCGAAAATTGTTGTTTTTACATCATAATTTCCCCCAAAACCTATTCTAATTCTAATTCTTTCCCTCCCTAATTCATATATCTATCCTACATCAATTCTAAACTTATCCAAATCTCTCCTACACTCTAAATTTTTATTTTCATCCTATCCATAATCTTATATATATATATCCACCTATACATACAAATCCAATTTCTCTTCTATTTATTTAAATCTCTAAAAATTCAATTCTAAAGAGGAATTAATTGCAAGTTCACCTCTTTGATTCGTAGTTGGGATATATCTTCTCTATTTTCTTTTTATTGCGAATTTGTGTTCTTGTTAATTGGGGGTTTTGTATTAGTTTTGTTAATTGGGTATTTTTGGTAGGATATTTCTTGGTGGTTGTTGGTGGTGAGTGGGTGGCTCCTAAGCGAATGAGGGGTGGTTTTCACACCCGACACCTTGATTCCAGGGGAGTTTTCTTTCTTTTCTTTTTAGTGTAGTTTTATTTTGTTTTTAGTTGTAGTTTTGTATCTTGTTCATTAGTTCATTGGGGACAATGAACCGCTTAAGTGTGGGGAAGGGTTCTCAATGTTAATAGATTTTTTTTAAAAAAAATAAAAATTAAAAAATTTAAAAATACCAAAAATAATTCTAGCCATGCAATTTGATTAGTTGTTGTATTTTGCTTGATACACCCATGCATGCGTAGAATTCTTGTGTTCTTGACGCTTTTGTATGAGAAGTGACGAGCTTTGTTCTTGTGCACACACTTTCACTAGCAAGTTGAAGCTGGTAGACTTAATTGGATGTTGTAAGTGATTAAAATGACATGAATATGTGCAAGATGACTTGGTTTACATGCTTTGAGTACAAGTAGGTGCGTTAGAGAGTCTTGTTACTTGGGATTGATTATGTTTTGTCACACCAAGTGAGTTTTGAGCCTATATGCATATCTTTTGCATGATTTTTCGTTTGCTTGAGTGTCCACATGTTGTTTACATTGCTAGCACTTACTTGAGATCTTTCTTGAAATGCATGACATTACTTGATGATGAGATGATAAAGGCACTTAGGTTTGACCTCGTATTTCCCATATTTCCACACCTTTTAAACATGATCAATTAGTTAACCCTTTGAGCCTAATCCTATTCTTTCGGTGACACACTACGTTACTTGCCTATATCTTTTTCTCGTATTGGCCTTACAGTAATTTTTGATCCTAAATTGTCAAGGGCTAGTATCGTGCTTAAGGGAGTAATAAGGTGTGCAAAAGGGGGGGTTTATTGATGATCATAATTTTGGGGAATATTGATTTTGGGTTGATGCTTGCTAGTCGAAATTCATAAAAATATCTATGGATCATTGTGTTTATTCTTTGTTCTCTTAAAAAAAAGAAAAAAGAAAAAAAAAAGAAAAAAAAAGAAAAAAAAGAAAAAAAAATAAATAAATAAATTTGAGAGCATTCTTATGTTTGTATGATCCTTCTTCATTCGACTAGTCAAGTTATTATGTAAGGGTTATTGAAAAATCCAAGTGTGGGGAAGTATTTGTTTTAATAGAAAGGGAATTGAATAATGATTATTGTTAGGTACTAGCTTTTGACATTTAACCTGTTTTAGCTTTACTTCATACTTGGTCCCTAGCCCACGCTACAACCCGAATAAAGACCTTTTGATTGTCATCAGTGATGTATGTTGTGTTGAGAGTGAGATTGATTGCGAGTGTCAAGTTGTGTTTATGATTTTGTTGGAATTGAGTGATACACTTAACCTTGTTCTTCAGTGAATATTCGTTTTTGAGTGAAAGGTGAGTTATTACTTGTTTTGGCATAGGAGATCCCGGGTTTAGACTTAAAGATGTGTTTCTTGTGGTCTTAGCATGATTACCAACAATTTTTACACTTGACATGAATTTTTATGACCTTCTGCATGTTAGTTGAGTAGACTACGTGAATACTTGCACTTTCGACACCAAGACATCGTATGTTTACTTTGATTCTTAAGTTGATGTGGCATGAGAGGACTTGTGTGTGTGGTGTTGTGTTAGCATTGATCTTTTGCATGGTTAGATGAATTTTGTGGGTATATTCACTATAAACCATCACGAGACAACACTAGTCCTACTAGAGCTGCCTAGGGGTTTAACGGCTTGTTGCATATGCTCAATGCAATCGTGTCATCTACGAAAGTGATGTTTGTTAGGAATTAGTTTTCATTTCACTTATTTGCCCGAGGACGTGCAAATGCTTAGTGTGGGGATGTTTGATAGAATATATTTTTATATATATTTTAGATGATTTTATTCTCATATTTATTGTGTTTTGCATTGATTTGGATTTTTTATTTAATAGATTTGATTGTTTTATTGTAGGAAATAAAGAATTCATGACTTGGAGGAAAAAGAGCTATTTTGGAGATAAAATAGAAGGAAATTCGTATTATTGAGCTACACGGGCTGTTTAACACTGTTTGGGCCATATCTTGAGTTCCAGAAGTCAGAATTTGACGATCTTACTGTCAACGCGAAGCTTGTGGAATTATCTTTAATTCAGAAGTGGTCCAATATTAGTATTCCAACGGGATCAGCCCAGAAACAGGCCAGAAAATCCAGCAGCTTCCAGAAATTCAATTTGAAGTGGGAAACTTCCATAAATCCAATCCTAATCAACATGGAAACACTAGGGGCACCAGGAACATTCTAGAGAGCTGTGTTAAGCGTGGAAACTTGTAATTCTTACTTCTATTCAAGCTTGGAAGCTTGCCATCTTCTATTCCAACTCTAAGAAGGCAATTGCTTGGAGACTAAATCAAGAGGCTATATAAACACATCTTGGGACACATTATTAGGGATGTAATATTAGATCAGATAATATAGTTTAGAGTAGATTAGTATTATTAGTTGGAGATGTAGAGAAACACCATGACTCTTCTTTTGGGTGACAACATTGAAGTTTGAAGGTTTTGTTCTCTTAATCTTTTCTTTGTTCTTATTAGTTTAATTATGTTTTCTTGTTTTACTAGTTGTTTTACTTGTTTAATTATTAGCGAGTAGTTATTTCTAGGGCTTAAAGGGAAGCCATGTTTGCACTAATATTGGCATGATTTTCATAGTGATTTGATTGGTTATGGTTAATTCTGATTTATATGTTTTAATCGTTAATTTGTGTAATCGGCCGATATCATGGATTAATTATATGCAAATAGGGGTATGGATCGAGAGATTTACTTACTAGAGGCACACATACGATTAGCAGAATTGAATTTGAGTGCGGAAGCATCATTGGATTTCTGAGAGCGTTAATGCCTGGAAGAGATTAACTTGACTCTAATTACCTGATTGATTGAATTACTAAAAGTGGTTAATTGTGTTGAATGTTTCGAGAGTGTTAATGCTTGGAAGAGATTAACATACTCTAGTTATAGGATCACATTGATTGTTTTAGCTTAATAGCCAATTGTGTAAGCATGGTGGACCTGATTGCCCTAGGTTTTAAATAATTTGTTTATCATCTGTTTAATTAGTGTTAATCTTGTTTAATTAGTTAATTAATATTCTCCAATAATCGTTTGTCCCTGAAACAATTAGCGATAACTGAAAAGGAATTAGTAGACCCTGTCTCCTTGTGGATTCGACCCGCTTGCCATCTGTACTAGAAATAGACACCGTGCGCTTGCGGTTAGGTATAATTTGACACATGAGTGGGTAGTTTGGTTTTTCACCCGAAAGAAAACGTGTGATTGAGCATTTCACTATCTTTTCTTATTTTAATTTGTTTTCTTTTCAATGTTTAATTTTTGTTATCATTTTCAGATTATCAAAAATATTAGTATCAAACATAAAAATATTTGGTTAAAATTTCACATTTTATGAATTTACTAATATTCTTAAGATAAAAAGTTAAAACGGATTTGACCTCGATCATCTACCTTTGTCATATCTTTCATCGTAATTATGCTAAATCAGATACAGCAAAAGAATATTTCCATTTGAACAGGAGTATAATTGCCAAACGAGATATCCCAAACTACTTTCAAACATGTAATTTTTATCGTATTATTCATTTTTTTGAAAACATAGGTATTTTTAAAAAAAATTCTTATTTTTTGTTCGTATATTTTAAAAACATGTCTTCCTATGAATTATTTTAGAATAATATTGGAAATTTTATCTAACAACAAATAAATTAATTATGTGATAATTGATGACCACAACATAAACCTTTTTTTTTTTAACTCATTTATCTCACAGTTTTGTAATATCTAGGGCTGAAAACGAATCCGAGTAATCCGGGTTCGAATCCGGATTCGATTCGTTAAAAACGAATATCATTCATATTCGTACAATAAACGAGCGAATTCGAATCTTATTTTATAATTCGAACGAATATCGAGTCGAATCTCAGCACTTCGGTATTTGTTCATTTTCATACAGAATAACTCGAATAATTTTAGAGTACTCGATAATGTACGTATTCGATTAAAATTCGTAAGTTATGTATGTATTATATATTGTATATGAAATATATATATATATATTAAAGTAATGTTCTACAAATTAACATATTTTGGTATTTTGTAAATAATTATTCCGATATGCTTAATTTTTTAAAATTATTTTGAACGAATTCGAATTTCGAAAAACGAGTAGTTCGGTACTCAATCGAGTCGAACCGAATCAGATATGAACATTTATATTCGAATTCGAGTCGAATCTGAGCAAAATATAAACATGTTAATTCGAATCCGGACCGGATCCAAACGAATAATTATAAATTCAAGCCGAATATGATCATACTAGTGTTGGCACATATTCGACTCGTTTTCACCCAGTAATATCCCTCACTGTAATTACATTCAATTAAATTTAAACTAGACATTCCTTCCACTTTACAGTAGTCAGTAGTGTAGTTGCCAAACGAGCCCCAAACCCTAATTCCAATAATTCAAGACTAATTGGTGAGGACTGAGGAAGACAATAATGAGGTTTAGTTTGAGTTGCTTGATGAGATCAGACATTCGATACTTACAACCTGTAAGAATTATAGATACAGCTGCTACGACATCATCATCAGGTACTTTTCTTCGTTCACATTCTCTTCATAATGACCCTCATCCCAAAAAACCCTTTATTCCTTCTTCATCGACTCCTAATGCTCAATTGCAACAGTTAATTTATGAGAAATCAAAGGTTGGTTTCGATAAACTCGATGATGCTCTTTTCGTGTTCCATAAACTGCTCAAAATCAAACCTCTGCTCCCTGTTATGAATTTCAATCAACTGTTAGCCGCCCTCGTAAAAATGAAGGAGTACTCTGTTGCCATTTCTATGTTTAGAGATATGTGTGTTTTAAGCATTCCAGTTGATGTAGTAACTTTTAGTACCGTCATCAACTGTTGTTGTCACTTGAAATTTGTTGATTATGCATTCTCCTTATTGGGCGGAATCTTTAAGCGTGGTCTTGTCCCGAGTGTTATTACATACAACACCCTCATTAAGGGCCTTCTTTCTCATGACAGACCTGTGGAGGCTGAGCACTTGTGTAAGAAGCTTATTTTGTTCAATGAAATTCAGCCCAGTGTAGTTACTTATAATACCATCATTGATGGTCTCTGCAAAACTTCTAATACTCCCATGGCTGTTAAGTTGTTTAGATCTATGGAGAAGAAAGGTGGTTGTATACCCAACACAGTCACTTATACCACCATTATTGATTCTTTATGTAAAGACCGACATGTGGATCAAGCTATGAGTCTTTTTTCTGAAATGAGCCATAAAGGCATTTCACCAGATGTTAGAACCTATAGCACATTAATTCAAGGTCTCTGCAACCTGAATCGTTGGGAAGATACCATTCGATTGCTTGGAGAGATGAATACTAGAAATGTCTCTCCAAATGTGCATACTTTTACTATATTGATTGATGCTCGTTGCAAAGAAGGAAAGGTTGAAGATGCAGTATGTCTGATGGAATTAATGATTCAAAGAGGTCTATATCCTGATGTAGTCACATACGGTTCACTCATGGATGGATATTGTTTGCGTGGAGAAATTGATGAAGCATTAGAGGTGCTCAAAACCATGAGGGGAAATGGGATATTGCCCGAACCTCATATATATAATATATTGATCAATGGTTATTGTAAGAGGATGGAAGTAGACAGAGCAATTGATCTCTATAAACAAATGCCCCTTGAAGGTTTGACACCCAATGTTGAAACTTGCAATACTATTTTGCAAGGTTATTTTCATACCGGTAGAGTTGTTGAAGCACGGAAGTTCCTTCAGGAGAGTATGCTAAACAAAGGTCTTAAACTAAATATTGTGACATGTAGTATCGTACTGCATGGCCTTTTCCATAATCATTTAGTTGCTGAAGCACTCTCGTTCTTTCGCACGATGGAGTCTGCAGGTGTATCCCCCAATATATGTATTTACACTATTCTGATTGACGGATTGAGCAAAGATGGACATCTAGAAAAGGCAAGAAGTCTGTTTGACAACCTTCCTTTAAAAGGGTTGCGACCTGATGTCAAAACATATACAACCATGATCAGAGCATTTTGTCATGAAGGGTTATTTGATGAAGCGGATGAACTATTTGCGAAAATGAAAGATAGTAATTGCTTGCCTAATGATGCTACATACAACACACTTATCCGCGGCTGTTTTCACAATAAGAAGTACATTAAAGCAACTGTACTCATAGATGAGATGCATGCCCGCGGCTTCTCAGAAGATGCGTGTACCACGTCCTTGTTACTGGTCTTACTTGAATCAAAAGAACAGGATCCTGCTCTTCTTGCTTTGCGTAAGAAGTACTTGACATAGTTACCTGGTATAATTCCAGTGTGGGCTTTGATAAGCTCGATGATCGCTATTTTTGTTCGGTCAAAATCTTCAAATGAGACATCTGTTTCCTTTTATGATATTCAATCAAATGTTCCTGTATGAATTTTAATCAACTGCTAGCCCATTTGCTACACATATAACATTCTGATGGATGCATATCGCAATAAAAGAAAAATTAGACATAATTATTAATCTTCTCAGAGAAATTGCAAACATTCAGCATTTTGTTATATGGACATGTCAGCCAGGCAAATACATGAAGTACTTTTTTTTAAAAAATAAGATGTAAGAGTAAGGCAGCATATTGAATACTGCGACATTCACTACCCTGTTAGATTTTTTCTGTTAGATTGTTTCTGCAAGAACTAATGTTTTCATAAAGCACTGTCTTGATTTCACTTGATGCATTTTAATGCCCTTGCAATATCCTTAGTTTCTAATTGTATTTCTTATGGTTCCTAATATGTATATGTATTCAATAAAAGACTTATATTGAACTCGTGTACTTACAGACAACATGGTTAGTTGTGGCTTTTAAGAAGATGCATTCACGAGTTCCATGTTATTACACCTTTTGATGAGTACAAATGCTTCATTATACTTCTTAAAACTGCTTACATATACAAATGCGATCATTAGAAGCTCCAGATCCCTTGCTATGCAGCAGTGTCCTTGCATTTAAGAAGGCAATCATATGTCGGTAACTACTTTCCTTAGCATTTATGTGTTTAATTGTTGTTACACATTCGAACAGGTGAGTCCACATGAGTTTCTACAGGCGGTTATGAAAGCAAGTAATAAACGTTTCAGAATAGGTTCTCAGTCTGACCCAGTAGAGTTTATGTCATGACTTCTGAACAAGCTTCATGAAAAAATCAAGTCTTCAAAGAGAATGCACAGCATCATCCATGAGTGTTTTCAGGTTTGCTTTTTATATCTTGTCTGCTTGGACATATATTTAATTACTTACCCTTTTTACAAATGCATAAGGAGTTGCACTTGGGTTTTTAGGGAGAACTGGAGGTTGTGAGAACTGAAGGTACAAATGTTGTCACCGAGACTAGCAGGATGCCATTTTTAATGATGGGATTGGATTTACCACCACCGCCGCTTTTTCAGGATATAATGGAGAAAAACATTATCCCTCAGGTACTTCTCTTCTATTTCTTGTCATCAATCATCACTTTGTCAACTATTTCTTGCCAATCTTATTCATTGGATATATTCAATCTAGTAAATACATTTTCTCAGGCACTTTAGTTTTTACATGTTAACTGTGACCCAGTTAAATCATTGAGTCAAGAAAACTGATAAACGTATTTTGGTATATTGGAACTGGCTAAAATCATGTATGAGAAATGAGATTGATACATCAAACAGTCACGTTATATAAAGGAAACTTGGAGAGAATAATAACTCAACATCTGATAATATCTGCTGTACAAAAAATTCTTTATGAAATTCTATTATGTTTTGTGATTCGAATCTATAAGCATTCTCCTTCAATGAATTATAGACATTCCAGATATCATTTAGAACTAATATATCTGAATTTCTAAAGTTATGTACACCGTAAAATAAAGCAGAAGTTAAAATTGGTAGAAACATTAAAACACTGTTCCTGCTCTCTGCTCTTATATAGAGCCACAGTTGATATGAATTAGTATTTTTCATGGTTTATATGTCATTTCAAGTGATTATATTTTGCTTTCCATGTGAGATCATTATAAGATTGCTGTATGATCTACATGTTCGTTGAGTAATTCATCCTATAGAATGCTTATCCTCCACTTTAATTCTGACCAATCCCGGGCAAAGAGGCAAATAATTATTCTAAAAGGAAGCGCTACGAAGTCCCGGATTATTTTTGCTTGTCCTGTGGAATATAATTGTTCAGATGGTTGATTGTTAGGTGATTTACCTAATTGTAAAATGATACTGGTTACGCCGCCTATGCAGCATGACTTGTCCCGGTTTATTTTTGCTTGGCATGTGGAATATAATAGTTCAGATGGTTAATTGTTAATTTGTTATAATTATAATATATAGTTGATTTACCTAATTGTAAAATGACACTGGTTACGCCACCTATGCTGTATGATTTGTCTATCTAATTGTATGTATTTTTCCATAACCAAATTTATGAACTTAGCTGGGTATGGATTCTGACCTCTTGAGAATGTTTTCTAGGTTCCACTTTTTAACATACTGAAGAAGTTCGACGGTGAGTCTGTCACAGAAGTTGTACGCCCCTGTATAGCAAGGATGAGATACCGTGTTACTAAGCTACCACAGTATCTAATACTCCATATGCGTCGATTTACAAGGAACAATTTCTTTGTGGAAAAAAATCCCACACTAGGTATGTTTTCCATTGGA
The DNA here is from genome assembly GCA_037693485.1 of Kitagawia praeruptora. NCBI lineage: Eukaryota > Viridiplantae > Streptophyta > Magnoliopsida > Apiales > Apiaceae > Kitagawia > Kitagawia praeruptora. Next base: position 5,400,263 of record CM075345.1, on the reverse strand, counting down.
TAATATAGTCCATCTCTTACCCCGTTTGATATAGCAGTTCCTAGCTCGGATTAGAGTCTGTTCTCACTAGTCACTAACAAGTGACAAACCTCGTCATATACCCAAAACAAAAAAGGTTTGTTGAGAAAATGTTCACAAAGCGCGATGTATAAGATTTCCCTTTTTTTATAGTTTAAGATGTCCCTGTTAAATGTGATAAAGAAAAAAGATCTGGGTTCAGATTAATTTTTCGTCTTCACTTCAGTTGAGAATGAGTTAGGTAACTACATAAACATAATTATAACAAGGGGTACTAATATTGGCATAGGGTGATTTGATAAAAAATGGAATTTAGATTCAAATGGAATATTCACAGAGGACAGAGGTACATGCTACATTTGTCCATGGTGTAAAGTCAGTTATTCAGAAGTGTTTGTTATGTACACAGGAACATGGTAGTTCAGAACCTGAGTTTTATCAACATAATTCATGTTCAACTCTTCCTCCAGTTAACTTATTTGATGACCAAGGCCTTGTGTTCTGATCAATATTAATTTTTATCTGTCAAGCTGGATCTAGTTTGTATGTATAAAGAGGTAGAAAAGTTTAGTAGTGGAACTTCTTCTTTTTAGCAACATTCTTCTTTAATGAAATAATTTTGTTTCTCAAGATTCTCTTCTTCATCTAATGCATGCGCGAAGTGAAGCACACAATAGATACACACATATCATATCTAGGGGTCCTGATCCCTGACATGCTATGGTTGCAACCAACTCTCTGTGGAAAATTTCTGCGGATAGGATAAACACCCACTCTATCCGTGCTTAAATATTTTTTTTTAGGGTTTTTATCTATCCATGGAAATTTCGACGTATAGATGGTTTGTCAACTATCGCTTGCTTGCAGGGGACCAGCTGCCTTTATATTTAGATGCCAGAACATGATAAATATTCACATATCTTTTATCTGTCCATCATTGAACTTTTTTTTTCTACAGTTAATTTTCCTGTTAAAAATTTGGAGCTGAAGGATTACATCCCACTCCCAGCCCCAAAAGGAAAGGAGAAGGTTAGGTCTAAGTACGACTTAATTGCCAATATTTTACATGATGGGAAACCAGGTGAAGGATCCTACAAAGTGTTTGTACAACGGAAATCAGAAGAATTATGGTAATATTTAACTTTTATATTTGAAATATACTCCAGTCTCTTGTTATTGAGTGGCTGACCATTATTAATTTTCTTGATAGAATAGTTCTGATTGTTAAATTCCAAGGTGAAATCAATTTCCTAGCTAAATCAACTGTTCACTTGCAGTCCGATCAAGTATGTAATAGCAACGAAGTATTAAACCACAACTGATAGCAGACTCCTTCAGCTTATGTAGTTTGATAGTAAAGGCTGTAACTATCACAGTTCCGACTTTTGTGAGGACTGGAGCTTAAATTTTAAGTTGTAATTAGGAAGCTTGTTTAGTTGTAACTTATAAGTAGTAGGGTTCACTTGTAGTAATAATTGATGAAACTTTACCATCAAGATTTGCAATGACATATTAGGTTCATACTATGACAATTCTGTTTGGTGTTTTACCTATGATGAAGAAAAAGTCCATAGATAATAAACATAAACAAATAGAAAAACTTGCTAGTCGCCATGAGTGCTTGTCTAATAATGTAACTTAAATTGAACAATACTTTGTGTAAGATTGTTGCTTGAATTCAACAATGCTTTGAACATATACTTGCATTTATATTAGTAGATGTGTTGGGAAGAATTATTTATTGCAAAAAACGCCTGATTGAGCATTTCACTATCTTTTCTTATTGTAATTTGTTTTCTTTTCAATGTTTAATTTTTGTTATCATTTTCAGATTATCATAAATATTACTAATATTCTTAAGATAAAAATTTCATATTTTTTGAATTTACTAATATTCTTAAGATAAAAAGTTAAAACGGATTTGAGAATGAATGAAATGACATATGTTAAAATCATAGTTTGGATCCATTACTTTGCATGTAGATTCAGTGCGGCAAAGCTGAAAAATACATGTACAAAGCAAATGCCGAAGGAATCAACCATAACCCAAACAATTCTAAGCTTGGTCTGCTCCCCTTTCATTATTTTTGTTAGTGCCAATATCAGTTCTAATAATTTCACAAGACAATGATTTTGTATTATAAACGTGGCTTTGAAACTTTAGTGCAGGAGGGACCAGAGAATCAGATTGGCAGTACATTATTGAAATTTGTTCAGTGTACAGATTTAGAAAAAAACAGGGTTGGGTAATGTTGTCGGCATGGGGGTACATACCTAAACCGAACCAAACCGAACCGCGCTATAAAGCGAAGTTGGCAACACAAAAAGAGTTAAGATACAAAAATGGTGATAAAAGATGAAGGTTATGAAGTTGAGGGTGGTGTAGTGACAGTGGTGAATCCTAAACCAAGCAAAGGACTAATCACTTCCAAAGCAATTGATTTGCTTGAGAAACTTGCGGTTATGTTACTGTACAATTCCTCTAAGCCACTTCACTATCTCTCTGGTAATTTTGCTCCGGTCACCGACGAGACTCCTCCTGCCACTAACACCATTGTCACTGGTCTCCTTCCTGTCAGTACATTCCTTACACTCTGTTAATATGTTTCTCCCTAGTGATGCAGATGCAGTATGTTTTTTTTCCCAAAAATTCTTTATATGAACAAGATGTAGCATGTGAAATTTTAATAAGGAACCATATCAAGCTGCTATATGTTTTGCAATCAAGTATTCCAATATAAAGATTATTTCAATATAACGATAGGTCACAGGTTCGATTCCTCCCTCCCCTTTGTAATTTGTACCGCCCTTGCGGCTCATTTGGATAAAAAAAATTCAATATAATTGGTACTCTATAGAACTCAACTAATATATATATATATATGCGGTAATAGATATCCAAAAATATATATTACTGTGACATGAAAATATCTATATGATTACTCACTAAAATATATATTTAGAACAATTGTGCATTGTACAAACTATAAGTTTTGTATCGATATTTAGTCTAGAGCAGGAAAAAAAACAACTAGAGTATTAATCAGGTAACTGTGATTTCGGCTTTAAAATTGATAGACAGGTACTCTTAAACTAAAACAATATCAGTAGTAGTGATTGGTTAGCTTATTGCAAAATTTGATCTATTTCTGTAGGATTGTCTGAATGGCGAGTTTGTCAGGATTGGTCCGAATCCAAAATTTACCCCTGTGGCTGGCTATCACTGGTACATATCTTCATCAGTCTCTATCCATTGTCATCCTTGGAAATCATTATGTTTCCTTGACTCAGTTCTCAGAATACTTGTTTTGTTTATTTGCTTGTTGCAGGTTTGATGGGGATGGGTACGTATTTGTTCATTCTTCTTGAACTAGTCATGCATATACATTCTCATGCATTATAGGACATGGAGTAGTTGGTCATATATTCTACTTTGTTTCAAATGTAACTCTTTATGTTTAATATATGATATTATTGATCGTTGGTTTTCACGGAGGAGCAAGAGAATTATAATTTGCAAGACGTTCAAAAAAATGACATATAATTAACAGATTCATAAACACTCGCAAGCTAGTGATAGGGGCTGAATCATATGCTAAGAAAGTAAGAATGTGTCCCAGACATGTGTTTGATGATATCTTGATATCACATACTGTTTTTGGGCACATAAGCGATGGGAGAAATGCCTCAAATTCCCTGATAAGCGAGTCCATAACTGATGTGCAACATTGCTATGCTAATTGTTCTATTACTAAATTTGGAATGACATTATATTGATTGGCAATTTTCAGTGTCACATTATGGACGATTTGTTTTCTTTTCCTGCTCTCTTGTGATTTTGCAGAATGATTCATGGACTGCGTATAAAAGATGGCAATGCTACATACGTCTCTCGCTATGTGAGAACATCTCGCCTCAAGCAAGAAGAGGCTTTTGGAGGAGCTAAATTTCAGAAGGTCTACATCTCAAGCTATATGAACTGTAAATTTATGCTTCTTGTATTTGTGTACAGTTTTCGATCCTGCGTAACTCTTGAAATTAAACCCAGTGGCTTAGTTTAAAGTGGTACTGATTCTATATATATATATAGGATAAACCATAGGTGTAGTTTACAAAATCAGATGGTGAAATTATGTTGCATGTATATTTACTAGATATTAGATAGAAACACATTACTAGGAATGCAATTTCCTTGGTAACATCACCTTTCAAATTGTCGGTCTAAATTCCATCATCATTAAAAAAAGGTTACTATTTACATGTAAATTTCCAACATAATGTTCAGTTATGTCTGGAGTAAGAAGAAATATTTACTACTATCCAAATTATACTTTCTGTAGTCATCTGTCTCTTTGAGATTACAAGTATAAGGGTTTTCGGTTTTCGCTAAAAGAGGTTTCTACTGAACTGTTGATACTCGTACACTTTTCATCAAAACTATCTCTGATTCAGTGAATACTTATTTAGAACCTTTTCAATCATCTGCCAAGCAGTAACAACTAACAACTGTGGCTAATTTGCCTAATGGCTGGTGGAGCCTTCACTTCTTTATTCCTTAAATAGATTTATGAACATTTCATCAAACTAAGACATGTAATACAGTAGTACAATCCATACGATGAGAATTAGCTAGATTGATGAATGTGAAGAGGAAGTACCACATACTCTACCGTTTTTTGTTATTGTAATTATTTTGTGGTTGGTCATGCATTCCCTAATGTCAATTTCAGATTGGAGATCTGAAGGGCCTGTTTGGATTTCTAATGGTCAGTGTACAAAAGCTTAGAAGTAAAATGAAAGTTTTGGATCTTTCATATGGAGAGGGGGCAGGTTTGTTTGTCGAGAACATTTTTCTCCAGATGCTTATTATTTAACATTTTGATAGTAATGACCTTCTGGAAATTTTTTCTTTGAAAAAAAACACATGTCATCCTACATAAAATTGCGTATGTCAGGTGTTAGACGTGGAAAATTTTAAAACTTTCAACTATGCAGTTCTTTGAATTTACAAAATTTAGTTCTCTTACTTATACATATTCTGTAGCCTTGTAGGTAAATGATCTGTTAAATACCACGTAAAAAACTAGCTTTTAGCTGGTGATAAATTCATTGACTTGTTAACTATATTGCAGGTAACACAGCTATGATTTATCATCATGGGAAGCTACTAGCTCTTTCAGAGCTTGACAAACCTTGTAAGCTACCATTCATGTGTAAAACATGATCTTTATAGAGAGGATGTTAAATAACTAGCTTTCTTTATCTGTAGATGTTCTTAAAGTCTTGGAGGATGGAGATCTGCAAACTCTTGGCTTAATGGAATATGACAAGAGGCTGATTCATCCCTTCACCGCTCATCCAAAAATTGACCCGTTCACTGGTAGTGTGATCCGTTCACTGGTAGTGTGATTGAATAGAACACAAATCATCTTGGTATTGTTCTTTTCTTTCGTTGTTCATCTCATAGTTATGAGTTATGTGCAGGTGAAATGTTTACCTTTGGCTACTCTCAGACTCCTCCGTATATAACATACAGGGTTATTTCCAAGGATGGTTTCATGAATGATCCGGTGCCGATAACAATAGCAGACCCCATAATGATGCATGATTTTGCCATTACTGAAAATTATGCAATTATAATGGACCTGCCTTTATACTTCAGACCGAAGGTAAGTAGGGTGCTCTTCAATTATTTTATGTTCCCTATATGTGAATTGAACGTGAACACTTGGTAGCCGATTTATCATATATGCAAGCTCTGGCCTCTAGCATTGTTGGATACAAAAATATGTTTATGGTTAGTTAAAATAAAAGATTTGCTTCTGTTTTAGTACATGTAGTTTATCACTTAGTAAAATAGGGTTTCTAAGTTTTGGCAAAGTTAGTTTACATGATGCCTATATTAGATTTGTTTATGTATATCAATTCTCACTTGATCATTTAGAATGAATGAAGAATAAAGTAGTAATTTAGCTGTTTTTCTTTCTGCATCAAATATTTAAAAAAGTGAACAAGCATCATTGGTGTCTTAATTTTCTATATACGTTGTGTATCGAACTTCTTCCTCACAGTGCTATGAAGTTTGCCGTATAATGCCATTTTCATTTTTAGGAAATGGTTACACAGAAGAAACTGATATTCCAATTTGATGCTACTAAGAATGCACGCTTTGGTGTCCTTCCACGGTATGCCAAGAACGAGCTCTTGATCAAATGGTTTGAGCTCCCTAATTGCTTCATATTTCATAATGGTGAGGAAATGTGTTCTTTTCTCTCTCTCAAACAATCTTATACTCTTCCACTTTTATTAGTACTCATCTAAAATTCTCATCTGAGGCATGTTTATAAATGTGGTACTTAAATTATTGTGAATGAATGGATTATGAGGAAATAGATGGATTGATCATTTTGTTATCCTTGATTGAAGTACTTAAAATCCAGTGAACACGAAGGCATGCTGTTATGTCTTGTTATATTGATAATCTAAATTTGAATATTATATTTCTCATTTCTCTGTCGCAGAAAGTCTTTTACATTGTTTAGCATGCTTGACTTATTGTAAATTATATTGTTCTATATTTGCATCAAAATATAGTTGCTAACTACCAAAATGGATTCAGGAAACAGCGATTTGTGTATGGAACTATAATAGATAGTATTGTCAAAGTCACTGCAATTGTCAAATTTGATTTGCATGCTGAACCAGATATCAGAAAAACAAAGCTTGAAGTTGGAGGAAATGTTCACGGTATCTTTGAACTCGGAGCTGGTAGATTTGGTTCAGAGGCTATTTTTGTCCCTTGTCAACCTGGCATTAATTCTGAAGAAGATGATGGTTACTTAATTCATTTCATACACGATGAGAATACCAGGTAATCGCAACTGAAGAAACATATTACTCTGCATGTTTGTCCTTATTTCATAACAAGTACATGTACCAACCAAAGTTAATTACTCCTACTGTTGAACATGTTCTAAGCTGTAATCTTGATACAAAAGCCAAAGAATGTCAAACACATTAGACAACTCTCCCAAATAGTTACATGGTGCACCTTATTGTTGTACAAGTTACTTTGCAAGTAGTTTGGATATTTTTGTCATGTGATAGACCATCTAGCATAGAGGTTATAATCTAGACCGCTGCATATTCAGGCTAATAATGAATATTTTTAACGTTTAAAATGTGAGACCCTGCATCTGAAGCGAATTAGAAATTGAAAGCATCTGATAAGCTCAATTATAACAACCATAGACATGATGTGCATGTTGAACTTGTGTTAGTGATGATATCTATTGTTGATATTCGGAACAATATTGCAAGTACTAAATACAAATAAAAAAGTGAATACCATCTGAATATCACTCTTGACTTTGTATGCAGTAAATCATCAGTAAATGTCATTGATGCAAAGACAATGTCCGCCGAACCTGTTGCAGTAGTTGAATTGCCTAACAGAGTTCCTTATGGCCTTCATGCTTTATTTGTGACAGAGGTCAGTGGTATAGTTTTAGCGGTTACTTAATGTTTCCCTTAAATTACAAGCGTGCAGAATCATTCAGAAACTATTCATAAATGATGTAGAAAGTAGAAACAACATAGATGAAATGCCATGTTTACCAATAAATTTGAGTTGAAATATTTTGATTGTCCATGTAGTTAAGTTCTTGAACCTTTTGCTTACATTGTCACTGATTACGTAAACAGGAACAACTTGAAGAACAAGCAAAACTGTAAAATTTGGGAATAACAGGAGTTCGGCCACAAAGCTAAGAATACATTCATACGTGAAGGGATGTATGATTAAACTTAATTTCTAGTATTTTTCTGTTAGTGTGTAACCATATACTTGTAACTTTTAACTCCTGCATCATAGTGCAACTAAAAATGGAGGATCATAGTGCACTAGGCTTCTATTTGTATTTTTGTAACAATAGAGTGGTAGCCAACAACATGTTGGTGCAGTGGTTGAGCCACTGCCCTCCTTTGAAGGAGGTCAGGGGTTCGACTCCTGCGTGTGTGTGAGTTTCTTAGTTTGTATTAGGTTTCCTTTCTGTATTTGTATTTCTGTATTTGTAATGGCCGGGGGTCCTTCGGAAACAGCCTCCCTATTGTATAGGGGCATGGTCTGCGTACAACTACCCTCCTCAGACACCACTTTGAGTGGTTTTATAATTGAGTAAGTTTGGTTTGGTTGGTTTTCAACCCAATACTAAGTTATGCATTTGGGTGGTCCAAGATATATATGGGTAAAATAATAATTATATGTGTAGATAATTATTATATATGGTATGTCTTGATCATTAAGTTGGGTAATTAGGTGTCAAGAATTGGAAGGTTTGTATAACAAGAAATGTAGTCTTACATATTGTTTGGGAGATGCTTCAGCTAGCATTACTGGTTCAAGTATCGGGATTAGGACACCATTGGTTGGGACACCATTGAGGTGTTATTGTACGTTTTGATGTATTATTAATTATTGTGGGTGTTTCCACGTCAAATATTGTTTGGTGTTCTTGTTTTACTTTTACTTGTTGTTGATAGAAGTAGAAGTTATACTTGAAAAGCATGTGATCGCGCTTTGGTGGATCTTGTCAACTAATCGACTAATTATGTTCTCTATATTGGTGGTTTGTAAATCTCGAATTGTGTAAATCCCCTAACCTAACATAAAGTGGTACCGTTCATAATTTCCCACGTAATAAGTCAAAAGTTTTAGGGGCACCATTCATAAAAAAGGTATCATTCGTAAAAGTCAAAATCAAAGGGGTACAATTCAAAATTTCCCAAAAATTATTAAAGTGAAGAAGTATGTTATAAAATCCTAAGCAAAGATTTTACTATTATCGCGATCGAAAATTTTAAAAACTTGCTCATAGTTTATTTTTGGTAAAAGAGCAAAGGTGTTGGAGTTTTGGGTTTCAAGATACAAGACGATGAACTTTTATATAAAAAAAACTACTTACATGATTTCAAAATGATACAGTAATAAATATATACATGCTCATCATCATTCAGGCAATTCGTTGTTCCTCAATTACATTTTCTTATCTTGGTCGAGTTGTGGAGGAATGTAAGAGAAGGTTATCGGATATTGAGAATCGAGAGGTGATATTTAAGTTTGTTAAGCGGTCCGCGAACAAAATAACTTACTCACTACTAAGAAACATGTCAATAAACATCGGTTTCTGACCGTTGTTAAAAAAAATCTGACCGATGTCTATGCGAGTGTAGAGAAAGGTAAAAAACTTTAAATATCGATTTTTAGCCGTTGTCTATAATCGACTTAGACATTAGTTTCTTAAATATTTCTGATGTCTAAGGTTCATTATGTGCAGTACTTCTTTTTAAATTATGATATATTATGTGCATTAGATCAACATAAACATAGCACGGACAAGTTAAATAATGACATATACATCGATTTCTTGGTAAAAACCAATGTTTTATGTTATCTTAGACATCGGTTGTTTGGACTGATGTTATATGCTCTATTAGACATCGTGTTCATTAACAAAATCGATGTTATATGTTCCAGTAGACATCGTTTTCAGTAACAAAACCGATGTTATATGTCCTAACAGACATCGATTTTTAGCCATTCTCCGATGTTATAACTCGATTAAAAACCGATGTCTCTTGTTCATGTATTAGTATACAATATTCTTTTTATATGCACCAAAACAACTCAAATCAAAACAAAATACAAAAATACGAAAACAGTTATAAGCACTTGTCATTTACCAAACACAAAACATCCAATCTTTACATCAACATAACCAAAATAATTTGTCTAGCTATCATAATTAACTAGCTTACAAACCAATTGCATGTACTTCGACAAACAAACCATTTGTTCGACAAGCAAACCAATTTTTCGACAATTTCATACATATATGAGGTATAAGGGCCTTCATTTTCTTCTTTTTTAATCGTTTAAAGAAGTCCGCACAAGCAAGCCGTTCAAACGTAAGACTCTCAGAGGGCTCTCCATTGTATGACTTCACAAAAATTATTAGTAGCAGGACCTGTAAGAAAATAATCAGGCCATCAAGGTTACTTAACATCTATATTCTATAGTCAATGTTCATGTAAGAAAAGCTAAGATACTCAAGATTGATTACTATTAGTAAACATAGCTAAGATATGGGACTATAGAATGTAAGAAAAGCTGGTAGATGTTGCTGCTTCTTGCGAAATATGGGACTGCATAAGTAAACAAATTAGTGTCAGAGCAGAGCACTATGACCAGTAATACACCAGCAAATGTGATTTGTAAAACACTAAGTCTAAACTTGGTGTGTCTGGGAAGTATAGACACAAAAGAAAATATGAATAAATATGCATGAATAACATGTCATCAACTCATCATGAACTGAGTAAGATAAGAATAGACTCAGATGAGTCAAATGTAGAAACAGAATGTTAGGGAATAATCTAAAAAGCAGGAGTACAACAATTAGGATGAACCGCAAAATAATCCAAAACGTAGTGAGATGAATTAAAACTTGTAGGTATGTTCCTGGTAGGTCTTTATTTAGTTAAAACTGTTAGGAATATGTTGTAGTTGATGATAACTTAACATTCAAGCAAAATTGTATAAGTCAAGTTTTGTAACTGTCAACGAATAAGACTTTATAACTCTATTCGTTGACAGGTAGCTCATCAACGGATGAGGTTTTGTAGCATACTGTAATATCTCTATTTATCAGTTGATAGTGTTTTTATTCAGAGTCATGTTGACCATCAATGGATAGGCAGAATAGGGTAGCCAATTGTAAATAAGCTATGCTATGTAATTCTGTCTAAGTGAAAGTGTATCAACGGATGAGAACAGGGCTCTATCAACGGATACAACTCAAATCTACTCTATCAACGGATACAGCTCAAACTACCATCAACGGATAACTGTGCACAACATCAACGGATAATCATTATCACTTTATCCCATGCTAGCTGGGAATTAGCAGTTGATAAGGACAGGTTTGACTGACAGATCACATGGGTTGATAGTAGGTATAAAAAGCAGTATGGCAGCCATACTTTGGAAACACAGAAGAAAGAAGCATTCCATTTACACAGTACATACAAGAAAGTTGCAGGGGACATATCTGTTCACAAGGACAACCTTTCGGCTACATGTGGATTTGGAGTGGAGTAGCAAGTCAAATTGAATTAGATTAATATTATCTTATTCCTGTAGTACTTGTAAACTTGGGATATATAACCAAGTGTAGCAACTCATTAGAAACTAAGAAAACAGACATATTTGCTTAGGGTTTCTTGAATATTCTTAGAAGCAAAGAGTTGTAAAAACAGAAGCTGTGTACATTTGTATCACAGAGTTTTCTTCAAATAAAAGTCTCAGGTGGTACATTTAACCACCTAATTTTTTATGTGTTTGTGAACCATCTCTTATTCAGCAATTATTTCCTTATAGATTTCTGTGGTTTTTATCAGAAATTTATAGCTATCAAGAATTGTATTCACCCCCCCATTCTACAATTATACAAGTGTGTAATCTGGGAATAACAATTGGTATCAGAGCAGGCTTCTAATATATCTGAAGTTTAAAGATCAACACACTTCCAACATGTCTAAGAAGGATTATGGAGTGAAGATACCGGTTCTTGATAGGGAAAATTACTTTCACTGGAAAGTAAAAATGCGTCTACATCTCATGTCTATTGATGTAGGATTTGTAGATTGCATTGAAAAGGGTCCTCATGTTCCAATGAAGGCTGCTTCAAGAGTTGGTCTTGCTGCAGATGCACCAGACACGTACATTCCAAAACCTGTTTCTGAGTGGAGTACTGAGGATGTTGCAGAAGTCCACAAAGATAAAAAGACCATGAATATTCTATTTAATGGTTTAGAAACAGAGATGGTTGACAATGTTATCAACTGTACTACCGCCAAGGAAGTATGGGACATTGTTCAAACCCTTTATGAAGGTACAAAACAGGTAAGGGAAAACAAGATGCAGCTACTGATCCAACAGTATGAGCACTTCCATTTCAAGAATAGAGAGACATTGAATGACACATTTAGTAGATTTCAAAAGCTACTGAATGGCTTGAAACTGTATGGAAGAATCTACCAAGTGAAAGATTCTAATCTCAAATTTCTGAGATCACTGCCCAAAGAGTGGAAGCCTATGACTGTTTCTCTAAGAAACACTCAAGAGTACAAGTCATTTACTCTTGAAAGGCTCTATGGAACTTTAAAGACATATGAACTAGAAATGGAGCAGGATGAAGAAATTGAGAAGGCCCAAAAGAAAAGTGGGTCAGTTGCACTTGTTGCCAACTTGGAGCAGAAAGAGGAGAAGAGGACTGAAGCTGCTAAATCTACACCAAACAGGGAGGTTTGTGAAGGTAGAGCAGAATCAAGCAAAAGCAAGGAAAAGGTGTCTAAAGAAATGAGTGTCCTACAGCAGGATGAATTGGATGAGATAGATGAGCATTTAGCCTTTCTATCTAGGAGATTCTCTAAGCTAAAATTCATAAGAAACTCTGGGGTGGCCAATCCATTTAACAAGGATTTTTCTACAAGCAACTATGTGGATAAATCCAAAATTAAATGCTACAATTGCTGGTCACATGATAAGTGAATGCAGGAAGCCTAGATCAGAGAACAAGGGAAAGCCAACTGAAACTGTTGACTACAAGAAGAAATATTTTGATCTTCTCAGACAGAAAGGAAAGGCATTCATGACCCAAGAGTATGACTGGGCTGCTGATGGAAATCATTCTGATGATGATGCTGAGTTTGTCAACCTTGCATTAATGGCTGATTCTGAGCAGGAAGCAAGTTCAGCTAGCAATCAGGTATTTTCCACTAATCTCTCTGAGCTCACCAAAGAGGAATGCAATAGTGTTATAGATGAAATGTCTACTGAACTATATCACTTGAGTGTTACTCTTAAATCACTTACTAAAGAGAACAATATGATTAAAGAAACTAATCAGTTCTTAAGTGATAGAAATGCAGTTCTAGAAGTTCAATTTCTAGAATTTGAGAAAATGAGAGTTGATTGCAATAATGGTAAAAGTGAACTTGAAGCTGTGTTAAAAAGAGAACTGATTTTAAGAGACCAGCTTGAAAAAGAACAAGGGATAATTGCTAAATTTCAAAGTTGTAAGAATATTTCTCAAAACATAATAGAAGTCCAGGGAATAGAATCATTTGTGAGGGATACCTGGACTCAAAAGAAAAAGGAGCTAGAACCTTGCCTTGAGGATCTAGAGACTATTTGTGAATCAACGGATAGTGATCATCCGTTGATAGATGAACCATCAACGGATGAGAGGTATCCGTCGACTAACAAAAAGTCTGTTAGTAAGAAGGAACTCAAGAAACTGAATGATCAGTATGGTCCAGTAGCCAAGAACTTTTTTTCTGGTGAAAGTAGCCAAGCCAAATCAAGTGAGAAGGCTAAGGCAGGTGATTTACTTAACAAAAAGGCTGTTGGTAAATCAGTTAATGAAAAGGTAGAGACTGAGGGTAAAAAGAAAAAGAATAGAAATGGTAAGATAGACATTAACAAGAAAAACAATTATTCTCCTGACAAGTTTGCTCATAGGAAAACTTGTGGTAATTGCAATAGTGGCAATCACCTATCTTCTAATTGCAAGTCTGTTAAAAGGACTCCTGTTCATGTACCTCGATCTATGTCAAGTATACCTGCAATGCCTGTTATGCCTGGTTTGTATCAGAATGCTAGTTTTCCAAATCCATATGTGAACATGCCATATGTGCCTAATCCTTATTTTCAATCTGTGAATATGCCACAAATGTCATGGAGCATTCCTAGCATGGATAATATGTATGCCAATTTTTCACAAATGCATGCATCAAATATTTATGCAAATGAGCATCTGTCAAAACCTATCACTCAAGCATCTACACCCAAAGCGAAGATTGCTAAGAGTGTAAAACCAAAGGCTAACAAGAAAGGACCCAAGGAAACTTGGGTACCAAAATCAACTTGATTTGTATTTTGGATTGTGTGCAGGGAAATAAGAGGAATCTATGGTACCTAGACAGTGGATGTTCTAGGCATATGACAGGAGATTCAACCCTGCTCACAGAGTTCAAGGAGGAAGCTGGCCCTAGAATTACCTTTGGAGATGACAGCAAAGGATATACTAAGGGATATGGCTTGATTATAAAGGACAATGTCATCATTGAAGAAGTGGCTTTAGTTGAAGGTTTGAAGCACAATTTGCTGAGTGTCAGTCAGATTTATGACAAAGACTATGAAGTAAAGTTCACTAAAGAAGCCTGTGTTGTTTCTACAAAGGAAAACAACAATGTGGTTCTGACAGGCTTTAGAAAAGGAAATGTTTACATAGCTGATTTCAACTCAGTATGCTCAGAATCCATTACTTGTCTCTTCAGCAAAGCAAGCAAGGATGAGAGTTGGCTATGGCATAAAAAGCTGTCTCATTTGAATTTTAAAGTTATGAATGATTTGGTAAGAAAGGATCTTGCTAGAGGAATCCCTCAATTGGAGTTCATCAAGGATGGATTGTGTGATGCCTGCCAATTAGGGAAGCAAAAGAAATCATCCTTCAAGAGCAAGACAGAGTCATCCATTGTTAAGCCCCTTCAATTGCTGCATATGGACTTATTTGGTCCAGTAAATGTCATGTCCATTTCAAAGAAGAAATACTGCCTGGTGATTGTAGATGATTTTTCTAAGTTTTCATGGACCTTCTTTCTGCACTCCAAAGATTGTGCAAGTGAAATCATCATCAATCATCTCAGACTAGTAAACAATGGTTCTGAAGTAAAAGTACAAAGAATCAGGAGTGACAATGGCACTGAATTCAAAAATTCCACAATGAAGATTTTCTGTGAAGAGAATGGAATTGTCCATGAGTTTTCTGCTGCTAGAACACCTCAACAAAATGGGGTTGTTGAAAGGAAAAACAGAACTCTCATTGAAGCAGCTAGAACAATGTTAAGTGAATCAAGATTGCCAACATATTTCTGGGCTGAAGCTGTCAACACTGCCTGCTTCACTCAGAATATTTCCTTGATAAATCAAGCTAGAGGAATGACTCCTTATCAGTTATTCACCAACAAGAAACCTACGTTAGCTTTTCTTCATGTCTTTGGATGTAAGTGTTTTGTGCTAAGAAATCATGGAGATAACTTGGGCAAATTTGAAGCAAAGGCAGATGAAGCTATCTTTGTTGGATATGCAGCAGGGAAAGCCTATAGAGTCTACAATCTAAGAACCAACATTGTTATAGAATCTGTACATGTTGTGTTTGATGATCAAAAGATTCTATGTCTAAATGATGAAGGCTTCCATGAAAAGTTGAAAATGAGGTAGAAGGAAGAATGTACATTGATGATGATGAGGAAAATGAAGATCATGGCCTTGGAAATTCACCTAGAGTTGTTGGTCCAACTAGAAGTGATGCTAACACTGGAAATGAAGCATCCGTTGACAGTCATACTAGATCATCAGATGCATCCGTTGACAGGCATTCTCATGTATCCGTCGACAGGCAAAATGGAGCATCCGTTGATAGACAAAATGATGCATCTGTTGACAGTCAACTTCATAACTCCTCAAGGACAACAAACTCAGGGGGAGTTTCTCAAAGTCAAAACTCAATGATCAATCAACAAGATCATGCTCACGTAGATGAAGCAACCTCATCTAGATCAAACCTTCCACCTTCAAGAAAATGGACCAGAGATCATCCTTTTGAGTTAATCATTGGTGACTCAAACTCAAGAGTCCAAACTAGGAGGGCCACACAAGAAGAATGCCTATACAGTAGTTTCCTGTCTCAAGAGGAACCTAAGAAAGTGGAGGATGCCCTTCTAGATCCAGATTGGGTCTTAGCAATGCAAGAAGAGCTAAACCAATTTGAGAGAAATAAAGTATGGAAGCTTGTGCCCAAACCTGATGATAGAGGTATCATAGGTACAAAATGGGTTCTCAAGAATAAGACTGATGAAAATGGCATAATTGTGAGGAATAAAGCTAGATTAGTGGCAAAGGGCTATTCTCAAGAAGAAGGAATAGATTTTGATGAAACTTTTGCTCCAGTGGCAAGACTTGAGGCCATCAGAATTTTCCTAGCCTATGCAGCACATGCCAACTTCAAAGTCTATCAGATGTTAAAAGTGCCTTTCTAAATGGGGAACTGGAAGAAGAGGTATATGTCCATCAACCTCCTGGCTTTGAAGATCCAGAATTTCCAGAGTATGTATATCTTCTCTTGAAAGCACTTTATGGTTTGAAGCAAGCACCAAGAGCCTGGTATGACACTTTATCTCAATTTCTTTTGGAGAATCACTTCACTAGAGGTACAGTAGATAAAACCTTATTTCATAGAAATGTCAATGGTTCTTCAATACTTGTTCAAATCTATGTAGATGATATTATTTTTGGGTCTACAGATGAGAAGCTTTGCAAAAGGTTTGCCAAACTTATGCAAAGTAGGTATGAAATGAGCATGATGGGTGAATTAACTTACTTTCTTGGTATACAAGTAAAGCAAGTTAATGAGGGAATTTTCATAAGTCAAAAAAAATATATTTATGATCTCTTAAAGAAATTTGACTTAATGGATTGTGCCTCTGCAAAAACACCTATGGCCACTGCAACTAAGCTTGAGCTGAATACTAAGGAAAAATCTGTGGACATCTCAAGCTATAGAGGCATGGTAGGCTCACTTCTATATCTAACAGCTAGTAGACCTGATATAATGTTTTCCACATGTCTTTGTGCTAGATTTCAAGCTGACCCTAGAGAGTCTCACTTGATTGCTATTAAGAGAATTTTCAGGTATCTCAAGGGAACACCAAACCTTGGCATTTGGTACCCAAGAGATTCTGGCTTTGATCTAATTGGCTATTCAGATACAGACTATGCAGGTTGCAGAATTGATAGGAAAAGTACTTCAGGCTCCTGTCAATTTCTAGAGAACAGGCTTGTGTCATGGTTCAGTAAGAAACAGAACTCAGTCTCCACTTCTACAGCCGAAGCTGAGTACATTGCAGCTGGAAGTTGTTGTGCACAGATTCTGTGGATGAAAAATCAACTTATTGACTATGGTCTAAAAGTTGAGAAGATTCCAATTTTCTGTGACAACACTAGTGCTATTGCCATCACAGAGAATCCAGTGCAACATTCGAGAACCAAGCATATTGACATCAAATACCACTTCATTAGAGAGCATGCGATGAATGGTACAGTAGAAATGCACTTTGTGCCAAGTGAAATGCAGCTTACAGATATCTTCACCAAGCCTCTTGATGAATCTTCATTCACAAGGTTGGTAGGTGAACTAGGTATGCTTAATTTTTCATAATTCCTAGTGGTATCTAATCATACTGTATTGCAGCTAGAAATGTGTTTTGGTTTACTTGAGAATTACAAACTCTCAGAAAAACTCTTAGCAGAAATTTTGTTTAAGGTAAACTTTGTTTATCAACGGATATCCTTTTATCCGTTGGTAGTATAAACACATTACTAGATTTTCGTATGTCAACGGATAACAGGTTGTCCACGTCATCGATGGATAAACTGTTTTCTCAACCGTCCAATCTTTATCCGTTGATATACATATTTCTCTTTATAGCCGTTGGTAAACGTGTATAATTAGTCATGGTTGTACTTCTTTTCTTTTCATTTATTATCTTACAGTTACTTTTGTCCAATGGGGTAATTACTTTTAATTATTTCATTTTTAATTCTTGAAAAATATAAAAGGCTATCCTGTGCTCTCACATCTCACCTTTATTCATTTTCAAGAATCTCATTAGTTAACTGCATCTTCTTCACTAAAACTCTCTCTGCAACAAAAGTTCAAACACTTCAATGGCGCCTATTGTTAAGATGATGTCTTCCACTGGGTTTACCTATGAGAAGAACAATTTCGCGGCCTTTGTTGATATAGTGAACGCTCCAGAAGCATATCACACCATGATGAATTTCGTGAAGAAATGCAAACTGTCATATGCTATGACTACCACCACACCCCTCATTCATGAAGTAATTGAGGAAATGTGGACATCGGCTGAATTTAATGGTACTGATGAAACTATCTCTTTTTCTCTTAAGGGTAAAAATTATGTGGCTAATTCTGATGTCTTTACTGCATGTTTAAAATTACCTGAAAATAATTGTACATCATTTCTAACCGATGCTGGAATAGTTACCATGCTAAACTCAAGTGGATATGCATTTAGTACTGACAATTTAGGCAAAATTGTTAGGAAGGGTATGGTTAAAGAATGGAGTTATTTGTGTGATGCTTTCATTAAAACTTTTTCTGGTAAAATTAGTAATTTTGATGCTGTTACTAAAACCATGCTAGTGATGCTTTGTATGCTTTTAACTGATAAATACTTCAACTTTGGCACACTAGTATTGTATGAAATAGCAGCTAAATTGGGTAACAAAGAAACTAGGGGCAAAAATATCTACTTTGCTAGATTTTTTATGCTCTTAGGCATGCATATGTCAGAGAATGAGCTATCCCTCTCTAACCCGGATAGCAAGTTCAGTTGTTTTGTACAGGAGAAGAGAGTCCTCAGTGACTTGATTCGAATGAATCTGAATGCAGGAGTGCAATTGGTTTATCCACCAATTGTTCAGGTAGCTTCTAATCTTATTACTCCTATCTCTACCCAAATTTCTTTGCCTTCCATTGTCACAATGGAGTCTGTAGTTGTGACCAAACAGGCTCTTACCCAAGTGACTAAATCCAAAGTCTCAAAACCACAATCTAAAAGACAAACCTCAGGTGTCTCTCAAAAGGCACCTGTTGCAAAAACTACCAAAACTCTTGAGGGGAGTGTGAAGGTGGTAGTGAGTGGTGAGGGAAGGGTGAACATCAAAGAAACCCTAAGGATAAGGAAGGTGAGGCAGGTGCAACCAACATTTCAGTCTCTCAAAAGACTGTTAATGAACCTACAAGCCAAATTCTAGTTGCATCCTCTCAACAGGGTGTGACTACTGATTTAAGTTCCATTCCAGGAACACTGCACAAAAGGGCAAGAGACACAGATAGCTCTCACTCAAAAACCTATGGTAGAAGAGTAAAATCCAAAACCATTGGGGAATCACAGGGTGCACACACTGTACAGCAAACTGTACCTTCTCAAATTCAGTTTGATGTGACTTCAATAAATGTGGAGTCACAGCCCCTTGATCTTAACCTTCAAATCGATACACATTTCAATCCACCATCACCAACTCTATCTCTGGATGTGGATATGATATCTACATCAATTCCCGATTCTCCATCTTTAAAATTCTTGGAGAAGCCCCACTCAACAATTGGTGGTCATCATCTTTTAGATGATTTGTTGGGCCATCAATCTTCCATTCCTGAATTCACAACACTATCTGTGACCTCTTCCTTAAAATCAATCACCACAGATTCAGTGTTGGTTTTCACTTCAACGGATACTCTTTTTCCTTCATCAACGGATATCCTTCATTCGTTGACAAGTGTTTCTCCATCAACGGATGTGTCTACAACTAATCATCCATTGACAGCAATAACTACTACATCAACGAATACATTTTATCTGTTGACAACTCTCTCTACCACTGCAAAATGTGACATTCCCATGTCAACTGTGGAGGAGTTTGTAGTAGTTGAAACACTTTTAAGAATGAGGGAAGGGAGTGAGAGGCTGCCTTGTGAGCAGGCAAAGGAGAGAAAAACAATGAGAGGCTAACCATTTCTTCCGGTCAGGCAAAAGGAGAGCTAGAGAGTTCCACCTTAGTAGGTGAAGGTGAGGGTGTGAGAGGTGTGACCCAGGGGGAGCCCCTGATGCAAGAAAAGAGAGATGAGAGGAGAGAAGGGACTACAGGAGAAATAAGGCAGGAAGATTCAGCCATTGCAAGTGAGTTAATGGAGGTTAATGAAGCTTCCAAAGAGATGGAATTTAGACAAGAATATCAGTCAATTATTGACTCCATCTCTTTGGATCCTGAAACCTTTACTCATCCTGTTTCTGCCTATCAAGTCATGGCACAACAGGGCAATGTGGAGGCAGAGAAGGCAATGCACCTAGTGCACACCTCAGAATCTCTTCAAAGAGCAAAAGAAGCTTTAACAGCTCTGCCTTCAGAAGCTGACAGTGAAGAGTTTGGCAGTGATGACAGTCAAAGTTCAGATGGTGAAGAAATCAATGAGGATGAGACTTCAGGATGGATGTTTTCCAATGCCACTGAACTTGGGGATCTCAATGTGGAAATCATGAAGCAATATTAATCTGCTAAGGCTGAGCACCAAACTGCAGAACCACAGAGAAAGACTGTTCTTGAGCAGGTTATAGCCTCCTTGAAATTACAAAAGATGCAATCTGTTATTCAAAGAACACAACAGGAGGAGGTCAAGTCTGCAATTAATGATATGAAGATAGCACTAGATGCCAGGATTGAGGCACTAGCTCCTACTACCACTCAGAAGGTGCTTACTAGCAAACTTCTCAAAGAAGATAGCCTAGCTAAGTCTGTTCAGCTTCTTTCCTCCAGAGTGGATAGTATGGAATCTCAAATGCAAACTATCATTACCAATCAATCAAAATAGACTCAACTACTGGAAATGCTACTTGCAGCTTCAACCCCAACCCTTGATGCTAACAAAAAGGGGGAGAAAATGGGAACAAGCACAGAAGAGGCTGCAACATCTACTGGCCAAATTCAAGCTACTAGTAGTAAGATAGCACAGATTGAGGGGGAGCAACAGCCAATTGTAGTGGTCAATCCAACAGAGTTTGAAATAAAGGCTTCCCTTGTGAAGAAACAAGTGGCTATGCCTTAGATTCAAAGTTTAGAAGAAATCTCAGATGGTGAAAGGCAAGCCAGAATAGAAGCTTTGGAAAAGATCAACAAGGAGACTAGTGAAAGAATTCTAAAGACAGAGAGGATGATCAATGAATCAATTGCATCATCTCTGTTCCTTAATGCTCAATCTTCTGCTCCAACCATATCAACCACAATCATGAAGGTGCTCACTCCAAGGGTTGTGGCTCCTACATTCTATGATGCTGACCCATCATATGTCAAAGAATTTGAACCAGTCATCAAAACCAGAGCCTACTCACCACCAAAGGAAAATGGGAAGAACAAGCTTCAATTGGACTACCCATTTCCCAAGAATGATGAAGAAAAGCTAATGGGAAAAACAATCATAGAGTTCAAAGAGCAGACAAATAAGAGTGTAAGAGATTGGATGGCTGTAATTATAAGGAATGGAAAAGTATTAAATATATCCAACAGCCATCCTAGATTTGTGGAAGCTAAAAGAGAAGAAGTCTCCAGAATCCAAAGGGAAGCTCATCCAAGTACAAAAAATCAACATGAAAACTCAGATGAGAAGCAAGCCAAGCTGGCTCAAGAGTTAATGGATGAGGTAGAGGTTGAAATGAAGGAACCTGAGGAAGTTCCCAAATCCAAACCTAAAAGAAGGAAAGCTAAAACCAAGAGGGTTCTTTCTCCAGAACCCTCTCTAGAAAAAGAAACCACTGGCTCATCAGTACCTATATCTGCAACAGTAATCGACCCAACTGTGAACTTTCATGGTGACCCCATAATGCCTAAAGAAGAACCAATGAATTTTGATTCAATTGAAGTTCCTTCATTCTTGCTGAATCCAAAACAGAAGAAAAGGGCTCCAAAGAAGCAACTTTCAAAGGGACCAGTTCAAGTTGCTAGGGTACCTGCTATTGTCAAACAACCAATCTTGGAAAACAAAGAAGACTTTATCTATGAGGCAGAAATTGAAGAATACTCTGGCATGAATCTATATTTGGATGAATTGTCAGAAGTAAGAGGAATTGACAAGTACAAGAATCAGCCTGAGAGATTAGTGTTTGTCTACAAGGGAGGAAGTCAGAGGACATGGCCATTACAGAAGGTTCTTGGAGAAAATTATCATACATTGACCAAAGTGTTCTCAGCATTCAAGAGACACACAGGGTTCTCTGAGACAGCTAGAAGGGAGATAATTAGCAGAATAGAAAAAATGAGGAGAGAATGGAACTCACCCTCAAGTCTACCAAAGAAAATGAAGATCCCATATAATGGACAGAAAATCCACATTCAACCCTTTTGGATGATGGAGTTCAGGGATGAAGAGGGCACTAGGAGATTCTTCAGGTTAGAAGACCAACTGTCAAAGGCTAGTTCTGATTACCTAAGATGGTTACAACTAAAGCTAAATCCAAAAGTTGTTGAAGAAGATACCTTCTATAGGCAACTTCAAGTGCAAATTGAGTCCAACTCTGCCAAGGAAGGAAAGTCAAGGGTGCAGCCAACCAGAGAGAGGAAACATCATTAATCTGCTCAATCTAAAGGAGCACATCTCTGATAAGTTTCTTAAAGCTTTCTGTTTTTAATTTTTGTAGCTTAATACAATGTTTGCATACTGTAGTGTGTATATATCTTTAGGAATGTTTTGTTATCATCAAGGTTCTGAATTTATGCTTTATTGCCATCAAGTATAAATTGGGGGAGATTGTTAGGAATATGTTGTAGTTGATGATAACTTAACATTCAAGCAAAATTGTGTAAGTCAAGTTTTGTAACTGTCAACGGATAAGACTTTATAACTCTATTCGTTGACAGGTAGCTCATCAACGGATGAGGTTTTGTAGCATACTGCAATATCTCTATTTATCAGTTGATAGTGTTTTTATTCAGAGTCATGTTGACCATCAATGGATAGGCAGAATAGGGTAGCCAATTGTAAATAAGCTATGCTATATAATTCTGTCTAAGTGAAAGTGTATCAACGGATGAGAACATGGCTCTATCAACGGATACAACTCAAATCTACTCTATCAATGGATACAGCTCAAACTACCATCAACGGATAACTGTGCACAACATCAACGGATAATCATTATCACTTTATCCTATGCTAGCTGGGAATTAGCAGTTGATAAGGACATGTTTGACTGACAGATCACATGGGTTGATAGTAGGTATAAAAAGCAGTATGGCAGCCATACTTTGGAAACACAGAAGAAAGAAGCATTCCATTTACACAGTACATACAAGAAAGGTGCAGGGGACATATCTGTTCACAAGGACAACCTTTCGGTTACATGTGGATTTGGAGTGGAGTAGCAAGTCAACTTGAATTAGATTAATATTATCTTATTCATGTAGTACTTGTAAACTTGGGATATATAACCAAGTGTAGCAACTCTTTAGAAACTAAGAAAACAGACATATTTGCTTAGGGTTTCTTGAATATTCTTAGAAGCAAAGAGTTGTAAAAACAGAAGCTGTGTACATTTGTATCACAGAGTTTTCTTCAAATAAAAGTCTCAGGTGGTACATTTAACCACCTGATTTTTTATGTGTTTGTGAACCATCTCTTATTCAGCAATTATTTCCTTATAGATTTCTGTGGTTTTTATCAGAAATTTATAACTATCAAGAATTGTATTCAACCCCCCCTTCTACAATTATACAAGTGTGTAATCTGGGAATAACAAAAACGTCAAGAAGTGCAATGCTTCAGCTAGGATTGCTCCTCCCATACCAAGAAGAGGGCATGACCACTATCATTAAAAAATCGAATCTCACATATTGGGAGAATATTCTTTAGTCTGTAAGCTTCCTCTCGACTTGGTAGTAGGGATGACAACGGGTTGGATCGGGTTGGATATTTGTGATATCCAAATCCAAACCCGAATCCTTAATCCAAATCCAAACCCGATCCAAATCCAAATGGATTTGGAAATTCAAAATCCAAACCCGATCCACCTGGTTTGGATCGGGTTCGGGTTTTATCCAAACCCAAAATTTTTAATTCTTTGTAAAAAAGTAGTAATATTTTTTAAGCTAAATTTCATAAAAATTAAAATTACAATTGCAAATAAATATCTAGATTTCAGAGACATGAAAATAAATAAGTCCAAGTTACATCACTATTAATATCTAAAGACATAAAAATTTCATAGTAGCACAGCATGTGTATCAAAATTGCCTGAACAAAATTACCTAGTGTAACTAAGTAACGGATATTTATTTTTAAGGAATAAATTATAATATATATTATAATTTATATATGTATATATATCGGTTTTTTTCGGGTTTCGGGTTTGGATCGGGTTTTCGGGTTTCGGGTTTGGATCGGGTTGGATATAGCTAATATCCAAATCCAAATCCAAACTCTTTCGGGTTTAAAAATCAAATCCAAATCCAAATCCAAAAAATCGGGTTCGGTGAGATCCAATTGGGTCGAATTGGATCGGGTATCCGTCGGATCGGTTTTTTTTGCCATCCCTACTTGGTAGTAACTGATCATTTCCACTGAAGACATTATAACAAATTTTGTTAGTAATGGTTAATTAGTAGAAATCAAGGAAACTGTGAAACAAATTGCAATCAATATAATTATTAGTAAATGATAATTTGTAAACAAAAATCAATGGACAACTTTTTATGCAGAGAGATGCTGGGGAAGATAATTAGACATGGTCACATGATACTTGATACTAAACCCATTTCTTTATGAATTGACCTGCATTCTTATACAATATGTTCAAAGGGCTATATTTTACCGTCTTGTACGTGTATGGCTTATAATATGTTGTCTACCATAGGGAAGGTTTGTTTCTCTAGTAGTTTGGAGTGTTTGCTTGTTAAATTTGTTCTATATTTGACTTCATTTCCTCGAGAAATGTCATAAATGATTACATTTGTTTGATTCATGAAACGTGCCTATCAAACTGCACTGAAAGTAAAAGGAGAGCAAACTCTAAAAAAAACGTTAAACTGAATTTTACCAACTATTTAATCCGCAAAATTTTAATCTTCGTCAACATAAAAGTTCCTGTGATTCTGATAATTACATATTATAACAATTACATTTGATATACTATGAACTGTGGGAGAGGAAAGACCTGGAGAGAATCAGTGTTTGAGCTCTCACAACATGAAGACGTGAATTAGCAAATGCACATGCCGAGCTCACCAGCTTAACCTTCCAGAGAAGTGATTTTGCAGATAAAACATCTGATATGACCTGGTGTTGAACCATGGTGTTGAACAAGTTTGCCACATCAGAATGGAAGAGCACAAACAAGTGTTTCACTTTAAGCTTCACAAAAGGGGTTCCGGGTTCGTGAGTCACAATAAAGTAAAAGATGGAGTGCTACAGATTGTAGAAAGTTTAATCCTCTTATGCATGAACAATGCAGTAAAGATAATTGAAATTCACAAGAAATGCCAAGTACACGGAAAGAATTATAGCTAGATATGTATTAGTCTTGATCAATATCTGGATCATACAGAGAGGTATGATGATAACGCTATGGCTCCTTGTGACATTTCTCCAACTGTTTGTTGCGGTGAAAGTCCTTTCTCCAGAGCAGCCATCACCAGATTTCTAGTAAATAATTAGTAATTATCCTCTGAAGTGGAGGAGGATAGAGCAACACATCTAAATATCTTTTTAATCAAATCTTTCACCTTTAGAAGAATATGGCACACTTGTTATCTTATCAATCCTAAGGAAAAACAGCTTATCTAAGTTTCTCTGTTTAGTGTTTACTTGTTGCAGAGAATGAAACACGATTTAAATGATTGACAAGATTACTCAATTATATCTCAGATCAACCTAAAATAAAGAGCTAAACACTTTTATCCTGATGCCGAGTAGCCTAATGGAACCAGCACTAAAGTTGACTTATGTGAATGCACCACAGTCTGGTACCTCATGGCTAAAGTTGTCTCTGTCTTTGTTTTTCCACTAGTAGCACACAGGCAAACTAAGTGAATTCGACATAACAAACCAATGAAACATATGAAATAACTCACTAGGCTAGCTTGTTTGAAATTCAAAAACAGAGTAAGACCTGTCATAATATGCACATGTAGTTCATATCCACCTTGCTCTGATACATATATCAGGCTCCACCGAAACTTTTAAGTCGGGCTATTATTTTATTAAGAACCACCAGTATTAAACACCAAATCATATGATAATTATGATATCTTAATAATCATATTTTATCTCAATATTTATCATGTAATCTTGTAATTGAATTTTGAAATTTACTTATGCTATGGAAAATCTAAAAATTCTCAAGTTACTTGTGTATCTTAGTCGTGTATACATTCAGTCATGACTGGAATCATTCATTCTTATCAAAATATTGATCCTATGTTGGTGTAACAAAAAAAGTATACAATTACCTTAAGTGCAAGGCAATATAGTCCTTGCTTTTAATCCTCATTCTTTCAACCATCTTCATACCCATCTGAAGGATAGATCAGTAAACATCAAAGCGTGGTAATTGACTCGGCAACGCAACTTCTGCAAATTTTTTTCGACTGATTTTCCAGCCTATGTGGTACCTAACTTATGTGGTACCATGAGTACATGGAGCAAATTCCTAACTAAAGTTGTAATCTACAACTTGCTGATCTAACTGCAAAGTTGGAAGAACAAGAACACACTAAAATTAATCCATCTCTACAACAATATAAACACAATTAAAATCTAAATAAAATGGAAGAAAATATTAAAAGGTTCGATTAAAAATCAAATCTAAACACAATTATTGATAGGCCTACAACAATATAAAAAGAAAACAGATTTGAAGAATTAGAAAAGAAAAACAAATGATAAATCCCTAAAAAAAGAGATACAAAACTTGACAAATAATAAAAGTAATATATACAATGCAGATCTAAAGAGAGGTAGAAGGGAGGATAAGACTCACAACTTCAGTAGCAGCAGATAAAGTGGTGAGAGTGAACTCTGGTAATCTTTGTTCAAAAGATCTAACAACATCATAACAAATTGATAAATACATCTTAATTAACTCTCTTAACACATCAATTACTTACAATTAGTAAAAACACACAAACATAGTAAAATGGAGGGGAGAGAGAGAGAGAGAGAGAGAGAGAGAGAGAGAGAGAGAGACTAACAGAGGTAAGATAGATTTCGAGCTTTCGAGTTGAAGAGTTCGAGCTTTGTTGTTCTTCAAGATTGATTAGCTAGCTTCGAGAGATTGATTAGCTGATTGAATAGGGTTTTTAACATCGGTGGCAATTCTAACCGATGTTAAAGCCCCGATGTCTATTCTAGTTTTTCTAGTACTGACTATTTAGCGAGATATAGTTGTTTTATTGTTGATCGTATTTGGTGTGTTGTTGATGTACACACGGAGTTTCTTAATGTTTTGAGAAACGATTTGATTATTTATTGAAATTTTTTCTTTTGGCAAAAAAATAAATAAATGAATTATCTAGATGAAAATTCTATAAATATTCAAGAACATGACTTGTATATATTATACAAACTAGTTAGATTATATTTTATAATCATTTCAAGAACTATGTTTATATATATTAAACTCATTAGGTGTAAGTTGTATGGCAAAACAAATTCAGCGATTAAAATATAATAAGTAAATGTGTAAATGAAATCACATAGAAATTTTAATAAATTATATTTAGTTTTCACAAAAAATTATTAGATGAAATGATGTAATATTGTTTTGAAAAAATATATAACATTGGGAGAAAATATGTGATGTAGATCATACAAATATAGATATTTATTTGTTTTTATGATTTTCGTATAGGCGATAGTTCCATCTTCTTATAATTGCATTATTATATTTTTATATACGTTTGTAGTTTATTTAAAAATAACAATTTTCATAATTTATTATCAATGTTAATTTTTCAATTTTTTCAAATACTAATAAATATTTTTTGGTTAAATGTGTCATTTTACACATGTAGTAATGTTATATTTTATATGCAAAGTACCGTATCATTTTTCTCCATTGTGTTTACCATTTTAAAAAATTCAAGAGAGCATATTTACACATGTCATTTCTGTTGTTGACACGTATCTCTTATTTGTAATAATTATGTGTACGTTATGTGAATATTATTTATAATAATTATCTCAAATTTATTTGTACATTATTTGTTAAACTTTGTAAGTTGTTTAATCTCATCCTCTAATATCCTCGCTAGATACTCCACGGTCTCACGGGCCCAAATATCCATGTTTCTCAAATCTGTGAATGCTTCTCCGTTTCTATTATAAATATAACTAGCGTAACAGCCCGTGCAAGGCACGGGCCTGTATGTAGACACCGGTAGTACTTTGTAATGAAGATTACAGAAAATGGGTTAGTAACGTGCTGATTGTGAGGTCGTAAGTGATCGTAATTATTAATTGTTATATTAGTAGAGTCCTCGACCCTTGAGCTTAGCTGGCGAATGGGTATCTACTTTGCATTAGAAATGTGGGAGCATGTAGAATTTAGAGTTGTTCATATTGAGTAGTAACGAACCTTATAACCTATCATACCGTGCATGGGTTTGAACCATGAGGGCAACATTGCCTCCACCTTACAATTTATAACAGGTTTTCCAGTGTTAGTTTTGTTTGTAGGATAACAAAGGGTTTAACTTGTTAATGAACAGTATGCATTCCAAAAGGGTTGGGAGTTGTTTTTGATGCAATTAGTTGGTCTGTGTATACATTTTTTGTAGCAGTGTAAATTATCACAATGAATGTATCTATACAAGTTGAAAATGTGAAATTTTAGTTAAGTAATGTATATTGAAATGGTAACCGTGTAACCTTTTTTAAAAAATTAAAAGCTAAAAACAATCAGTTAGTATTTTTTAGAGCTGGTTCTATATCTTGGATCATTATATTTTAGCTACGCATTGTTATGCTAAATTTGTGTATTTTTTTATTTTTGCTATTACACCAATTATAGCTCTCCATTACACTCGCTCTTATGACAAGCATTTTGTCCTCTAATTGACTATACAGTTAAGGAAATAAATATCCCTCATTTGTTCAAAAAGGAAGCAGAACCAACTAACAAACTACTATCATGTACAAATTACTAAAGAAATAAAAATGTTTTATTTGTGTTTATGGTAAGTTCAAGCGAATAACAATATACAAGTAGTCAGAACATATGTACTCTCAGAAGTAACAACTAAGGAATCTAGTTTGACAAAAGTGGAGAAGCACTACAATAATTGGGAACTGTTCATAGTGATTAGTAATGACCTTAGTCGACTCAAACTTTATTCAAATAAATTGTTTCCGGTGATTGCATATTGCTGAGCTAGTACGGCCCTGCGAAAGGCACATCAAACCAAAGTCATATTATCACCAACACATAATGTACACAGTAGATATAGGCAAATATAGCCTAAAAGCTCTTGTATAATGAAGGTTTAGTTTGATATTTTAAAACTCATGATTGAGCACCTAGATTGTTACCAGTTTAATGAGGTTTGGATTAGGCAATAAAGGCTAGAAACATATAGTCCTTATGTTACATTATTAGAACAGAATAAGTACGTCAAATAGTGGAAAGAAGCGGTTGCCATATGAACATTTAAGTGTAACAATTCTCGAGAAGCTATGATGTTTTGACGTTGTAGAGGAAAAACACAAGTAGAATTTGCACGAATACCATGCATTAAATTTATGAGTGTTATCTTTTATTTATAAGGATCCCGCAGGGACATTAATGATTATGATGATGTGTGTTGATTTTATTGTAACTTTAGAAAATTTTCTAAAGTTAACTTAGGCTTACTTCACCCTTTTATAGATAATGTTTCTAAAGTTAACTTTTGGAGAATTTTCTAAAGTTAATCTTTAAAACTATGTGATTTTAAATATTTTTTTTTTTATTTATAATGGTCCCGCAGGGACATTAATCTCCAAATTTCCATAATATATATGAATATTGACAGTGTTAAGAAATTTATTTATTTTACTCATAACTCAAATATTTCTTTTTGTATAATTTAGAATTTTATTTTCTCTTAAGCCAATAATGATACAAACAATAGATTGTGATTAATCGATCAATTTTCTTTTTGTAATTATATATTATATATTTTTATTATAATTATAATTATATTTATATTTATCTTTATTCAAGCTATAAAAAATTTTATTATATTAATCAAACATATGTTATGTATATTGTTCATCTAATATATATTCATTCATTATTATTCAAATAATTATTGAGATTATAAATTTTAGATAAAATTATAAATAGATAATAGATAAATTACCTATATATGCACTATAACATCAATCTAATATGAAATATAATAATTAACATAAAATACTTATTTAATCAAAAGAAAGATAAGCATGCAATATGTCATGTTAAAATTATTTACGAAATTTAAAAATTTGTAGAACACGTAGATATGTAATTATATATATAGAAAATGATGAAAAGTCAAATTCCGAACTTATGTAATTAGTATGAATCATCATCATAATTTTTTTCTTAAAATAAAAGATAAATATATACGATAAGATTAGAGTTTCTGGTTATCAATAATTTTTTTGTAAGTAGATAAATAAATCAAGTAGCTCAATTGGTTAGAACTTTGAATTTGTATCATGAGATTAATGGTTCGATTCCAACCAATGAAATTAATTAATAAATTTTTAGCACTAATAGATGATTATTGGTATAATTACAATTTTATAATATTTAGATATATATATGTAACTTCACTGGATTTATTGATTCAATACCCATAAATTATTCATATTAGAATTGCTGGTTATAAATATATTTTTTGTTGGAATATAAAAAAATCAAGTAGCACAAATATTTGGCTTTGTATTTGTATCATGAGATTATTGGTTCGATTTCAATCAACGACATTAATTAATATATTCTTTACATTATTAAATGATTGATGGCATAGCTGAAATTTTATAATAGTTAGAGGTATATTTGTAACTTCACAATGGGTTTATTGGCTCAATACTCCTAAATTATTCATATGTTGCTCTATTATATATAGAAAGAGATAGTTAATTTATAGGGATAAAATAAAATCTTCACAGTTATTTTATTGACACTTTTTACCTTGTGCTGTCTAATGCAGAAAAATCTATAAAATAAGTTATATAAATAATACAATTTAATATTTTTATTTAACTCAAAAATTAAAACAAAAAAGGAAAGTAAATAAAATAAGAGGAGAATTCGTGGTTTATCTATTAAGACTTTTAAAGTAAACACAAGCGTTTGAGTAGCACACTGGTTATGACATGAACTTCTTTAATGAAAGGTTTGGGGTTCGATTCCTAGGTAACACAAATTTATATATTTTTTGTATAAATAATAAAATAGTGGCATTTTTGAAATTTCTGAACATAAAAGGGTAAAACTGTAACTTCATAGCCATTAAAAAGGCAAACTTTGCCCTTGTGTTCTTCTATAATATATAGTAATAGATTCCTTCCCATATATGCAATTCTTCCAGACTGGACATATTGGATATGGTATTTGGCACCATTTGCACTTTTTCACGGTAATGCCCTTCTTCGATCTCTAGCTTTATAAGCCTTTTCATATTTGGTAAATAGAGGGGAAATGGGAGATGACAATCCCAAATGCAAAAAGTTTCCAGGTTTTCAAGAAAAAAAATTAACTTTTGTCTGGTCAATGTGACTCATATCACAGTAATCTAAATTAAGTGTCCTGAGTTTTCCCAAGAATCGAAACGAGAATTGCAACTCTATCGAATAAGACATACCTTCGATCAATAAAAATTTGAGATTCACAGACACGGTGGTGAAGATGTCGCCTGAGAATTGTTGTATATGTTTGTTACATTGTAGCCACATGCTATGCGGGTTTGTGAACACTAGACCACTAAAGATATGAACATCATTACTCTCCAGATCTAAACGTAATAATTTTCGAGTAACATAATCAGCATTATCAGGTTGCAACTGCAAGCCACATGTTACAAATGAAAATGCATAGTGTTGGTCTCTGGCAGCTATGGATCTAGCTACGTCTCTGATGAGGTCATACAGTTTTATTATATGATCTTTTTTAGAGTCGAGCAACAAAGAAAATGATCTGAGATTATCTACCATAGCACATACCATAGTTTCTGTTAACTGGATCAGAGAAGATGCTAACTGGATCAGCCTCCAGATAGGAATGGTAGCATCTTCAGGATACAAGAAACACAAAAAAATACATGAATTTGCATCATCATGTAAATTATCAATGCTCAATTTGACACAAGCATATATTCTCAATAAATCATTAAAACCATAACAAAGCTCAATAAATTTTAGTTTTTTCCTCATATAATCTCTTTAATCCATCCGTTAAAGAAGTAGTAGGAGGCGATGAGTTTTTTATTAAAATTCCAATTAAGCAAATAAATGGCGGGCTTCTCCAGGAATTTCCAAGTAAAGAAAATTGCTTTCAACATTCTCTTTCTCTGCATCTCGATTACCATATTTGGGAGTTCCCCACGTTCATTAATTTCAGGAAATAGTAACCATCCTAAATGACTTTTGCAGCTAGATGTGGTTACTTCAGGGTGCCTAAAAATCCATTCATATTCATCAATATTCCTCCTACCATGATTAATTAGTAATTAACTGTAGGAAAGGTTCCAGCGATTCAATGTTGACCATAATCTGTTTTGTGTTGTCTGCATGCATTTGATGTATTAAAATAATATTTTCATAGCACCCCAATTGTTAGAATCAGCCATCGATTTTTGGAATTCAAAAAATAAGTTATCTGTGATATGAGCTCTCGGAGCAGGGTTAGAGAACCTTATCCCTTACACGATGGGGGTTCCAACGATAGATAATCAATTGTAAAGCCAATTTTTGTAGACAAAATATAAGCAATTCTATAGCATTGATAAACAGGTTATAAGTAATCCTATAGCATTGATACATCAACTTGCCTTTAGTTTGGTGAAATTCTCTATTCAATTCATGTCCAGACTGTACCAAGGATATTAACTGCATCGCTGTGATGAATTGTAGCTTAAAAATATTCTTGATTGTGTGTATGTGTTTATTGTGTGTATATGGTCAAATCTTTTTTAGGGAGGGAAAGATTTTCTTAAAGAAACCATTTTATGAAATTTCATTTTAAGATCTCGTTTGGTATTTGTTACTCTCTCCGTCCCATTTTTATTGTCCATCCATCAAAATCCACCTTTTATTCAATCATGACAAATATATTTAAGTTACCAAATAATTGTATTATTTTTCATAAAAGTGGACAATATAATTGGGACGGAGGGAGTATTATAAATGAGAAAAGTAAGTTTTGGCTACCTATCTATACTTTACTGTACTATTATAAGTGGAACCTAAATTATTTGTATTGTCGTGATTTATTTCCCAATTTGCTAGTCAATATGCTGCTTTATTAAAGATATAAATCATGATGATACAAATAATTTAGGTTCCACTTAGGTCTCGTTTGGTTCGTGGTAACCCAACAAAGGAACTACTACTTCCTTGGAACTTATTTGGGTTACGTTGTTTGGTTTGATGATTTTTATTTTGGATAAGGTAACTGCTAGTTCCTAAGATTTTGTTTTTATTTTGGATAAGGTAACTGCCAGTTCCTAGGATTACCCACTTACCAAGCCCACCCATGATCATCTAAAGTTACTTAGTAGATACTCCTAAGTCCTAACATGTAAATTATCCAATAAATTGGAGCTAAACTTGTTAATTCATTACCGGCAATACATTTAGGCCGGGCTCGTAATTACATAGTGTTGAACCAAACAAACAAGGTCTTAGTTTTTTCTTTTCGACACCAGTGTCTTTAATCAACAACCAAAAAAACTTACAATTGTACAAATATCAAGGGTTTTGCGTTTTCACAATATCTAAAGAGCATGTTTAATTTAGTTAAAAATATTATGTATATATATATTGATAAAAACTTTAAAATATTATTGCAAATCTTGAATAAGAACATTGATGAGGAAGGGTGGTGTGTTGAACCATTCCTTTTGATCAGACATAGAATTCGCTGATCTTAATAAACTAAACAAGACCTCAAGTCCTTTACAATTAAAGAGCAATCAGATAAGATGGAACCCAGGTAAGATGAGTTCCTTGCCATTCTGTGAAAACTTTGAATCACACCAAGAGAGTCTCTACATAAATCTGAGACATACGCAGCCTCTTAAGCCAAGACAAAGCCTCCATGAATGCAGCTTATGCGATCTTTGGGTCAAACAACCCCTGCAAATTTACCCCCATAACCAGCCACAAAATCACCATTTTTGTCCCTTATCAAACACCCAAACGAGCTGCTACCTGAACTCGATCTCAAAAACTGCTGCATCCACTTTACAAGTTTTCCACCCCTCCGTTGGTTTTTGCCCGGATAAAACACCTTCCCTGCTATTCGCAACAATCACAGCGGAATGTTTCACTTGAGCTTTTTGCCATTAAAATAGGAGAGAGTCGCATTGTTCACAACTAGCGAAGGGGTCTGAAATTTCTGGTTCCATACTACATTATTTCTGTGAGCCCAAATCTTCCAAGCTACAGAACTAAAAATCTCAGAATATGTATTTACATTAAGATGTAACAATGGAGAAGATGAAGAACAGAGAGAAATATGTATTAAGATCAGAAAAAATGTTATCAAAAGTTACATTACTGAGACTACTAGTACAAGACTTATATATCAAGCTATATCACACTCATACACGTGCTCTACATTTCTGTTATTAACTAACTTCTTTGACAGCTCATGACAGCTCATGTTTGTAGAGAGTGCTGATCTTCTACTTCACACACTGTTCTGTTATCATGTACATTAACATCCCCCCTCAAGTTGGAAGGCGCAAACAAATCAAAGACTCCCAACTTGGAGAGTAGATATCGAAGATGACTAGAAGCCAAAGCCTTTGTCAATAAGTCTGCAGGCTGTTCAGTAGTGCTGATATGAAATGTTTGAAGAAATCCTTGCTGCAATTTCTGACGAACAAAGTGGCAGTCGATTTCTAGATGCTTAGTACGTTCATGAAATACCGGATTTGAAGCAATATACAGAGCAGATTTGTTGTCACAATGAAGAGATATAGGAGCAGTCACAGTATGATTAAGTGTACGAAGAATGTTGGAAATCCACACCAGCTCACACGTGGTGTCACCTAAAGCCCGATATTCAGACTCACAAGTGGATTTGGAAACAGTCTCTTGTTTCTTGCACTTCCAGGATACCAATGCTGGTCCAAGCATGACACAGTAACCAGTAAGAGAGCAACGTGTCTCAAGACAGCCTCCCCAATCAGCATCACAAAAGGCCTTAGGAATCAGATCATTAGAGGCAGGAAACAATAGTCCTTGACCTGAAGATTGTTTAAGATATCGAACAATTCGATATGCAGCATCAAGATGATCCTGACGAGGAGCACTAATAAATTGAGCAAGAGTATGCACAACATAGCTAAGATCAGGACGTGTAATAGTCAAATAAATGAGACGACCTATCAATCGTCGATATGTTTTAATCTCAGTGTAAACCAACATAGCAGAAGTAGATTTCCGTAAACAATGATTTTGTTCAATCGGAATGACAGATGGTTTGGCACCCTCAAAGCCAGTATCACGTAAAATATCAAGACAGTATTTACGTTGATGCAAATAAATGCCTTTATCAAAACGAGCAATCTCCAGTCCTAAGAAATACTTCATAGGACCTAAATCTTTAATATTAAACTTACTATGAAGAAATTCCTTCACCTGAGTAATCAATGAAGTAGATGATCCAGTAAGCATAAGATCATCCACATAGACCAAAACAGCAACAAACGTACCATATTTGTTAAGAGTGAACAAACTGTGGTCACTTGGACACTGAACCATACCAAAATCAAGTAATGCATTAGCAAGTTTAATATTCCACATACGAGGAGACTGTTTAAGTCCGTACAATGATTTAATGAGTTTGCAAACCCATTGTAATGATGTATCAGTAGGAAATGGCTGACTGGTAAATTGAGAAAGCCCAGGAGGGAGACGCATATACACATCTTCATTGAGATCACCATGAAGAAACGCATTAGTAACATCCATCTGATTTAAGGGCCACTTATAAGCAGCTGCAAAAGCAAGCAATATACGAACAGTAGTCATCTTAGCAACAGGTGCAAATGTTTCAAAGTAGTCTAGTCCCTTGGTTTGAGTAAATCCTTTGGCAACCAATCGTGCCTTATAACGTTCAACCTGACCAGTAGACGTATACTTGATCCTATATAACCATTTACAGTCAACAATATTAGTGTTTGCAGGCATATGAATTATTTGCTAGGTATGATTTGATTCCAAAGCACGAATCTCTTCTCTCATTGCTTGACACCAAACTTCTGATTGAACAGCTTTACTATAAGTGGATGGAACTGAGACAGAATCTGTTGTAACTAAGAAACTGACATACGTAGGAGTAAAAGCACCATAAGAAAATTGACGTTGGAGAGGATAAGTAACACAATGTGTAGTTGAGGGAGTCGATGCAACCAATACAGAAGGTAAGCCAGTATAGTCTTTATATTTAGCTGGAAGTACACGTTGTCTAGTTGGTCTGGGAGGTTTAACAGGAATAATCGATAGTGGAGGAGAAGTAGATGTAGGAGAAGAATTAAGAGACTCTGGTGATGAGGGAGCAACAGGTGTAGAGTCAGTAGAAATAGGTGTCACAGTGGAAAAAATAGGAGAATCATCCACTATAGGACAAGCAATAGTAGGAAAAATAGAACTGGGTACAGGGGAAGTATTATTAGAAAAAGGAAAACAATCCTCAATGAAAGTGACATTTCTGGAAACAGAACATTTCCTTGTTGTTAAATCAAGGACCCTATAACCTTTTGTACCAAATGGATAACCCAAGAAAACACAAGGATTAGCTTTAGGACCTAGTTTATCTGTAGGACCAAAGACATTTGTTACATAACACAAACATCCAAATGTTTTTAAATGTGTATAGTCTGGGACTTTGGAAAACAACAGTTCATATGGGGTACGAAAGTCAATTAACTTGGAAGGTGTTAAGTTGATGATATGAGCTGCGGTGAGAAGACAGTCACCCCAAAAAGTATTAGGTAAATGAGCTTGAAGTTTTAAAGATCGAGCAACATTTAGGAGATGTTGGTGTTTCCTCTCAGCAACCCCATTTTGCTGAGGGGTATAAGGACAAGATGTATGATGCAGAATGCCCAAGGACTGTAAATGATTAGACAAAGTTTTATTGGTAAATTCAGTGCCATTATCAGTACGAAGAACTTTAACAGAAGTTTGAAATTGATTTTGAACATATGCAAGAAAATTGATAAGTAGCAAAGGTACTTGAGTCTTATGAACCAACAAGAAAATCCATGTGCATTTAGAGAAATCATCTACAATTGTCAGAAACATAGTACATTTGCCATGAGTAGGGCTTTTATACGGACCCCAAAGATCACAATGTACTAACTCAAACACTGACGAACTAGCAGAAGTACTAACAGGAAATGGTTTACATTTTTGTTTTGCTCTATGACATATATCACAAGTACTGAAACAATCAGTAGTACATGAAGATAGAAATTGAAGTTTGTTAAGAATAGTTGAGGAAGGATGCCCAAGTCAAGCATGCCAAAGATGAACTTGAGTAGATGTGGTAGTATGTTGAACAGATGGAAACAAAGACTGAGAAGAAGGACCAGCAGCATCAGTAGTAAGATGATGAAATTTGTAGAGGCCAGAGGATAGTCTACCAATCTCGATCATCTTCTTCTGATGTGTGGCCTGCAAGAAACAATGGGAATTGGAAAAACTAATAGTGCAATTAGAATGATTTGTTAGCTTGGGAATAGAAATGAGGTTGCACTTAAAGCTTGGAACACACAAGCCATGATGTAAAGTGATGTCTGATGTAAGAGTCAAACTACCATAATGTGTAATAGAAGTAGTAGTTCCATCAGGAAGATCTAAATTGGCATCTAACTTTATTGGATTTGTTAACAAATCAAACTGAAAAGTAATGTGATCTGTGGCACCTGAGTCAATAATCTAATCTCCACTAGACTCATCTATATTATTCAAGTTATAGGCAACAGGAATAGTTGAGCAGAAAGGATTACCATGAAGTAAAGAAGTAGTGCCAACAAATGGTGTAGTTGCTACATGATTGCTCTGCCAGGGATTGAGATTCTTGAGACTAGTCTGAATCATACTAGCAATTTGTTGACATTGAGAATCAGTAAAAGAAGATGTAGCATTGACAGTTCCAGAATCAGTCACCAGAGGTAAATTATCAATCACATGAGACAAACCAGTAGTAGTAACTTGAGCAGCCTTTTTAGAAGGATAGTTGGGAGAGAACCTTGAATTGGTACTATTTTGAGACCTAGGTTTGGGCTTGGGATGGACATACAATTTATGCCACTCAGGAAAGCCATGAAGACAGAAACATTTGTCTCTGGTATGACCAGAACCATTGCAATAATCACAGACAATAGCAGTATCTCCAGTGGATTTTCTGGAGTTAGAAGTGTGAGGTGCAGGTAGATGTCTGTGATTTGAAAACTTCACATTCATAGCAACATTATCAGTCACAGTAGCATTGTTAGAACAATCTCTCTGTACTTCCTCTTGCAATAACAATGAATAAGCCTGACTCAGAGTTGGTAAAGGCTTCATCATGAGTAAATGACCACGAACACTTGTAAACTGATCACTAAGCCCCATCAGAAATTGGCTAAGTTTGTGGATCTGATCATACATCTCTAGTTTAGATACAAACTCACAGGCACAGTTATTAGTAACACAAATACACTTAGGAACTGGTGACAAATCATCCATCTCATCAA
Source organism: Kitagawia praeruptora (assembly GCA_037693485.1). Classification (NCBI taxonomy): domain Eukaryota; kingdom Viridiplantae; phylum Streptophyta; class Magnoliopsida; order Apiales; family Apiaceae; genus Kitagawia; species Kitagawia praeruptora. Next base: position 5,361,556 of record CM075345.1, on the reverse strand, counting down.
GTAAAGTACGAAATTTAGTAAAATACGACGTAATAGACATTGAGCCTTAAGAGAGAGACACAAGTTCCTTCTTCAATTGAAAGACACGAGGCAAATTACTCTGAGCAAATCGAATCACTAGATCATCCAAAATTGCTTTACCAGTAGACAAATAAACAACACTATTGCGTATTTCAGATGAAATCGAATTAAGCAACCACGAAACTACCATATCATTACATCTTTTCCATAAAGGATACATATCATAAGTAATTTCTGGTTTAGTAATGGTACCGTCAATAAAACCTAGTTTGAGTTTAGCAGATAAAGCTAATTGAACAGCACGACTCCATTGTTGATAGTTCTGATCTGTAAGAGGTTGAGAAACAATCGCCATACCTGGATTATCTCCATTATGAATATAAAACGGATGATGAACATCAATTACAGATGATGTTGAAGAAGACGCCATTGATGTACGGACGTTCGATGACGGAGATGAAGCTGGAGTAACAGGATTAGACATAACAACAGCGGAATACGTACGCATAGTCATCACCAAGAATCATATCAGGCTCTGATACCATCTCAGGATATGTATTTACATTAAGATGTAACAATGGAGAAGATGAAGAACAGAGAGAAATATGTATTAAGATCAGAGAAAATGTTATCAAAAGTTACATTACTGAGACTACTAGTACAAGACTTATATATCAAGCTATATCACACTCATACACGTGCTCTACATTTCTGTTATTAACTAACTTCTTTGACAGCTCATGACAGCTCATGTTTGTAGAGAGTGCTGATCTTCTACTTCACACACTGTTCTGTTATCATGTACATTAACAAAAAAGCTCCAACTCCTTGGAAGACCTGGTCTTGAATACGTCTGAGAGGTTTTGCTGAAAATATTTTTCTGCTACAAAGCTTATGTTTAACTTACTACAATCCCAACAAGTTAAAATAATATGATAGTGATAGCAATATGTACAGTGTAATCCTGTAGTTATTTCCTAGACATAACCCCTGATGTTACTCCATGTTTTCTGCCTTTTATTATGCCATGTATTTGTCTTTCTACTGCTGCTGAGACCTATGAACAGCTGCTGTAAACTATGTATAAATTGCTGATTATGTAATGAGAAGATGAAAGTTAAGAGTTATAATTATTCACTTGGTATCAGAGCACCTAAAATTTGTCTATAAGGTGTTGGATTAATCATAACTTCTCTATTAACATTTGAGAGTCGGTTGGAGCTATGTGACAAAGAGTCGATATCATGGATAGAGTTGCAGACTACTCTATTAACCGGTTGGAGCAACTCAATACTTATCAAGCTGCTGGAAGTTTTAATGTTCATCAAGCTACAGCTCACACTGCAACAACCAAGTTTGAAACAAAGCCAAACTACGGAAGGGGTCAGAATCGACACCCCAACAATTATAACAACTATAACAGAGGCTCCAGAGGCAGATTCCGAGGAAGAGGAGGAAGAATAAATGGAAATCGATTGTCATGCCAACTTTGTGGTAAAACTGGTCATGCCGCTGCTGTGTGTTGGAATAGGTTCGACCAAAATTTCATGGGACACGCCCCTGATCAGAATAATCAAATCAAAAATTCTGCATCAAACGCATTTTTGGCTTCACCATAAAATCTTGAAGACCCATGTTGGTATGCAGACAGTGGAGCAAGACATCATGTAACAAACAATTTGGAGAGTGTGCATCAAAAACAAGAATACAATGGTAAGAACTTTCTTGTAGTTGGTAATGGAAGCAAGCTTAGTATAAGTCATATTGGTACCTCGGAATTACCTGCTCAACAGAAAAATTTGTTATTAACTGATGTGCTCTGTGTTCCAAATATCACAAAAAGCTTGTTGAGTATATCTCAGTTGGTAACTAACAACAATGTAATTGTTGAGTTTAACTCCTCTGGTTGTTTTGTGAAGGACAAGCTAACAGGAATGTTGATGCTCCATGGGAAGCTTAGAGATGGCCTGTACAAGTTTGAAGTTCCTAAGTCAAGTGTTATTTCTTCGAACTCCGGTGCTATTTCTCTTTCAGCAAATATGTGTACCTCAGTCTCATCTAATCTAGAGTCATCTACTAGTTCCGTAAAATTCCATAAAGAAGACGAGTGGCATAGAAAATTAGGTCATTCTTCTAACAAGGTCTTATTTCAAGTTTTAAAACAATGTAATGTGAGTTGTAGAAGTAATGCAATGAGTTTTTGTGATGCATGTCAATATGGTAAATCTCATGCACTTCCTTTCAATAATTCTCTTTCACATGCTAAATCCGTGTTAGAATTAATTCACACTGATCTTTGGGGACCAGCACCACTAAACTCATCTTCTGGATATCGTTTTTACATACACTTCATTGATGATTTTAGTCGTTATACTTGGATTTATCCACTGAAATCTAAGAGTGATGCTCTTTCAGCTTTTATTCATTTCAAAAACCTTGTTGAAAATCAATTTGGAACAACCATAAAGCAACTCTATTCAGATTGTGGTACTGAGTATCTTCCATTCTCTCAAGTTACTCAAAAATCAGGAATTATTTTTAAACACACATGTCCATACACCTCTGTTCAAAATGGGAGAGCCGAACGAAAACATAGGCATATAGTTGAAATGGGGTTAACACTTTTAGCCCAAGCTAAAATGCCGTTAAAATTCTGGTGGGAAGCCTTTGAAAGTGCAGTGTACTTGATAAATAGACTTCCAACTCCCGTTCTTAACAAAGTTTCACCAATGGAAAAACTACTTGACAAAATTCCTGATTATACCTTCTTAAAGATCTTTGGTTGTAGTTGTTTTCCATGCATAAGACCATATCAAACTCATAAGTTTCAATTTCATTCCACGAAATGTGTGTTCCTTGGCTATAGTGAATTTTTTAAGGGTTACAAGTGTCTTAGTTCTACAGGAAAAATATATATTTCCAGGCATGTTGTTTTTAATGAAAAAGAGTTTCCTTTCCATCATGGTTTTCTCAATACAAGGTCCCGATCAAATCTCACTCTAGTCTCTTCACCACTTTCATGGCAGTCACCTTCTGTCATTTCTACTCCTGCCACGTCTTCTCACAGTACAGGTCATCACCAACCTTCTCCTGCTGCATTTTCAGATTCTAGTAGCTCACGTTCAAGCTCAAGTTCTGTCTCATCAAGTAGTTGCATTCCAGATTCTGATGCAGAAAATTATGGTGGTAATAACAGTCCAGTTTCTGCAGAAAATTCAGGTTCTGGTTCTGTAGAAAATTCTGGTGGTAATACAAGTTAAGTTTCAAGGGGAGAAAGTGAACAACAAGAACAGTCCGAAACTTCTACTCCTTCACCTCCGAAACATTCCATGGTCACACGGGGGAAGAGTGGAATTTCTGAACCAAGAGTTCCTTATATAGGCTTCGTTGAGACTGTTGATTATCTAAATTTTACTGAGCCCTTGTCAGTTTCTGCCGCACTTACCAACAACAATTGGAAGCAAGCCATGGAAACAGAATATCAAGCTTTGGCCACTAATAAAACGTGGCACCTTGTTCCAGCATCAGCAGCCCGGAATGTGGTTGGAAGTAGATGGGTTTTCAAACTTAAATATAATCCGGATGGGAGTATTGCACGTTATAAAGCAAGGCTAGTCGCAAAGGGGTTTCATCAAACTCCTGGTGTTGATTACCATGAGACGTTCAGTCCTGTAATTAAACCATCCACCATCAGAATTATCCTCACTCTAGTTGTTTCTAAGGGATGGAATGTAAGGCAACTTGACATAAACAATGCATTTCTCAATGGTGACTTGACTGAAGATGTTTATATGATACAACCCGAGGGGTTTATTGATCCGATGAAACCTGATTTTGTGTGCAAGCTTGTGAAGTCCATTTATGGTCTTAAACAATCCCCCCGTGCTTGGTCTGATAAGTTGAAGATTACTTTACTTGATTGGGGATTTTGCAACTCTAAATGCGACACTTCCCTTTTCTTTTTCAGGACTGCTACCAAAGTCTTGTTTGTTCTTGTTTATGTTGACGATATCTTAATCACGGGTAATGATGAGAAATTTGTACAGAATTTCATCACTAAGCTCAATAAGATTTTTGCTCTCAAAGACATGGGATCCTTACACTACTTCCTTGGCATTGAAGTTCACAGAGATGAAACGGGCATGTATCTTACTCAATCAAGATACATTCAAGATCTACTCAAGAGAGCAGAAATGCAACATGTTAAAGCATGTCCAACACCTCTTGCAGTAGGAAAAGGGCTGTCTAAATATGAGGGAGAAGTTATGATTAATCCAACAACTTATAGACAAATTTTAGGTGCTCTTCAATACCTCACACACACTCGACCAGACATCTCGTATGCAGTTAACAAATTGAGCCAATTTCTTCAAACTCCAACCATGATTCATTGGCAAACTGTGAAGCGAGTTCTTCGATATTTGAGTGGCACAATATATGTTGGTTTACATATTAAGCCTACTGACCAACTCTCTTTAAGTGGTTTCTCGGATGCTGATTGGGCTAGTTGTCCCGATGATCGACGACCAGTAGCTGGTTATTGTGTTTATTTTGGTGACACTCTAGTCTCCTGGTCTTCCAAAAAACAACACGTCGTCGCTCGGTCAAGTACAGAATCTGAGTATCGTGCCTTGGCTAATCTTGCTGCTGAACTATCTTGGCAAACTTCTCTGATGAAAGAGTTCTCTTTTCCTCTTTCTTCTCGACCGGTTGTGTGGGTTGACAATATGAGCGCAGCAGCACTTGCAACAAATCCTGTTTATCATGCCCGTACCAAGCATATTGAGATCGACGTTCACTTTGTTAGAGATATGGTGTTATGGAAACAAATAGAGCTTCGATATGTTCCGTCACATGATCAGACCGCTGATTGTCTTACAAAGGCTTTATCACACTCTCGTTTTCATTTCCTACGAGACAAACTTGGTGTGGTAGAGTCACCCCTTCGTTTGAGAGGGAGAGTTAAAATAATATGATAGTGATAGCAATATGTACAGTGTAATCCTGTAGTTATTTCCTAGACATAACCTCTGATGTTACTCCATGTTTTCTGCCTTTTATTATGCCATGTATTTGTCTTTCTACTGCTGCTGAGACCTATGAACAGCTGCTGTAAACTATGTATAAATTGCTGATTATGTAATGAGAAGATGAAAGTTAAAAGTTATAATTATTCACTCAACAGCTTTGAGCAAACGGACAAAACAAGAGAGCATGCTCCGACGATTTCAAGGCAGAATTACATACGGGACAGATAGGATAGACGTCCACATGTTTTCTACGCAAGTTCTCAAGAGAGGGGAGGCAATTTTCGAAAGCCCTCCATATGAAATTTTTCATGCTGAACCCCAGATTTTTAGACAATTCAATTTCCGGGACTGGGCTTAGAGGAAGAGTATAGGATTGACTCATTTTTCTATAGCCAGTATAAACTCTTTTATCTTCATCCGTCCACAACCAGGTATCTTCTGTTCTCGAGTAGCTTAAGGGAATCTTTAAAATCCTCATGACATCGTAACATCGTTCTCGTGGAATGCAAAACTGCTGACATTATTTTCGAACAGCTAGAGTCTGGTATCCAAGGGTCTTTCCAAACATTACAATATAATAAAATATTTAAAAATAAGAACATAAACTTTTGAAAGATTTTTATAGGTGAAAATAAACTATATTTTACTCAAATAGTCCAACAACTAACGCATATATTTTGTTAAGTAATAAATAAAATAAATGAAGACAAATATAGAAAATCATTTATAAATACATTTGAAACAATTATATTATATATGTTCAAAAAGTTTAGAACCCGACAACCGGATTTAGAAAAAACCCTGAAAATTTTGATTTGAAAAAAAAAACCGGATCCGATTCGGTCCAGCCTTTTAGTCCTATTTTCATGTAAGTCCGATCCGACTCCAAACTCGAAAAATCTGAATTTAAACCTAAATTTTAAAATTTTTGGATTTTAAAGAATTCGATTCAGTTCGAATAATGTCAGGATTTTTAAAATCCTAAAAAATCCCAATTTTTTAAGATGAAATAACACAATATTTTAATAAATGTCAATAATAAAAATAATTTATCAATTTTAAAAAACCAGTAGGATCTGATCCGGCTCAATCCGTAAACTTAACATACTTCATATTTTTAAAAGAAGCCTGTCTATCCTAAATATCTTGGTGGATGAAAATAACTCACAAACCACAGGTGAGTCCCCTATTTAAGTCACCCTAAGTCAGCATGTTTTTCAATCCACGATATTGAACTTCAATAGTATATCATTTTAGCAGAAACTTAACAAAGGGTTTGCATCACTTGGTTAAGTAAACTCTTGTAACATTTAGATATGGTCTTCCTGCATACCAATAAATACAATACTCTGTAGCATCTCATCATACCAAATAAATGTAAGCACTAAACATGTGAAATTTAAATAACAAATATCTTTGGAGTTGATGGCCCCAAGCATACTGCAAGGGTCAGGTTTGCATACACTATACTAGCCCTTTTTTCTAATCATATACTACTAATCTTGGGGTGCTACACAAAGTAGCTATAAATTGTATGCTTGAAAGTAAACAAGAATTTTCCAAAAGCTTAACCCCGGACTGAAGTGACCGTAACTGTAACTATTTGCAAAGCACTACTCTAAATTACTTGCTTCACAAAACAGCCACAAGCACAGTCAATATATCTTGTAAAACTTTAACTATTTGAAAACATATATATGCATTCAAATAAAACATCCATAGAGCAGATAACAAACAGCAGTTTCATAAAGCTCCCAAATTTCCATTACACGAAACAAAAAACATGATCGGAAGTTGTGACACTTCGAACTACAAAGTTGCAGTAACATCTTTAAAAACAGAGACATCTAAAGCTAACTCAGACATAATGGCATAGTTTTTTGTGACTCCACCTCTTTAGGAAGCAGCTATGTCTGACACTCAAGTGTTTATCACACCTAAGTGTTTGTAGCCCTGGTATATATCTGCTGGCTTGAATGGACAGAGACCATCCTGATCAAACCCCTAGCCATCAAGTCTTTGATTGCCCTCCTTGCAAGTGACCCGTTAATCTGCAAGGCATGTTTAACATAATCATATTTAAATGTGTAGCAAATTAAGCAATATTTTAGAACTTGGAAGAGACTCGAGGAAATTTACTACCCCAATTCTGGGCTCCATAAATATTACATGATTTTTAATAATTGGTACCATGACTTTAAAAAATACTTTAAAGAAGAAAGTAATATAAAGGTTTAGTACTTCCAGGGAAACAAAAGCTATATCAGCAAAAGACCATACACCTTCACCAATTCAACTAATTCAGTCTAATTAAACTAAGAAAGTCTCATATGAATCAAATCAGATACCTTCATTCTAATATAAATAACTAGGTATAAAAAAACAGCAAAAAACAATGGAGCAACCCACGAAGCATTTGAAACTAATGCAGCTAAATAGACAGAAGAAATAGAGGATTAAGGTTTGACTTACCCTCAAACGATCAGAAAGGATAGACGGAGTGATGAGCTTGGACTTTGGAACTTCAGAGAGAAGCTTATCGTAGGTGGCCTTGTCAAACAACACCATGTTGTTCACCTTCTCCTTTTGCTTTCCTTTGCTCCACTTCTGCAGTCATTATCAATTTAATCTTATTAATAACTGAAACATCATAATTAATAATTTATATACAAGTACATACAGCTAATACATTTGCCTCTTATTCAGTTTTTCTACAATGTTTTAGTGATAGGGGAAGACTCGGGGATTCTGTTCAGTAGGGACTTGGTACATAGCAACAGAAAGTAGAAAAACAAAGTAGTACTAACTTCACCAAGACTCGAATTTACATCAATTACGACTAAATTTTACATTTTGAGAGAAACAATCTGAATTTTGCAAGGTGTAAGCCTCGTCAACATTCTTTCAACAAATTCTTCTTATCCACATAAAAATTAGATAAAAATTTATTAATCCTAGAAATTACGATATCAATGAAGCGATAGCTCCGACTCGTAATGCATTATGTCTGTTCATAGATATCTTATTTCCTTCCGTTTCGCTACATTCATGATTTCGTTTACGAAAGATAGTTCATTCCAAAGCATACAACACAGAGGATTGTCAAAGCACAACGTTACAATCAAACTACGCGCAGCTAGGAATCATTGTTTAATTAAAAAAAAGTTTAATTACAAATAGCTTCATTTTATTCTTACTATCAAACACTGCTTAATCATAACATTATCAAAAAATATGCCTAATTTAAACAGACATAAATTAAATCAATTAATAAAATTAAAAAAAATAGAGAAAAAGTGACCTTCTTTTTCTGCTTGCCACCGCCAGATTTAGCTGGCTTGGAAGACGGAGGCGGTGCCTTCTCTTTCTTTGGTGCCTGCAATTCATTTCATACATATAAACATTTAATTAATTATCATTAATATACAAAGAGAGATATAGAGAGAGAGAGAGATAGAGAGAGAGAGAGATGCAGCAGACTTACCATTGGATTTCTAGCGAGAGAGAGAGAGAGGGAGAGAGATGCAGCAGCGGCTGAAAGTGAAGACTGAAGAAGAAACAACTACAAAACCCTAGTTAGACCGTGTTTTTATTCTGGATTTTGACCTACTGGGCCTTAATTTGGGCTGGGCTTTTAAAATTGAACTTTTGATTTGGATATCATTGGTATTTAGTAATTTGGGCTTCAGATATGGGTCTATAAATAATGATTTAGTCGATCCAACAATGTTGCCATGTGGATGTCTCTGGTCTCGCAAGAGTTGCCGCTTCGAAAAATTTCTTTTTCTGTTTGGACTTTGGATACATGGTTATAAAGTTTAAAATATGTTAATAAAACAAATTAAATTATGTCAAAAAAAACCTAGTGCTAATTGAATTTTGTTAACTCTTCTATTATTTTTTATTCCTAACTGAAATTTGTTAATCTTCAGGATTTTTTTTGAATCTTAATTGAAATTTGTTAATTCTCATCCTGGTATTCATCTATAAATAATGCATAAACAATGCAAGATAGTGTCTTTTCTATCATCCAAAATATAATGTCGGATTCATCAATGAATTACTCTTCTATGACACCTCCACCTCCAAATTTATTTATCATCCCTCCACCTACAAAAAAATCAGATAATGATTACACACAAGTTTTCATCGTGCTAAGTGGCATAAGTTTTTTGATTATTGTGATTTTCTATATCATAAAGCGTCACAACAAGTCTAAGAATGATTCTAAAGGCATACAACATGAAAAAGATGTAGAGAAAAGTGATGTTTTTGAAGTTGATCTCGAATCCGGATTTTATGGGAGGGAAACTAATGCTTTACAAGGAGGCCTGGAAAGTGAAGTACCAAAAGTTGTAGCAGATCGGGATAGACAATTTACGAAAACGAGATCAGCTAAACATGGTGAGAAAAGTGAGGAGACTGATGATCATGGAGACATGGTACATGGCCATGATAAGAGATTTTCGAGTTCAAAAGATGATGCAAATTATTATGAAAAATCTAAGAAAACCAAATTTGGTGTTATTCATCCTGATCCAATTTGTGTTTATAAAGAAGATTCTTATGGTTTAGATGTTGACGATGGTAAGAGAAATAATGATGACGAAGGACATATAGAGTTCAGTTTGGAAGATTCCGAAGGACACATGAGTTCAGAAGATGAATCCTGTTCAGAAGTTTCCGAAGGACACATGGAATTCTGTTCGGAAGATTCTGAAGGACACATAAAGTTCAGCTCGGAAGATGAATCCAATTCGGAAGATTCTGAAGGGCGTGTAGAATTTAGTTCAAAAGAGACAATACGTAATAAGCAATCTAAGATAGTGAAATATGTTAAAGATGTCCCGAAATATAATGCTTTTAAAGGAGATTTGGAATCTGGATTTTATGACATGAGACTTTCAAGTTCAAAAGATAAGGCAATTCTTAATGTAAAATCTAAAAGAAGGAGGTCTGCTAGAGCTCGTGGATCAAAATAAGAGTTTGAATGTTTGATAATAGTTGATGCTTGACAAGGAAATACACTGTTATTGTGCATTGTACTGATGGGCTATTTAAGTTTTGTTTTAGATTTTTTCAATTAGTATGTTTAAATTTTAATGTATGACATCGTGGAATGATTTTTTTTAATATATGACACATTATTAGTACGAAGGTTACATATTTTTTTATTAAATTATTTACAACAATGTTCCACTCATTTTATTTGTCTTCAGAATCAGTGTTCTATTTCCAAAATTCAATTGAATTTGTGTTGCTTGTAACCTTTATTAATAAGTGAAACTACTTTTTAAATTAAATTTGGTTCTCACCGTATTTTAGTTTCACCCCTAAACTTCTATTTCTACTAGAATTCTATGTTTTTTTTAATTGAAAAAATAAAAAAACTATTATAACTATATTAATTCTCTTTTTGCAATTATTTTAATTAACATGAGTTAAAACACCAACAATGTAAAACATCAGCGGGTCTACTTACAAATATACTTACACCAACAAATATACAAACCTTTGTTATAAATGAAGTGATCATCATCCATCAATGAAGTACAAAAAAGCGATACTAATCAAATTTGTGAAAAAGGTAAAGATTTTATATCTTATGACAACTTAATTTTTTTCAACATAATCATTTTCTAGCCAGGCAAGGTATGCTCATCTGCATGCTCTTTAATGTGCCATTAAGATCAATTAATTCACCTAATTATATTTAGATAAACCTTCATGAAAAATCAAATCTTTGCAACATATTAACTTTTTCATCATGCTCATATATTAGTTTTATTTCATATTAATAAGCGAAATTCTCTTTTAAATTGTATTAAAACCAAACCAAACCAAACCAAACATACCCAGTATATCCCGCATGAAGCAGGGTCTGGGGAGGGTACAATGTACGCAGACCATACCCCTACTTTACAGTAGAGAGGCTGTTTCCGTGAAGACCCCCGGCTTAGTGCACCGAATAGCAAAGTGAATTTAATACAATGATGATAAAGGTGGGTAAAGTAGTCGACCGAACCTGGGCCCATGGCCTGGATCTCATGGGGCTTACCTACTCGGGCAAGGGGCACTCTTCTCCTGATCTAGGAAGACCTCCAGCCAAGCTCCCTGCGCCTGCAAAATCAGAAAACAGAAGACAATATGAGGATGAAAAGCCAAGTTACTAAGCTAATGCTAAACGAGAGAGCCCAACTCTGAGGCTCTCAACCACAGAACCACTCCCTAGAAGGGAGTCAACAACTCTAATGTGACGCCTCCAACAACTCCTGTCGGCTATCGCGTTCTCGTCCAAGTTTACTGCCTTCAAATCCATCCTGAGCTGTTCTTCCCACGACCTCCTCGGTCTGCCTCTTCTCCTCACCCCAACAACTGAAATACTCTCGACCCTCCTCACCGGGGCTTCCGGAAGCCTCCTACGAACGTGGCCGAACCATCTCAACCTCCCTTCCCTAACTTTCGCAGTAAAAGGTGCCACCTCCAACTCGCTCCTGAAAACCACATTCGGGATTCTATCTAACATCGTGCGGCCACAGGACCACCGCAGCATCCTCATTTCAGCTGCTTCCATCTTGCACTCGAGGGCCTTCTTCGTCGCCCAACACTCCGAACCATATAGCATCGCAGGACGGATAGCTGTTCTATAGAACTTCCCTTTCAGCTTTAACGGGACTTTCTTATCGCACATCACCCCTGACGCAGCCCTCCACCTTAGCCACCCCGCGTTGATACGATGCGTGACATCATCTTCAATCTCACCTTCCTTCTGGATGATCGAACCCAAATACTTGAACTTTTCCGTTCGGGGGACGGTCTGATCTTCAATCCTAACCTCCACCCCTTCCTCGTTGACGTCACCACTGAAGTTGCACCAGAGGTATTCGGTTTTTGACCTGCTCAGACGCAGTCCTTGGGGCTCCAAAGTGGATCTCCATAACTCCAACTTCTCATTCACCTCCCCCCTCGATTCCGCCACTAGCACTATATCATCGGCGAAGAGCATACACCAAGGGATGGCGTCTTGAATCCCTCGCGACATGACATCTAGGATCAGTGCGAAAAGAAGAGGGCTAAGGGCCGACCCCTGGTGTAGCCCAATCTCCACAGGGAAATCACGAGCATCACCGACTGGGGTCCGAACGCAGGAACACGCTTGAGAGTACATGTCTTGAATCGCCCTGACGTACTCCGACGACACTCTCCTCTCCGCTAGGCTCTTCCAAATAGCTTCACGGGGGATGCTATCATACGCCTTCTCAAGATCGATGAACACCATATGAAGGTCTTTGCGACGCTCTCTGAACTTCTCCATAAGGCGTCTGACGAGGTGAATGGCCTCGGTCGTCGATCTTCCCGGCATAAAACCAAATTGGTTCTCTGAGATTTCAACCTCTCTTCTAATCCGTGATTCAACCACTCTCTCCCAAAGTTTCATAGTATGACTGAGTAATTTAATTCCTCGATAGTTACTACAGTTCTGGGCGTCACCTTTGTTCTTGAAGAAAGGGACTACAATACTGCGCCGCCACTCCTCTGGCATCTTAGAACCCGAGAGAAGTGCATTAAACAGATCTGTTAGCCATAGAACGCCAACCTCACCAAGACAAAGCCACACCTTTAAATTGTATTACGGTACAAAATTTGGTTACACATTTTTTGTTTTCACCCCTTTATTATGATCCCCCAGGAGCTCTAGAATCGCTCGAATCATATTTATCTATTTTTCTAGAGCTCCTCTATTTTAATATTAAAATTACAACTTCCTTTTTTAGGTCCTATTTTTTTAGAAAAAAAAAATTAAAACTTCCTTTTCAACATTAAGATTAACATCTTCAAAATAGAAAAGATTTTTGAATTTGTTGGGAAGAATTATTCAAATTTACATATTCGAAATAGCTAGTATTAGTAACATATGTGTGTGTGACAGTAATACAGAAGAAAAATAGTGAACTATGGTACCACTTTACTTAGATAATGGCCCAAATCTTTCATGGCGTTCCTAATCCTTAAATTTTCAAAACAAATAGAAAGCCAAGCAATGGGCCCGTGACATCACCAGTGAATAAGCCCAGCTATTAGATATAAACACATCCCTAACCATACTTACAGGTTATAAAAATCCTAGTGCTAAAATTTGTCAAAAAAATATAATAATAATTCTAGTGCTAATTGAATTTTGTTAATTCTTCTATTATTTTTTATTCCTAACTGAAATTTCTTAATCTTCTGTAAATTTTTTTGAATCCTAATTGAAATTTGTTAATTCTCATCCTAGTATTCATTTATAATTAATGCACAAGCAATACAAGAGAGTGTCTTTTCTAGTCATCCAAAATACAATGTTGGATTCATCAATGAATTATTCTTCTATGACACCTCCACCTCCATCTCCACCTCCAAATTTATTTACCATCCCTCCACCTACAAAAAATTCAGATAAGGATTACACACAAGTTTTCATCGTGCTAAGTGGCATAGGTTTTTTAATTATTGTAATTTCCTATATCATAAAGCGTCACAACAAGTCTAAGAATGATTCTAAGGGCATTCAACATGAAAAAGATGTAGAGAAAAGTGATGTTTTTGAAGTTGATCTCGAATCCGGATTTTATGGGAAGGAGACTAATGCTTTACAAGGAGACCTTGGAAAGTGAAGTACCAAAAGTTGTAGCAAATCGGGATAGACAATTTACGAGATCAGCTAAACATGGCGATAAAAGTGAGGAGACTGGTGATCATAAGACATGGTACATGGCTATGACAAGAGATTTTCGAGTTCAAAAGATGATGCAATTATTATGGAAAACCTAAGAAAACCAAATTTGGTGATATTCATCCTGAGCCAATTTGTGTTTAGAAAAGAGATTCTTATGGTTTAGATGTTGACGATGGTAAGAGAAATAATGCTGACGAAGGACACATTGAGTTCAGTTCGGAAGATTCCGAAGGACACGTAAAATTTAGTTCAGAAGAAGAATCTTGTTCAGAAGTTTCTGAAGGACACATGGAGTTTAGTCGGAAGATTCCGAAGGACACATAAAGTTCAGCTCGGAAAATGAATCCAATTCGGAAGATTCTAAAGGACATGTAGAATTCAGCTCAAAATAGACAATACGTAATAAGCAATCTAAGAAAGTGAAATATGTTAAAGATGTCCCGAAATATAATGCTTTTAAATGAGATTTGGAATTTGAATTTTATGACAAGAGATTTTCAAGTTCAAAAGATGAGGCAATTCTTAATGTAAAATCTAAAAGAAGGGGATCTGCTAGAGCTCGTGGATCAAAATAAGAGTTTGAATGTCTGATAGTAGTTGACGCTTAACAAGAAAATACACTGTTACTGTGCATTGTACTAATGGGCTATCTAAGTTTTGTTTTAGATTTCTTTTCAGTTAGTATGTTAAAATTTTAATGTATGACATTGTGGAATGATTTTTTTTAATATATGACACAGTATTAGTACGAGGGTTACATATTTTTTTTATTAAACTGTTTACGACAATGTTCCACTCATTTTATTTTTCTTCAGAGCTAGTGTTCTAATTCCAAAATTCAATTGAGTTTGTGTTGCCTGTTATTTTAAACTTCAAATATCTATAACTTTTATTAATAAGCGAAAATACTTTTTATAAATAAGCAAAAATTCAATTGATTTTTTGTTAGTTTTTCAGGTTGCTTTTTTGTTGGTTTTTAAGCTTTGAATTTAAATTTAACATTTTCTTTCTTCGTTTTAATTTTAAATTTAAGATTTGTAATGATTTTAGTTATAATCATGGATTATTAGTAAACATTGGTTGTTCTTTGTTTTGGATTTTGATTTTTTTTGTCAGTGATCTTGGCACAGAAACACCAGATCGCGTGAACAAGAATTAGCAGATCTTTCTCTATTTAAGAAGTAGAAGCACTTGAGAAACTTGACACAAAAGGTTTGAACTTTTATTATTCTCTCTTTACTTATTTATTGCTAATTGTTATTTTGTCATTATTATCTTCTCATTGTTCTTGATCATAATATTCCACGTATTATTTTAATCAAGGGTGAGTGCCCTAAAAACCCACTTTCTATTGTTTCATTACCAAAATGCCCAGATCTCGCACTGCACCTCCAAAATACTCATGCGATACGCCTACGGTAGAGGAGTATCCTTGGATACGCCCAAGGAAGAGGAGTAAATGGTGGGATACGCCTATTGTAGAGCAGTAAACCGTGCGTTATGCCTTTGCCATAAGTGTATTTCTCTGAGATGCGCATGTTTGTATGGCGCATCCGCTGTTACGCATTTGTGACATGCGCGATGACGTCAGATGACGTCATATGTCACTTTGTCACTTTGTCATCTGTTACCATAATGTATTATATACCAATTGAATCGCCCTTCGACGATCTACATGACTACACCAATTTTAAACCATTTGTTTCGCCGGATTTGCAACGTCCGGGAGATTAGTTCATTTTTTTTCCGATTTGTTTATTTTTTCCGATTAGCTTCGTTTGAGCTCTCCATGCATCCTCCGTTCACGAATTATACGTCAACAGAATCGCCTTTCAACGATCTACACAACCGTGCCAGTTTTGAAACATATTCAACCCTAGATTTAAAATCTCCAAAATGAATTTGGGGGGGAGAGAGTCGACGAAGACGAGAGAGAGCGAAGTAGATGGAGTTGCTACAGTGAAGGGGATGTGCCGCTCCGTAATGCGTGTTTACTGGGTAATTTGGACACTGTTTTCAAATATGGGCATTTTGGTAAGTGGGTACCCAAAAATTGGGTATTTAGGGTATTCTTTGTTTAATCAATACAATCAAAATAGCTTTTTTTATCTATATGTATTTATCACAATGGGTGTCGGCCTAAGAAAACGTGACACAAAATTGATGTAAAAATAAATATATGATTTATTTTGTTATATATATATATATATGGGGGGCTACTCCAATACAAACCTCCTTAAAATACAAACCTATAAACCAAGCATAATCTAATATTTCAAGCTAATCTAATGACCAAACTATGGGTACCCCAATACAAAAAATGCTTAAAATAATTGGCTCTATCAAAAAAAGAGAGTCACTGTTCACATGATGACGTGGCAGTGGATTTCACTGGTTAACGGTGCTTCGCACCTTCTTGTACGGCGCTTCGCGCCTTTATCATTCTAAAGTTGTAAGGATTGGCAATCAATGGTAAAGACAATAGACGATTGACGGGTGTGTCAATAGACAATAATCTGTATAAATGTTGTAATAATTTTGTAATTTTTGACATGAATTTGTAATTAGAAATACGATAAAAGATAATATTTTTATTTTATCTTATTTTTGGATAGCAATTTATAATATTGCATTGTCATGAACCAAATATTTTAAAATTTGATTAGGTTTACTTAAATTTGGATAAATATCTATAGGATAATAATAACATCATTATTGTTAATTGGTGTATATTAATTCAGATTTCGATGTCTTGATTTGAACTTTATCAATTTGAACAGCATAATATAATATTAATAATCATTTTAGCATTATTGTTCGCGTGTGACATGGGCGTACGTGAACTCATGTCATGTTAACATCATAAAAATATATTTGTAAAAAATAGTCATGTATGTATGACTATTAGTAAAGTCATTAAAAAAATTACTTAGTTTTACGTAAAAATTATTCATGTGATTGCCTAGTTCTTCTTTTTCATACATATATATTTAAACATATATTTATATACCATTTTAAACTCACCTGTCTATTTTTGGCCTACTATTTTATACCCAATATCTAAGTTTTTTAAACTTAGGTTCAACTTAAAATCCAAAAGTTTTAATCGTATGATTACACGAATATTAATGACTTATTCATTTATATACATTTTGAAATCCTAAATTTTAAAAAGGTCACTTTTAACTCAAATTCAGTTATATATTTAAATTGCATAAAATTTAAATGATTGTTCGAACAAAAATCTCTAATTAACTCAAATATATACATTTTTATAAATCTAAAAATTATATATGATGCAATTATAATATTTTCCAAAATGTAATCACACTTTATTATTTCAGTGAAATATAATTCTATTTATGATTTTAGTAATCTAATATCTTATATCTACGAGAAGACGGATGTTAACAAATTCAAATTTTTTTTATCTAATCTGAGTTACATTTATGTAAAATTCTTAGTTTTATTTTCTATAAATAATAAATACAACAATTTACTTACTCAAAAGGTAAAAATAGAAAAAGGAAAATAGGATAATAAAAGAGCATGTGACTTATCTAATAATATTTTTAAAATAATCACAAAAATCAGAGTAGTACAAAGATCATGTTTTGAACTTCATACTTAGAAGTTATGGGTTCAGTTTCCAGGAGCAACATAAATTTATCTATTTTGCATTAATTATAACAGAACGACATTTTTTTAATTTTTCAAAAAATAGGGGCAAAATGATAATTTTATAGGTATTTTTTTGATACTTTTTGCCCTTGTGTTATCATTTAATATATAAGCGTAAATGCCCGTGCAAGGCACGGGCAGTGAACTAATTTCTCGTCTGAAACTGTATATGTACAAATAATTTTATAATTAAAAATATGATAAACGATAGGATTTCGATCTGATCGAATATTTTTATAGTTATTTTGTAATATTGCATACCAATTTTTTTAACCAAATACTTTATAATTTGATTAGATTTCATAAATTTTGGATAAATACTTGTACGATAATAATCACATAAATAGTTATGATAGTTAAATTATTAATTTAATTTTCAGTTGCGTGAAATGAATTTTATCAAATTGAACATTTATGAATAGTTATTGTAATAAAATTGTCCGTTTATAATAGAGGCGAATGTAAACACAAAGATTTTGTTGTAAAAAATTGATCGTATATGTAAGACTAAATTTTGAGATATATTAAAAAATCTCTGAATATCGAGTAAAAGTCATCATATGCTTATCTCAATCATTTTTTCTAAACACATATATTTATACACTTTCAAACTAAAATATTTAGTTTTAGTCTAATATTTATTACACTATGTAGAAGTTCAATAAAGAATAATGCATGTAAAATATGATAACTTTAATGGCCCACATGTATATGAAATCTTAAATCAAATTTTTTAATTTCATCGTATATTAATCTAAATATATGCTATAACTCAACCACTATATATTATATTATATATTATATTGATTAATTCATTATATAAAATTCATATGCACCACACTTTATAGTCGAGTTATAATCTAATTGATCATTTTAAATAATTATTGTACTTTTATAGTATTTATGATTCAAAAATTTATATTTTTTTAATTTAATTTGAATGTTAATTATATTACTTTTTATATATAACATAGATCATATTTTTAGAGTTTTCATCTTATTAACATAATTTCAATTATATTTCGTATATATTTAAATATTTATGTTTTAAGATCAGTCATATATTTAACTCGTTGAAAGCCTAAATAGTTGGCCGACCAAAACCCCTAATATGACTCACATATTTAAAATTTTATATGCATAAAAGTTATGTGATGCAATTATTAATCATGTATGATTTGGTAACTAAAATTTACATATTTCTTAAAACCAAATCTTATTTTTAATTTAAATAATTTAACATCTACATGGAGACGTATGTAAATAAATCGTTTTCTTTTTGACTAAATTACATTATATATTGTCAATTTTTTTCCTATATCAATTATTTAAAGTGGCAAAAAAAAATTGTAGAATATGCTCAGTCAATTAAAATATTTTTTAAAATTTTAGAAATAATATGAACTAATATTTCATTTGCTCAAAAAATAAAAAGGATGAGACAAAAAGAGAGGAGATGTGATTTATCATAGGATTTTTAAACAAAACTCAAAATCAATTGTAGCACAATTGGCCAAGACATGAGTTTGAGAGTTAAAAGTTAGGGGTTCGAATCCCTACACAAGCATTGAAGGATGACATTTTTGTAATATTTAAAAAAAATAGGGGTAAAATTGTAACTTCACATCCATTAAAATGACAAACTTTGCCCTTGTGTTCTCCTGATAGAAGATGACATTTTTGTAATATTTTAAAAAAAATAGGGGTAAAATTGTAACTTCACATCCATTAAAATGGCAAACTTTGTCCTTGTGTTCTCCTAGATAGATTTCCTTATTTAAGCCCTATTTTTTAGAAAAGAAATCAAAACTTCCATTTTTAACATTAATATTAACATCTTCGAAATAAAAAAGTTTTTAAAGTTGTAGGAAAGAAAAATTCAAATTTACATATTCGAAAATCAACATAAAAAAGTTTATTTTGTTATATACGTATATGTATATATATTAAAATTTGTACAATATTATATTCATTAATTTATTTAAAAATATTTCATTTTGATTTCTTTCTTAAATTTATATTTTGAATGTTTTCAACAAATATTAAAAGACCGCCGTGAAGCGCGATTTAGTCAACTAATTTGACATGGAAGAGAATTTCTCCTTGTTAAATTAGTAAAATTATTCTTATCTTGAACCAAGGATAAGTGGAATCCAACTTGTTATAACCTTAATCCACATCAGTTTATATGTACAATTTTACTAATTAAAGAAAATCATTTTATTTAACAAGAAACCACATCTAATCAATTGTCTCATACTCTCATTGCAGTGAATCATCCCTAGTTGTAGAGTAGAAAATAATTGATAAAAAAGAAAAAAAGGATGTGTCAAAAGTTAGCATTAGATTGAAGGAACATATGTAGCAAAAGATTAGTTTAAGTTAAAACTTGGGTGAGCATTAAGTTTAATTAATTAATTAATTAATTAAGCCTTATCTCTTTGCAAAAAGGTCCTATGAGCACAATTAGGAGTGGAATGGGATCTTTGGGGGAAAAAGTTGGTACTCTTTTTTTTTTATGTAAATCAAGGTCCAAAATCTAGGAGTGGGACTTGGCTTTAGTTGTATCCACTTAATTAAACTCTTAAGTGATTGTTATGTCTTAATATTGTACAACTTTGAGAGAGAACCTACATGTCTGCCCCTCTCAAAGAGAGACTTAATCAATTATCATTTTTATGTGGAATTTGGTAGAGAGAGACCGTTTTTGTACTCGATGGCTTCAGACCAGATTTGTATTGATTTTTGCTAAAATTTTATGTGAGTTGTGACTTATCTCAGGTGTAGTAAAATTTAATTTTCAATTTATCGAATACCAATTTACTAAGTCGGATACAAATATATGCAAGATGAAACTTCAATACATAAAAGTATGACCGTTTCAAAAAAAAAAAAGTATGACCGTTGTTATTTATATTGGATGAACGAATGTTTAATCCCAAACTCGTTATGTTAAAACATATACTAAATTTGATTAAAATTATTTATCATTATACGAGGCTTTCTCGTTGCTTGTTAATATAAAAAAAATATACAACTTGTTAACGGAGGAATTTGGGAAAACAAATTCGGGGAGGGTTGCTGGAATTATGGTAGTGATTGGTGTAGGACGAATTAGGGTTAGGGTTTATTCTTTAGGAATGGCTGAGATTGTATGATGTGATTATTGCAATTTAGATCGAATATTGAATTCTCTCTTTTTCGCAAGGGTTTGCATCGTACCATACAATGTGCCTACGTACCCTATTTATAGGGATCAAGCCAAACGTAGTTCTTGGGAAGCAAGTAATCGTAATGGGCTAGGTTACCTTGTTTGGGAAGCCCATTGGATCAGAGCCACCGCCTTTGGTAATCATTATGGACCTAAAGCCCAGCTACTTTCTCGGAACGTAATGGTCAAGCTATTGACCCGGTATTTTCGGGGTCAACGCCTTCCCTAATTCACGGAGAAAAATAACTATATGACAGTCCGGAGACCAAAGGGGGCGACATCCTTAGTAAAGGGGCGAGATCCTCTCGTAGGGGCGAGATTCCCTCTGGCGATATCCATTAATCTAAGGACCTAGCAAATGGTCCACCTTCCATATCCATGATTGTTGCCACTAGGGCGAGATATCAGAGAAATTGGGCCAACCGTTCTATCAGGGCGAGATCAGGCAGATGTGGGCGAGATCTCTAAAGCGAGCCCAAAATAGACGAAACTATTTCCAGGTATAACAACTACCCCCCAGTTTCTTGCGATATATTTATAAAAGAAACTAATTTTTATCAAATGTAATTTAAAATCCCAAAATGGCGAGCCCTTCAATAGGAATTTTTCAAGTAAAAATCGTCTGCTGGAGTTATTACGCCTCGATTTTCGTTTCCACCCAATCAGAACATGCCACGTGGCCCACATCAATAACTACTATATATACCCCAAACTTCTCTTCATTTTTTCTTTATTTGCGAAGATATTCACGAAGTGCTAGCAGACATTTTCCACAGAGGGCGAGATTGAAAGTTCTAGAGGCGACATCTTATTCTCACCGGGCGAATTTTAACAGCTTTGTGGGCGACTTTTCCTTTTCTCCCAAGGTATTTTCTCCCTTTCTCTTTAAGTAATTTATTTTATTTGCATAAAAATATTCTTATAAAATAGACCCATCGTTAGTCAATTAGTTCTAGTACTAGGGCCGTTTAAAGCTCGAAGGGCGAGGACTTGGAATCAAATGTCGACCTCTCCTCTTGTTTACCTTCATCTTAATTCTATTTTCCATCCTTAACACAGTCCTCGCCCTCTCTTGCAGATGTCAAGCAAGAGTTTCTCTACCATGGATAAATCAGTATCGCCCTCCCCCTTAAACTCGCCTCGTGAAGAGGAAATCACAAAATATTTGGATCCCGCATGGTTGAGAGCTCACAAGAGGTCTATAAACCTTCTCAAAATCCCCGATCATCAAAACGAGATTCTCTCTATATCTGACAGTCTTCAAGTAGGCATTGATGCTGAAGACCTAGCTAGTGTCTATCATGCTCATGATTTGGGCGATATAGGTGAAGAAGATGATCTACATGATCTCTTTGCTGATTTAGATCCCCAAGAACCTGGTCCCTCTAGATTAGGCAAAGGTCAGGGCAAGGATTTAGCAAGGTATAAAAAGATGCTTGATGAAGCAAAGGATAAAGACATCACGAATGAAGGCGAGAACTCCGAAGAGGACGAGAACTCCGAACAAGACGAAGAGAATATTGACTATGAAGACGCTGAGATGGAGAATGAAGAAGAAGTGCTATCTATCTCGCCCGAACGTTATGCCATGGAACTGCCATCTCCAACAAACAAACCTTACATTCAACCCGTCCGTCCTTGTGATGTAGACTTAGATTTTGAAGATGATGTGAGTGAATCCCTTAGGATGAAACACCGATTCGATCAAGGGCGCATCTCCTGTGCTGGTCTCGCCTCATCTATTTCTTCTGAAGAAATTATGTTTCTGATTGAACATTACAACCTAGAAGGGAAGTGGCTACGACCTCGCTCTTCAATGAGAATGCATATCTTCAACGTCGCTGGATTACCAACACCAAGGATGGTCCTTACCAAAAAATTAGTGGAGCTGGGTTTTGGATCACCTATGCATCCCTTCCTTCAAGAAATCATTACCTATTTCAACGTCGCCCCTGTACAGTTCTCGCCTAACAGTTACAGAGCGGCAATTGGCCTATACATGATGTATAGAAATGAAGGGTATGATTCTCCCACAATGGCTGAGTTGAGTTATTTTTTATCCCTGAGACGATGTGGGAAGGACGTAGGCTTCTACTATCTTGCTTACTGGTCGTCTCATAACAAAAAGGGGTTCATTACTGGAAATCCTAGTAACATGAAGACATGGAAGGACGAGTTCTTCTATCTGTATGATGTTCCCAGGGCTAGAACTCAATTCAATTTAAATCCTTGTAAGTATCCTACTTCATAAAACTTTGAATCTCGCCCTCATAATCCCTTGTACGATATCTTTATTTACATTCCTTTTCTTTTAGATAAACCCTCCCAGACTAAGCTACTGGGCGATGCTGCAACAAGGGCCCTATTCATTTCAAATCTTCCCAGACCAAAGAAAGATCTCGACACCTTAGTAACTCCCGAAAACCTTCGCACTCATGGTTTTTATAATGATGGTTATGGCCAAATACCCTACGTCAAATTTAAAAAGGGAACTAAAAAGGTTGTCCGCAAAAAACAAATTGAAAATCTAACCGGTAAAGGTAATCTCGCCCATACTTTCATAATATCATTTTTTTTTATAATCATGTTCTCGCCCTAACAATATATTTTTATGCATTTTCAGGTCAAATGGCGAGATTACCCTTCGGGCGAAACCCGTTTGCTGAAGCAGAACCAACTCCATCAATGATTGCTAACCAATCTCGCCCTGCACCCTCTACAATCCAAAATCTTTCTCGTCCACCACCACCACCTCCCAGAGATATGGCCGAAAAGAATGATCGAAACAGAAAAAGGGACTTTGGGGACAATTCAAAGGCTAATCCAGGCAAGAAACTGAAGAATGCTATGATTGACAACTCGTCCACTGATCTAGTGGTTTCCACCTTTGGATCACTCGCCGCAGAAAATTTCTCTGAGGACGAGGTCAAACTCTTGAACAATCGTAGTGATGAGGAGGCTGAACTCAGTTTTAGGTCTGGCCTCGGGGATGCCTTTTATCATGGGCTGAGGGTTCTCGCCCAAAAGAACTCGATCATTAAAGATCAGGAGAGATCTTTGAAAAAATTAAGGGGCGAAGCTTCTTCTCACACAACAAAAATGGCTGAGGCTCAGAAAAAACTTGATGGCGAGATAAAAGCTAGGAAAGACGATGTTGACAGGCTCCAGCTGACGTTAGACAAGGCAAACTTCGATCTCGACAATTTAAAGAGAACTCATGAGGACGAGGTTGCCAAGTTAAGAAGCGAGAATGAGCTGCTTTTGGCTAGTACAAGGAAAGGACAAAGCGAGGCTTATAATGCCGGGTTTTTGGATTATCTCCGTAACTTTCTAGCAGCCGATCCCGACTACAACTGGTCTACACACTTCGCCCCCTCTACCCCTGGCTATATGCTCAAATTCCAGGATGACAATGCCGACCTCATTACTGCTGCTAAAGAAGAACTTCGTCTGAAAATCGAAGCTGAGAAAAAGGCTATAGCTGAGGCAGAGGCGAGCAAGAAAGAAATAGCTGGGGGAGTAGCAACCTCGCCTTCTCAAACCATTGGAACATGACTGCAAGAACTTTTAATTATCGCCAACACGATAGGAGTGCGGGCCCTCCTATAATGGCCTCGCCAGTTGTCAAAAATTGTGATGTGAATCAACTCTAAGGAGTGCGCGCCCTCCTATAATGGCGTCGCCTTTGTATTTTTGTTTGATTTATTCCGCATGCATATCTACGTCCTTTAACTCTGCATATTCTTCGAGCTTATTCACTGACAATCTCGCCCTTTTTAAACTGTTGGAAATTGACTGCATGAACTCTATCTTCTAAACAGTCTCGTCCTAATTTGAAGGTCGTAGGTTAATTATGTCTTCATTTGTGTAACTGTTACTCCTTTTTAATACCAACTTTATTGGAGTGCACGCCCTCCCAGTAATGGCGTGGCCCTTATACTTTTACTTGGTTTAATTATCCTGCCTAATCATGTCGTCCTTCAATATCTGCATATTATATCTGTATATCTCGCCCCCTTAGTGGGAATCTCGTCCTCTTTTACCTTAATCCAAAAACCTTAATTAATTCATAGATAAAGGTAATAATAACTACCGTCTTCTAGAGGGTATCCCCTCAAAGGGGATCATTTTCCTCAGAACTTGATAAACTTTATGATATTCTCCTCAAAGGAGATCATTTTTCAGCTCAGAAATACCCTCCTCACAGGAGGTGGATTTTCCGAATCTCGAACCCTGATGAGGCGCCGGAAGTACGGACATCCCCCCCGGAAGTACGGTTTTTACAAGGATTTGATAATTTGGGATACCCTCCTCAAAGGAGGTCGTTCCCCATTCCAGAAATATCCCTCCTCACAGGAGGTGGATTTCCCGAAGTTCGTGCCTTGATGAGGCGCCGGAAGTACGGACATCCCCCCCGGAAGTACGGTTTTTGCAAGGACTTTGGTAATTTGAGATACCCTCCTCAAAGGAGGTCGTTCTCCATTCCAGAAATACCCTCCTCACAGGAGGTGGATTTTCCGAAGTTAATTTTTTAAAACTCTCCTCAAAGGAGACCATCGTTTCATATATCTATGAAAATCCTCCTTAAAGGAGGTCATTCATCACAGAATTTAAACGAAAAACAATCAAAAAAAAACAAGCATGTTTTATTCATAAATATATAAATCCTGGCTAAGGAAGAGTACATGCACTACCCCCCTAGACTTTCATGAAAATAATAATGAAAGGAAAGTATAACAAAAGTAGAACATACATTACTGATAGTATTTCTTCAAGTGTTCCATGTTCCAAGCCCTCGGAATGTGCTTCCCCTCCATATCGGCCAGATAATAAGTTCCTTCCCACAAGACTGCTCTCACTCTATAGGGACCTTCCCAATTAGCGCCAAATACTCCATGATTCTGGATTTTTGTGTTAGGCATCACCCGTCGTAGAACATAATCACCCACTTTTAAAGGCCTCGCCCTAACCTTTGAATTGTAAAACCTTGCCACTCTTTGCTGGTAAGACACCAACCTAGCTTGAGAAGTCGTTCTGAATTCCTCTGCCAGATCCAAATAAAGACGATGATTAACTTCATTTACTTCCGGCTGGTAATTATCTCTTCTAAAAGACCCTGCACCCAACTCCACTGGAACCATGGCCTCACATCCATATGTCAAAGAAAAAGGAGTTTCTCCTGTGGTAGATCTAGGCGTCGTGTTATAACTCCATAAGACATTAGGCAATTCCTCGGGCCAACTCCCCTTACTGTCATCTAACTTTGCCTTAAGTGTGTGCTTGATTATCTTATTCACTGCCTCCGTTTGGCCGTTTGTCTGAGGATGGCTAACGGCAGAAAAACTTTTCTTAATTCCCGAATTCTCACACAGCTGCCTCATTTCTTTACTGTCAAATTGCTTCCCATTGTCGGATATCAACTTGTAAGGTATCCCGAAGCGACAAATGATGGACCGGTACACAAAGTCCACCAGCTTTTTTGCCGTAATTGAAGCTAGAGGCTCTGCTTCCGCCCACTTGGTAAAATAATCAACTGCCACAACAGCATACTTCACCCCTCCCTTCCCCTTAGGGAGCTCTCCTATTAAATCAATCCCCCACATAGCAAAGGGCCAAGGACTCGTCAAAGAAGTGAGAGGGGCTGCTGGACTGTTCACGTAATTGGCATACCTTTGACATTTATCACAGGATCTAGCAAAAACCATTGAATCCGCCCGAAGAGTAGGCCAGAAATATCCTTGCCGTAATATCTTTTGCGCAAGAGAACCACCCCCCGAGTGATTTCCACAGATTCCCTCATGAACCTCTCGTAAGACGTAGTTGCACTCCTCTCCCTCTATGCATTTCAATAATGGCTGATTAAAACCTCGTCTGTAAAGAGAACCTCCAAAATCCACATAACGAGCTGCTTTATATCTAAGTCTTCTAGCCTCAATTCTATCATCTGGTAGAATTCCTTCCTTCAGATATTTCCAGATTGGGGTCATCCAAGTATCATGCACAGCTACATCAACCTGCATTAATTCAACCTCCGGGACACTTGGCTGCTTCTGGACTTCTAAGGGGATAACCCCTAAAAGAGTGGCTTCCTTTTGAGAACCTAACTTAGCCAGAGCATCTGCCTCTTCATTACCGTTTCTAGGAAGTTGCTCCAATCTCGCCTCCTGAAACAAACTCATCAATCTCTGGGTACACTTCATGTATAGCTCGGTACGGGGTCCCCTAGCCTGAAACCCTCCATTAACCTGATAAACAACCAGCATTGAATCGCTCATGACGTTTATATTTTCCACCTTCATCTCGAGGGCGAGCTTCAAACCCGAGATCAAAGCTTCATACTCGGCATCGTTATTTGTTGCATGAAAAGCAAAATGAATCGCACTCCTCAGATGATGTCCCTCTGGACTGATCAAGACAATCCCCGCACCTGCACCTTCATTATTTGATGCACCATCCACATACAAAGTCCACCAGGGTGCTGAAGTAGACCTTTCCTGAATCAACTCGGGCAGAGGGCTAGGTATCACGGCCAAGGCATCGCCCTCGTTTGCCAGAGGAAATTCCAAAATAAAATCAGCAAGAGCCTGTCCCTTTATAGCACTCCTCGGCTTATACTCTACATCAAATTGCCCCAATTCCACAGCCCATTTCAACATTCGACCGGAAGTTTCCGGTTTATGCAATATCTGCCTCAAAGGATACGCTGTTCGGACCTCTATTCTGTGTGCCTGAAAATAAGGTCGCAACTTCCTGGAAGCCAAAATCAGAGCATACACCAACTTCTCCATATTCGAATACCTTGTTTCTGCCTCCAACAACCTCTTACTAACGTAATAAATAGGATATTGGACTTCATTTTCCTCTCGTACGAGAACCCCGCTAACGGAGTATTCTGAAACAGCCAAGTACAAAATAAGGATCTCGCCCTCGATAGGTTTTGAGAGCAGTGGAGGTGATCCCAAATGATTTTTCAATGCCTGAAAAGCTTCCTCACACTCAGGAGTCCATTCGAAATTCTTCCCAACACCTTTGATAGCCTTAAAAAATTCTCTGCACTTATCGGAAGACTTGGACACAAAGCGATTCAAGGCAGCAATCCTCCCAGTCAAACTTTGAACCTCCTTCACTGTTCGTGGAGATCTCATATCAAGAAGAGCTTGTATCTTTGTAGGATTCGCTTCTATCCCCCTGTGATTCACCATAAATCCCAAAAATTTCCCAGATTCCACACCAAACACACACTTCTGTGGATTAAGCTTCATACGAAATTTCCTAAGGATCTGAAACATCTCTCCCAAATGCCGGATATGATCTTCAGCTTCCTTTGACTTTACCAACATATCATCCACGTAAACCTCCATGGTTTTCCCGATCTGATCTTTGAACATCCTGTTCACTAGCCTCTGATAAGTCGCCCCTGCGTTGAGAAGCCCAAAAGGCATCCCAATATAGCAATACAATCCCCTATCTGTGATGAAGGAAGTATTCTCCTGATCAGGTGCATACATTGGTATCTGATTGTATCCTGAATAAGCGTCCATAAAACTGAGCAAAGCATGCCCCGCAGTGGCATCCACCAACTGATCGATCCTAGGTAAAGGAAAGCTATCCTTCTTACATGCTTTATTCAAATCGGTGAAGTCAACACAGACTCTCCACTTTCCATTGGATTTTTTTACCAAAACCGGATTCGCCAACCAATCCGGGTAGAAGGACTCTTTAACTAGCCCGACATTTAACAGCCGATCAACCTCCTCCTTCAAAGCAGTAGCCCTTTCACCACTGACTGCTCTTCGCTTCTGCCGAACACCCTTCCTAGAGGGGTCAATGTTGAGATGATGACACATTACTTCAGGATCAATTCCTACCATGTCAGCATGACTCCAAGCGAAAACATCCAGATTCTCCTTTAGAAAACTAACTAGCCTCGCCCTTAAGTCTGATTCTAACCTCGCCCCAATGTACAATACCTTGGACGGGTCTCTCTCGTCCACTAGAATCGGCACAGTGTCTTCTGCTGGACCCATATTCTTCTTGGGCTCAGGCAACCGAGGATCCAAATCAAACTCCACCTCCTTTGTTCCACTGGACTCACCCACTTCTCGAACAGAAACAATCTCATCCCCTGACAATTTAAGTCCTCTCTCAATTGTTGGATCATCTGGAAATTCAACCACCGGAGTGTCTCCATATTCCATAACAAATTTCCCTTTTTTTGCCCTAATACTTCTTTGTTCCACTTCTTCGTCAGTGACATCTTCAACAACCCCTTCCCGGAACTGATTTTGACTGGCTAGAGGAGGAGCCCCAATCATCAACACCCTATGCCTTGTTCTGTTAACTGTGACTTCTTCCCCAAATGCAGTCTCCACTTCAGAATTTTCCATAATAACTTCCACAGTCTCCCCCAGAGTGGGCGGTGCCTCTAACAGAAAGAGCGGGGTACCCTGCCTGACTAATGTTTCATAACTAGCCAAGTCATCATCGCCGGGAAATTCCACTGTATAGACCATATTAGCGACTGGCCTAGGTTCGAATGATTTCAAGGTTTCCTGGGCACTTTCCTCTTTGAAATCTAGCATCTCCTCTCGTTGCTTACCTTTTGAGGAAGACTTCATCATCTTGTTATAACACTCCCTGGAGTCGTATTGACATCCCTTCACGCACCCGATCCCCACTGGAGTAGGAAACTTCATTGCTAAATGATATATTGATGTCACCACCCTCATCTCTTTCAAGACCGGTCTTCCAAGCAGTGCATTATAGCATGTAGGTTGATCAACTACCAGAAACTCGAACACCTGAGTAGCTGAATAAGGGTCTTCCCCTAAAGTGAGCGACAACCTCACAGTACCTTTGACCCGTACAGAATCTCCTGTAAAGCCGTAAATGTGCGTTGTTCCATGAATCATTTCTTTATCAAGAAGCCCCATCTTCTTATAAGTTCCGTAATAAAGAATATTCACTGAACTCCCATTATCAATAAACACCCGATGAACACTCCTTGCTCCGATTCGTACATTTACCACCAATGCATCACTGTGTGGGTGATGAACCCATTTAGCGTCTTCTTCAGAAAAAATTATCTGTGTATCCTCCCCCTTAAACAGCTTAGGAGGTCTTTCCGATAAGTGATTTACGTTTGTCAGGGGAGGGTCCCTTGCTTCGCGGGCATATCTCTCCATAGCATTTCTTCCATTCCCGCCAACATGAGGCCCGCCAAAAATAGTGTGAATGCTCGCCTCTTTCACGAACGTTGTCTTCTTCTGATTATCCGGCTTATCCTTCTCTTCGGGACCATCCCTCTTAGTTTCTTCCCGAGGAGGGACGTCCGCTTTTACTTTCCTAACCCATTCGGTCAACTTCCCATTCCTAATGAGCAATTCAATCTCCTCCCTCAGTTGTCGACATTGATGAGTGTCATGGCCATGAGATTCGTGATAAGTACAGTATCTCTTTTTATCTCTTTGAGCATTCTTCGAAAGGGGGAGGGGTGTCTTATACAATCCCTCCTTTTTTGTTACCTCAAAAATATGTCCAATAGACGCCACCAGAGGTGTGAAGATACTGTTCTGGGGATGACCCTGATCTTTCAGAGAATATAGGGGTGGTGGAGGATACCGTGGCGGGCTAGGTGACCTTGATCTGTCTGACTCCCAAGTATCAACAATATTGACATCAACTCTGCCATTCCTCCTCGCATCTCCTTTTGGGCTTGGAGACCTATCCTTGCGTTTGCCCCTACGACTAGTTTCAGGATAATCACTTCTCTTCAAAGCTTCCTCCTCCCTCTTAAAGGGTTCAGCTTGCGCGTAGAGATCCGCAAGAGTCAATGGCTCTTTTCGTTGAAGCTCTTTCCAAAAATCCGAGTTTACTCTCACCCCAGCTATGAGAAAATTCTTGATGGTCTCATCTGAAGCTCCTCGAACAGTGGGGACCTCAGCATTGAATCGTCTGAAATAGGATTGAAGAGTCTCCCCTTCTCTCTGCTTTATATTGGCTAGAGTCGTGACAGGGGGAGCGTAGACAATAGAAGATTGGAACTGAATTAAAAACATTCTCCGCATTTGATCCCAAGAAGTGATTGAACCCGGTCCCAACTTTTGAAACCACTGATGTGCATTCCCCCGCAGTGTTGAGGCTAGCAATCTACACTTTGTCAGATCCTCCACCTGGTAAAGCTCCATCTCCGTATTAAACCTTGCAATATACTCAGCCGGGTCAGAACTTCCCGTGAACCTTAGATCTCCCACCCCCCTGAAAGATGGTGGAAGGGGTGCTTCCCGTACCGCTAAAGAGAAAGGAGACGGGGCCGGCTCAAACATAGCCCCTGCCTGTCCCTCCGACTGTGCCAACAACCTCCGTAAAGCATTTAAGTCCAAATCTTCAAACCCAGGAATTCCACGGTGAACCTCCTCGCGTCGCTGTTGATTCATTATCTCTTCGAATCGATACCGATCTCCAACGGTAGAATTCTCTGGACGGGAAAAATTATAACCGCGAGAGGCCATCAGATCTCTCTCCAAGTTAGATCCTATGGGTCCTCTCTGGTTCCCTTCTGATTGATTAAATAGATTGGCATAGGACCTTCTCTCCCCGTACCCTAAGCTGTACTGGTTCTGGGTTCCCATTTGGGGATTATGGTTCCTGGTTCGAGCCATGGTGAATGCCGCAGAATCAGGGTCTCCCGTAGTTTCGTTCTCATGATGGGGACGGCGCCTTTCTCGTTCCAAGATTCTTTGACCATCAGCTCGAACTCCTACTTGGTTTGACTGTCTGGGGTCCTCTCTATCTGGAGGGAGTTCAACATATGGATCGCCAAAAGTTAAAGCTCTGGGAGTGACAGCCCGGAACCTTTGATTTCCTCCAACCTCCCCAACAACCCGAACATCCCCTTCAAAAGGAATCTCCCTGTATAGGTTACGCTGGTAATCCATGTCAAATTCTCTCCCAATACGTCGATCTCCGGCCGGTGTTCGATAACTCGCCTCCCAACCATGGTTTGGGCGTCGTCCCTCCTGATTCAGGCGAGTTTCTTCGAGAAACTGCCTTTCTCTTTCCATTGCATCCATTCTTGCCCCCATTCGATTGATTGTATTGCCCATATAAGTGATCTGGTTAAAAAGCTCAGTATTACTCATCAGAACGGGAGGATCTCCACCTATCCGCGGACTCGGTCGCCTGTTAGGAATCCTAGGCGTTATCGACCTCCGATGTGAACCCCCTGAATGATTGAGATTCCCCATCCCAGAGCTCCTTGCGACAGAATTATTCCTTGGCGGCGGCGGGGGCAGATTTTCTCTGGTCCTAACCTCTTCCATACGTCGATTATCCACACGCTCACGGTTTGATTGGGACATCCTTCCTCCTAAGATGTCAAAAAGCCCTCCTTCTAGCGCCACTTGTTAACGGAGGAATTTGGGAAAACAAATTCGGGGAGGGTTGCTGGAATTATGGTAGTGATTGGTGTAGGACGAATTAGGGTTAGGGTTTATTCTTTAGGAATGGCTGAGATTGTATGATGTGATTATTGCAATTTAGATCGAATATTGAATTCTCTCTTTTTCGCAAGGGTTTGCATCGTACCATACAATGTGCCTACGTACCCTATTTATAGGGATCAAGCCAAACGTAGTTCTTGGGAAGCAAGTAATCGTAATGGGCTAGGTTACCTTGTTTGGGAAGCCCATTGGATCAGAGCCACCGCCTTTGGTAATCATTATGGACCTAAAGCCCAGCTACTTTCTCGGAACGTAATGGTCAAGCTATTGACCCGGTATTTTCGGGGTCAACGCCTTCCCTAATTCACGGAGAAAAATAACTATATGACAGTCCGGAGACCAAAGGGGGCGACATCCTTAGTAAAGGGGCGAGATCCTCTCGTAGGGGCGAGATTCCCTCTGGCGATATCCATTAATCTAAGGACCTAGCAAATGGTCCACCTTCCATATCCATGATTGTTGCCACTAGGGCGAGATATCAGAGAAATTGGGCCAACCGTTCTATCAGGGCGAGATCAGGCAGATGTGGGCGAGATCTCTAAAGCGAGCCCAAAATAGACGAAACTATTTCCAGGTATAACACAACTCAAACTTATATGATAGTTTACTTACCTTGAGCACTTAATAATATTTGAACCGTAAATATAAAGTTGGAAGAAAAAGAGAAATAAGTGAGAGTATGGAGCCCAAAAATCTGTCTGCTAAATAATTGAGCCACTTGAACACAAAAGCCAATCATTTAACAAACTTATTTTGACAAGTGCCCCAAATACTTTATAAACTTTCAATCTTTTTTCATCTTTTCAAGTAATTTGATTGCTCTGGATCACACAATCACTGAGTTTTTAAACTCTAACCATCCAACATGTGTAACTAACTCCTCGGTCCTCCATAGATATTACTCCCTCCGTTCCTAAAAGATTTTCCTGTTTGTTTTATCACGTTTGCCAACGCACACTTTTGATCGTTAATATTTTCAATTTCGTGTTAGTTTTAAATATAAAAACTTCACTGTATTAAAGTACTCACAAATATGAATCAAACAAGATCACTCATGACTATATTTTATCTTATAAATTATGCGTAAATTAGTAGTCAAGCGCTTACAATGAACATGAACAAAAGTCAGAACAGGAAAAAGAAAAAGAAACAGAGGGAGTATCTTTTATACAAAGAAATGTTTTTCTTCTTACATTGGTGCACCTCTACTAACTTCACTAACATAACATTTTGTTTCAGTGAAATCGAACTAAAAATCGTGCGTCTAGCCACACATTTTTCATTGCTCAAAATATCCGAAAACGGATCAAAATATTATCGACATTTCATTAGTAATTAGGTTTGGTAAAATGGATTTGGTTCGAAAAACCAAATCGAAATTTATGGAACCGAATCCAATTTTATATTTGAATTAAAAAATTTGATAATTACTTAAAATCTAATTTGATCCGATTTGAAAAAAATCCAAACCGAGAATTTTAATCGAAGATAATCCGAAATACTGATCCCAGATTGCCGGGTGTAATAACAAGTGCTGAGAATTAAATATAGGCAATCTTGTGGCTAAAATTGGTAGGCTTTTGGATTATGGAGTAGGGGAATTACTAAAAGGAAGTTGTGGCCCCTTAAGAAAACAGAGTGAATAATTTGAAAAATAAGTTTACACAGAATAAGTGAAAGATAATAAAATGGGAAAAGGGTTTATATGGACCTAAACCCTTATGAACCATTACACAACAATGGCAGCTTTGCTTTTAAGTTCCATATAAATGTGGCAGAAACTCAACAAGAAGTTTTTAATGAAAGTTAAACAAAAATGGGAGCTCAAAAAAGGTATTTCAAGAGTTCACAAGTTTTTGATATTGACATATAGCCATATAGTCCAAAAAGCAAATTATGGAAATCAGAAAATTTTAATAAAATTAATATATTTCAAAACAATTCTACTCTTCAACATAGTTTGAGTTAAATCAAAAATGACTTGGAAATGTTATTTTTCGACATCCCATATTTTTTTCCTCTAATGTAATTTTTTTTGGTAATTTAAAATTTAAAATTTTAAAAAGATATTATAACCGGATTATGATTGGTGTTTGTCCGAATAATACCGAATGGACAAACACCAATCATAATCCTGTTATAATATCTTTTTGACCTGTTAATATACAGTAAAATTCTCTAAACTAATACTTTTTAAAATGATAATTTTTGTGTAATGATAAAAAATATCGATATTATCTACTAATTGGTAAGTATATTTTAACCCTTCTAATATGAAAACCTATATAAAGTGATAACTTTTTTCGGTTCCAATACTATTAATTTTAGAGAGATTTTAGTGATGAAATTGGAATGAATAAAAGTTTGAAAGATCAAAATTTTGATGGTTAATCTCTTTATAATGATAATATGATAACCTATCAAAAATGATATTTCTTCCTATTCCAACAATATCATCTTAGAAGGATTCAAATTGTGAAATTGGACTGAATATAAGTTCGAAAGGCCAAAATTTTGGTGGTTAGGTGGCAGTTCCTTACCTAGTAAGGAAAGGTTTATGAAAACCAATCATATCCCAACATTTGGTCCACCTCTTGCCACCTGGACTTGTCTGGAGATTTTTGAGCTTCAGCCTCAAGCCTCTCTCGGATTATTTGCAAATTATAGTGCAATGCTAAATTCTAGCAAAATTATTACTCATGTTTCTCCCAGATGATTCTTGCTATTTTCCTAGATGCTCTGCAATCTATTTGTTCTGGATAAATATAAAGATAATAATATGTTTTAGCTATGACAAGATTGTTCTAAATTCTTGTTTCAAAAAAAAAAAAATTTTCTAAATTCTGATGGAATAGTACAGTAAAAATGTGGAATAATTAGGATATATTCGCTATTTATAATAAGAGACATTTTATTCCCAATAGGGTGATGGTCCAAAATAATCATTTTTGGGATTTAGTGACCTAAAATATTGATTCTGAAAATAATGGCCCGAAATATCGACGGGATACGGAGTT
Source organism: Kitagawia praeruptora (assembly GCA_037693485.1). Taxonomy (NCBI): domain Eukaryota; kingdom Viridiplantae; phylum Streptophyta; class Magnoliopsida; order Apiales; family Apiaceae; genus Kitagawia; species Kitagawia praeruptora. The sequence goes on along the minus strand of CM075345.1, from coordinate 5,326,376 downwards.
TCGGCCTCCGTATTAGCATGATACGGAACACCGTGTTCCGTATTATGCATGATACGGAATACCGTGTTCCGTATTATGCATGTTACGGAACACAGTGTTCCGTGTTATTGTTACGCACCCACCTAACACGGAACACGGTGTTCCGTATCATGCATAATACGGAATACGGTGTTCCGTAACATAATAATACGGAATACGGTGTTCCGTATCATGCTATGTTACGGAAGACGAAGTACCGTATTACCCCTTATATCACGATACATGATTTAACGTGTTGGGTCAATATTTTAGGCCAAACATGCTCAAATATGAATATTTTGGTAATTTTCTCTACGCAATATTCATAAAACAAGAACCCTCTTTCTCCCATCTAGGTTCTCAAAATGTTGTGTAAGCATATTCTTCCAGAAATGTATGTTTTCTCACTTTAAATTGGAATCCTTTAACAGTCATCAACTGAATTATGATGTTATGGAATAGAGTTTAGATGACGAGTAAAATAATTTGTTAATTTTTTTCGATATTTCATGCTTCCTCTGTTCAGCGAGTTGTTTACGTTTGGGCTAGAGAACTCGACACACATTTGGCTCCTATAAAGTATAGTTACATAATTTTTTTTCAATTTGTTTTTTGAATAAAAATTTTAAATAAAAGAAAATTTTAAAAATAAGTTATGAAATCATACTTATTGAAAATTTGTAAAAATATGGATAGTACAGAGGAATATATTTTATAAAGAAAATATACCAACGTATGTTTCGATCCCATACAGTAAAACCTCTATAACTTAATAATGTTGGGATCGGGAAATTTCGGCAAATTTTATTAATTTATGGAGATTATTAATTAATCGAGGTAAAATTTATACTGTTATTATTATGTTGAGACCAAAAATCTACATTAAAAATATTAATTTATCATCGTATCGAGTATTGATTTGTTGTTCGCGATCATGCAGGGAACTTAGTGAAGGCAGTTCCAAAATGCAGAAGAGGCCAGATATCCCCAGACCTAGCAAAAGCTATGAGTATAAGAGAAACTTTGAGTTGGTTGAAGAAGCATAACTACGACAATGCAGTTCTTGAATCTGATTGTTTGCAAGTTGTTCAGGCGATTCGTAGCTCGTTCGTTTGTTTTTCTTACTTGGGAAGATTGATTAGCGAGTGTCGTAGTTTACTTGCAAGCTTGTGTTCCAAAAACGTGAAGTTTAGATTCGTTAAACGGTCCGCGACTAGAATAGCTCACTACTACATAGCGAGATACAGCTATTACATTGCTGATCGTAGACTCGTAGTTGGAGAGTGGGGAATGTCCACTCCAATTTGCATAATGTACTTATGAACGATTTGCGTGATTAATGAAATTGGATTTCTTTTTTGGCAAAAAGAAAAAAGAAAAAGCATTGTTATATTTTTTTTATTCGGCTCCAAGAATTCGTAAATTTTGATAGAATCGAATTGTCGACATAGACTAGAAAAGACAAGTTGATATCAACTAAGTAGTTTCATTCTAGATATGAGTAAAGCTTATGACCGCATGGAATGGGAGTTTTTGAAAGCAATCTTGAAAAAAATGGGTTTTAGCCCGTGGTGGGTACATCTAGTTCTTCAGTGTGTGTCCACAGTGTCTTACAACATAGTCCACGGTGATCAGAATATGGGGCCGGTTATGCCAAGTAGAGGGATTCGACAAGGTGATCCCTTGTCCCCTTATCTTTTCATCATCTGTGCGGAAGGATTATCGTCAGTAATCAGGTCCTATGAATCAAGGAAGTGGATTAAGGGAGTGAGTATTTGTCGTAGAGCTCCAATAATATCTCACATGTTCTTCGCGGATGACAGCTACTTGTTCTGTAAAGCTGATGTGGGGGAAGCTGGTAAAGTATTAGAGCTACTCCATCTGTACGAGAAAGCTTCGGGACAGAAAGTCAATATGGGAAAATCGTCGGTGTTTTTTAGTACCAATGTTATTTCCTATAATAGAAGGGATATATGTCAAAAATTACAGATGTGTGAAGCGGATGACCAGACTAAGTATCTTGGGCTGCCTAACATCTTGGGGAGAAACAAATCGGTGGTTCTTGGCTTCTTGAAGGACAAAGTGAAAGCAACAGTTGGCAGCTGGAGTAATAAAGTGATTTCAAAGTCTGGGAAGGAGATTCTGATTAAATCAGTGGCCCAATCATTGCCAACTTACGCTATGAATGTCTTCTTATTGCCTTTGGAAATCTCGAAAGACATAGAGCGTTATTTATCCAGGTATTGGTGGGGGTCATCGAATGCTAGTGGTAAGAAAATTCACTGGTTGAGTTGGGAAAGATTGAGTAAGCATAAAACTTCGGGTGGATTGGGCTTTAGAAACTTTCGAGACTTTAACATTGCAATGTTAGGAAAACAAGCTTGGCGGTTTCTTACTAAACCTAACAGTTTGGCAACGAAAGTCTATAAAGCTAGATACTTTGCAAATTGTAGTTTTTTGAACGCGGAATTGGGTAGCAACCCTAGTTTCATATGGAGAAGTATATGGGAGTCGAAGGGTTTGATTATGGAGGGTGTTAGGTGGAACGTGGGCTCAGGTGAAGGAATTAGTATAAAAGGTCAACCTTGGCTAGCAGATGAGAATGATCCTTATATCAGAACGGTTTCTGAAGCGATAGAGGGTAGAAATGTTGTATCTCTTATGTGCACGGATAGAAGGGAGTGGGAAACAGACATTATAAGGGATATATTCGAAGAGAGAGATCAGGAGCGTATTTTGAATACTCGCATACAGGATAACAATAGGGAGGATTCTATTTACTGGAAGATGGAAAAATCTGGTATGTATTCTGTCCGTAGTGCGTATAAGCTGCTTCAAATGCAAAGGAATGGCTGGAATGATAATGATATGGATGCTGTGTGGAGTAAGCTATGGAGGATTAAAGCTCCGCCAAAATCTTTGAATCTATTATGGCGTGCCCTATCATCCAGTCTGCCTACTAAAGTTCAACTGCAGCAGAAGCATGTACAAGTGTCAACAGTTTGCCCAGTTTGTCTAGATGGGGAGGAAACAATTTATCATGCACTGGTACTATGCAGGTTTGCTGCTCAGTGTTGGAGACAGGTTCTTATGGATGTTCGAACAGATGTGGTGGAGAGTTTCCCAGAATGGTTCTTGCAAGTTATTGATACGTGTAGTCTGGTGAAACGTGGGGAGGTTGCTATAGTTAGTTGGGGAATATGGAAAGCTCGTAACGAGCTAGTGTGGAACCAAAAATGCTCTCAAGTGAATACGGTAGTGGAATCAGCAAAGGAGTACCTTATACAATGGAGTATAGCCCAGACCAGGTCGAATGTTGCTCTAGGGTCGCCAATGAGTGAGGGTGATGGAGCTTCGTTTTGGGTTAAGCCACAGGCGGACACAATTAAGGTAACAGTTGATGCGGCTATTTTCAAGGATCGTGAGGAGTTTGGTTTTGGTTTAGTAGCTCGAGATTGTGAGGGTGAAGTTGTTCAGGCTAGAGCAGTGCTTCATAAAGGGGTGGCATCTCCGGAGGTTGCTGAAGCCATGGCAGTAAAGGAAGCTCTTAGCTGGATAAAAAATAAAAGCTGGGCTCGGGTGGAATTGGAATCTGATAGCCTAGTTACAGTGCAGGCTGTCCGTAGTAGACAACACATGAGATCACCCTTTGGGCTTGTAGTTGAGGAGTGTCGACAACTCATTCAACTTTCTAACAAAGTATCTTTGTATTTTATTAAACGGTCTGCTAATATGGTGGCTCATAAGTTAGCTAGAGCATCATATTTATTCCCAGGTCGTAGTTTCGACAAGGTGTCTATCCCAGTCGAGTTGAAGAATTGTATTTTGGCTGATCGTTTGAATTAATATATCGCGACATTTCGTAAAAAAAAAAAAGTAGTTTCATTCAGGAAAATGAATTAGAACTCAATTAACCGACAAATAGAGAAATGAATTCCCTCTAAAAAATAAAAAGAGAAATGAATAGAGTATAAAAAAAAATCATAAATTCATTTTCAAAAATTGAGTTGACAAAATCTGATTGGATCTATATTTTAAAAATGAAAAATGAAGAAGTTCCCCTAAACATCTTTAATCAGCGTGAGCGTGGCTAACAAAATTATCATTTACAAATCATTGTATATATTAATTTTTCATTTTTTCTTTCTTTCATGCCAATTTTGATAACAATTATTCAAAAATTAATTTAATAGTTAGCAGTTTTTACTGTTACCTATGTGGATTCATATTATCATAACATAAATAATTTCTAAACTATAAAAAACAGGAATTATGCACATTTTTTTTACTTAAATAGGTACTGTATCTAACTATTTTAGTAAGTTGCAAGGAGTTGTCAAAATTTGACAATTTTGTTAAGCAACCTCTTGGTAACCTCACAACTTCAATAGGTTGGCATTTAAGATCAAGAATGTCATTTAAGATAAGAATGTCTTGCCACATCAATTTTAACAATCTTTTTGCAATCTTTATTGAAAATATTCTCATGTATTTATATAAATTTCATTAATTAAAAGATGATATTTGGTATTTAGAAATAATTTCGTAAACTATTTCAAGATCACTAGCATTACTCACACAAATATATGTACTAAAACAAAATTGAAACAAATTGTATAATATGAAAACAAATTAAATATACGCACAGGTACACACGTCACAATAAGAATGAAATTGTGACATGAGCAAGTCCAAGTCCAAGAGTGTACTAAAATTATGTCATAAGTTAAAATATAAGGTGTTATAGCCAAAATTCGGTTCGGGTATTTTCAAGATGGATTCGAGTCAAATATGGGTTCAATTTGGGGAATTCTAGAGTAAATTAGGGTTTTGACTTAAGTTGGAGGAATTTGGCCGCGCCCTGGCTTTCCTTATAGTTAGGGCGCGCCCTAAATGTAAAATATGGTTACAAATCTATTCAAGTTGATTTTCTAAGAAGACATTGAAGAAATCTCTCCTAGGATTCTATTTAGGATTCTATTCCACTCAAGCTGGAATTCTAGAAGTTGAAGAATTCCCTCCTGTCGTATCTCAGGAGGGGGATGTCCGTCGCAGAAGGCCTCCAGGGGTTTGCCTGGATATAAGGACCCTTCTTAAACGCTAAGGGAGGCATCCGTGCGCCCTAAGGTGGAAAGATGGGGACTTTTTGGTGTGTGCTCTGGGAGCTCTGTTCCTGTAGCCAATGGGCGCACCCTCATTGGGGAACTTTGGAGTAATCCTGCACTTTGCACCCAAAAGCTCTGGATCACCTGTCCTGTTATCTGGTGGGTGCTTCTCATTCGGGGGACAGGGATGCGTTCTGCACTTGGGGTAAACCACGACTATACCTGCATCCTTGAAATCAAGAAATAGCTGGTAGCGGATAGGACTAGTCCTCGACGGGGGAAGTTTCCTTATCCGTGAAGTCTTGAGATCCTGGATGAGCCTTGGGCCTTTGTGGTTAGGCCTCATAGTAGAACATTCCGGAAGCTGGTCCGTTATCCAAGCCCATTTGGGTTTCTTGCTCTCCAAGAACTACGTATGGCTTGATCCCCTATAAATACCGGGGTACGTAGGCCGATTGAAGGGTTGGAAGTCGAGAGCTCTGAATAGCCGCCACTAACCTTATCAATCTCAGCCACCAATCACAAACAGCCACCACACGCCACCACTCTTGTCGGCAAAGAACCACCGCTGTAGATCTTGTTTCCGGCGAAGTACCTCGAAATTTGTTGTTACCAAATTCCTCCGTCAACAAATTGGCGCTAGAAGGAGGGCAGCCAATCAAGATCTTCATCTTAGGAGGAAAAGATGTCTCACAATCAACGCGGAGGTTCTCACGAAGAGGATTATTACGATTCTAAAGATAGCTTGGGGGTAACCAAGCTCGTCACGAAACTTATGTTCCGGAGGAAATCCCTGTTCCCCCACACCACCATGGAACTCCAGCCACCGGCGGTGGCCAGCCGCCCGTTCTTATCAGTAACGCGGCATTAATGGAACAGTTGTATCGTATGGGAGATGCCATAAATAGTTTCGGAGCCAGGTTGAGTTCTGTGGAGGAAGTGCAAGAATCTAGGAGAAAATCTCGGAGTATCCCGCGAAATCATCGCCGATCGGGCAAATCCCCTCAGATTGGAGAAGATTCCTGGAGGGAGGAAAATCAGGAAAGGAGATTTCAGCTGGTCACTCCTAGAAGGTTAGATTATTCTGATCCTATTGTTGAGTATCCTAGTGAAGATAATTTTGAGCGCAGGTTGTCAAATCCCCAAGAGAGGGCGCGCCCTCATCCTCATCGTTCGGGACGCACTCCTGGTGAGATTCAAAGGGATGAGGAGCAGATAGCTAGAGAAAGGAAAGACTATGCCAGCTTGAAGGAGCGCCTTGGAATAAGGCTTAATGACGACGATTTAAGGATGGTACTTCTTGAGCAACAGAAGAAGAGCGAATATTTGGAATCACGGCCCCATGATTCACAGCGCGCGCCCCCTGAAAACAGGTCGAGGCCCCTTGGACATGAGCGAGCCCTTACACGGAGTCATGAGCCACAGCGCGCGCCCCCTGAAAACAGGTCGAGGCCCCTTGGACATGAGAAATCTCTTGCTCGCAATAATAGTCCACAGCGCGCGCCCCCTGTTCACAACAGGTCGCGGCCCCTTGGATCTAAACAAACTCTTCATCACAACAACACTGGAGCAAGAGGAAACCGTGATAACGGTGATAAAAGAAGGGATTGGTATCAAGGAGATAAGCGTCCCCATCATCAGGGCGCGCCCTCAGGAAGAAGATCTTCCCATATTCATCAAGTTCCAAGTACTTCTGATGAGTCTAGATCGAGGACGCACCCTCACTCAGGAGAACAATATCAGAGAAATTCTCAGGGGAATCCGCAACCTCATGGAAATCCAGAAGGTCAGCAAATACAAACTCAAACTCAGGAGGATGTTGTGATTCAGCCACAAGCAGGGAATCAAGGAGGTGTGGAGACAGCGGCTCCACCTCCACCTCCACCTCCAGGGGGTACTCAAAATGTGGCACAACCAAATATTCAAAATGTTCCCGGGGTTGGGACTTTTAATGTGGATGACTTGAAGAAGCTCCTTGCTCACTTGGATGGAGGAAGAATATCTGCTACTGCACAAACATCCTCTCCATTCTCAACTGAAGTAAGAGAGGCGCAGCTTCCTACTGGGTATAGATCTATGACGAATGATTTGCGCTTTCATGGAAATGCAAACCCTGTTGAATTTCTTGGACGCTTTGATATCGAGATGGATGTCTATCAAGTGACAGAGCTGGCTAGGTGTCGATTGTTGGCAGCAACTTTCAGGGAGAGTGCTCAGCAATGGTTTCAGAAACTTGGCCCGGGAGTTATTACATCTTGGCAGGTGATGAGGAATTTGTTTTTGACTAAATTCCAGGCGGCAGTGAAATATGCTCCTCCCGTCACAACTTTGGCCAATATCAAGCAGAGGGAAGGAGAAAGTCTGCAATCTTACTTCAAGAGGTTTAACTCGGAATCAACTCTGGTGAGAGGAGCAACTAATGAAACACTCAAGAGTTTTCTAATAGCTGGATTATCAGTGGGAACCGATTTCTGGAAACATCTCCAAGGACGAGATCCACCGACATTGGCTGATGTGTTTGCACAAGCTGAATCTTTCAAGATTGTGGAACAATCTTTGGCAGATAATCGAAAGACCGATAATCAAAACAGTTCTAAGGTAAAGATCGGAAAGAGGAAGGATAGGTCTCCTAGTCCAACTCGCCGGATAGCAACAGGTGCCAATCGGGTGAATTTAGCTGAATCTGGCAGAAATTGGGGTCCCCCAGATACTTACACTTATGATCAAAGGCCGGGTAATTATACACCCCTTGCAACCTCCATTGAACATATTTTTGAAGTGAACAAAAATAAAGGATTCTTCAGAAAGCCAGAGCCTCTCTCTTCTTGGCAAAGTAAAGATAAGAGAAAGTACTGTGAATTCCATGAGTCTTCTGGGCACAATACTCATGAGTGCCGTCAATTGAAGGATGAAATTGAGGATTTAATCAAGGAAGGATATCTAACAGAATGGATTGTCAGAGAAGTGAAAAAACATAGGGAGAATCCTGATAAGAGAGATGGAGGGCGCGCCCCCCATGTAGATGGTAAGCCTGAAGAAAAGAAGTTTGTGAAGGAAGGAAGTATTCACACTATCTTTGGTGGACACCACCTGGGAGGTGACAGCAATCATGCTATGGAGAGGTATACTAGAGAAGTGAGATACCGACCTCTTACAAATGTGAATAGTTTGGAGTTGAGGCCGCCTAAATTATTCAAAGGGGAATTTGCTGATATCACTTTCACTGAAGAAGAAGCAAGATGGGTACACCATCCTCATAATGATGCTTTGGTGGTGGCAATTCAGATTGGGTCCAAGAATGTACATCGAGTTTTTGTTGATAATGGAAGTTCGGTGAATATTCTGTATTACAGCATTTACCAAAAGCTGGGACTCCTAGATAAGGATATGATTCAAGACAATGGATGGATCTATGGTTTTTCGGGCGAATCTGTAAAAGTCATGGGTGCCATCAAGCTACCAGTAACACTTGGGGAAGGAACTCTTTCTGTGACACAAATGATGGATTTCATGATTTTGAATGTGGAATCATCACACAATGCTTTGGTAGGACGTCCCTTGTTGAAAGAAATGAAGGTGGTGACCTCCATCTATCATCTTGCAATGAAGTTCCCTACGCCAAATGGTGTGGGAACAATTCGAGGATCTCAGCATGACTCGAGAGACTGTTATCATAAGGCAATTAAAGGGTTCAGGAGACAGCAAGATGGAGGGCGCGCCCTCAGTGAAAATAGTTCTGGGGTTATGAGTATTGCTCTTGGAGAAGTGAAAGTCCATTATCTTGTTCAAGAGCCAGAGGAAGAAACGCCTTGCTATAAGGCGCGCCCTGAGGAAAGAACTCCAGTTCTTGATAATCTTCAAGATGGAATTCTAGAAGAAATTGAAGAAGATTCGGAGGTGATTTCAGTTAATATCAGAGGAGAGCAGGTCGAAGGAAGGCGAATGTTACTTGAAGGTTTGTTACACACCCTTGTTGAGGAAGACTTCCCTCTTAAAGAGGACGCGCCCTCTAAGGATGCAACGCCAGTCGAGGATCCTCGAAGTTTTGATTTTGATCTTGATCCGAGAACACCACAAGCTGTGGAAAAGACTGGTCCTGCAGAGGACACTATTTCAATTATGGTGGACGAAAAGGATTCGAGTAAGGTTTTGAAAATTGGATCTCAGTTAAATTCCAAGTTGAGAGGAATGCTCACTAACTTTCTCTTGAATAATTTGGATGTCTTTGCTTGGACTCATGCTAATATGGTAGGAATCGATCCACATATTATGTGTCATCATTTGAATATAGATCCCACCAAGAAAGGAATTCGCCAGAAACGTCGACCTGTGAGTGGAGAGAGAGCTATAGCATTGAAAGAGGAAGTTGATAGACTTCTAGATGTTGGTTTGATCAAGGAATCATATTATCCCGATTGGCCAATCCTGTTCTTGTCAAGAAACCTAATGGAAAGTGGAGAACTTGTGTGGATTTCACGGACTTGAATAAGGCTTGCCCTAAAGATAGTTTTCCTCTCCCTCGAATTGATCAGTTGGTGGATGCCACAGCTGGCCATGCTCTTTTGAGTTTCATGGATGCTTACTCGGGCTACAATCAGATTCCTATGTATGAACCAGATCAGGAGCATACTTCTTTCATCACAGATAGAGGTTTGTACTGTTATATTGGAATGCCCTTTGGTTTGATTAACGCTGGAGCCACTTATCAAAGGTTGGTAAACAAGATGTTCAAAGATCTGATTGGGAAAACTATAGAAGTGTATGTGGATGATATGCTTGTTAAATCTTTGAGGGCAGAAGACCACGTGAAGCATTTAGAGCAGATGTTCGAAGTATTGAGAAAAGTTCAGAATGAAGTTGAATCCTCAGAAATGTGTGTTTGGAGTGGAATCTGGAAAGTTCTTAGGATTCATTGTCAACCATCGCGGGATTGAGGCGAATCCAGCCAAGATTAAAGCTTTACTTGACATGAAATCTCCATCTAGTGTGAAGCAAGTTCAGAGTTTGGCTGGGAGAATTGCTGCACTAAATCGCTTTGTGTCAAAATCTTTGGATAGATGCAGAGAATTCTTCAAGGCAATCAAGGGAGTGTCCAAAGATTTTGTGTGGACTCCTGAATGTGAAGAAGCTTTTCAGAAAATCAAGGAGCAGTTGGGGAATCCTCCGCTCTTAGCCAAGCCCGTGGAAGGAGAAACTTTGATATTATACTTGGCAGTTTCAAAATAATCCATTAGTGCAGTATTGGTGAGAGAAGAGATTAATCATCAGTCTCCGGTTTACTATGTGAGCAAACGTTTGCATGATGCAGAGACCCGATATACCAGTATGGAAAAGTTGGTTTACGCTTTAATCTTGGCGGCGAGAAAACTTCGTCCTTACTTTCAAGCTCATAAGATCGAGGTTCGAACTGCTTATCCATTGAGGAGTATTCTTCACAAACCGGAAGCTTCAGGAAGAATGTTGAAGTGGACCATCGAATTAGGGCAATTTGATTTGGAATATACACTAAGAACAGCAATTAAAGGTCAGGCTTTAGCGGATTTCATCCTGGAGTTTGATTCAGAGACCGAGGAGAAGTCAATTGTATTAGTGGAACCTGAAATTCCTCCTAAGGGGGCGATCCCTCTTGAGGAAGTTCCCCAACCTTGGTGGAAGTTGCACGTAGATGGAGCTGTGAACAATGGGGGAGCTGGTGCAGGAGTAATTTTGGTGACGCCGGAAGGAAATCAATTCATGAGTGCAATTCACTTCAAATTCGAGGCAACTAATAATGATGCAGAGTATGAAGCTTTGATTAACGGATTAAAGATGGCTTTGGAAATGAAGGTAGCAAATTTGATCGTATTGAGTGATTCGGAATTAGTAGTCAAACAGATTAAAGGAGGTTTTCAGTGTAGAGGTCCCAGAACAGAGCTTTACATGAAGTGTGCACAACGATTGATTCAGAAGTTTCGTGAAGTAAGGTTGGAATGTATTCCTCGAGATGAAAATTGTTCTGCAGATGTTTTGGCCAAGCTAGGATCCCGGAAGGATGCTATGTTGTTAGGAACAGTACCTCTACAAATTCAAGAAGTGCCAAGTATTCCAGAAGTGGAAGTTATGGAAGTGGAGAGTACTCCGTCAGTTACATGGATGACTCCTATTTTAGAGTATCTCCGTAAAGGGATTCTCCCAAGCGACAAAATTGAAGCAAGGCATCTTCGATATCATGCTGCTAGGTTTGTGGAGTATGATGGAATTCTGTACAAGAGAGGTTTCAATCAACCGCTTCTGAAGTGCATAGACGGAGATGAATGCAATTATATCCTAAGGGAGGTACATGAAGGAATTTGTGGAAATCACTCGGGGGGTGGTTCGTTGGCAATGAAGGTGTTAAGGCAAGGTTATTATTGGCCTACTATGAAGAAGGATGCCTATGAGTTTGTCAAGGCATGCGATAAATGCCAAAGGTTTGCCAATTATTCAACGATTCCCGTAACCACCTTGACTTCTATGATGAGTCCTTGGCCATTTGCTATGTGGGGAATCGATCTTATTGGAGAACTCCCTAGATCTAAGGGAGGAGTCAAGTATGCTGTTGTTGCAGTAGATTATTTCACCAAATGGGCGGAAGCAATGCCCTTGGCCACAATCACGGCGAAGAAAATCAAGGATTTTGTGTTCAACTCTATTGTGTGCAGATTTGGGATTCCTTACAAGCTTGTTTCAGATAATGGGAAACAATTTGACAGCAAGGAATTGCGGAAGCTGTGCGAAGACTTGGGAATCAAGAAGGAATTCACAGCTGTATATCATCCTCAGAGTAATGGGCAGACTGAAGCTAATAACAAGATAATCAAGCATACCTTGAAAACCAAGTTAGAAGAAAGCAAAGGGAATTGGCCTGAGGAACTTCCTATGGTCTTATGGTCTTACAACACAACACCAAGGACCACAACTGGGGAATCTCCTTTCATGCTGTCTTATGGATGTGAGGCAATGGTGCCGGTGGAAATTGGAGCAGGGTCATTCCGAAGGGATTTCTATGATGAAGAATCGAATATGATAAATCTGTTGGAATTCGAGCATCAAAAACGCAACGGAAACAGTAAAATTAAATCGAATTCCAAGGCCGGGATCCATGTTTAATTCTAGATAATCATGGTAGTAAGAATATGTTTACCTTATTGAAGCTTTACGTATAAAGAACGATGGAGATGTAAGCCTCCCACGATTACTGAGCGCTCCTCTTCGAAGCCTCCTCTACGGTATCCACACGAACACTCGAAGAACGATTCTTCAATGGAAGGGAGGTACTAGCCTCCAATGAAATTATGAGACGTAGATTTTTAGGGTTTTGGTTTTTGGGATGCGGCTCTACAGTTTTTTTTTTCACGTGCAAATCCTTTTCCCCATATCTTTATATATAGGATAATATAAAGCCAAAAACCCTTATCAAAAACCTAGCCCAAATATGATTTATTTAAATAATAAAATCTAATTCTATTATTCAAATAAATAATAATAATTAAGTCAAACTTAATTATTAAAAACATATCTCATATATCTTTGTATTTTATTATAACTTAATTAAGTCCCACTTAATTAATATAATAAAATCCAACTTATCATGAATTAATTTAAATTCATAATTTAAATTAATTCTTCCTTTAAAATGTTCTATGTGTGTGACCCTGTAGGTTATTATTTATTTTGGCAATAATTTTATTCTCCAATAAAATTATAAACAATGAGCGGTATCTAGTAATACATCATTGCTACCCAATTAAATAATAATTAAATCGTGATTCGATAAACCTTTTGTGACTAATGTTCCCGTGTAATATAATCCCTTTAACCAAATATTATAGATTAAACTCGAGGCATGTTTATTGTCATCCTCTTCATAATTTAATCTGGGTTTACTTGATCCATGAGTAGACTATTAATAACAAATCATTATTTGAGCACGGCCATGCATTTTATAGTCTCACTCAATCAAGAGGCCAATAATATCTCTCCTATCTGATAGGAGGGTTAAATCCTTTATCTATCATTCATATTTCTCATACGATTCACAATATACCCGATGTCCACTTTTATCATCACCCGGTCAAAGGTAACTTTTAATGTAGTCAAAGTATATTATCCTCGTATAGAAATATAATGATCTCAAGTCAAAGGATCATTACACCATTATCACTGTGAGTCTTTCTTATGACTTTATTAACATGAAGAATCTCACGGTGGGTCTGTCCAGTGCCATGTACCCTTACATGTACCTATGTTTTGACTTTAGTATCTCCATACTTATAACCAATGAGATGTGGTTATCAGTCTACAACATACTAGTCTATTTATGTATTATTATTGTCCTATATAATAATACTCGACTAGGGACCTTTAAGAATATGATATATTATATAATCTCAAGTTCAAGTTAAATACTTAAACTATATAATGTGTATCATTATTCTAAGGACATTTATTATGCTAACAAATATATCGCAGTAATTAAAGTCATAATAAATACATTTATTAAATAATCAAATGACATAAGATTTATTCGAGAAACAATGTATTGCCTCTAGGGCACCTACACTAACAATCTCCCACTTGCACTAGAGCCAATCACCCATGTATCTAATACCCATGGAACTAGTGTGACCGTCGTGCTTCTGCTGCGACAGGCCTTTGGTCAGTGGGTCTGCAATGTTATCATTTGTATGCACTTTACATATATGTATTTCACCCCTTTCATTAATCTCTCGTATGAGGTGATATCTTCTGAGTATATGTTTGGATAGGGAGTGCGATCTAGGCTCTCTAACCTGTGCAATGGCCCCATTATTATCGCAGTATAGATCAATGGGATCTGCAATCGATGGAACCACTTCCAAATCAGAAATGAATTTTCGAATCCAAACTGCCTCCTTAGCCGCTTCACAAGCTGCAATGTACTCAGCCTCCATTGTAGAATCAGCTACTGTTTCTTGCTTTGAACTCTTCCAGCTTACAGCACCTCCATTTAGACAAAACACAAAACCAGACTGTGATACAGTATCATCCCTGTCTGTTTGGAAACTTGCATCGGTGTAACCCTTTACAACCAGTTTCTCCTCTCCTCCATACACCAAGAATGAATCTTTAGTCCTTTTCAGGTACTTTAGAATATTCTTGACTGCCGTCCAGTGACCTTCACCTGGATTAGACTGGTATCTGCTCGTCATGCTCAAAGCATACGAAACATCTGGGCGAGTACATACCATTGCATACATGATAGATCCAATTGCTGAGGCATATGGAACCTTACTCATGTGGTCCTTCTCATCCAATGATTTCGGACACTGGTCTTTAGAAATCGTTATCCCTTGAGACACAGGGACATATCCCCTTTTAGCATTTTGCATACCAAAACGATGCAAAACCTTATCAATGTATGTACTCTGACTTAGACCGATCATCCTTTTAGATCTATCTCTATAGATCCTCATTCCTAGAATGTAGGTTGCCTCTCCCAAGTCTTTCATAGAGAAATTGCTCCCTAACCAAGTCTTAACAGCCTTTAGAGAAGGTATGTCATTCCCCATTAGTAGTATGTCATCAACATACAGTACTATGAATGCCACATGGCTCCCACTAACCTTCTTGTAAACACAAGGTTCATCCTCGTTTTGAATAAAGCCATACTCCTTGACTGTTTCATCAAAACGAATATTCCATCTCCTAGAGGCTTGCTTCAATCCATAAATGGATCGTCGTAATTTACATACCTTGCCAACATTCCTTGGATCGACAAAACCTTCAGGTTGTGTCATGTACACATCCTCTTCAAGGCTCCCATTAAGGAAAGCTGTTTTGACATCCATTTGCCAGATTTCGTAATCATGGAATGCTGCAATTGCAAGCAAAATCCGTATGGACTTGACCATGGCAACTGGTGAGAAAGTTTCATCATAGTCAATACCATGAATTTGTTTGAACCCTTTCGCAACCAGTCTTGCTTTATAGGTCTGAACATTTCCCTCCATGTCAGTTTTCTTCTTGAAAACCCACTTGCACCCTACGGGTTTTACCCCTTCAGGTGGATCAACCAAATCCCAAACTTGGTTTTCGTACATGGAATCCATCTCGGATTTCATGGCTTCAAGCCATCTCTTAGAGTCTGGACTGTTCATAGCATCTTGGTATGTGAGAGGCTCATCCTCATTTATGAGCATCAAATCCCCACATTGAGTCAAAAGAAATCCATATCTCTCTGGCTCATGGCGAATTCTACCAGATCTACGAACAACCTGTGTTTCTTGAGCATTATCATTATTCTGCTCTTGTTCCACCTCAGGTTCAATGCTATTTTGTGGTTCTCGATCTTCATCGAGATCTATAGTTCTCCCACTGTCTCTTTTGGAAACAAAATCTCTTTCCATGAAGACAGCATCTCGAGCAATGAACACTTTCTGCTCAGAAGGACTATAAAAATAATACGCCTTTGTTTCTTTAGGGTATCCCACAAAATTGCACTCTTCGGATTTAGGTCCAAGCTTGTCAGATACTTGACGTTTTACAAACGCCTTGCATCCCCAAACTTTCATAAAGTTCATGCTTGACCGTTTCTCCTCCCATATCTCATATGGAGTCTTTTGAACCTTCTTGGTTGGAACACGGTTAAGTGTGAAAGCCGCTGTTTCTAGTGCATAACCCCAGAAACTTATTGGAAGATCTGCATGACTCATCATCGATCGTACCATGTCCAACAGAGTACGATTTCTCCTCTCTGAAACTCCATTCCATTGAGGTGTACCTGGCGGAGTGAGTTGTGATACAATACCACACTCCTTTAAATACTCTTTAAATTCGGTGCTTAAGTATTCACCCCCACGATCGGATCGTAAGATTTTAATACTTGCACCTCCGCCTATTTGCTTCTCTACTTCAGCCTTGTATTCTTTGAATTTTTCAAAAGAATCGGATTTATTCTTCATAAGATACACATATCCATATCTACTGAAGTCATCAGTAAATGTTATGAAGTAGTAGTAGCCACCTCTAGCCATCACACGCATTGGGCCACATACATCACTATGTATTAGCTCCAAACGTTCAGTGGCCCTTTGACCCTTACCAGTAAAAGGGGCTTTAGTCATCTTACCAAGCAAACAAGATTCGCATTTTTCGTATGATTCAAAATCAAACTTATCCAAGTATCCATCCTTATGTAATTTGGATATGCGTTTCTCATTTATATGACCTAGACGACAATGCCAGAGGTATGTTTGATTTGAGTCATTAACTTTAAGTCGTTTGTTTTCTATGTTACAGACAGGATTATCAAAATCAAGAACATATAAACCATTAAATAAACGCGCAACACCATAGGTTAAATCATTTAAAGCAAAAAAGCAACTATTGTTCTTTATTATAAACGAAAAACCTTTCTTGTCCAAACAAGAAACAGAAATAATGTTTCTGCGAATCGCAGGCACGTAATAACAGTCTTCAAGTTCTAAAACAAGTCCAGAGGGCAAAGATAGATAATAAGTTCCTACGGCTAAAGCAGCAACTCTTGCTCTATTGCCTACTCGTAGGTCCACTTCTCCCTTAGCCAAAGTCCTACTTCTCTGCAGTTCCTTCACATTTATACAAATGTGAGAAGCACATCCAGTATCCAATACCCAAGATGTAGAAGTAGACAGATTGACTTCTATAACATATATTCCTGAAGTAGAAGCTTGTTGAGCCTTCTTCTTCTTCAGATCCTCCTTCAATCTATCCTTCTCAAGGATTGATCGAACGGATAGAGAGTTTGTGTTGTTTGTCATTATTCAGTATCTACAATGTTAAAAGCACATAATAAACATTAGATTGTCTGAGTTATCATTATTATGTTCAAATGATTATGATATATTCATAATATATCTCCCACTATTTTTATCAAATTAATAGCCCTTACTATTAAATCGAAAAGAATATCCCATAAATCTTTCTAGTGAGCCAAGATCCATATTTCGTCATATCCTAAGTCAACCACTGGTAGTCCTTAAAACATGATTATTTAGGTAGACAACATTTATCAATTATATCATATATATAATTCTTGGATAGTTTGGTGAACAACAATTGTTCTTGTCTATCTAATAGATTTTGAACCAAACTCTATGCTTCTAAGTTCATAATAATTGAATATAACCGTTTATTTTCACCTTATTATGACGACTCAGTTAAGTTAAACCCAATGATACAACGGTCGAATATAACCGCTTATATTAGTCACATCTCACCACGATAGACAGGAGTCCCCTGCCACTGGCAGTCATTCCCCTTATCGATCTAGGATTCAATGAGTGTTCATTCATTGGAAAGCATCCGATTAAAACTTAATATTTTTGTTAAGGGGTTTCAAAATTAAAACGACCATGATCCCATCATAAAGAGATTCCCAATTTTTCCTTGAATTAAATACTTCAAATCAATATTCATCAATAGTTTGATTTCCAGGTTGTTGGAGGAGTCACAAGTGGCCTCACTTAATACCCAACTTCCTTACAGGTAAAACCTGTTTTTGACAAAATCTCCCCATATCTAAATAATTGAAAATTCGTATTTAATTCCGTGTTTCATAAACACAGAAATCTCATGATCGTTTGTTCATTTTAAAATCTCGAATCGTTACAGATTTTATCTTGTTTAGCATGGCAAGCATGGCATGGGTGACGTATCTAATACATGCATACATCATTAATCTAATTAAAAATATGCATACATTTGCTACTCTACACATACATTATATGTAAAGTGCATCACCTAAAATAATATGCTATGGTTATGGCCCAATCCTATGCGATTTTTCCAAGCTAATGGAAAAATCATGGTCAATCTATGGTGGTAATAACTAATTATTACATAATCTCTTGCTTCGCTTCCAAAGCTGCCTTGATTGCCTCCAAGCTCCTCTTGAAACATTTTACAAAAGAACTCGAGTTGCATTCGAGATAAAATAATTACAAAAAGGAAAAATGACATGCAAGTCGTATTTAATTATTACAAACCATAAATTAAAATTAATAAAATAAATTGAAAACTAGGTCTAGGGGCCATAACCATGCATCATGCTCACATAGCAATTAAAAGCATCACATATTGTATAAACACAATTTTATACAACATAAATTAAATATGATCAAATCATAAATAATAAAATTAACGCACTTTAATTAAATATTAATCTAGTAATCAAAATTACTAATTAATAAAATTTTGCATACTCCAAGTTAAACATTAACAATTATAATTTAATCTAGCATGCAAAACCTAGCTGAAAAAAAATAAATAATAATAATAATTTTTTTTTTATTAAAACAGCAGACACGCATCTACAGTATGCGCAACAGACCTAATCTGTTAATTTAATCAGAAACGCATTCAGCGTATGCGTTAATGGACGAAACCCTAGCAGATGCGCATACTGAGTATGCGCATCACCTGTACATTCAATTTTCTGCAGATTTTTCTGAAACCCAGTTCGTCGTTTGATCATTGTAAGTCGCGATTTTTGATTCCAGACTTCGTATACAGATCCACGATTACACAGCATCACACCACAAACATATATCACTGATTCTAGAATGATTTAAAATCAAAACCTAGCTTTATATATACGTATGAACATGTATATATATATATATATATATACATACGTATGCATGAACTGAAAAACATGATCAACGACTGGTTTATCAGATGTTAATGTTACGATTTCATCCCATTAACATAACAGATCATCTTAACGTAAGATTACAGAAGAAAACGAATTCATGCAGATAAATAATACTATGCAGTTTACGTAAACATGCATTAGGGTTTTGGGAGAAAAACAAAAAAATTCAGAACAGGTAATCATGCAAACAGATCGTATACTGCATATTTTAACCAGATTATCCATTAAACACGTAGCTCTGATGCCATTGTTGGAATTCGAGCATCAAAAACGCAACGGAAACAGTAAAATTAAATCGAATTCCAAGCCCGGGATCCATGTTTAATTCTAGATAATCATGGTAGTAAGAATATGTTTACCTTATTGAAGCTTTACGTATAAAGAACGATGGAGATGTAAGCCTCCCACGATTACTGAGCGCTCCTCTTCGAAGCCTCCTCTACGGTATCCACACGAACACTCGAAGAACGATTCTTCAATGGAAGGGAGGTACTAGCCTCCAATGAAATTATGAGATGTAGATTTTTAGGGTTTTGGTTTTTGGGATGCGGCTCTACAGTTTTTTTTTCACGTGAAAATCCTTTTCCCCATATCTTTATATATATAGGATAATATAAAGCCAAAAACCCTTATAAAAAACCTAGCCCAAATATGATTTATTTAAATAATAAAATCTAATTCTATTATTCAAATAAATAATAATAATTAAGTCAAACTTAATTATTAAAAACATATCTCATATATCTTTGTATTTTATTATAACTTAATTAAGTCCCACTTAATTAATATAATAAAATCCAACTTATCATTAATTAATTTAAATTCATAATTTAAATTAATTCTTCCTTTAAAATGTTCTATGTGTGTGACCCTGTAGGTTATTATTTATTTTGGCAATAATTTTATTCTCCAATAAAATTATAAACAATGAGCGGTATCTAGTAATACATCATTGCTACCCAATTAAATAATAATTAAATCGTGATTCGATAAACCTTCTGTGACTAATGTTCCCGTGTAATATAATCCCTTTAACCAAATATTATAGATTAAACTCGAGGCATGTTTATTGTCATCCTCTTCATAATTTAATCTGGGTTTACTTGATCCATGAGTAGACTATTAATAACAAATCATTATTTGAGCACGGCCATGCATTTTATAGTCTCACTCAATCAAGAGGCCAATAATATCTCTCCTATCTGATAGGAGGGTTAAATCTTTTATCTATCATTCATATTTCTCATACGATTCACAATATACCCGATGTCCACTTTTATCATCACCCGGTCAAAGGTAACTTTTAATGTAGTCAAAGTATATTATCCTCGTATAGAAATATAATGATCTCAAGTCAAAGGATCATTACACCATTATCACTGTGAGTCTTTCTTATGACTTTATTAACATGAAGAATCTCACGGTGGGTCTGTCCAGTGTCATGTACCCTTACATGTACCTATGTTTTGACTTTAGTATCTCCATACTTATAACCAATGAGATGTGGTTATCAGTCAACAACATACTAGTCTATTTATGTATTATTATTGTCCTATATAATAATACTCGACTAGGGACCTTTAAGAATATGATATATTATATAATCTCAAGTTCAAGTTAAATACTTAAACTATATAATGTGTATCATTATTCTAAGGACATTTATTATGCTAACAAATATATCGCAGTAATTAAAGTCATAATAAATACATTTATTAAATAATCAAATGACATAAGATTTATTCGAGAAACAATGTATTGCCTCTAGGGCACCTACACTAACAAAATCAAAGGCTAAATCTTGATTTCCTAGAAGAGATGAGGGCAAATTCGCAGTTGAGGTTGGCAACTTATCAGCAGAGGGCTGCAAGGTATTATAACAAGAAGGTGAAGATTCAGCCTTTCAAGGTGGGTGATTTAGTTCTGCGGAAAGTTATGCCTAATACAAGAGTAGCAGCACATGGAGTTTTTGGTCCCAACTGGGAAGGACCTTATAAGATCAAGTCTATCATCTGGGAAGGAACTTATCATCTAGAAGACTTGGATGGCAACATAATCCCAAGAGCATGGAATGCAGAGCATTTGAGAAAGTATTATCAGTAGGATGCGGTTTTGACCCCCTATTGTATGAAGGCTTATATTTAAGTTATAGACTAGTATAAATAAATCTTCTCCTAGTCTAGGGGGGTAGTACACATACGCCTTCTTTAGTTCTAGTCGAGACTTGCTGTTTTTATTTCACGTTTTTTAGAAGTTTATTCTCCTTAGCTTGGGGGGTAGAACATGTATACCTTCCCTTGTTCTGCTGAGATTTGAGATTATTTGAAGATTAATAAAGTATATCAAGACATTTTTTCAAGAATTTCGAAGAATTTTTTATTATAAGAGGTCGTGCCCATTTCTTAGGGCGCGCCCTCAACATGTATGAAGATTTGCTATGTATTAATTGACAAGTTAAAGGAATCCTGAAAAGGGTAGTGCCTTAAGGCGCGCCCTCAACATGAATGAAGAATTTTTGTGAAGATTCAAGACATTTTCTTGAACGAAATTATGAAGAAAAGATTGCGCCCCCATCAAGGGCGCGCCCTAATTTGAAGAATTTAACAAATAAAAGCATGAAGATAAGTTATAAGCATAGCAAAGTTCAAAAGGCACTAAAAGTTAGGAATTACAACTTGCAGGGTTTTACAAAGGACCCGCACCTTAAAAGTTAAAGTATGTATGAAACAGGTTTACAGACTGAAATCCTAAGGCGCGTCCTTAGGGGGAGAAGAAGGAATGACCTTGGAAGGTGAAGGAAGTGCATCCTGAGCATCGTTTGGGCGAACCATTTTAAGGGGAGATACATTTACGGGAGGAGAGCTTTGAGTAGGGATAGCTGCAGGAGAAGGTTGAACGTTGTCAGTCGAGGGCGCGCCCTCAGAAGCATCCTCTAACCCTAGTTCCACTCTTTTTGCCTTAATGACTAAGGCTTGGTCAACCTTAAACTTTGTTATATCCTCTGCAGCAGCAGGTCCAAATTTCTCCCAGTCATAGTCAGGATCGTTGGCCAGAAAGCCAATAAGATAGAAGTTAAAACCCTTTTCGAAGTTTTCATCTTCAATGGCTTCTCTCTGTTCTTTTAACTTAGCCTTTTCGATCTCTATGGCACCTTGCTGAGCTCGGAGTTCCTCCATCTCTTTCTCTAATTTGTCATTTTTGGTATTCAAAAGAGTGCGATGTTCAATGGATTCATCCAGGTCATGCTTCAAATCAGCAATTCTGTCATTTTTGGCATCCAGATCTTTCTTCCATTTATTATCATTGTCGACAATCATCTTCGAATACTTCCTATTCACAGCTTCAAGTCTGTTGATGTGGAGTTTTTCCTTATGAACCCTCTGGGCGCGCCCTAGAGATTGAATAAGCAGTTGAGCAGATGCCCGAATCATGGACTGAGATTCCTCATCCGCATTCATATTTTGCCAAATGTCAACCTCCTTTTCTTCAACAAGGGAGGCAGCAGCAGGGCCAATTAGGGTTTCAACATATGAGGGCGCGCCCTCATATCTTGGCTTTTTGCCCCTGTCAGTGATAGGTTCTTGAATATCAGCATTCCTCTTCAGAGATTCTGTGGATGGAGTGATCATGTCACTGGAATTCTTGTCCTGCACAGGGCGCGCCCTGGAGTCAGATGTATCCGCCTGGTCATGTTTCTTTTCTTTATCATTCTTCTTTTTGGCAGCGCCAAATCCGCGAGGAATCCTAGGAGCCATACCTGTACAAGATAAAAGAGAAGAAAGGTTAGGCCGCGCCCTGCGTAAAGAAGGCAAAGTATAAAACAAAACATAAGAAAAGAAAAAGAAATGGTTAAGGCGCGTCCTATCCTACATTATAATTATTACCTTCGTCAGAATCAGAATTTTCATTTTTGCTATCACTAGATGAAGAGGTGGGAACGGCGATGCCATTTCTAAATTTTCTAAATTTACAAATAAAACCAACCCTGTCGGAAAGAATTCCAACTCTTTTTAGATTTTCTTCAGTGATGAGAGTTTGGAGATTAAATTTCTCCGCTGCAACTTTTAGGATGGCTTTGGCCCGGGACGAGGCCGCGCCCTGAAGTTCTTTTTGAACTCTTCTATCTATTTTGGTTTAAAAGAGATCAGTTAAAGTTAAAAGTTGAAAAAAGGAGAAAAGAAGAATGTAGGGCGCGCCCTCACTTACATGGATCTGTATTGAATTGAAGACGAACTCGAGGAACGTCCCAGATGAAGAAATAGGGTTCCTTCCATCTTTTGGTGTGACTAACTCTTCCCTCAGAAAAACCTTTGTTATTGTGAGGTTTGTTGATTACCAGATAATAGTATCCAATGCTTGATTGACGGATGCTAAAGAAATAACTGATTTCTGGCATGGAGGGTGCCCCAAAACCCAGGTCATGGTAGAGAATGAATAAGCCTAAGACAAGTTTATAGCTGTTAGGAGAGAGTTGGATTGGGGCTAGATCGTACCATTCAAGGATTTCTCTTAGGAAGGGGTGTAAAGGCGCACCCACACCTAAAGCGACGAGTTTCGGGGTAAGAACCATCCTTGGAATTCTGAAATTTTCACCATAGTTGAAAATGTGAGGTCGA
The DNA here is from genome assembly GCA_037693485.1 of Kitagawia praeruptora. NCBI lineage: Eukaryota > Viridiplantae > Streptophyta > Magnoliopsida > Apiales > Apiaceae > Kitagawia > Kitagawia praeruptora. Next base: position 5,302,944 of record CM075345.1, on the reverse strand, counting down.
TGGTGGGAGTGAGGAATTGCCCAGAGTCCTTCTTGGCCATAGTATTTCATAGCCCATTCCACTTCATCATTAGTGGCCGTAGAAGACATGCTCACACAGGCTAACTTGCCCTGTTTCTTTCTGAGTTGGTTCTTTTCTTTTTCAGATATCTCATTATATCTAACCCAATCAATGTCAATTTCTTCATCAAGGACTTCCCAATGTTTGAATGGGATAGGTGATGGAGGTGGAGATGTTGGTTCAGAATTGATTACTGGAGAGATAGATGAGGCGGAAGGCGCGCCCTCAGAGGAATATGTATCAGAAGAATGCGTGTCACTGGGAGAATTGGAGTCCGGAGCATAATCATTGTCAGATGGGTCTGTGTATATGAGATTTGAAGTCTTTTCAGGTATTGGTGTTGGAATTTTTTCAGGTATTTGAGTGTTGAGGGGGACACCATCAAAGGAGTCTTCACTGGAGAAATTCATCCTGCCTTCGTTAAAATCTTCAATAAGGCGCGCCTTGTCTTCAGGAGAAATAAACGAAAAAGGGCTCCTATAAGGTTCAGGAGATAAGGGGGGTGGCAATGGAGAATGGATCCCTAAACGATCGTTGAATTCCCTAAATGGGTGAAAAGGCGGAGACGCGCCCTCCAGCTGCAAAATTAAATGAAAGAAGGGACTTAGGGCGCGCCCAAGAATTAAACAAATAGAAGAATTTTTTGCAAAAATTGAGATCTAAGGACTTTTGCAAAGAGCTATTCTAAAACGTCTAAGGCGTGTCCTGGGTGAAGGGCGCGCCCTAGAGTATAATGATTAGCAACGAAAGGATGCACCTAAAAGATTTTCTAAGATATTCTAGAAGCGTCATGAAGAATCGAATTTCTAAAATTACGTTGTGGTATCAGGGGAGTCCAAGGCGCGCCCTGTGTTAAAGGCGCGCCCTGAGAGCTGATTCGCTGTGTTATTTTGACAAAAACATATTTTTAAAGAAGTTATAGTGGCAAATGAAGATCAAGCATGCATACATACATATATATATACAGGTAATATTGAAGAACACGAAGACAACCAAGAGTCAAATCGCAAAATCGGACAAAATGCATGGTGAAAGTACAAATTAAAGGCATCAAAACATACCTTGGAAGTTCCGGAACGAGATTTGTAGAAGAAAATCAAAGGAAACTGTCGAGATTGGCCGGATTATTACTCGGAAAAAGAGATCGTCGGAGTAGAAGAGTTTTTGGGAAAGAGAGAGTAGAAAAAGAGTAAAATAAAACAGAACAGGGGTATTTACAGAGATTTAGAAAAATAGTGGAAAACAGCTGTCAGCCACTCAAGTCGTTTAGGATTCTAAAGACACGCCATCTGCCAAGGCGCGCCCTGACGAGGATTTGTGAAAAATTTTGGGCTTTTTCAGAAGAAATTCCATACATCATCTCTGATTTCGTATGGAATTGGGGGGTAGTTGTTATAGCCAAAATTCGGTTCGGGTATTTTCAAGATGGATTCGAGTCAAATATGGGTTCAATTTGGGGAATTCTAGAGTAAATTAGGGTTTTGACTTAAGTTGGAGGAATTTGGCCGCGCCCTGGCTTTCCTTATAGTTAGGGCGCGCCCTAAATGTAAAATATGGTGACAAATCTATTCAAGTTGATTTTCTAAGAAGACATTGAAGAAATCTCTCCTAGGATTCTATTTAGGATTCTATTCCACTCAAGCTGGAATTCTAGAAGTTGAAGAATTCCCTCCTGTCGTATCTCAGGAGGGGGATGTCCGTCGCAGAAGGCCTCCAGGGGTTTGCCTGGATATAAGGACCCTTCTTAAACGTTAAGGGAGGCATCCGTGCGCCCTAAGGTGGAAAGATGGGGACTTTTTGGTGTGTGCTCTGGGAGCTCTGTTCCTGTAGCCAATGGGCGCGCCCTCATTGGGGAACTTTGGAGTAATCCTGCACTTTGCACCCAAAAGCTCTGGATCACCTGTCCTGTTATCTGGTGGGTGCTTCTCATTCGGGGGACAGGGATGCGTTCTGCACTTGGGGTAAACCACGACTATACCTGCATCCTTGAAATCAAGAAATAGCTGGTAGCGGATAGGACTAGTCCTCGACGGGGGAAGTTTCCTTATCCGTGAAGTCTTGAGATCCTGGATGAGCCTTGGGCCTTTGTGGTTAGGCCTCATAGTAGAACATTCCGGAAGCTGGTCCGTTATCCAAGCCCATTTGGGTTTCTTGCTCTCCAAGAACTACGTATGGCTTGATCCCCTATAAATACCGGGGTACGTAGGCCGATTGAAGGGTTGGAAGTCGAGAGCTCTGAATAGCCGCCACTAACCTTATCAATCTCAACCACCAATCACAAACAGCCACCACACGCCACCACTCTTTTCGGCAAAGAACCACCGCTGTAGATCTTGTTTCCGGCGAAGTACCTCGAAATTTGTTGTTACCAAATTCCTCCGTCAACATAAGGCATTTAATAAAAAAATGATGATCCAACAATATCTTAAAAATGTCTTAAAATACTAGGACATGCATCACTTGCCTTAAAAATAAAGCTGTTCTAGACAAGCCTTGCTTTACTTTTAATAATAAAAAATAATTTTTCTTCCACTTTCTTTTCCCACTTCCCCCTTCCCACTAAAATATATTATTATTTTAATAATAGAAAATGTGGATAAGGATTGTTGTTGGAGTGCATGTTTTAAAGTAATGTCCTAAGTTACTAGGAGTCTAGGACACTATAATTTATAATCTATACTATATCTATATTATATTATACTATAATAAGCAAAAAGGGGTATAATTTGTAGTTGGTTACCCCTCTTTTTGGTTAACCCTTTTTTTGGTTATCCCACAATAAAAAAAGAATTTAAAAAGAAGAAAATAATATAGGGGATAAGCAACAAAAGAAGGCAGACCCCTCAGACTCTATCACATCAAAAGATAAAGAACACTGATGTACCATCATCTTGATAACATTCGATAATAAATGATAGTCACATAAAATATTCAGGCAAAATACAAAAATTTATACAATTATAAAACATAGATTTACCGGAGGAAGCTGAAATCTTAAATGTAGTCACTATCTATACTATTATATTAATATTAAAGCCGAAACATTAACTTACCGGAGGAAGCTGAAATCTTAAAGGTAATCACTATCTATACTATTATATTAATATTAAAGCCGAAACATTGAAAAGTTTTAAAACTTTTGATTTTCGGATTATAATTATAAAAGCTAAATACCTTTTAATTATAATGTTGATTTTATAATGAGTTTAATTTTAATAAATAATATAATTTTATATTAAATGAGTTTGATCGGTCGGTACGGTACCTGTTGATTTTACTTATTTACCCTTACTTAATTATAGATAAAATCCATATTTGAAAAGGTATATAGTGTCTTTAATTATAATTAAAAGGATACTATATAGATTATTAATAATATGTATAGTTATATATTTTAATAATATATATTATAATTATATATTATTAAAATATAATATGTTTTATTAAATAAATTTTATAACCTATCCAAAGAAACCCGTGCGAAGCACGGGTTATAAGCTAGTATATTATAATAAGCAAAATGGGGTATGATTTGTAGTTGGTTATCCCCTCTTTTTGATTATCTTTTTTTTGGTTATCCCACTATTAAAAAAGAATTAAAAATAAAAAAAATAAAAAAACAAAACATAACGTACTTTCGTCAGTAGCTACCAATTCAACCTTTATCACTAGCTCTAAGAGATAAGATATGTATTACTACACAAACTGATAAAAGGTTGAAAATCAAACGGAAATTAAGAAAAAGTTGATAATTTTCTTACTGACATTAATTACAATTTCAACTACAAATTAAAATCCGAGTATAAAAAATCGTTTTTAATAACACATTTTTAAAAACATTACGTGCATTAAAACTATATAACTTGGAATTCTTTTTCGAAGAAAAAAAAAACTTGGAATGATTTTTTTTAAATTATTTACATGCAATATATATACAAAGAGTCCTACTCAACTACAAATCATTCTTAAATCCATACTATACTATATAATATAATAAGCGAATTAGGGGATAATTGGTAGTTTGGTTATTTGGTTCAATCAACTATTAGATGATAACCGTCAGATCTAATAATAAGGAATATTCTAAATTTAAATCCCTCTCCTAAAGATTCGAATCCCATCAACAACAAATTTACATTAAGATTTTATATTATTTATTTGAAATAATACATGTCATTTATTAAATAATAATTATTATTATTATTAATAATAATTTTATTAATTAATATTACAAAGTTAAATTATATCCATAATAAATTATTTTATTTTATTTTATTTAATCATATAATTTTATAAATATATAAAAGTAACTCGTGCTTTGCACGGGCTATAAACTAATATTTATAAGGCATCTTTTAGGACACTCTTGGACTTGCTCTTACCGGCTAGTTACTAGGTTGCTCAGTTATTCAAAAAGAGCTGCTCACTCAGTTCACTCGCATCGGCAAGATAAATTCTAACAAAGAAAACAACAGCAAAAGTATAAAGGAAGAAAGTGGAGGGAGAATAACAAACAAATAAAGGTTTTTTTTTTTAATTTAGCGAAAAAAAAGGATTTTAGGCTATAAATACAATGCTAGCCTCTCAACAATAGCCATTCCAAAGCCAAAGAAAATAGGAGAAAAAAACCACCACCTTTTCTTTCCTTACTATGTCCACTCCAAACACTACTCCAAACTCTCTATTTGACAACTTTTTGATCATAAACCAATTCTCTATTGAGTGAAATCATTCTAAAATCCTCATTTTCCATTTCAAATTTGGAGATTTCGATTCAAAAATTACAAGAAAAATGGATTGCTTTGATATTAAAGTGGAAAAGGCCAATGCAATCTTGAGGTACAAAAGACTTCAAAAGATCACAACTTTGTTCAGGTTCATGGAGGTATGCATATTTCTGTTCATTGTTACAAGGATCTCCACTTATTTGCCATTTGCTTTCAAAGTTTCCGGTGATTGTATTCGTGGTCTCTCTGTTACCATCTTTAGCCCTGGATTCCTCTTCATCCTTGGAAATGCAATTGTCGTCGTTCTTTTCTTGAAATCTGGACAGCTTTCAGCTCAAGAAACCAAAAACTTTAACCCCGCCATTGAGCTTTGTAATGAGTATGTTGAAGGGTGTGAGAACAAAGCTAATATTAATCAAGTCGACGAAGTCAAGAAACTGAGGAGAAAGCAAGGGAAAAAAGTGGTGAAGGGTGAAAAAGAAGAAGCTGTGTTTGATTTGTGTAGTTTGAAAGATAGAACGATACATAGGAGTCATTCGGAGAATTTCATGACCTACCAGCCTCGAGATTCTTGCAGGAAACTAAGGCGAACGGTGACAGAAAATGGTAGGAAAAGCGAAAAATATAGTGAAAGGCCTGATGATGCAGCGATCATAAAAACATCTGAGCACAAAACTTCGGTACAAAACTTTAGTCCTAAATATTATGCAGAGGATGAAATGAGTGGCGAAGAGTTCAGGCATACAGTCGAAGCTTTTATTGCCCGACAACAGAGATCTTTGAGGGAAGAATTCTCATCTATTGTAACTTATGGAGCTTAGATCATAAGAGAAAATGAGAAGGATTAAGAGGAGGTTGCCTTTTCTTCTTTTTCAGAGAAATATGTAGTTAATTATAGTTAGCTTAAATATCTAAATTATACTACAATGGCATGGGCGCTCTGTACAGTTTAAGCACTTGAATCAGTGGCAACTTTATAGACTCACCGGTTTACTTGCTTTCTAAAGTCTCTTGTAGTTTCAAGATTTTCGTGCATTAAACAAAAGTTGTACTTAGTGCACAACTCTCTGCAAAATGATCAAAGGTCCAGGAAGCCTTAGTCTTACTTTTCAAACCGATGTTACTTTTGCAGGTTATCGAACCCGTAACCTAACATGTAACAAGTAGACACTTAATTATATAAAAAATCATTTATAGACATATAACGAAAAACAAACTTTTATCACAAGTTTTAAGATGGAGATACTCTGGAATGGGTTGAGCAGCAACTTGTTAGATGCCAAATGAAAATTGTTAACATAATATTCCGAGAATAATACCTATTTGTATTAATAATAGATCAGAGATTCAGATTTGTGAAAGACAGTGGAAATCCAGAGAGACTGGTAATACTGTGACAGAATATGAAGAACAGTTATATATTCTACATTCTTTTTATAAAGATTAGTGGCATAATGCAAATTGCCAACTGAATATTGAAAATTTCAAAGATTTGATTTTAGAATGTATAAAGGAACTCCACCAGAGTTTTGTTAGTATTATTTAAAGATCACTTATTAAAGTTCTAGAAACAAGGAAAAAACATGGCAAGTTGAATGTAAATTTTGAACTTATGCTGTGCTTCCAAATTTTTTGTTAAAGAGAATGGAAGAAAGAGAATGGATAGAAAGTGAAGCAAAAGAATTTTTTTAACATGTTTCCTAGTTTTTTCTTTACAAAATGAGAACATTATCAAAAAATGAGTTGGAGGAAAATTCTTAGAAATGTATGCGAGATCTTCTCAACCATCCCATTTTTGGGAAGTTGGAGGAAAGTTTTTAAAAAATTTCTCTTCTCTTCCCCAAAAACTCGGAAGCACATCTTCGAAATTTTTTTAAAAAATTTTCTCTTCCGTTCTCTTCTCTTCTCTCTCCAAATCTAACTCGGGATGCCTGGTGCCTCAAAGAAAAAAGAGTCACAGACTTGATATTGATTCACCAGAAAAGTTAGTTGCAGATTTGAGGGCTATTAATCAAGGGTACATGTTAACTACATAGATTACATATAGTGAAAAGTTAGGAGCTTTAGTTGACGATCCTTCCAGGTCAGGGAGGATGCGAAAATTTAATTTGCTTGGGGCACAAATATAACATATTGGACGGCACCAGCGTGTTTTATTACTATGTTCTGAGGAATTCAAATGATGGTAAAGCAGTGTATTTTAGGGGAACGTGATACTAACATTTAATAATTTTATCAAATATTAGAGAAGACAAATTGGAGGGCTAAAGACAAATATTTGATAATGATAGTAAAGATAATTTGATTATTGAAGGATCACAATGGGAGGGGAAAGTGAAGTGAATTTATATGAAAAGGAGAATCAGGAGGCTGGCAATGTTGACTCCTATTTGAATAGAACTAAGCTACTCCTACTCTCCTGGTGCAAAATGAGGTCAAGGCTTCAATCCATCTCTCCCAAATTCTAATTCCTTGCAGAGGTTAGGTGTGCGAGATTTTTCAAAGGTCAGTGTCTACGAAAGACTAGAAACTGGGAAGCGATAGACATGAGAAGTCATTTCATGCAATGGCACAAGAGACACACAATTTTAGACCAAAGAAAATTGATTAGCATGATGATAGGCCTGTAAAACTAGCAAGCCAATGCAAATTTGCTTTAAAAATAGTTCAAATTAAAGAAAAAAAACTTAAACCGTTACAACATTTAACAAAAAGTCATCATCCAAATTGAACATTTCTGGGAAGGGAGAACAAAACACGAATATAACCTTAAGCTCCGGTGAAAAACCAAACCAGAAAGTCGGATAAAAACATCTAAATCACCTTAGAACCACTGATCGTCTATGGACCTAAAGGATTTTCATTTCCTACATGATTATACCTATATTCATCAGAAAGTTTCTTTTGATATTTTATGTCATGATAGAGATCACTGCAAAAGCTCCCAGTAGCTGTTCCTGCATCACACAAAAAAAAAACACATTCAGTCCTCGAGTTCATTTTCTATTTGTGCATAAGAAAATTATATTTTGAATGGAAATGAGGACATTGCATCTTAATTCCAAAAGGTTCAGATACTTCTACAAAACTTTACACACTACAGTACATATATTCAAGTTACTATACAGTCTACAGGCAAGGACATTCTTACAATCCAAAATGAAAGGACAAGCAGATACCAGTACCACTAGAGGAACAGAAAGATTACTCATACACATAAATTTGAAATAATGATATGGCAACATAAATCATTAGAATCGAAGTAATACATGGTACTGTATAATTAACAGTTGATGGAGTAATGAAATTAATCAGTTACGCTCCAAATCTCCATTAATACTCAAACTTGACAACAGAATTTCACGGGACAGTGACAACGATACGGCACTTAAAAAGAAATAATGAGAACTGAATTTTGACAATTACACTAAAAGAACTTATGTCAACAGTAGATAATGATTGTATCATATCTTTTGTTGACAGTTTTACATTCTTGAGTTTATGTTACCATTTGCAGAGTAGTCATTACAGAAAACAACAATAAAACAGAAAAATTTCTAGATTCTGAATATTACTTAATTGTGTACCCTGACTTATGTATAGACCTTTTTGCATGACAAGTGTGCAATCAGTAGACATACTTGACCTTAGACGATCGCCACATAATCAGATAGGTTACTTGCCTGAAAAACAACTGCATATAAGCAGGTTAGAGTCCAAACATTTTGGATAGTTGTCATGTTATACTGCCATTTTCATTGAAATTTTCTGGTGGGGATCATAACCAATGAGTTTGAAATCAGCAGCCTCAAATGAGTCGATGTCCCTCTTCTCAGAATTGATCTTCAAAACCTAAAATTTAATACAAACTTGAGTTCCATGTTGTATAGGAAGCTAGATTACAAAAAGGATGAACAAATCCACTCCATAGTACATTGGTGTTTTTTTCAGATTACAGTACACATCTTTTTAAGTGATACTTACTGGAAATGGCTTAGGCAGCTTCTGGAGCTGGTCTTGAAGAGGTCTTATATGGTTGCAGTAGACATGAGCATCCCCAATGGTATGAACAAAATCTCCAGGCACAAGATCTGCAGAAGATACAGAGAATTTTTTTTGAAATGTTTCTAAGAATATCCATAGGTCAAGAAAACAAATGTGCAGGGTCACCGGATTAAACCACGTAGGAATTAATATTTTTATACAGTTGATTAGAGAAAATGCTAACTCTCTAGAATAAAAAGCATCACGGTATATAGTTTGCAACAAGCAACAAAAATGGTAGCAACAATTTATGCAATAAGAAAGCTAGCCAGTTGGTACCGAAGTACATACCACAAACATGAGCAATCATGCATGTTAAGAGCGCATAGGATGCAATATTAAATGGCACGCCAAGACCCATATCAGCAGAGCGCTGATACATTTGACATGATAACTCGCCATTTGCCACATAGAACTAAATGAAAAGAAATAAAAATTAAAACACTTCAAGGACGGTATACAGTATAAAGTTTTAGAAATTGTCGTAACAATAACCTGGGCAAACATGTGGCAGGGTGGAAGTGCCATTAGCTTCAGATCAGATGGATTCCAAGCTGAGAGGATAATCCTCCTGTCATCAGGATTATTTTTTATCTTTGAAATAACATCTAGCAACTGATCAAATCCTTGTCCAGTGTAGTCAGCATGCATATCAGTATAGCTGTATATGACAAGTTCTACAGGTTAACAAACAAGCTTAACTTCTGCACTGAATTCTAGTAACAAATAACTAGCCTACAGGAAAGGAGATTACACCTTGCACCAAAGTGCCTCCACTGAAAACCATATATAGGCCCCAAGTCACCTTCTTCTCTATGCGCCAAACCAATACTGGGAAGCAATAAAAACTGTATTATTAAGACAGAAACTCATAAGACGTAGCCATGTACTGAACCATGAAACAACCAACTACCTGTCAAGATAGTCCCTGGATCCATTGCCTTCCCAAATATTAATGCCCTTCTCCTTTAGAACCTGTATACAACATCAGATAAACTGTAAAACAATCTCAAGTTGGCACTTATTAAGCAGAACTCATATGTATATTTAATACATCGATATATTTGAATATACACTGTTCAACTAATGCTCGACGGAAAAGACATGACCTTGATACTAGATACTATTTGCCAGTGCGAATGTGACCTTATGTATGCGGCAGTAGTAAATAAAATCAGAACTTAACACTATTAACCAAAACGCAATATTTTGCATCCTCCAAAATAGATATTGTTACCTTTGCATTCGTTGAACCGCTGATGAACCACAGAAGTTCTTCAACAACTCCTCTCCAAAACACTTTCTGTCCAGTCACAAACAACTGAATCTCAAACTAAAAACTCATAAACTTAAACAAGAAAAATGAAAATAAGCACAGACATGCCTTGGTTGTGAGGAGTGGAAATGATTTGCGCAAATTGAACCGCATCTACAAACAAGTAAAAAGGAGAACCATATAACACATCAGGCATGAGGTATGATAATATTTCTTAAAGCTTTAGATATAAGAAACGGACGGAAGGTGTTTATTTGTAGTATGAGCTAATATTACCTGGCAACCAAATATAGAGACGGTACCAGTTCGTGTCCTGTCATTCTTTTCTACACCATTTGAAATGATATTCTCAACCAGTCTCAGATACAAATACTCCTCATGTTTCTCAAAAACTGGCTTTGGGAGGAAAGAGAACCTCTGAATTTCGAACTTATCAGAATCTAAGTTACCATCAGACAACTGACCATTTGCCTCACTTGTAAGCTCCACACCAGAACTCCTCACACGAACATAAGTTGTAAAACAGTAACGAATGTTGTTCTCCACCACTGGGAATGATGAGTACCATGGCTGAAAAACAGATTCATCGAGTGGAGGGATAAAGGTATCACATTCGATGTGTTCTTCGATTTCAGTGATGTGGACTGCATCACATCCAGGAGCATTGAGAGATTCCCTGCATCAGTAAAAAAATACATTAGATATGTTGAAAAGAGATCACCTTCATAAAGGAATAAACAATGAAGTATAGTCACCTATATATCTGGCCACCCCCAATGATAAACACCTTTTCGATCGAAACACAATAAGGAGATTCTGCTAATAATTCCAGAGCAGAAAGCATGCTTCCACATATTACAACATTTTCGGCAGTTGCAATGTCAAAGCTCCCTGAACGAGTCAGAACAACATTAAGGCGTCCAGGCAGAGGGCGATGCTGAAGCGGAATGCTTTCCCATGTTTTCCTACCCATTATGACAGCATTTCTTTTTAAAGGGTCTGATGTAGTCATTGTGACATCCTTGAAAAATTTGAGGTCAGAAGGTAACTTCCAGGGAAAACTACCATCCTTGCCAATTCCCATTTTCTGGGTTGCAGCAACTACGACTTGATAAGTCCTCTGTGGAGTAGGACTTGTAACGACACTTCCATTGGTAGGATTCGCGAGAGTTTCACTAGCCATCAATGTAGCAGAAGGTCGACAGTGAGTGAGGTTAAACGATGATAAGTTGTAGATGTACCTATAAGACTGGCTCCTGAGAGGGTACAAAGAAGCCTGAAACTCAAACAAAAATGATTTAGTTAAAGTGAAATCAGTATTTGTAACACAAGAAAGATTGATTGATCCAAAATGGCGTGATCAGTGAAATAATGGTAGCAAAGAATTCATACTGAATTAGGAAAACAAAAAACAAAGGATGCTGCGAATATGGAAACCAAAGGTACATCAAGAAACCTAGATTCCCAGAAAAATTAAATATAAAAACAAATGTCCATGTTTTACCACTGCGCACACTTGATATAACAATTAACGGGGATTTATCTGCTCAAGTGATCCAATGTGCAGATTTCTAATAAAAGTAGTAAATGAACATTTTGATGTACAAGCACGCAAGACAGGAGTAACCACATATCACACTTCAAAGTTCTTCTTAAAAACGGCAATGTCAGTGTAAATACTTTTTTAAACCACAAAAAAGAAGAGAAGTTACAGATCAGACAGCGAAGATGTGATGCAAGAACCCCGTGCAAGATCAAAAGCTGAATTGAAAATTAATTTTTATGAAATCAAACCAACAAAATTTGGGTTCCAAACATTTACAAATACTGTGAGTCAACAGCAAATCTGTGTGCGCGTGGACTCAGTGATCAGAAAACCATTCTCTGTCTCTATATAGACCGAAATACAAAAAGTAGATAACTAAAGTGACTACATTAATGAGTCAAGGATGAAAAAGTCAAGGATGAGAAAAATTACGCTATAATTCAAAAGCATGGTTGACTAGAACTAACGTTGATAATTTAATTCACCAAAATAAATCTATTGGAAATATCAAACACACTACAAAATTATGAACTGGACAGGCATGAGATAGATGCATTCTTGGACGGAACATAAAGTCAAATTCTTAATTAATGTAAGAGGTTTATGGAAGAAAATTAAGGTTTTCACTTTTCACATTGAACACGTTTCTTAACTCAGTAGTCAAAAGGAAAACTTGGTCTGAAATTTAGCAAGTCAAAACCGGAACTTAGCTCTCAAAAATAGAAAGTGAAAAGACTATATACTAGAAAAAGATACAGAGAAGGCGCAAAGATCGAAACATAGTCAAATTATTCAACATGTAATGCTAGGAAACATCACGTTAATTTAATGACATTTTGAACTATACAATCCCAAGATCGGTAGGCTGAATCAGTTTTTCCACTTGAAAACAATTATTCGAATAACAAGCGAAAGCGGCCAAACTACCTCTATCCATATTATCCTTTCTTTAAGATACTGAGAAACAAGTAACTACCTACCAACAAGCGGAAAAGTAGAAATAGATGCAAAAGTCCAAATGACACTTGATCAAAATACAGCAAAGTAGGTAAGTGTAGTGTGCCTGTTTAGTCAACTACCAGAGTATGCTCAAGTTGCCTCTAGTTTTCTCACGAAGATCACAACCACAGTATCAAATAATTAAGACGTGCATATCATGCTACTACAGACCAACTTACCAAGAGTAACCAACTGTTTTTCTTACATTAATGAAATTTCTATAACTTATAAACTTTCTTCAAACAGAAGCAACAAGTTTCGATACACTAAAAACCACATCGATAAACCTAAACAAACGAAGCCGCATTTCAAACATCAAAACACATACACAGAGAAAACTAGTTAAAAAACAAAAAAAAACAAAAAAACAAGCACAAACACAATTAAATCAACAAAATCCAGCAAAATCATCATCAAAACATCGAGAAATACAAAAACAAAAATATTCTAATGTGAGTTTCACATAGATCCGGCAGCAAAATCAAACAAACACACAAAAACAAGTAAATTCACAATGCAAATTACAACAATAACAACTCATACTTACAATCAACAAATAAAACCACAAATTATCAACATGCTCTACAAAATGCACAACAATTGTCCATAAAACATCAATTACAAGTATAATCGCTATCAAAAAGTAACAAAAATGCATAAAACAACATAACATATAAGTAAAATCGAGAGAAATGCAGGAGAAAGTTACCGATCGGAGAGCAAAGCGAGAGAGACTGAAGCGAGCGAGAGAGAGAGATTGAGAGAGAGTGAAAATGATGTGAATTGTGGATGAAATTAGGGTTTAATTATAAGTACGAGAGAGAGAGAGAGAGAGAGAGAGGATACAAGTAGCTTCGAAAGCGGTTTTGGATATGTATGTGTATTTGTAAGTATGTGTGTATGTATAGGATGAAAAAGGGGGAGGATGAAGTTGAAAGACGACACAAAATCAAAACTCACGCTTCATGCGGATGCCGCCAACGCCCAGCTTACCAATCCCCCTTTTCTAGTGTTTTTCTATGCTATTCTGCTATTCTCTTCATACACAATAAAATAAATTATTTCTCATTTCAGCTCCAATACTATTTTACCAAATTATTGTTAAATATTATAAGAGTAATGCTAAATGTTTTAAAATTGATTCCGAAAGTATTTTAATACTCCCTCCGTCACTTATTTCTTTTCCTGTTAATCATTATCACGCTTGCCAATGCACACTTTTAATCGTTAATATCTTTAATTTCGTTTTAGTATTAAATATAAAAATTTCACTGTATTAAAGTACTCACAAATACGAATTCAACAAGATCACTCATGACTATATTTTGTCTTATAAATTATGCATAAATTAGTAATCAATCGCTTACAATGAACAGTATAAAAAGTCAAAATAGGAAAAGAAAAAAGATACGGAGGGATTAATATTTATAATATTCTTTTGTAAGACTTGTTAAAGGAAATAGAAAAATAATTAGCAAAAAGAAAAAAGTAAATAGAAAAATAAAATAATCTCACAGTATAATTAGGGATGGCAATTTGTACCGACCCGATGGATACCCGACCCGTTTCGACCCGAATAACCAGAACCGAACCCGAAATTTTCGGGTTTGGGTTCGGGTTTGGGTTTGATTTTTAAACCCGAATCAATTTCGGGTCGGGTTTGGGTTTTGGCCAAACCCGACCCGAACCGACCCGAAAACCCGAAACCCGTTCCAAACCCGAACCCGACCCGAAACCCGAATTAATATATATTATTATTTCTATTATTTTATACATAATATTTAATATTTAATATATATTATCTATTATTATATATATTTAATATTTAATATGTAATAAAATTTAAAATATTTTATATATTTATGTTTTATATTATTTTTAATATAAAAAATATTTATTTTTTATTTATTTTTTTCGGGTTTCGGGTACCCGAAAACCCGTTCGGGTTTAACCGGGTCAGGTTTGGTTCCAAAATTTCGGGTTTAATCGGGTTCGGGTTCGGGTTCGGGTTTGGTGGATTTAACCGGGTTCGGGTTTGGTTTTGGCCAAACCCGACCCGACCCGACCCATTGCCATCCCTAAGTATAATGCACATGCTATTTATGTTATTCTTCACGTAGTTAGTCAGTTTGTCAATTTTCCTTACTACCATACATTGGTCTATAGTTCTTCGTATTATCTCAATTTCAAAGTATTTTGTTTCCTTATTTCTCATCTTTAGAGTGGCGTGCTTATAGTGATGCTAATTGGGCTGGCGATTATAAGGATCGTTATATTTTTTTTTTGCCGAAAAAGAAGGATACTATTAAAACTTGAAATCATTACATAAAACGGAAAGGAATTCCGGGTGGATATTTTCCTTTTTCCACTTACGATCGGCTATAGAAGAGCTATAGCTCGCTAGATAATGAGCTACGCTATTCGCGGATCGTTTTACAAATCTTAACATCACGTTTTTGTTTTGTAACTCCATAAGGATCGTTATATTATTTGTTTATATTCTCTTATTTCATGTAAGAGTAATACCCAATCATTTTTGGAAGCTAAGTATCGTGCCATGACTTGTACTACTTATGATGTTGTTTGATTATGTTGGTCGCTTGCAAATTTGGGTATTAAGCTCACTCGTATTACTCCATTATATTATGATAATAAGAGTGCAGTCTCTATTATTCGTAATTTCGTATTTCATAAGCGCACTGAACATATAGAGATTGATTATCATGTTACTCATCACCATTTGCAGGGTATCATGCATCATCTTAATTCTTACCTTATGTCTCTTCTACACTTTAGATTGCTGGTATTTTTACAAAATCTCACTCTGTTTCGTGTTTCCGTTTATTGTCTAACAAATTCTCAATACTCATTGCTCAATCATCGTGAGTTTAAGGGGATGTTAGAATATATACATATTTATTATATTATTATATTAAGGGTATTTTCGATACTTTATCTATTATAGGTTTACGATAAAAGTATTAAAACATGTATTATAATAAATTTCGGGTTGGTTATAATAATTTTTTTTCTATACTTAACAAGGTATCAGGTTTAGGAGGGATCTAAGGTTCCCTCCACCCCATTTATTTATTATCGGTTGTTTTCATTATTTATTGTCTGTTTGGTTCATGCCTTCATTATTTACTGTCCGTCTTATTTTGTTTGTCGTCTGCCTGGTCAATCATAACGAAACGTATCGTATGATTGAACAAGAGCGTTAAATAATATATTTTGTAATATAAAATTCTGTTGAAACCTTTTTCTGATAGCTTAAGGTTTTAGATGTAATAGTTACTTAAAAAGAATTATATAAATGTATATAAGATTTTTCAATTTATTATGTAATCTTATATGCAATTTTTACTAATTTTTTAAAAACAATTTGAAAATATAAATATTTTTAAAAATTTCTTAAACTTAAAATATAAATTATTTTAAATAACTATTAGTTAATTTCAATATTTTAAAGTTGCACCATAATTATATCCACGTGGAATGTGTGTTCAAAAGTGTAGTCCACGTGGAATATGTGTTGAAAAGTGTAGCACAGCATGCAGCAACACGCGGCAACATAATGAACCGGATCAGAACCGTTCACGTGGCTACCAATCTGCATATGCCCTGTCCCTGTTGGCCTCTGTTTTTTTGCAAATAATACAGGATCCATATTCCATACGTACAGAAGCTACTCCCTCCGTCCCACTCATTTCTATACACTTACTATTTTGGGGTGTCCCATCATTTCTATACATTTCAAAAATAGTAAAGTTTTAATAATAAAAAACACTATTACACCCACTAACTTTCCCCCACTATCTCAAAACTATAATATAAAACACTATTATATCCACTACTTTCCTCCACTATCTCAAATCTATTATTAAATATTAATAGGTCCCATCACTTTACCCACTTTTCATCTAACTTTACTAATTTTTTATACATTTTCTTGGTCTCCGTGTCCAAACCAAACGTATATATATCACTGGGACGGAGGGAGTAAAAAGTTATCACTTGAACGTCTCAATTATCTTCGTTTTCAGCTCATAAATACAAACACAAGAATTAATATGGGGTCTATTGTATTCAGTGGCGGATCCACATTGCCCTCGATTTTCAAGAACATATATATTTCTAATACACTTAATTTTATCAGTAAAATGTTGTTGGCCCAATGGTTGAAGTGTTGAAACCTTTCACAGGACGTCTAGGTTCGATTCTTTGACCACTTGACTAAGGGGTCATTTGTTAAATCTGAATGATAATTTCTGGATGATAAAAATTTCTGGATGATAAAATTTCTGAATGCTGAATCAATAAATAATGTTTGATAAAATTTATCTGAATGACGATATTTATATATTATGTTGTATTTAATAATTATTATTTTTATTAAACAAATTAAAACACTCTTTATTATGCGATACTATAATTATCAATAAAATATAATATCAATATAATCACTAAAATTTGAAAGTTATAAAATAATATAAGAAAACATTATCTCGAAGTTCAAAAACAATCATTTATGTATTATTATTTTATTATAAATAACAAAATATAAAATTAAAATTTGCAATTAATTTTAGTTATACGCATAATTTAAAATCATCAATTATTATTTAACAAAAAGTAAAAAAAAAACAAGTACAAAAATGATATACTGAAAATGTTAATTATTAGATAACGACAATGCATCCTTAAAAAAAAGATAAACGTATATATACATGATTTAAACTTTTGAACCATCCAGGTGATAATTTAAGTAGGTGTCGTCCAGAAGAAATCATGGGTCGTCCAGAAAATTGATGTTCAAACCAAACAATCTGGATAAAGATTACATGAAGCGTTCAGTCAAATTCTCTCATCCCGGGATTAACAAACGGACCCTAAATTTCCCCTCATTCTGGACTTAATTCCTGGATCCGCCACTTATTGTATTGTGCTTTATATTGGATAAAAAAAATACATTTTTAAAATAAGAATTATTTAAAATCTCGTATAATTAAAGGCAAATTTAAAGATTAAAACAATACCATATCTGATTTGATTAATAATACTGTAAGTTGTAATATTTGTGTAGATAATAAATATCCAAATTTCTGTAACTAATTGTTAAGAAAGTTGATTTTTTTTTCTTTTTGATATGTTAATAGCTTAATACAATATATAATATGAGAAATTGATATGTCTACATTTTTCTAAATTTTATAGACCAAAGACCCAACCACATTATTCTCCTACAATGTCAATGTTGACCATGACATCAAGTTATTCTATTAAAATGACTGAATAGACTACATGATTTTTTTTTACTCTCTGTTTAATTATTTTTCTTAAATTTTTTAAAACACTTAAAAGTTTGAATTTTGATCCAAATGATCCAAAGAACGGTGCAAATGATAAGAGCATCTCCAACGTCATTATCTAAAAATGGTTGGCTAAATCGGAAAAATATTGATTATGTAAAATTTGTTGAACCTGTAAGATGTTGTGCTACAATGGTATATTGACTAAAATGTTGATTATATTGTAAATATAGTATGTTATTATTATTTCATGTTATTATAAATAGAAATATATTTTTATAAGGTAATAGATCATATAAAATCTTTCTTACAGGTCTCTAGAGGTTGGCCAAATATAGCCAACGAAATAAGATCATCTAAATTTTTTTGCTAAGGGTAATGTCCATTGGAGTGAATATTTTTTTACAAAATCTCTATAAATTTTATTTATGATATTATATTTATAATTTTAGCTAAGGGATCTTCTACATTGGAGATGCTCTAAAAACACCAAATTATAAAAGAAAGGGAAACATAAAATCAATAATTAGACGGATATCATCACATTGTATATAACTTGCAAACTAGACATTCTTTTTCTTTTTCCACATAAATAACACACACACAAATTCGAACCTCGACGTCAAAAGATCAAGAGATTGGTGTTTGGGGAGCTTATTTCCAGAATAAGTCAACTTATTTTAAGTCAATGTTAGAAATTCCTAACATTCCAACTTATTTTCCAACTTATTTTTGCAACTTATGAAATCTCAAACATATATTAAATACAACCATAAAAACAAATTATCAAAATATGAAATTTTTACCCGAAAATAAGTTATAAGTCCGGGCTTATAAGCCCAGCCAAACACCACCATTTTGTTATTTGGAGTTTCCTTCACTTTTAAAATAAGATTATCAAGTTGTATTACACTTCATTTTCGTTCTATAAAATTACTATTATAATTACTTGAAGTAGGTGAAAAATAAATTAATGTACAAACGCAACAATCACTCGGAATTAGAATCAAAAATAAAATAATATACGTGAAACAAGAGGTATATAAAATATATACCAAAAGAAAAGGTCAAATTCAATTGAATAAGAAAGCTGAAGAGTAATATTGTTTTCTTCAGAAATGATGAGAAGTCCCAATCAGATGGGCATGTATTTCAACCCATATGATTCCGTTAGGTAAACTCTTACCTCAATTACAGGTCGGACATGGTAAGTTCAAACTCGCAGCAGCATCTGCCATTGAAAGTCTTTAGGGAGATACAATGTCAGAAAAATTAATCATTCATCTGAAATTGAACACCTGTGATGTTCCACTTGGAAATATGGCATTGTAGAGATTTTTCCTTCTGTAACTTCCAATAAAGTACCGGAAAAGTTTACAAGGTTTTGAAAATATCCATCTAAAGATAATGAAGATCAAATATTATTTTGCATCTGGATGATAATCAACACATGCGACCACCAACAAGTCCCCCGTTGGAAATATAATACTAATCATGTAATCGGCACCTAGCGGTTGGGTAAGATCAATAAAGTGCCTAACCTAATTATAGAACCAAATCTATTGCATCACATGAAAATATATATATTAGGCTGTTTATCTATATATTCCATAGCTTCAAAAGCCCATCCATGTATATGAAAGTGAGCTAAATCCTCGACAATATATGTATTTCTAGTAAGTGCATGATGGAATGTAATATAATAAAACTCTAAATTGATGCGAGCCTTGGACAAGGTGGTGAGGGAGCTAGTTTTATGTTAGTCTCTATGTGAAAATCTCGTCAACAAACCTAGACAAAACAAACAGAAGGAGCTGCGACCCTGGATTGGTATGTAGAAATAAAAAAAATGACCTAGTATTCTGGTGGGTGCATGTTTATGCTGTAAGTTGCTGTCATGCTCATACACATACAGTAAGCCCTGTATCATGTACTACCAGGTAAAAAAAACAGTCACCAGTTACCAGTAGCATATTGACTACAACAGAGGCACAGCCCCCACCGCTCCATTAATTATATTTAACACATTACCCTGGCTGAAGAGGAAAGCTCCCAATCCTTCCCCAAAAAGTACGCCGATCGATAGACTGGAGTACTGGACCCACTGTAACGAAAGTAGAAATCTCGGTATCAACTGTGTACAGGAAACCAGCTCCATGTGCTACATTTAGCCATTCACATTCAACTAGTCAGTAACGTTGTTGAAGGAGTGAAAGTAATACTTATTTACGAAAATATCACAATCTATATGGTGTAACATGAACACTTGGAATAATACAGAAAACATTAAACCAAGAGGGACAGAAGTCACAGAATATTCTAAGAGATTACAAATGACCATATAATTTTGCAAAGGAACAAAAGATACCTCTCTTTTTTTTCTTTGCTAACCCAAGAGGCCAAGACTTATTTTAGTTCATAAAAAAATGCCACCACAAGATATTTAACAGGAACCCATTACTTCCACAGACAGAAAATTTGCCAAGGATGATAACCTGGGAGTAGCAGATTCATACTGGATAAGCATCATAACGACTAGGAGGGATGAGCTCTGACATACTGCCCGCAATCACAACGACATTTTATGGAGATATTTGCATAAGTGATCACCCATGTTCAGTAATGAGATTGAGATTCCAAGAAAGAAGTAAAGAACCACCTCCGTAACCTGCAACAACCATGATGGAAATATATCAGCTATATTTTTTTACACACCTCAAGAAGTTAGAATTATGTAGATCAGTTTCTGAGAGAGATTTTATATTTCTCATTTTACAGCTTTGTTAATATATGTATAGATGTTTGCATAAGATCATTACTGCATGTACATAAAACATATTACACCACTACTAAATTCCTTTGAATTTACACAAGTTACAGAGTTGCAAAATCTCAGGGTTCATCACCATATACACTTCTATAATTATATACAGAATGTTCAAGAACCATAAAGTATAGAGGACACTGCACCTGGCATATTGCTGTTATGGTTTACTACAGAAGCTTCTTTGTCTGATTCCATGAACCAAAAACCAAGACTCGCTCTCAGATGTACACCTATTCTGCATAAACTAATGTCAGTAATTGGTACATGCGCTTCTAATGATTTAGGACCTGATCCAACTGCAGCCTGGTTGTTTAATCACTCCACATGTTTTCATCAGATCCCTCATATTAGCGGCTTCTTCCCATTGACTAGCATCTGCATATATGTTTGACAAAAGAACATACACTGTTGGATTGTTGTGTTCTTTTTTAAGAAGACATTCAGCTATAATTCTACCCAACCTTAGATTCCCATGAGCTGCACAAGAACTAAATAAGGTCCACCAGATATTAGAATCTATGTCAATAAGCTTAGTTGATATCAGCCTTTCTGCAACATCAAGATGACCAGCTCTACCAAGCAGGTCAACAATGCAAGAGAAGTGATCTACTCCAGGTTCAAAACCATACTTATTGACCATAGAGTTAAAAATGTGAATGCCATTATCAACTAGACCTGCATGGCTACAAGCAGAAAGAACAGCAGTAAAAGTTGCCTCGTCTGGTCTGATCCCGGCTGAATCCTGCATCATTTGAAAACAGCGAGCTGCTTCCATCCCTTCTCCATGCTGTGCATAGGCTGAAATCATGGAATTCCACGATATATTGTCTTTTTCATTCATTGCATTGAACACTTTCACTGACCGATCCAGATCTCCAGATTTTGCATACAATGTAATGAGAGCATTCCCTAAAGATGTTTGTTGAAAATACCCATTTTTTAAAATGTACGCATGAATTTGTTTCCCATGTCTTAAGGCAGAAATGCTGGCACATATGCTCAAGGCAATACTAAAACTATAAGCATTTGGACTCATTTCTGATTTCACCAGTTCAGAAAATTCCACTAAGCCCTCCACTAGGAACCCATTCAATTGAAGCCCTGATATCAATGAGTTCCATGATATGAGATTCCGATGACACATGCCATTAAACACTTCATAGGCCTGCTTTATTTCACCGTACTTGGAAAATGCAGAAAGTAATGCATTGGAAACTTGGGTATTTGAAAAAAGTCCATATTTGAATACAACAGCTAGTATCATCTCCACAGAAACCAGCATCTCGGTGCTTGCTAAAAGACTTCCAACAGTGAACTCATCCGGTCGAATCCCTTCACTCTGCATTTGCAGATATGCCAAGATTGCTGCTCCAGCCAAATGTCCCTGTGCGTAGCCTGTTATAATGGTGTTCCAAGATACTGTATCCTTCTCTTGCATTTCCTGAAAAACCAAGTGAGCGGTGTCCAGATCCCCACAAGTAGAGTACATTGTCATTGCTGCATTTCTCACAGAGGTACAATTTTCATAGCCAATCTTGATAGCTTGAGCGTGTACTTGTATGGCAATTCTAGCACATGAACACAACCCCATAACACTAACGAAAGTTAATTCCGTGGGTCTCAAATGAACTTCTTGCACATCTTTAAACATAAGTAATGCCTCAACATCTCTTCCTGAACCAGCTAAGCCAGCTATCATCGCATTATAACTAATACAATCACAGACCTCCCCTTCTCCACCTTCAAAAACTTCATACGCATCCTCAACACTTCCAATTTCAAAATACATTGTCAACAAAGCATTAACTACCGAAGGCTTAATTAAATACCCAGTTTTAATAACCAACGAATGCACTCCCTTCCCAAACCCCTCAATCTCTCGACAACACAACGACAAAACACTAGCAAACGTATAATTATCATGCCTCACACCCAGCACTCCCATCCTCTTAAACAACCCGAACGCAACACCCTTATTCCCATTCTCAGCACACCCAGTAATAACCGCATTCCAAACCGCTACATTTCTCTCAGGCAATTCATCAAACACTTTCCCACCACAGCCCACTTCCAACTTTCTCACAGACATTTCATCAAACACCTTACACGCATACTCAACTTCACCAAGTTTCGTGCAAGCCGACAACAATGTCGTCCAAGAATAAACATCTGGGGCCTTGATATTCTCAAAAACCCTTTTAACTAACCCTAAATTTTCCGATTTCGCATACAAAGAAAGCAAAGTGTTTGATACATGAATGTACTTTTTAAGACCAGACTTAATAGAATGACCATGTAATTGTGTTCCAACTAATGTGTTACGATGATTAGCACAAGCAGTTAGAGTTGTTGAGACAGAGTAATGGTCTGGTTTGAGGTAATGAGATGAATGTATTTGTTGAAATAGTTTGAGGGTTTTAGAGTAATGGTGTGAGCGAGTTGACTCGGCAAGTAAGCAGTTGAGTTTGATGAGTTGTGTAATGGCATTTTCAGTTGCAAGGGTTTTGGAGGACATGCTATGTGTTTGTGAATTCCATGCACGATCTATTTTGTTCTGCATCCTATGTTATTTTATCACGAGCCTAGTATATTATTATTATTTTTTTGAATAATTCGGAGGTTTTGCAAGTAAATGCAACAAATGTTTTTTCTAGAGGGAAAATGCAACAAATGTTTTTTCTAGAGGGAAAATGCAACAAATGCTTGTAACGAAAAAGATGATAAATAAAATTATTTTTGGGGCATTTTATTGATTTAAATATTCAAAGAAATTGGAGTTGGTATTATAGCTGAATCGATTATTTATCTATTATACTGGTCAATGAAGTATTAATTTTTAAATATTTAAAAGTTTTTGATAATGTATTGTTGTAAATAAAAATATAACAATATTATAATTTAAAAATAATTTAAATTATATTATCAAAGAACTTTGATATATGTATAAATATTTAACATCATGTAAATAAATGAAGAAATATTAATTCGATGAGATAAATATTTTATTTACCAACAATGGTATTGCATGTAGATTTACGGAGTAAAGGGTCATTTATCAAAGTTGAACAACATTTTCACAACAATTGAACATCTGAATGATAGGATAATTTGAATCATGTACAATTTGAATCATGTACGAAAGAAGCGATTTGATAAATAAATAAAAAATGTGCATTTTCGTAAAATATCAAAAAATTATTAATTAATGTTTTCATGTTTTGAATGATTCTTTACATGCAATATATTTCAAAAATGTTGCACATTTGATATCATATAAATATAGATGAATCTTCACTTTGAATTTTCCTAATATACATTGAATTTGTAAAATGATAGTATAATTTGAATCATGTACAATTTGAATCATGTACGAAAGAAGTGATTTGATAAATAAATAGAAAATGTGCATTTTTGTAAAATATCACACAATTATTAATTATTTTTTTATGTTTTGAATGATTCTTTACATGCAATATATTTCAAAAATGTTGCACATTTGATATCATATAAATATAGATGAATCTTCTTTTTTTTTTTTGCTAAGCAATATAGATGAATCTTCACTTTGAATTTTGCTAATATCCATTGAATTTGTAAACTATTTGCTAAGTAACCATGGACGTTCATCTTTGGAGCATTAATTTGCCCCTTTGGCTGGGATTTGAACCTGAGTCTCCCGCCAATCTGATACCATGTTAAGTAATCAGTCGCTCTAAAATCTTAAGGTGTTAGAGGAAGGCCCAACTGGATCTTTGTACGTATTATATTCTAACACCATCGTACAATAAATTATTGCTATTCATCGTAAGTGTTGATCCACTTGGGACCAGCTCCACCAATTTCCAATTTTCATATTTCTCAAAGGTCATAACACGTTCTCTCCCATATTTCTTAAATGTACAAATAATATCGTGACTAACATATTGTTAATAGGTCTCAATGATGAAAATACTAAATATTTAATATTCGCGCAACATACACATATGTATAATTGATTACACATATCTATTGTGCTCAAGTATTATGAACATGTACAAAAATTTAAAGATATAACCTAAGTTTAATTTAGCTAAATAATTATTTTTATACGTTTTGAAGTTAGACAAATGTATTACTGTTTAACGACATTCACATATTACGTGTATAATGTTAAAACACATGTGAAAATTATGTGGTGCAGTGGTAAGAGAATGAATAAGTTACTTGATAGACTCAGGTTCGATTTCGACAAACAACATATATATTTTAAAAAATATTAAACATGATGACAAATTAGTCATTTCAAATACATTAAAAAATCTCACAATTTTATCTTGTGTTGGTATGTATCCGTCCATCCTCATCATTTTCATACTTCTCTCTACGCTCTATTCTCATCTCTCTCCCAGTATAACACTTTCTTCTTCACTCGAGCCTCGAAATATGGAGTTGAAGTCTTGGCTTGCACCTTTTCTTGCTGTATGTGCTTCGGTTCTTGGAATAATTGTTATGTTTTTGGTACCTTTTCTTGTTGTATGTGCTTCGGTTCTTGGAATAATTGTTATGTTTTTGGTAATTCGGTGCATAACTCATGGCCCTGCAAACAACAAAGTTGGCGACAGCGCCAATGGGGCAACGACGACAACATTCAACTGGTTTGATGGTATAAGGCAATGGTTATGATTGTATGATGTTGGCTTGATGTTAACTAGGGGTTGTATTTTTATTTATTTGCTTATGTTTAGTTGCAAGTTAGTTCCTGTATTGATGTTGTGCTTGTACTCTTTCCTTTCAAGTTATCTCTGTTGAACGTTTTTCATTTCAGAAATATAATTTAGTTTGTTCCTTAGAAATATCATTTCAGTTGGATGAGAATGGAAAAACTGATCTACACATACTTTATTGGAAATCAATCCAACCCATGTAAACTTGCAGATCATATATGCACTAAATGTCACAACCCATGTAAAACATTACTTATTTAGTTATGATAAAAGAGGAAGTTGTACACATTTAAAGGTAGAAATAGAGATAATTTACATGAATGATCCCATGTTCTCTACGTTTGTTGCGAAATAGTGAGCTATTTCTAATATAGGAGAAGATGGTTTTGCTTAAAGAGCTCTCATGGTTGTTGGATGGTGCATTTTTAAGGTTCAAGAGATGGATTTTCTTGAGATCTTTCTTCAGTTGCCCATAATCAACAAAGGCATCTTTCCACTTAGGAACAAGCTGACCCTCAAACTGTTTGGAAAACTTTACCATGTGCATAATTTGAATCATGTACAATTTGAATCATGTACGAAAGAAGTGATTTTGTTGAGTATCGAATACGGTAAAAGAATACAGAGGGGGGGTGAATGGATTCTTGAACTTTTCTTGATTGAGTCTATGTAGCAGATAAGTGCCTGTGTGTGTAGAAGTGAAGGTGCGGATAAATAAACAACACAACACGCAATATCACTTTAATCTAATGTATATTAGATAAAGGTTGCTACAATCTGTGAATACAAATGGTAGTATTCTCAGCTTCGTTTTTCTCAGAGAGATATAGCTTACAGTGTATGAAAAACTAGACTCACAAAAGTTACTAAGTTATGAAGTGAGGCTGTGTCCTTATAGAACATGGATACAGCCCACTTACTGCAAATAAGGTAGCTAAACAAATTACTTTCTAGTCTGTCTATCCTTTTTGAGTAAGTGTCCAAACGGTTACAGATTTGACTTTGCAAAGCCTGTTTAGATCCACTTCTTTAGCTCCTTGTCTCTTCTATATCTCTCCAAGCTTCCTTGTAGGCTTTCCAGAGCACGTTACAGGTTGTGGTCCATAAAGTGCATTGGCTTGTTGCAGGTTTCTGACTTGTACAATTTCTTCAGTATTTTGTCTCCAAGAATGTATTCGAGAAGTGACTAAGTAAGTGATTCGAGAACTAGAATTGACTTGATCGATAACTCTGAGTTCTCGAATACTGTTATAGTGACATATCGAACCACTTCTCGAATAGCTCTTTTCCATCAGGATTCCTTGAGTTGTCGAATAGAGCATTTGACTTATCGAATCCTCGAGTTGTCGAATAGCTTTCTGAGTCTTTGAGATATCGAATGGAACTTTGACTTGTTGACTCTTTGAGAACTCGAATACCATCTTGACTTGTTGACTTCTTGAGTTCTCGAATAGAGTAGTAGACATATCGAATCCCTGAGATATCGAATGAGATATCGAACAGTGTATTCAGAGATATCGAATAGTGTCTTGAGATATCGAATCCCTGACTTCTCGAATGCTGGACTTCTCGAATAGACAAATATACTTCTCGAATTGGTACTTAGGCAAATTCTTCATTTCTTCAAATCCCAACTGTGATTATTTGACAGTCTTTAACTCCTTGCTTGAGGCATGAACCATGGAACTTCTTTCAAGCATTATTCTAGACTCTATTTGTACAGTTACACAACTAGGATTTGATGCCTATTACAAGTACAATACAAACAGAAACTCTACAACTAGAGGTTCCCTCAGTTAAGAGGTCAAGTAAGTAATGCAAAGCATTACAAACAATTAGGCTTGTTATTAGATGTGTACAGGCATGCCTCTGTAACTAACAATCTCCCCCAAATTGTGAGTGAGACCCTTAGTCACAATTTCATGTCTGATAACAAGCCTAACATACATAAAGATAAAACTTTAAAAGTACAGGTATGTATTTTGATTGAACACATAAATGAAATTACAAGATAAATACTCTTACAGTATGATGAGGTACTAGCCATTTTCTTTTGATTGCATCTCCATTGCTTTGGCTTGTAGATCATCATATGCTTTCTGTTTCCTTTCTTTCTCCTTTCTTGCAATCTCATCTACTGCTCTCATAATTTCTGTCATAGCATCCAATTCTTCAATCATAATAGAGTTTTTGAAATCTTCAAGCACTGGCTTCAGAATGTTGGCAGGATAGTGACTGAGTAGGTTCATTCTTATATTGACATTGTCTCCATTTCTCCTCCTATACTTCACCACATAGGGATCAAACTGAACTCTACACAATCCCTTTGCCCTTAGCTTTTCTGCTTCAATCTCCAGTCTATCAATTTCTTTCTCCCTTTCTAACCATTTCTCATAGCAGCCTTTTCTTATCTTCTCAGCATAATCTTTCTTCATTTTCACAAAGTCAATCAATTCCAGCTTCCATACTTTCTCCACCTTGTCCTTAGAATCCAGCAATGCAATGATTCTTTCTATCTCATACAATTTACCCCAATGTTGACAACCCCCTTGTTTGAATTTCATTTCTTTCCCATCAGTGTACTTGATTACAAGGTGGTCATCCACAATTGCAGCATAGCATATCTTTTGAGCTCTTAGAAATAGCAGTTGCTCTTCATCAAAGTCTTCATCAAGTGGCTGGAGCTTTAATCCTGGAATGATTGTTAGGGCTCTAGATTTGGATAGCTTCACTCTCCTTGCAGCATGTTTAAATTTTATCCTCTTGACATGGTTGCTTGGCAGAAATCTCTGACCTTGGTTGGTAGACCATAGTAGTATTCCATTAGCAGATTGCTTTCTGAAACATACACATGGTTTCTTGATTTGAATCTTCTTCTTTTCTTGAGATGGTAAGACAGTTGCAGAAGCCATAGATGTAGATTTTGCTAGGTCACTACTAACAGTATTCACCCTAGACTTAGAGTCTTGTGTTGTGGTGAGATTACTGCTAGCATTGCCTAAGGCTTGCTGTCTTCCACTCTTTCTCACATATGTTTTACCTTGGTCATCATCATCCTTTTTATCCTTGTCCCCCTTTTTCTTCTTATCTTCATCACCCTTATCTCTCCTGTGATGTCTTCTCCTCCCATCACCTTTGTCTTCAGAATCATCATCCTTATTTCTCCTAGGTTGAGCCATCTCTGGAATTTCACCAGTTGCAATATAGGTTCTGAGGATGTGCAGTGCCTCAGTTTCTTCAGCATTTCTGGCTCCAACCTTCTTCTGTAATTGATCAATGATAGCAATGATCAGTCTGTGATTTCTGGAGGTGAGATCATGAGGAATGACCAATTGCTTGATATCTTCAATTCTGGTGCCAGACTGATAAATGATTGTCCATGGCTTCTTGATCACTTCTGGTAGCCTTGAAGGTTGGTCATTCCTCAAGTCATCAAACAGACTTTTGTTGTTCTCATTCTTCTTTTCTATAAGCTCGAGTATGGCATCTATCTCTGAGTGTTTCAGTTCTTGTAGAGTCTTGTATGTTAGATGCCATATCTTCAATTTGGATATCATCACTATCTCCTTGATCCACAGATTATTGACTTTCTTAGGAATGACAGTGATGCAATCAATCTGCTTCTTCAACTCCCTCAGATAGAACTGAGTGTCACCAACCTGTTCCCTTGTGGCTTTCAGAAACTCCAAGAAGGCTTTATCATGATAAACATTGGAGTTAGCAACTTCTTGTAGCTTGGCCTCAGTAACAACTTTGACTTCTACAGGCTTGGCACTCTCAGATATAGAGATTGGAGGTTTGTCAGATGGCATACTCCCTGCAACCACTGTGGTAGTTATGGATTGCTTTTGTCCTCCAGGAGTAGTGATGTGCACGGTTGGTAAGGTGACAACTGGCAAGATAGATGGAGGCTCATCTACTTTGGCTTTTCCCTTGCCAGGCACATTTGCTAGAGACTTAGAAGCCCTTTGTTGACCACCCTCTTTGATTATTATGCCTTTCTCTCCCTTTGTCTCCCCCTTTGAGTTTGAGTTCCTAGCCTTCTTCTCCCCCTTAGGCTTGTTGTCAGGCACAGAGGCTGTAGAAATGTCCTTTGGGAGTGAAGATTCATCAGGTAGAGGGAGACCCATATGCTTCATCATTGCAGCTAACATAGATTGTTGATGCAGAAGGACATCAGCTGTGGTGGATGCTTGAGTGTCCAACTGATCATTTAGCAATGCAACCTTTTCTGTGAGATGAGCATTGGTCTTGGTGAGAGTAGCTACCTCCTGCTCAAGAGTGTTGACCTTAGTGAATAACTCATTTGCCTTGAAGCCAGATAAAGATTGGTCCTGAAGCCTCTTCACTTCATATTTAGACAATTCATGCACAGGGACATCAGTCACTAGTCTATCTCCATAAAGATTTTTGAACATTATCCTCAGCATGGCATTGGCATCTGTAGTCTGGTCAGATAGATTCTGAAATTTATGCCCCAGACCTGTGACAGCATCTTTTAGTACAGCCAGCCCATTGTCCACCTGTGTGCAGGTAGAGTTGCAGTGTTTGATGTCCTTGAACACACTGTCCAATTGAGGAAATTTAGCATCAAAGGCCCTCTTGACTTCTGCTACTGAAGTGGCTGTCTTATCACACACCCTGTTGACTTCAGTTTTGACTCCTTTGCCAAGATAGTGTGCAGCCTTGAGGAAACCCTTGTAGGAATCATTTACAGCTTCATACACTTCACCAGGTGACAGGGATTTTGCATTGGAGCCCAGTGAAGTGATGTATTCCTCCCTGAGATACTGAAGTGCTTCATCGAGAGTAATATCATATTTTCCTTGCAACCAGGCATCTATGTTGCCATCTCTCTCAGCATTATCAATGATCTTTGACTTCTGCACTTCCACATCATCCCTATGGCATAACAGTATAGCCTCATAGTCTGGATTGGGCATGTCTGCAGTGAGAAGGTGCTGAGCAATCTTTGTGAACTCAGGAATCTGATCCACAATTAAGCTTTGAAGTGCTTCAACCGTCAATTGTTGTGGAACAGACCCTGATCCTGAAGCACTGTCATGTTGCACAGGCTTCAGCCATGTTGACATGAAGTCAGAGCTAGAGCTAGGCAAGCTAGTCTCCTCAGTTACAGATGCAACTTCTGTAACCGGATGGATTGACTCTACTACTGGTGTCACCACAGAAGTGGGATGAATTACACCAGCAGTTGACACAGGCACAGAGTCTCTAGTAAAAACTAGGGGAACTTCTGTGTTTGTGATGGTGTCATTAGGATATGCCTCAGCATGCATTCCCTCACCATCTAAATGTGGGTTCTGAGTGGTGAACAAAGTGTCATGCACTAAGTCACTTGAAATTATTGGCTCATCAAGAGAAAAGAATTCTTGATGATCAATACCTTGCATCTCAGTTGCCTGAGTTGCAGGCTCCAAAGAAATTTCAGAGATAGATTCTGGAAGAGAAGTGTGTTTTAGAGTAGATTTTGGCAACTCCCCCTGAGAGATAGAGGAAGTTTCAAAAGTGATGTGCTCTCCACTCAGTGTTGTGCCAGCCTTATCACTCCCATGTGCTGACTCTATACAAGAAGGTGCATTGGGGAGGATGCTTGATTCTATAGTTGCACCCTGTTGAGAGGATACACCTAGTGAGCTGTGTGCCCCTGATTTTACAACTTCAGCCATTTGTGTGACTGAAGAGGTGGTCTTAGTTTTCTTCTTCTTTGTTCTGTGCAAGGGTAACTCAGATTCCTCACTTCCTAGACCTAATTCAACAGCTAATGCTGCTTCAGACAAGATATTTAAAGGTGCAGACATTACTTCCTTTCTCTTCTTTTTACTGACATCACCCTTTTGAGAGGATGATGCAGTTGGCTCAGTAAGAGGTAGAGTGTTTGGTTGAGAGGGTTGGTTAGCAGGCCCTGGGTTAGCATTTTGTTCTACTTGCTTGGGCTGTGCTAACTTAGATTTTGCATCAAATGTTGGCATGTTGTGGGGGTAAGTCCTAAACAAACTCTCCATATGGGGAGTTATGTTCAGTCTTACATCCACATCATTCCTAGTTTCCAAGTTACCAAAAATGAGTTTGGTCATGGACTTAGGATAGCCTATTTTATTTTTATCAATCCCAGGCAATTCAATCAATGAAGCATTTTTATAATTGAGTACAGATTGAATAAAGCGAGGGAAGAAAATATCAGTACCTCTCTTGGTTGTGTTCTTACCAAGTCTCCCATATAATTCTTGAAGTATGATTTGGCCAACATCTATCTTCTTTCCATAGGCCAAAGCATATCCAATTTGCTGCACAGGTGCACTGATTTGGTCAAAGCTTGATTTCCTGGCAGTGAAGACTTGGAGAAGAGTTGCAAACACATAGCTCCACTCCTTTCTCAGATTCTTTCTGTTTAGCTTTCCAAGGTTAATCCCATCTGAGTAGTTTATGAACTCAAAGAATTCCTCCAACTCTGCGTTAGTGGCCAGTCTGTCAAATGACTCTTGTTGTAGGCCTAGTGCTTGGTTCATGTCTGCAGTAGTGATAGTGATTTCCTTATCTTGAACCTTGCAGTAGATGACATAGGAAGTGATTGCGTTTTCCAGGGCTACAACCTCCACAATAGCAGTACTCCAGAATTGTTCCAGAATATCTAGATATAGAGTTGGGTTGGCAGAGAGTGCATCCTTGATATACGACTCAGCCATCCATTTCACAAAGCACTTGAAATTGGCATTGGGTGCTTCAACATCACTAGTGAGAGCGATGAAGTTGGTGTTGAACTTTACTGTTGCCATTTGTGTAGAAGAGAGAAAAGAAATTGAAGGTTGAAGAAGAAATTTGGCTTTTCGTAGCTAGGGTTTCAGGGGTTTAGAGAGTGTAGATGCTTGAGAAATCGAATGAAATGAATCGAATAGATGTGAGATTGTATAAGTATGAAGTACTTGAATTGTCGATTAGCAGACTGTTTTGTATCGACAAGTCAGGCATTCGAGAAGTAGAAAACAACTATTCGAGAAGTCAAGAATGGCTTAATCGATAACTCAAGCAGATAGAAACTCACAGCTGGCAGTTATCTAACTTAGAAATAATTCTAAATTAAATAAAATGTGTTTTTATGAGTGAATTAAATTTTTTTTGATAAAAATCCAAAATCGGTTAAAATTCAGCGAGAATTCAGCCTTTTCAAATGATTCGAGAACTCAAATATAGTGTTCGAGAACTCAATCATTCGAGAACTCAGTTACTATATTCGAGAAGTCAATAATTCCTCTATTCGATATCTCAGAAAGGCTCTATTCGAGAACTCAAGAGTACTCTAATGAGACTTATTAGAGATGTCGAATAGTGAATCATTCGAGAAGTCTGACTTCTCGAATGATTCACTCTGACTTATCGAACTATACCCATCACTCATAAAAATTTGATTTTCACTATCTTTTTTAAAATCTACCAGACATATTCATTGAAAAATATCCTAGCAAATCAAATAGTGATTTTCTCAAAATTTCATAGAAATTTTAAGTTAATAAAAATATGATTTTCAACATATGCAACAGATTTGAAATATTTATAAATCATATTTCAGCCAACACTTACTTCAAAAATATTGAGAATTTAGATAAAGTAAGTGTTTACTGCTGCAACAATCTAGATGATGTATTCACTTAGCCAGAATCTGAAGAATTCAGCATTCCAATCTCACTTACCAACCTTGTGAAGGTGGCTTCATCTAATGGCTTAGTGAATATATCAGCTAGTTGTTTATCTGTAGAGACATAATGCAACTCAATGGTTCCATTAGTTGCATGTTCTCTTATGAAATGATATCTGATGTCAATGTGCTTTGTTCTAGAATGATTGACAGGATTGGCAACTATAGAGATTGCACTTGTGTTGTCACACATGATTGGAATTCTTTCCAACACAAGTCCATAATCTCTAAGTTGATTTCTAATCCAAAGCACTTGAGCACAGCAACTTCCAGCAGCTATGTATTCAGCCTCAGCTGTAGAAGTTGACACAGATTGTTGCTTCTTGCTATACCAAGAAACTAACCTTTGTCCAAGAAATTGGCAGCTTCCTGAGGTGCTTTTCCTATCCACTCTGCATCCAGCATAATCAGCATCAGAGTAGCCAACCAGATTGAACCCTGTGTCCTTAGGGTACCATAATCCCAAGTTAGGAGTGCCCTTCAGATATCTAAAGATCCTTTTTATTGCAATCAAATGTGATTCCTTTGGATTTGATTGAAACCTTGCACACAAGCATGTAGCAAACATGATGTCTGGCCTACTTGCAGTGAGGTAGAGTAGAGACCCAACCATGCCTCTGTAGACTGAGATATCTACTCTCTTGCCTTTAGCATCTTCATCCAATTTAGTGGCAGTGGCCATGGGTGTCTTGGCAGGTGAACAATCTTCCAAGTCAAACTTCTTCAATAAATCCTTGATGTACTTGGTTTGACTGATAAAGATACCATCCTTCCTTTGACTGACTTGCAACCCTAGAAAGAATGTCAACTCTCCCATCATACTCATCTCATATCTGCTCTGCATGAGTTTAGAGAATTTCTCACACAGTTTCTCATTTGTAGAACCAAAAATGATATCATCCACATAGATTTGAACTAGGATCATATCATCACCATGCTTCTTGTAAAACAGTGTCTTGTCCAATGTGCCTCGAGTGAATTGATTTTCAAGAAGGAATTGTGATAAAGTATCATACCATGCTCTTGGAGCTTGCTTAAGTCCATACAGTGCCTTAAGCAATCTGTAGACAAATTCTGGGAAATGTGGATCCTCAAAGCCAGGTGGTTGTTGCACATAAACCTCTTCTTCCAACTCTCCATTTAGAAATGCACTCTTGACATCCATTTGATAAACTTTAAAGTTTGAATGAGCAGCAAATGCCAAGAATATTCTAATGGCTTCCAATCTAGCAACAGGGGCAAATGTCTCATCATGATCAATGCCTTCCTGTTGAGAGTATCCTTTTGCAACCAGCCTTGCTTTGTTTCTTATTATTACACCATCTTCATCCATCTTATTCTTCAGAACCCATTTTGTTCCAACAATGGTTCTATTCTTTGGTGCAGGCACAAGTTCCCATACTTTGTTCCTTTCAAATTGATTCAGCTCCTCTTGCATGGCAATAATCCAATCTGGATCCAACAATGCATCATCAAGTTTCTTGGGCTCAACTTGTGATAGAAAACATCCATAGAGGCACTCATTTTGAGTTGCTCTCCTAGTCCTTACTCCTGCATTAGGATCTCCAATGATTTGCTCTGCAGTGTGTGATCTATCCCATTTCCTTGAGTGTTCAGCCTGATTTCTCATTCTTGATGTTGCTTCATCATCCTCATCATGATCATCCTCATTTCCTCCCCCTGTGAAGTTGCCATTACTCACAGGTGTGTCTTGGATGCTTGTTTCTTCACTATTGATTGGCACAAATTCTTCTCTTGTATCATTATTCACTTGAGTTTGTTGAACTTGAGTTTCAACTCTAGTTTCAGTCTCTTCATCAGAATCATCTAGATTATCAAACTTCAATGGATCTTTGTCTTCATCATTGGCTTCTTCTAGTCCAGGTAGTTTGCTGTCATCAAATGTTACATCTGTGCTTTCCATAACTTTCTTTTGACTGATGACATAAACCTTGTATGCAATTCTTTCCATAGAATAGCCAAGAAAAATTCCTTCAAATGCTTTTGCATCAAACTTTCCAACATATTCAGAATTGTCCTTAAGTACAAAGCATTTGCTTCCAAAAGTATGAATATACTTCAGTGTAGGCTTCTTTCCAGTCATCAAGTTGTAAGGAGTCTTTCCAGTGTTTTTGTTGATGAGGGTTCTGTTCTGAATATAGCATGCAGTGCTCACAGCCTCAGCCCAAAAACATGTGGGCATTTTTGCATCAAGTAACATTGTTCTAGCAGCCTCAATTAGAGTTCTATTCTTTCTCTCAACAACTCCATTTTGTTGTGGAGTCCTTGGAGCTGAGAATTGCTGAGAAATGCCATTCTCTTTGCAGAATGCTTCAAGTGTGGCATTTCTGAACTCTGTTCCATTATCACTCCTCAATGCAATCACACTTGCATCGTTTGCCTTTGCTTCCTTGTCAACTTTCTTTATATGCTCAATGATTACTTGTGGAGCCTCATCTTTTGATGCCAGAAATTCTACCCATGTATACCTTGAAAAATCATCAACCATTACCAGGGCATACTTCTTTCTTCCAAGTGACATTATGTTAACAGGCCCAAACAAATCCATATGGATAAGTTGTAGTGGCTTGGTTACAGATGTCACTGTCTTTGACTTGTGGCTTGATCTCTTCATTTTTCCTTTTTGACAAGCCTCACACACTCCTTCTTGGCCGAATTCAAGTGTGGGCATGCCTCTCACTAACTCTCTTTTGACTAGAGAATTAATGGCCTTAAAGTTCAGGTGTGATAGTTTCTTGTGCCACAGCCAACAATCTTCATTTGATGCTTTTGAGTAAAAGCAACAAATTTTGTCCTTGTTTGCAGAGTCCATATTGGCTACAAACAGGCTTCCCTTCCTTACTCCAGATAGAGCAAAATCACCAGTCTTCTTGTGGGTGATCAAACATTCATCTTTGTCAAAATTTACTTTGAATCCTCTATCAGTAAACTGACCAACACTTAACAGATTATGCTTGAGCCCCTTGACTAGTGCTACATCTTCAATGATGACATTTCCAACTTTCAGCTTGCCATATCCCAATGTGTTACCCATGCTGTCATCTCCAAAAGCAACCATTGGGCCAGCCTTTTCCTCATACTGTGATAGCAGGGCCATATCACCAGTCATATGATTTGAGCATCCACTGTCCAAAATCCACATGACCTTCTTTTCACTTTCTTTGCCCTGCAACCACAAAGGTATTACTTTTCCTTTGGTACCCAAACAAGTTTGGGTCCATGTGACTTAGAGACAGTTTTATCATAAACAACATGCTTGTTAACTTTCTTAGTGTCAGTCTTCTTGTCACTGTTGGAAGTCTTAGAACCTGAGGTTTCAGACTTAGGTGACAAAGGTACCTTCCTAGCTTTAGGAGGACTTGAAGACTTTGACCTTGTGTAGTGTGTGTGAGAATTGTGACTGATACAACCATCAATGAACTGTCTTCTTAAATTAAAACAACTAGTCATGACATTCATATTACATGGCATACAGTCAAATTTATCACAGAAGGGTGCATCTCTATGTCTTAGAGGCACAGAACAATCATAGAAAGGTTTAGACACACTACCAACAGGTTTCTTGCATGCATGAGTTAGATGATTGGTACTGAAACAGTTCTGACAAGTTTTCCTAGGGGCATTAGGCATATAAGCATAGTTGTTATCCTTGTTAATCCCTAACTTGCCATTTCTGTTCTGTTTCCTTTTAGTCACTTCCTTTTCTGATTCACTCTTCCCAGCTGAGACAAACTTAACAAACTTCTTAGGTCTTGGCCTATCAACTACTGGCTTCTTGGTCTTTGACTTGACACTCTCACCCTTAGAGGATGCTTGCTGTTCACTAGATTGTGCCTCATCCTCATCATTCAACATTTGCTTGATGAGTAAGGCATCCTCATCAATTTCAAATGTTGATTCCTTAAAAATTGGATTTTCAGTTTTTCTCAAAATGTGAGGCACTTTCTCATGAACAGCTGTGTCCTCTTCAATGACAGCATAGCCTTTCCTTTGTTTGAGAGAGTCATTGTCAAGTCCAATAGCTGCTTTGGGTTTAGCTTCAATTTTCTCACAGTAGGATTGCACTAAACCAGATGATTTCTTGAAAGTTTTAAGTTTGAATTCATTCTCAGCTAATTCATCCCTAAGAGCCTTCTCTACTTGACTAGCACATAGAACCTTGTTCTCCAAATATTCAACTTCTTTCTTAAGGTTTTCTACTTGCATAGCAGTTAGCTCAAGTTCCTCATTCTTTTTGGTTAATACTTCATTCCTAGTAGACAGTTTAGCAATC
The DNA here is from genome assembly GCA_037693485.1 of Kitagawia praeruptora. Classification (NCBI taxonomy): domain Eukaryota; kingdom Viridiplantae; phylum Streptophyta; class Magnoliopsida; order Apiales; family Apiaceae; genus Kitagawia; species Kitagawia praeruptora. The sequence goes on along the minus strand of CM075345.1, from coordinate 5,265,445 downwards.
TCCTCATTGGCAGCAGTCATACTAGTATGAATATTAAACATTTCAACAGATAATTGTTCAATCATGGATTTGTATTCAGAAACAGACATGTCTATAGTAGTGAGAGATGGTACCTGAGAATCAGATGAAGATGAGTCATCCTTGGAATTGGCCATCAAGGCATAATTGCAGAATTCTTGTTCCTCTTCATCACTCTCAGAATCATCCCAACACTTCCCTTCAGCTATGTAGGCCTTACCATGTGTCTGCTTTTTCAGAAGGGCCTCATACTTAGCTTCTAGCTCAAGATAATCTCTATCCTTCTTTTTAGGCTTCTTGCATTCACTGGCAAAATGCCCTAGGTCATTGCATCTATAACACCTTACAGATGACCTATCCACATAACCGGTTTTGAACTTATTTCTGTTTGGTTTCACAGGTGCCTTGTTCTTGTTGGCTGAATGGTTTTGAGTTTTGGGTTTGAAGGGTTGATTTCTTTTAAATCTGATGTTTGGAAATTTTCTGGCCATGAAAGCATATGAAGTATTTTCCATCCCATCAAGTTCTTCCAGAGTGTAAAACTCCTCTTCTTCTTCCTCCTTTTCCTCAACAGGTTCACTCACCCCAGCTTCAGTTTCTTCATCATCTGCCACCTCCTCTATCCTTAGTTGGCTTGTAGATGCTTCTAGGTCCAGAATGGATTTGTTGACAATCAAGGCACATGATGTGTTTATCATCCTACCTTGGTTGGCTTGGATAGCCCTTTTTTGAAGCAACTCAAGTTCATGAGTCTTTAGTACTCCATAGAGCACATCATAGGTGACTTTGTTCAAATCTCTCTCTCTTAGAGAAATGACTCTTTGCTCCAGATGATTTGGTGAAGACAACAGAAATTTCATATTTAACTCCTTGGTGCTGTAAACCTTTCCATTCATCTGCAACTCAGTAACTAGCTTGTGAAACCTTTCAAACATTTCAGTGATGCTTTCCTTGGGCTGTGCCATAAAAGCTTCATACTGTGTGACCAGTATCTGTTTCCTGTTTTCCTTAACCTCATCAGTCCCTTCACACAACACCTCAATGTGATCCCACATCTCTTTAGCAGACGTGCATGATGCAATGTTTGCAAACATTGACATGTCCATGGAATCAATGATGAGCAACATGAGGTGGCTGTCAAGAGCAACCTTCTCCCTTTCTGACTCTGTCCACTTTGATGGATCCTTGGCCTCATAAGCTCTAGGGATTGTTATGGTTCCAACAGTCTTCTCTGGTATCTCTTGTTGTGGAACAAAAGGACCATTCTTGAGAATCTCAGGATACAAGGGATGAGAGGCTTTGATGAACAACATCATCTTTATCTTCCAGAGGTTGAAGTTTTCTTTATCAAACTTAGGGACCTTCACCGTTCCTGTAGTCTTTGGTGTATTCGAACTCATGATCGTTTCTCTGTTTTTGAGTAAACAGCCCGCTCTGATACCACTTGTTGAGTATCGAATACGGTAAAAGAATACAGAGGGGGGGGTGAATGGATTCTTGAACTTTTCTTGATTGAGTCTATGTAGCAGATAAGTGCCTGTGTGTGTAGAAGTGAAGGTGCGGATAAATAAACAACACAACACGCAATATCACTTTAATCTAATGTATATTAGATAAAGGTTGCTACAATCTGTGAATACAAATGGTAGTATTCTCAGCTTCGTTTTTCTCAGAGAGATATAGCTTACAGTGTATGAAAAACTAGACTCACAAAAGTTACTAAGTTATGAAGTGAGGCTGTGTCCTTATAGAACATGGATACAGCCCACTTACTGCAAATAAGGTAGCTAAACAAATTACTTTCTAGTCTGTCTATCCTTTTTGAGTAAGTGTCCAAACGGTTACAGATTTGACTTTGCAAAGCCTGTTTAGATCCACTTCTTTAGCTCCTTGTCTCTTCTATATCTCTCCAAGCTTCCTTGTAGGCTTTCCAGAGCACGTTACAGGTTGTGGTCCATAAAGTGCATTGGCTTGTTGCAGGTTTCTGACTTGTACAATTTCTTCAGTATTTTGTCTCCAAGAATGTATTCGAGAAGTGACTAAGTAAGTGATTCGAGAACTAGAATTGACTTGATCGATAACTCTGAGTTCTCGAATACTGTTATAGTGACATATCGAACCACTTCTCGAATAGCTCTTTTCCATCAGGATTCCTTGAGTTGTCGAATAGAGCATTTGACTTATCGAATCCTCGAGTTGTCGAATAGCTTTCTGAGTCTTTGAGATATCGAATGGAACTTTGACTTGTTGACTCTTTGAGAACTCGAATACCATCTTGACTTGTTGACTTCTTGAGTTCTCGAATAGAGTAGTAGACATATCGAATCCCTGAGATATCGAATGAGATATCGAACAGTGTATTCAGAGATATCGAATAGTGTCTTGAGATATCGAATCCCTGACTTCTCGAATGCTGGACTTCTCGAATAGACAAATATACTTCTCGAATTGGTACTTAGGCAAATTCTTCATTTCTTCAAATCCCAACTGTGATTATTTGACAGTCTTTAACTCCTTGCTTGAGGCATGAACCATGGAACTTCTTTCAAGCATTATTCTAGACTCTATTTGTACAGTTACACAACTAGGATTTGATGCCTATTACAAGTACAATACAAACAGAAACTCTACAACTAGAGGTTCCCTCAGTTAAGAGGTCAAGTAAGTAATGCAAAGCATTACAAACAATTAGGCTTGTTATTAGATGTGTACAGGCATGCCTCTGTAACTAACAGATTTGATAAATAAATAGAAAATGTGCATTTTCGTAAAATATCACAAAATTATTAAATAATGTTTTTATGTTTTGAATGATTTTTTACATGCAATATATTTCAAAAATGTTGCACATTTGATATCATATAAATATAAATGAATCTTCACTTTGAATTTTCCTAATATCCATTGAATTTGTAAAATGATAGGATAATTTGAATCATGTACAATTTGAATCATGTACGAAAGAAGTGATTTGATAAATAAATAGAAAATGTGCATTTTCATAAAATATCACACAATTATTAATTAATGTTTTTATGTTTTGAATGATTCTTTACATGCAATATATTTCAAAAATATTTCACATTTGATATCATATAAATATAGATGAATCTTCACTCTGAATTTTGCTAATATCAATTGAATTTGTAAAAAGATAGGATAATTTGAATCATGTACAATATGAATCATGTACGAATGAAGTGATTTGATAAATAAATAGAAAATGTGCATTTTCGTAAAATATCACAAAATTATTAATTAATGTTTTTATGTTTTGAATGATTCTTTACATGCAATATATTTAAAAAATGTTGCACATTTGATATCATATAAATATAGATGAATCTTCACTTTGAATTTTCCTAATATCCATTGAATTTGTAAACTATCTGTTAAATAACCATGGACATTCATCTTTGGAGCATTAATTTGCCCCTTTGGCAGGGAGTCGAACCTGAGTCTCCCGCCAATCTGATATCATGTTAAGTAACCAGTTGCTCTAAAACTTTAAGGTGTTAGAGGAAGGCCCAACTGGATCTTTGTATTATATTCTAACACCATCGTACAATAAATTATTGCTATTCATCGTAAGTGTTGATCCACTTGGGACAAGCTCCACCAATTTCCCATTTTCGTATTTCTCAAAGGTCATAACAAGATTTTCATCATTATGAAAAGATTTAGCATCCATCTTTAACATTTTCATGTAATTTTTGTATGATTCTGGATCAGCATCCCTTGTGTCTTCGAGGGAAACATTCTTTTCAGACATTTGCATAAAAAGTACGCGGTTGAGTACGATTTTGATGTGTACTTTATGCATTAAGGCTAGTGTTAAAACTCTACCGGCGAATTCAAAGTAGATATGATTGCTAGATGTTGCAACCAATGATATAAATGTCAGGAAATCTATTCTAATAAACAATAAGCGTATGCCAATAAAAATAGATATATAGATGTTTAAATTTACATGTAAGATGTTGTTTGTAGATATTCAAAGCAAAATAGGAAGTAATAATGGAAATACCTGAATTAGGGAAAAGTCTTAGAGGTTCGTTGGGACAAGCTTCAAATAACTCCTTTTGAGGATCAAATAGTGCGTTACAAATCAAAGAAAACCATTCCCTTTTCACCCAATTACCAACAACCTCCTCATTCCTGAACTCCAATTGTAACCCAGCTAGTGTTTTCGCTTCTACATTAATAATATGAGTAAAAGATTCTTCTAGCACTTCGGATCTCTCGATTACCATATTTGGGAGTTTCGTACGTTCATTAATTTCAGGAAATAGTAACCATCCTAAATGCCTTTTGCAGCTAGATGTGGTTACTTCAGTTTACCTAAAAATCCATTCATATTCATCAGTATTCCTCATACCATGATTAATCAGTAAATAGCTGAAGGAAAGATTCCAACGATTCATTGTTGACCAGAATTTGTTTTGGGTTTTCTGAAAATGGTGAGAAACACAATGCATTTGATTTATTAAAAGAATATTTTCATAGCATCCCAAATTATTAGAACTATCTGTGATATGAGCTCTCGGAGCAGGGCTTCAAGATTATCGAGTCCTATTTCCCCATAATTTTCTATATCTTTCCCAGTTAAACTTTTTACAAGTAGCAATTTTTTATCAAAACTGTTGACATCCATTCTTAATTGAATCAACAACCTCTCTATATCGCCCTCATCTATATCACCATTGTCGAGACTATCAACTAAATCACCTTAAGATCAAAAGCTATATGTTTGATAATACCTACTAAATCTCTCAAAACAACTTCTGTTGGAGCTTCACCATCCAGCGACAGGCTAATGTGTCCCATCATATCCCCAAGATAAGATCGACAAAAAGTATTCATTCCTTAGAGATGGGACGAGTGACCAAAAGCCTGGCATAACTTCACCAAAATTTTTGCACTAACAATATAAACCTCCTATTGACCTAACCCATCTATCCACTTACGTAAAGCCTCAATCAAAATTTTCCTGCATGACCTGTGATTATCCATTTCCGACTTAAGTAGCTTTATCATCATATGTAATGTAGGGGAAGAGACGAAAATCATGATGTAATTACCAACTTTTACAACTTTATCTTGTGGTATCTTTTGCAAATAAGCCTCAAGACTAGCAAGAAGGTGTATCCGTCCATCCACATCATTTTCATTGTATATGAGATCTATTATAAACAAGAAGTCATTCAGGTCTTCCCAAACTTCTTCGTGGCTAGGGTTTTTTATAATGTCCTTTCTCGGCGCCTTATACACCAATTCCAAGTTGAAATATGACTATGCTCCATCAAAAACAATATAATCCTCCAATTTGCACTCCGACGAGAGTTTCTTATCTATATAAAATAGTTCTTGTTCACAAGCAGGAATCCCAATTCTTTAATGGAGGATTTCGTGGATTGACTGAACATGGTCTTTTCAATGTTCTGTGAAAGAAAAAACATCTTCAATTAGCATAATGAACAAACAGTGACACCTTTTCCGTGTCATCGACCGAAGAATTGGTGTGAAAATCATCGACATTCATCTTGAGTAAAAACTTTGGGGCCAAGAAAATGCAACCCAAGAACTAGTGAGAGAAAGTGCAACCCAAGAACTAGAGAGAGAAATTTAAGTTTGTGTCTGTGTGTTGTATGAGAGTGCGTGATTAAATTTTCATAGTTTGCCTGAGATTTGAATTTAATCGATGTTGTTTAAAATTTTGTTATATCTACGTGTTCAATTTTTTTTAAAATTAAAGAACAATCCAACGATTTAAATCTAACTAAAATTAGTAATTTTTAAACGGGATTGACATATTCTATTTATGTTATCATTTTTTAAATAAATTACTTTTACTTATATAAATATTTTATAAATAACTCATTATTTATTTGAGTTTCATAAAATAAACTATGAAAGTCAAAATTTAAAAATTACAAAATCAAAATTAAAAAACATTACGTTATACTTTAAAGCATACATTTTTGAGAAAATAATGAAATATAATTTATAATTCATTCTTCTATTATCAATTTGGTTTTCCAATTCGTAAGTGTAAAAAAATTAATAAAAACCAATAAATTAAAAACACAAAATTTAAATCACATAAAAATATTCACCTTTTTTAAGAAAAAAGTTATAAGAATTTACACTTTAAATTACAAAAACTTAAAACTTACTATGGTAAGCAAAACAATAGTCTATTAAGCAAAACAACGGTTTATGTACATTACTAGCATAAATACCCATGCGAGGCACGGGCTGTTAGCTTAAATCGTGTTTTTAAACTAAACCGTGTATGATCAATATCATTTGAAGTATAAAATTGATTTTCATAGAGTTTTGGTTGTTAATGCTATATGTAACTATTGTGTACTTACTTTAATATGTTCAAGTTTGTAATTGAAAACTAATATAAGTAGTACTGATAGCAGTCATGTAAGTTTTTAATTTTATTGTGGATCATTGAATAGAATCTGAGTGTTCAATAGGTGATATCTATAATATATAAATTTCGCAAATCATATATTATACATGATCCTGTATATATATATTTTTTGAATTATCTTTAGAAATAATACAACATATATTATATATGATTTTTTTTTTCTTCAAATGTCATATTTTAAATCGAACATTAGTTAATTTGTATGTAAAGTATAATGTGTTATTTTTAGGATTTGTCTTTTCAAGACTAAATATTTTTACTACCCGAAGAGTTTGAGTGATAGATTATTGCATCTTGTGTAATAACATACAATTTTCATATTACGTTAACAACTCAATATTTTCATTCTTATAAATTGTTGGATAATATCCATAATATTAATTATAATATCATTTTATAACCCAATTATATATTTTATGTGGTTGTTTAATTAATCAATAAATGAAAATCAATAAAAAGTCCAAATCTCATTTAAAACCCAATAATATTTAACCAATATTATTTCATATATCATGCACATACATATTGTGTGTATGATCTAAAACACATGTGAAAGTGTGACCTAGTGGTATGTCAATGTACAGGTTAACTTGATGTTCCAAGTTTGATTTCTACTAAAAATGAATTTTTCATATATATAAACAACAATATAGAGGTAAAATAACTCATGACTTTTAAGTCTTGTATTATGTATAAAATAAATAGATTTTAGATATTAGTTTTACAATCAATTAAGCTTACATAATTATTTTGTATGTTGTTTTAACGAAGAAGTTATGTATTTTTTCGTTTTAAAAAAATACATATGTTTCAACTACTTCTCATTCAAGTCGCACAAACGCATTCACCTATTATGTGTATGATTTATGACACAAATGAATGGCTAGCCTAGTGGTATGATTGTGTCCAAATTTGTTGTATGACCTAAGTTCAGTTCCCACCAACCAAAAAATTCAATTCAAATTTAAAAAAATCGTATTACAAAATTTCGTGCATCGCACGGATTTTAAGCTAGTTTAAATAATTCAGGAATATGTATAAGTAGACTACATACTATATATTATTAATTTTATATTTAAATGTACAAATAAAATCGTGACTAAGATATTATTAATAGGTCTCAATGATCAAAATACTAAATATTTAATATTCACGCAACATACACATATGTATAATTGATTACACATATCTATTGTGCTCAAGTATTATGAACATGTACAAAAATTTAAAGATATAACCTAAGTTTAATTTAGCTCAATAATTATTTTTATACGTTTTGAAGTTAGACAAATTTATTATTGTTTAACGACATTCACATATTACGTGTATAATGTTAAAACACATGTGACAATTATGTGGTGCAGTGGTAAGAGAATGAATAAGTTACTTGATAGACTCAAGTTCGATTTCGACAAACAACATATATATTTTAAAAAATATTAAACATGGTGACAAATTAGTCATTTCAAATACATTAAAAAATCTCACAATTTTATCTTGTGTTGGTATGTATCCGTCCATCCTCATCATTTTCATTGTATATGAGATCTATTATAAACAAGAAGTCATTCAGGTCTTCCCAAGCTTCTTCATGGCCAGGGTTTTTTATAATGTCCCTTCCCTGCGCCTTATACGCCAATTCCAAGTTAAAATATGACTCTGCTCCATCAAAAATAATATAATCCTCCAATTTACACTCCGGCGAGAGTTTCTTATCCATATAAAAGCGTTCTTGTTCACAATCAAGAATCCCAATTCTTTCATGGAGAATTTCGTGGATTGACTGAACATGGTCTTTTCAATGTTATGGGATAAAGAAAAAACATCTTGATTTACCATAATAAACAAATAGTGACACCTCTTCTGTGTCATCGGCCGAAGAGTTAGTGTGAAAATCATCGACATTCATCATGAATAAAAACTTTGGGGCCAAGAAAATGCAACCCAAGAACTAGAAAGAGAAAGTGCAACCCAAGAACTAGAGAGAGAAAGTTAAGTTTGTGTCTGTGTGTTGTATGAGAGCATGTGATTAAGTTTTCATAGTTTGCTTGGGATTTGAATCTAATCCATGTTGTTTAAAATTTTGTTGTATATATGTGTTTTAATTTTTTTTAATTCACAAACAATCCAACGATTTAAATATAACTAAACTTAGTAATTTTTTTTAATTCACAAACAATTTAACGATTTAAATCTAACTAAACTTAGTAATTTTTAAATGGGATTGACATATTTTTCTAATGTTATCATTTTTTAAATAAATTACTTTCATTTATATAAATATTATATAAATAACTAATTATTTATTTGATTTACATAAAATAAATTATGAAAGTCCAAATTTAAAAGTTATAAAATCAAAATTAAAAAACATTACATAAAATTTTAAAGCATACCTTTTTGTGAAAATAATGAAATATAATTTATAATTCCTTCTTCTATTATCAATTTGGTTTTTCAAAAATCAAACTATTCGTAAGTGTAAAAAAAATTAATAAAAACCAATAAATTGAAAACTAAAAATTTAAGTCACATAAAATATTCACTTTTTTTAAAGAAAAAAGTTATAAGAATTTACGCTTTTAATTACCAGAACTTAAAACTTAGAGTAATTTACACTTTGCATCCCTCTGGTTTTAGCTTTTTGCACTTAAGGTTCAATAGTTTCAGAATCAGCACTTTGCATCCCTCTACTTTAGTATCCCGCAACATTTTCCATCCCATGTGCTAATTTCCGTCAAAGTTGACCGTTAATGTTAGTCAACAGCGATATTTGAAGAGGTATTTTAGTCATTTACTTGAATAAATATTTTCTAAACAGTAAAATAAAATCAGGAAACATGAAATTTTTAAATTTATATTTGTAAATTTAACACATTTACAAATGTCATTATTAATATTTTTAAATAGATTCAATATAATTTTTTTATGATTTAAAAATTTTAAATTCAATTATAATAAATTAAAATTATCATACTTTCAGAAAAAAATGAACTACTTATATTGAATCTATTTAAAAATATTATTAATGACATGTGTAAATGTGTTAAATTTACAAATATAAAATTTTCTGATTTTATTTTACTTTTTAGAAAATATTTATTCAAGTAAATGACTAAAATACCCCTGCAAATATCAACATTGACTAACATTAACGGTCAATTTTGACAAAAATTAGCACAGGGGATGGAAAATGTTGCGAGATACTAAAGTAGAGGGATGCAAAGTGAAACTATTGAACCTTAAGTGCAAAAAGCCAAAACCAGAGGGATGCAAAATGTAAATTACTCTAAAACTTACTACAGTAAGCAAAACAACAGTCTATGTACATTACTAGCATAACTACTCGTGCGAAGCACGGGCCGCTAACTTAAATTGTGTTTTTAAATTAAACCGTGTATGATAAATATCATTTGGAGTATAAAATTGATTTTCATAGAGTTTTGCTTGTTAATGGTATATGTAACTATTGCGTACTTACTTAAATATGTTCAAGTTTGTAAGTTGGAAACTAATATAAGTAGTACTGATAGCAGTCATGCCAGTTTTTAATTTTATTGTGGATCATTGAATAGAATCTGAGTGTTCAACAGGTGATGTCTATGATATATAAATTTCCAAAATAATATATTTTACATGATCCAAAAATAATTTTTTCCCAAATTATATATTCAATAGAATCTGAGTGTTCAGGTAAGACGTGTTTTTCTTATTAAGAGCGTTTGAAAATATTATTTTTAAACTAAGACCCATGATGATAGGCCCAAGTATCGACCGACGACTACCGACCACCAAACGTTTCGAATTTAATAGTATAATATAATATTGTATAGATTGGAATGACCTATAAACTGGGATGAAAAGTTAGTTACGAATTATAAATTGAGATTTATATTCAGTTAATGAAACATATTTATATTTTATTTAAATCGTTAAAATAGTTTTTAATTTTTGTACATATGTATATATATATGTGTATATATATATGTATGTATATGTATATATATATATATAGGCTCTTAATCAACTAGAAACCAAGATTAATCTAGAAACTAGAAACTAGGGTTATATTCGTAAATTTAAATCAATATAAACCCAAATATGTATTAGTTTGCTTCTGTTTTTTTTTTTGATCCACGACTATACATTTATACACATCCACGACTATATATTTATACACATCGTAAGTCATCACCTTCGATTAACGACAGCAACACCTTCCATTACCGCCGACAATTCTTGAGATCACAACCAAACTCCACCCTTCACAACCGATTAAAAACTCAAGTTTCGAGAAAATAAAAACAAGCAACTTAAGATCAATAGGATGATCACAACATTCTCTCCATTTAACTTTACTACGCCTTTCTTCATCAAGGCTATCACCATAATCATGATATATATCCAACACAAGAGCAATAAATAACCAGATTTAAATAATCACTAATTTTTATAACAAAATCACTATTATGTACGACAAAAATCACTAATTCGTAATACATATATCACTAATTTGTATTAACCAGACTACCAATTTATATTATCGAATTTTGAAAAATTAGAGATTTGTGACTTGTAATCACTATTCATAATTATAGTTATAAGAAAAATGATGATTTGCATCATTATAATTGTTGGTGACTTTTACAGGCATTTATGGTAAAGTAAACAATGTTGGTGATAAGAAACAGGGTCTGAAAGTGATGAATAATTGGTGGTGGATTAAGTTGTGTTAATCACAGTGATGACATGGAAGTAGTTATTAATGGTGGTGATAAAGATGGAGATAGTGGTGAACGAAATGAAGGTGAAGGTCATTGATACAAGATATATGTAGTATATTTTTGTGTAGATATGATGGGAGAGTGATGGGTATAAAAGATTGATGACGAGAAATTTTATTAAGTTATAAAATATTAATAATTGATATTAGTTTCTAGTTTTTAGTTTATGATTGGTTTCTACTTGATCAAAAGCCTATATATATATAGGCTAGTGGTCAAATAGAAACCAATCTTAGAATAGAAACTAGAAACCAACACTAAATAAATTATATTTCATTTATTCTAATGGCCCCGCCAGGGGCACCTTCACAAAAAGTGTTTAAAATTATTGGCTCCATCCAGCAAAAAAAAAAAAAAAAATTACTGTTCACGCTGACGTCACTGCCACGTCAGCAGTGAACAGTAATTTTTTTTTTTTTTTTTTGCTGGATGGACCCAAGAATATTATGAACTTTTTGTATTGGGGTACCCCTAATTTGGTCATTAGATTAGCTTGAAATATTTAATTTATGTTTAGTTTCTAGTTTCTATTCTAATTTAGTTTCTATTAGAACAAGACCCTATATAATATATATAGAGTCCTATTCCAATAGAAACTAAGTTAAAATAGAAACTAGAAACCAATTCATTATTCTCTTTCTCAGTCACGCGCTTTTCAACTTCCTGCCATTTATTCATCCTCTAATCCCATAATATTTGTTTCTCTCTCATCAAAAAAATTCACACATGCTTCAGGCTTCAACGCATACATCTCGCACATCACCATCATCACATCCTCTAATTTTTTACCACCATCATCATCCTTACCAGATTTTATAAACATGAAGTTACGAGATTTATCAATCACAAACTAAATCTAATTTCACCAGATTCACCACCCCACCTACCCAGACCCATCATGTACCCATCCAATCCGTATAAATTATCATTTATATATCAGAATCAATATTTATACTTACAAAATCACCAACAGTTTAATGATTTTCGTACCTATAAATAATGATTTCTGTAAGTGTGACTAGTGATTTCTTTAGAAGTAATTAGTGATTTCTTAGCAGATCTGAAGCTTACACCAGTCACTACCACTTCCATCTACTCCGGCATTGTTATGACCATCAGTTACGACCATCACCACCACCATCATTTACACCAGTTCAAAATCGGAATCATGTCACCAACGAGCTGCGCTCTTTTACAGATGTGTCTCGTCACGTATCCATATCCAGTACTCCTAAGACAACTTCGGGGAGACGTTGGTGGTGGCTTGATTGCGCCTAGCGGCGCCGAAGGATCGAGAGTTGGAAGTAGGGGGTTGGGGTCGTCGTCGGAATTAACAGATCTCAGCAGCATGACTAGAACTAGCACCGTAATTAACAGATCGAAGACACCAAAAAGTTGTCGAACAAAAAAGTATTCGTCGATCGGAAATGATGGTAGTCGTCAGAGAAGAAGCAGGGTGGGTGGGTGGGTGGGTGGAGGAGTATATGAAATTAACGGGGGATATAAACATTATTGTGTGGTTTATATTTAAAAGCTTTTAAAAAAACTAATGGATGTGATTGGTTTCTAGTTTCTATTTAAATCTTGGTTTCTATTTGACCATTAGCCTATATATATATAGGGAGGTGCTCAATTGAGACTCCCTTATAATGAGACCCTCTCTTATAATGAGTCCCCCTCATATATCTTTTATTCTAAAGGGCCCCGCCAGGGGCACCCAATATGAAAAAGTCTTATAATTCTACACTCTATTCATTCATAAAAAAAAATAAAAAAAATTTCAAAAAAAAAAATGATGACATGGCAGCAGTTTTTTTTTTTAATTTTTTTTTTGTTTGATAAATGGATAGAGGATATAATTATAAGCATTTTTCGTATTGGATGCCCCTGGCGGGGCCCTTTGGAATAAAGATATATGAGGGGGACTCATTAAAAGAGAGGGTCTCATTATAAGGGGGGTCTTATTTGAGCAGCCCCCTATATATATATATATATATATATATATATTTATATATATATATATATATATATATATATATATATATGAGTTAAGTTCTATGGAGACCAGAATTTTAGTAAAGACCGAAGATCATAAATTAATTAAAACATTGCAAAAACTTATTTATTGAAAATCATGTTCTATGAAAATCACTATTTCATTTATTTCATTGAAAATCTTGAAAATCATATATGTTTTATATGCAAATTTCATTAAAATCTTGAAAATCATGTATGTTCTATAAACAAAATATTGCAGAATGTATTGTTCTTCAAAACATGTTCTTCTTGCAAATCATATATGATTTTTAAGATTTTGAACGAAATTATAATGTTCAGTGAACATTCTTTGCAAATATATATGTTTTGCAATATTTTGAGTGCATAATGTATATGGTCTCCACTCAAATGTTGGTCTACGTAGAACTTAATTATATATATATATATAATAGACAAAATATATAAATAAATTAATTTTTTAAGTAAAAAATATTAAAAACCTTTGATTAAATATAAATAATTTAATTAATAAAAATATTTAAGAAAATTGATTTTTTTTAATGATTTTCTTAATTTTTATGAAATGTATAATTTAAGAAGAAATTTTTTATTTATAGAGAGAGGCATCTATACTATAGTATTATAAGCGAAATAGGGTATATTTGGTTGTCGATTTGGTATACTTTTTTTGGTACATTCAATAACAACCGTTAGATTTTAAAATAAATAAATGAGAACCGTTGGATCTAATACTAAAAGAATATTCCTTTCATAATATTTAAAATACTTATATAGGTTCCAAGTTAGAATCTCACCAACAACATATCTCTATTAAACATATAAATTATTTTATAAACTACTTTTACGAGTTTAAGATTCAAATCCTGTCAACAACATATTATTAATTAAAATACTATTGTTAAAAATACAATCAAACATGTATTATAATACTTTGTTATATTCTATAATTTATTTTCTTAATAATTAAAGAATATATATGAAAATATGGGTAATAAAACAAAAAATATAAAATAAACATCCATGCATCACGTGAGTAATAAGCTATATAGTAAAAAAATAGACAAAATTTGGAAAACACTTACAATATAGAAAATTTTGCATAAAAATCGAAAAAAGGTGTACATGATTAGATAAATTTCACCTTTTCTAAATAAAAGTTAATTTTTTTATGTAATATATATATATATATATATATATATATTTATATATATACGTATGTATTTTAAGATAACAATTCAAAATAACCCTGCTTCATGCGGGATATACTGGGTTTGTTTGGTTTAATTCAAAATAAATAATTACGATAATATTTATTTACATGAGATTTATAAAGTTAAAAAATTATTTTAATAATAAAAATATATAGACAACTTAAAACTTTAACAATAAAATATAATTAAAAAATTTACTGGGAATCGTGCATCGCACGGATTATAGGCTAGTATAATTTATAAAGAAGATGTCATTCAAATTCGAATTTAGATAGGAAAACCAAATTTGTTGGGTTTCACGCACTCAATCTTAGGGGTGAGCAAAAACCCGAATTGAAACCGAAACCGAAACCGAATCAAAACCGGTCAAAATCGAATCGAAACCGGTCAAAACCGAAATAGAATCGGCGGTTGCAATTTTTAATTTTTAAAAACCGCGATTCCGGTTCCGGTTATAGGTTCAAACCGAACCGAAAAAACCCGAAACCGAACTGATTATTTATATAAACAAATAAATATTTATATTTTTAATAGATATTTAAAATTAAACACATTCACACACATGTATTTGGAAAGTAAAGAAGCAATGAAATAAAAAAATTGGGACCTAAGATTTTTTATTATGTTGGGCCCGAGAAAGACAATCTAAGTCCAAATAGCAAATATTAGTTACAAAGGTTACGGACCAAGTCCAAATATACAATACATGAGTACTTAAACCTAAATTGTTGTATAATCGAATTCTAGCATCTTTTTTATTGTTTCAAGTTTTAAAAATTGTTGTATGAATACTTTTGGATGATTTATGTTTTTATGGTATAACTACTTTTTTAATTAATTTGTAATACTTTCATATTTTTATTTTATACGGTTTTAAAACCGAAATCGAACCAATAAAAATCGAATCGGGGTTTTAAAACCGAAACCGAAACCGATGATTCGGTTGCGGTTCCGGTTTTCGATTTTTAAAATCGAGGACTTCCGGTTTCGGTTCCGGTTTTACCCAAAAACCGAACCGAACCGGGGTTTGTTCTCCCCTACTCAATCTTATGTATATCAATTTTTTAACAACAAATATATAAAATTAAAATTAAGATAATTATGAAAATTAAAAAAAAAACTGTGCAATGCAATATTAAACATTAAACAATATTTTAAAAAGCTGTTAATAAGAAAAAGATGTACTCCCTCCGTCCATTGGAGTTGTTATCATTTGCTTTTTGCACGGAGACCAAGATAGTGGGTGTAATATTGTTAAAATAATGAAGTAGTGGGTGTAATAGTGATTTTATTGTTAAAATAAGTGAAGTAGTGGGTGTAATAGTGTAAAGTGTTGAAAAAGTGGAGTGAAGTAGTGGATGTAATAATGTATTTTATTGTTAAAAGTTACTATTTTTAATAATGTAAAGAAATGGAATGGACGGCCCAAAATAGAAAGTGTAAAGAGATGAACTTGTACCGGCCCTAAACACTATCAATATATATATATAAAGGAGGGTACGCGGGAGTTTATGTGGCGCTCTAAGATCGTCTCAATCTATTTTTCTAATTTTATAGAATTTTTGAATTTTAAACATTAATAAATATAAAATATCATTTAACATATTAGAAGTAGAATATGTGTTCGAATTTATAGAGAAGAAGAGTTCGAATTTATAGGTAAGACATATGATTAGAAGTTCTATTGGAAGTAGAATAAGTTTTTATAAGGCATATGCATAAAAGTTCTATTGGAAGTAGAATTGGAGTTCGAAAGTTCTATTGGAAGTAGAATTGGAGTTCGAATTTATAGAGAATAATAGTTCGAATTTATAGAAAAAACATATAAATAAAAGTTCTATTAGAAGTAGAATAGGTGTTTGAATATATAGAGCAGACATATAATTAAATATTTTATAAAAAGTACGGTCTTCTTAAATTATATGATTAGAAGTTCTATTGGAAGTAGAATTAGTATTTATAAGGCATATGATTAAAAGTTCCATTGGAAGTAGAATAGGAGTTCAATTTTATAGAAATAAACATATAAAAAACGTTGTATTAGAAGTAAAATAGGTGTTTGAATATATAGAGCAGACATATAATTAAATATTTTATAGAAAGTATGATCTTCTTAAATTATAATTTTTTATATTACTCCCTCTGTCCTACCCAATTATTAACACTTTTTTTGTCATTTTCTGGCACGCATTTTAAGGTGAATTTTAAGGACAGTTCATAACTTATTTTTAAAATTTTCTTTTTTGTATAAAAATAGGATTGTTCTACTTTTATACAAAAAAAGATAAAATTTCAAAAATAAATTATGAAACTATCCTTAAATTCCACCTTAAAATGCGTGTCAAACACCCTATTTTGAAATGTTAACAAACCGATAGGAAATACATTCATAAAACCAAATACTATTGTCATAAAAAAAGTCATCGTATTTAAAAAGAAAAAAATTGATTTGTTAACATAATAAAAGAACATTCTCATGCAGGAATCCCAAATAAATACAGAAGTATCTTTAATATAAAGAGAAAATAAGATCTGTTTTCATTTTCTAAAACTCCATAAATTTTAGAAAGTCTAGAGAAAGTATAAATTGGATTCACTCTATTTTTTAGGTTTTGATTTTAAGGAAAAAAATTTTTGTGTAAGATAAGTATCATCAATAATATGTAATGAAGTTGGAATTTCGATCTCAAACGAGAGCGGATCGAAACGTTTTTAATGGGAAGACGGCTCACTATAAAAGATTGTATTAGCTATTAAAATGTCATATTGATGTTATAAATTTCATTTTATTTTTAGGATTTGACTTTTATGGATAAACATTGTCATACAAGTGATATATGTAAAAGTTAGGTTTTTGGTCTTAACGAGAGAGCGGACCAATAGTAATAACCGTGTTTAATGAGAAAACGGTTCATTAGAGAAGACCGTATAAAAGATGTTTGAATATATTAGGAATACATAAAATAAAATGTTTTATTGGAAGTAGAATATGAGGACGGTGGAGACGTTTTATACAATTTTTTTTAAAACTATGTATCTTTTCTTCCTAGAAACCTTTATTTTAACTTTTTTATAGAAGTTAATTATACTTGCATTAGAAAAATATATCCATAAATTTAATATTATTCCCGTCACGAAAAGTCTTCGTATTTTCTTTTGATATGTTAACATAATAGAAAGACATTCTCATGCGAAAGTTGTAAATAAATACAGGAATATTTATTATATACAGAAAATATAAAATGTTTTCATCTTTTAAAACTCCAAAATATTAGAAAGTTTAAAGAATATAAAAACTAGAATTTATTCACTTTATATAATGAAGTTAGAATTTCGATTCCAGAAGACGGCTCTCTCGAAAAGATTGTATTAGCTATTAGAATTTGATACTGATGTCATAATTTTTTTTTATTTTTACGGTTCGATTTTATGGATAAATTTTTTTATATAAGTCTTTATAATATATGTTAAAGTTGGGATTTCGGTTTTAACGAAAGAGCGGCTCAATCGAAAGAATTGTGTTTAACAAGAAATCGATTCATTAGAGAAGACTATTTAATTATTAAAATTTAATGTTAGTATTATAATATAACGTAAATATATTGATTTTTTTTAAAAAAATATTGTAACGCCGCCGCGAAGCGCGGCTTTATCGACTAGTTAATAATAAAAAAACATGTTCCAATTGGACCATTCTCTGATCTGGTTGATAAAATAAAACAGAAAAGAAGAGAGAGAGAGAGAGAGAAGGACGATAAGAAACCCTAAGCAGGCGGTCATATTTAGCTTTCAATTGGTAAGTCCTTGAATCTATCTTTGATATTATTACCTTCTTGTTGTTTGTCTTTTGATTGATTGACCCAGTATTGAATCTTGATTCCTCCTTATCTCGATCTCTTTTTGCAGCAGGCAGCCACGATGACAAGAAGAGTTTGTGAAGACTTTGTACAACAATTAAATTTACATGATGAGGAGCCTTTGAGGAGGCCCAGATTGTCTATACAAGACCGAAAGGCCAAGAGAGAGATGTTTTTGGCCAAAATCCGAGAGCGAATCAGATTAAAAAATTTACATGCTGCTGAGCCTCCTTTGAGGCCCAGATTTTGTCCAGAGAGAAATAAAGATTTGGATTTTGATCATTTGGAATTGCTGACCAAGCACAAGATGCACAGAGAGCGAATCAGAGATGCCCAAGAAAAAGATGTTTTAGATAGGCTCTTTCCATCTAAAAGTACTGTCAAATCATTGACTCCAGATGAACGCCAACAGCTTAGAGACATGAGGCGAAAGCTGGTGGAAGCTCAAGAAGCGGCGGTTGACAAATTATATGAGGAGGATGATCAAGACAACCGTGAGATTTTATATGCTTCTTTACGGGATTTCCATACAACCTCCAGAGCACTCGCACAACTTGAAGCTGATGCATACTCAGTCATATGAGATCAATTTATATTGCTGATGAATCTTATTGGCCAAACCAAAAAACATCCTTATGTAATGACATGGTTTGCTAGCATATGTTTGAACAATTTCCTTTGACAATCAATTTTATCGCGCATTCAGTTTTGTTCATACATTAATATTGTGCGTGTTTAAGGTTTTCAATAGATATAATTTGTGTATTTGTGTGTGTGCATCTGTGTTGCATGTGTCTTATTTTATGTGACTAAGCTGTTGGTTTGAAGAATTGGCTGTATAATGTACCTGCACTAACTTGTCATCTGTTTCAATTTCACCGATGTACACCGATGTACCCCGCGGTGTTAACACCATATCTGTACCAAGTTCCCTCAGATGTCAAGCGGGTCAGACCGGGTTCTTCACTAAACTGGGCCGGTAGATCAAATAAAAGGCCAAGAGTGATGTTGATAAGCTCTTTTCTGGGTTCACAAAAACTAAAGAGAACCTAGCTCTTATTGATGAGCTTCTTCTTTACTGGAAATTCTCTCTGATACTGATAGAGTTCTTGATGAGCTTGAAGTGGTTTTGTTTCTTACCTTTACTATGTATGTGTGTGTTGAGTTTTTTTCGAGATTTTGGACTTTGAATTTTTGTGCATTTTATGGTATTTTGATGTTTTTTTGGTTATTGTGGATTTTGGAATCATGGGTTATTAACTTGTATTTTTTGTATGCTCGTTTTGGAAATTATTACTCCAACAAGTTTATTCACCATGGGTGTTGTCTGAGGGGTGTCGTCTATAGCCAGATTTCTTGTAGTGTTATCATTAAGTAATTAATTAATTTTTTCATTCAAATTATCTTTTCATTAATCAAAAGCCTTACGACATCTACAAATACAATCTATAAAAATTGTGAATAAATGTACTTAACACCCTAATCATAATGCTATAAAAATTCTTTATTTATGTCCAACTTCTATTATTATTCTAATTTAGCCCATATTCTACTCCTTATCAAATTATAATTCATTATTATTATTGTTGTTGTTATTATTATTATTATTATTTAATATCTAAATTTCCTATATATTACATTATCTATATAATTTAGTAAAAAAAAACTTATCTATATAATAAAATTAAATATAAATTAGCCAAAAAAAATATAAATATAAAAATATTAATAATAAGCTAGTAAATATTAAAAAATAATTAACGGGTGGGTTAACCGGGTCGGATTAGTTACGTCTATATAAACTAAGCCATTCTTAAAATAAAACAGAAAAGAAGAGGAGAGGGAGAGCGAGAGAGAAGGACGATAAGAAACCCTAAGCAGCCGGTCATATTTAGCTTTCAATTGGTAAGTCCTTGAATCTATCTTTGATATTATTATGTGCTTGTTTGTTTGATGATTTTGATTGATTCACTGATAATATTATTATTATTCTATATTAAGGTTTGGATCTCGACCGACTAATTTGATTTCTTTTTCTATACGGAGTATATTATTATCTTCTTGTTGTTTGTCTTTTGATTGATTGAGCCAGTATTGAATCTTGACTCCTCCTTATCTCGATCTCTTTTTGAAGCAGGCAGCCACGATGACAAGTAGAGTTTGTGAAGACTTTGTACAACAATTAAATTTACATGATGAGGAGCCTTTGTGGAGGCCCAGATTGTCTATACAAGACCGAAAGGCCAAGAGAGAGATGTTTTTGGCCAAAATCCGAGAGCGAATCAGATTAAAAAATTTACATGCTCCTTTGAGGCCCAGATTTTGTCCAGAGAGAAATAAAGATTTGGATTTGCTGACCAAGCACAAGATGCACAGAGAGCGAATCAGAGATGCCCAAGAAAAAGATGTTTTAGATAGGCTCTTTCCATCTAAAACTACTGTCAAATCATTGACTCCAGATGAACGCCAACAGCTTAGAGACATGAGGCGAAAGCTGGTGGAAGCTCAAGAAGCGGCGGTTGACAAATTATATCAGGAGGATGATCAAGACAACCGTGAGATTTTATATGCTTCTTTACGGGATTTCCATACAACCTCCAGAGCACTCGCACAACTTGAAGCTGCTGATGCTTACTCAGTATATTGCTCATGAATCTTATTGGCCAAACCCAAAAACATCCTTATGTAATGACATGGTTTGCTACCATATGTTTGAACAATTTCCTTTGACAATCAATTTTATTTTATCGTGCATTCAGTTTTGTTCATACATTTATTATTGTGGGTGTTTAAGGTTTTCAATAGATATAATTTATTTGCTAATAATCTTATAAAAGCAATAGTTAAAGTGTCACCCTTTTATGTTCATTATTATTTGTTATGCTTTATTGAGATATTCAGGCCAATTCATATATGGGTTTATTTTTGGAGGGTAGGTTTATGCTAGGAGAAGCTGTAGAGACAATTCCTAATTTTTTTTTTAAGAGCACGCTGGCTTTCACTTTGGGGCTGTTCAAGCGTGTGAGGAGTTGGAAAGAGGAGATTTGCAAGAGGGTTAGTGATGTAATATGGTGCTAGGACTATAAGGGGAAAGATATTAAATTGCTTCCTCTGTATTAAATTGATTTTCCAACTGTGGGGCTTCCTAATAGAAACTAAACTGTGTTGGCCCAACTCAGTCAATAAATTGGGTAACCTTATTTCAGATGGTTTGGTTTTGGCCGATGCTATTTTAATGCATTTTATCCTGTATCAAAATGTTCTGTAAAGGGGCCGAAGTTCCTGATGTGGGATGGTGTGAACCAGAACATGCTGTTTTGGAAGTATTGAAGGGTACTATGATTGGGTTCTTGACGACCAGATTGAAAACCTTTTCTTCACGGATCGCAATAACCCTTTAAAACCCAAAGGGCTCTCCGGTTTTCTGGTCTTTCTCCATATCTGCATTTTGGACAGATAACAGCACAGAGGTGCGCCTTGGAGGCAAATAATGTGAGGAGGTTTATCACCAGGTTGGTAACCATGCATGCACTTGTTTGTATATTTAACTTAAGCTATTATGTGAGCTTAACTGAACTTTTATTTTGTAATTTGGACCAAATTAAGTGTATATAATGATGTCCTCTGTGAAAATTGAATAGAGAAACATGAACAAAACACGCCCAATTGTTTTGTGGGTTGCTGCTTTTCAACTATAGATTTCTATTTTTTCTTTCCTTTATGTTGTATTCTTTATGGTCTATAATTATAAAATAGATCCTAGTTGGCCACATGATGGCAGTTGATTCTTTCTTGGAGGAGTTAAGTGTGCAGGAGTTAAGTGTGCAAAGGGAACTTGCCGCTAACTTTTGCTTCTACCATACTAAATATGATTTTTATCGAAATGGCATCAAAGTGGTCCGGAAGACGATGATGGATCATGGATCGTACACAGATAACTGAGAATACATATACACGTGAGGGCGATTGCTGTATTATATGATTTCTCCATCAATTGTTGGGTATTGTTTGTTTATTGTGTTGTACATCTCCGCACATGAGACAGCAGTTGGAGAAGGCGCAAACAGCAGATCAATATCCGCTGAAAGTACCTAGCTAATTGCAAATTACGAGAACTGGTATGCACTTTTGTTCTCTTATTTAGGCTTGAGAAATTTTCATCTAGTATAAGATATATATGTTACTATTATTTATGACCTTATTATGGTAATATTATTATTATAAATTAAGGTTTGAATCTCGACTAATTTGATTTCTTTGCCTGATTGATTGAGCCACTGATAAACATATTAATTAGGTTTAAATCTTGACTCCTTATCTCTCTTTTTGCAGCAGGCAGCCACGATGACAAGATTTTGTGAAGAGAGAAAAGATTTGGACTTTGATAATTTGGAATTGCTGGCCAAGAAAAAGATGCACAGAGAGCGAATCAGAGATGGCTTGATGATGGGCTGTTTCCATCTAAAACTACTGTCAAATTATCGACTCCAGATGAACACCAACAGCTTAGAGATAAGAAGCGAAAGCTGGTGGAAGCTGAAGAAGAGGCGGTTGACAAATTATTTGAGGAGGATCAAGACAACCGTGAGATTTTAGATGCTTCTTTTCGGAATTTCTATACAACCTACAAAGCACTCACACAACTTGAATCATATTGCTGAATCTTATTGGTCAAACCCAAAAACATCCTTATGTAATGAGATGGTTTGCTACCATATGTTTGAACAATTTCCTTTGACAATCAATTTTATCGTGCATGTGCATGTAGTTTTGTTCATACACTAATATTGAGCATGTTTAAGGTTTTCAATATATTCATTGTATATTGTGTTTGTGTAGATATAAATTGTCTGTATCAACAAGTATTTGTGTGTGTGCATCTGTATAGCATGTGTCTCATTTTATGTTGATATGCCGGGTTTAAGCAACGAGGATGTTACTGTCTCCGTGGAGAAGAATACTCAGACTATCACAGGCCAAGGAGCTTCTGATGATGCTGATGAACCTGTTCGATGCTACGGGGGTACGATTGACCTACCCAAAAAGACCTTCAAGCTTGATTCCATTGCAGCTCAGATGAGAAATGGTGTGTTGAAGCTTGTCATTCCAAAGATTAAGCAGCAGAACCCTGTCTATTCGGTCATTGTTCGTAAATAGTCGATTATATTACATAAAATATTGATTGGTCTCACCACTCTACTCATTTTTCTTACTTTTCTTCATTACTTTACATTTTTTTTCTTAATATAATTTAGTTTATGTTCTACTTAGAGGAGATTGTGATTGTGGATTCTATGGAGGAGTGAAAATTCTGGTTGATTGCGATTTGTAATCAAGTTAGAATTCTGGCTTTTGTATTTTGGATGGATGTTTTACCTGTTATTAAGGATTTGAAGTTTGAGACTAGCTCAGTTTTTTTATTTAAGTATATTTATTGTTGTTCTTTACTCTGTCTTCCTAACTCTTGGTCATACCTTCCTGTTTGCTGGTTTCTAGTAAGAGATAGATGCATTTTGTACTAATTGTTACAGCTACATATCTGCGGTATACTCGTCTTCCTTGCAGGTAATCAAGAGCTTTTCTAACTCTTTTCCATTGAAATTCTGATAAAACCTTCTCTTGTTGTATGTTAAGCTAAAGACTTGTGTTACAATTCACTTATTCGCAGCCTCGCAAAGTCGCATGATTTATTATTCTAAAATGTTTCAAAGACCGGGGTCATCTTGGTTCAGGTTTTGGTGTTGCTGAGCTCACAGTAGCTCTTCATTATTTCTCTAATGCTCCCCAAGATAAGACTCTGGGATGTTGGTCATCAGTTGATTGTCTCTCATTCTTTTCTTTTCTTACTTAGGAAGATTTAGTGTTGAAAATAAGGAAGTTGTGATAATCTTGACAAAAGATTAACTGAAGGAGGAATATATTCAATCTAATTTTAAAAACCCATATACATGCAGTGAACTCTTTAAAATCGCCTTGTCCATAGAGTAAACACACGCAAATTAGTTGCAACAAAAAATAAATTAAAGCCAGCAAGTTCCAATGGCAACATACAACAAACATTATAATCGCATTGCACATAAAACTTGCCACTTGTCAGTCGTAATATTTTTTGTTTTTGCCATCCAAATAATAAGCAAGTAATACACAAGGAAAATTTCCGGGCAAAACAAAAAACAAAATGTAGTAACTACAAAGAATTTCTGTAGACTTTCAACAGAACTTTTATTAAGCTAGTGACCCATAATCCAATGCTACCACCAGAAATCACATTTCAAGATGAGTCAACAAGCAACACAGGAACTTCTGAAGAAGTATTTAGATAATCATCTGTAGAGACTTTCGGATCGTAGGTTCTCTGCAATTTCAGTTTCCCATCTGTCACCATTCTCAAGTAGTTTCTCCTTATCATACAGAAGTTCCTGCAACAATGAGATGATATGAGTATATCCTGGTACAAATATATAATCATGAGATGAAAATCATGTCACAGAAGAGTCCCCAACCTCGTGAGTCTCAGTAGCAAACTCAAAGTTAGGTCCTTCAACAATTGCATCAACAGGACATGCTTCTTGACAGAATCCACAGTAGATGCACTTTGTCATATCAATGTCGTACCTATACAAATCCAGTCACGTAAGACAGCTAGCAAAGATTAATATACTGGAAATATTCACCAAATACTATACTTTACCTTGTCGTTCTTCGGCTTCCATCTTCACGTTCCTCAGCTTCTATTGTGATTGCTTGAGCAGGGCATATCTGTTGCAGCAAAAACAACATTTCAATGATGTGTGCATCATCATTAATCAAAGGCAAGGCAAGTCAAGTGTCTAAACAGAACAAAATGGTCACAGTACACAATATCTGGTCATAGGGAACAGAACCACATGAACTAATTGGCATGTAGCCTTTCATCATATAACGATTCTTATCCAACCCTGAGCTGCCTCAGACTATAAAAAACTGTAGATCTATAGCTTAAACACAAAAATTACTTATGAAGACATGTAATTGTATTAAAATTGAGCTAGTACCTTTTCTTATCTAATAAGAATTTTTGGACAATGAAACGATGAAGTATCAATGTTGAGAAGTACACCCTTCTTTGCTACATCATCTGTTAAGCTAAATCACTTATCCCACATAACTAAATACAAATAATTTGACCGTTTTATTAAAAATTTTGCAGTACCCCTCTTAATTACCATTCGAATCTGAGTTATCCTTCATCTGAATTTCAATTTGCTAAGTTATGTCGGGTAAATAGAGTATATAGGACAACCCCATCACTTGGTATATGTATTTAAATTACTGGTAGTATATAAGCATGTCTTCAATATGAATTTGTAGTTGCTCAACATAGGGTACATGATATCTAATAATTCATATAAAACCTACTGCTTTAAGTTCTAAGTTTAAAATTCTTTAGAGCCATAAAGATGATTCTTACAGCTTCACAGAGTTTACAGGCAATGCATCGCTCCTCCCCAGTAGGATAACGTCGGAGAGATGTTCTCCACGAAAGCGGGGGCTCAGTGGACCCTTCTCAAATGGATAATTGATCTGTCATAGGTACATTAATTAGAGCCTTGCACTTACTACACAACCTACTACAAGTAACATTAAACAATTGTGTAAGACACTTACTGTAACTTTCTTCTCAAAGAAGTACTTAAGAGTCAAGCTCAGACCTCGAACCAATTCAGTAAGAAATAAAGTATTGATGCTACGCTCAAACACTGAAAATGAACGGCATAAGTGTTTGATTCCCTATTGCATCTAGAAGTGAATAAACAATATTATAAAACAAAGTATGGCAACATAATAAGCATATATATTATATGCAGTACCAGTACTCCAATCTTTGGCAATCTCCCTTGAAAGCTTTTCCCTTTCTTCATCATCTGCAATTAACATAAGGAATAAGTAAAAAGAACTTGTAACATACATCTGCGGTCTGCCTAAAAGGTGGCCAATTTTTACACAGCCTCAGAATAGCATGTTGGTATGATAAGTATAAAGAGGGAAAAGAGAGCAAAAGAGACAAAGATGTGACACTCCAACAGGTACCTAAGAAAGCAAGAGTAGACAATATGCATTTTCATAATTAGCTCAAACAAAAAGGTGAAAAGTGGTTTAGCAAAGAAAAGGGGAGAAGTAGGAGGAGAGAAGCATTAGAACTGCAATTAACTTGAAAGAAGAAACAGATAATGAGTATGAACACTGAACACACACGGAACTACATTTCTGGAAATGATTATCTATTCAAAATGTAAAGTGTATGACCACGAAAAGGCTTCCAAATACAGTAAAAAAACGCCTAAACTACATCCAGTAAAAGATTTCTGACTAACTTAAGCAATGGCATATCAAAAGATCAGTTTTAACATCTACCAGAACTGATAGGAAACGACAATTAAGATCGCTTTCCTAACCCCATGGAGCTGCAAATAGCATAACTATGATTCTTCTTTTATAGCAATTTTTTTCTTGGACAAAAACCTAAATACGAAAAGTTGTAGGTACTTCTAAGGTCCTTGGAAATACAAAATATAAACAAATGAAGGTAATAAAATCCACATACACACACATATACATATATTGCTAAGTAAAAATCGCATATTTATTAAATACTTATTTATGTCATGTGTATTAACCAGGCAAAAAAAGTATGAGTATAACCTTTGTCAGTAGAAAAAGACTGCTTTGTCGAAAATGAGCATGTGCCATGTCTAAACTCTTAACCATTTGCCCCCTGCAACGTTTGCCCAGCTGCAACCTAGCATAAAAATAGTCATTTGTACAGAGTTTCACACCATACAAATAGGAGCAACAAGTTTAAATAAACAGATTATAATCACTTGGACGGAATGAAATGATGGGATAATATAATACATTTTGAACATGCATAAACAAATGTGCATCCTCATAAAAATGGCCAATTGTACAAAATTTCACACCATACACAGAGGAGCAACAACTTTATATAATCAGATTCTAATCACTTGGAAGGAATGAATTTGGACATGCATAAACAAATGTGCGTCCTTTCCTCTGTTTCATTCCGCAGATTTACATTAAAATTCCTTCATAACTATTTCAACATGAATATTTATACCTTTCTTTCACCATGTCCTGACAAAGCTTATCATTAAAACCACCTCTCATATTGTTCGCTCTCACTTCTACATCCTTCTCTTACATATCTTCACAAAACGTCACGCCATTCCCTCACCTTTCCATTCCCTCCAAGTGAACACAAGTACACAACTATATTTGTTTTACAATCAGCTAGAACTGTTGTTTATTCTATCCTAAAGCTATTTGTACATTCAAACTTTCAAGAGAAAAAGATTCGTAAAGAAAGATTCTTTGAGCTTCTTAGTGCACTTACGCAGGTCAGCTTTTTTATAAGGCCAAGTCAGCCATCGCCTAGGGTGGTCACAATCACGTGAGGACCACATAATTTTACTTCATATTTATATGTGCATAACACATAAAATATTAGTTGTGAAGTATGTATAAGATATACATAAATATATTAAACTTATAATAATGCCTTACTTTTTAAAAAACACATTAATTTTAGCTGTATACTTATTTTAAACAAACACATCATATTACTAATTTTGGGAAAGGAACAAGAAAATTCGTGAGCAATTTAGAAGTACTTCTGAAAAATGCTTTTTTAATCAATTATTATTCTATATACTTTGTTTAGAGGATTTATGTAAGGGCTTGTTCTTCGAAGTTGGCTTGGGGCCTCAAAAGAGGTTGAGCCGGTCCTTCACTTACTATCCACATCCACTTTCATTTTTAACACAGAACAAACCTCTATAGGTCAGGGACTATGACTCCTAATTTCATTTGACACAGAGCAGACCTCTATAGATTAGGGACTAAGACTCAAACTTTTGAGAGCAATTATCATAATATCGCTACTAATATTCATCGAATTTAGCAAAATGATATCGTTCCTGCAAGGACTGTCACGCTTCTCATCTCGAGAAAAGAAAAACCCTCATTACGACCTTGACACAATGCGTAATCACAACAAACTCTTCAATATCTCAGCAAAAGAACGCCAGTGTGCAAGTTGTTCTCCTCAAAACCAGTTTGACATGCAAAATTACCCCGCGTGAAAGCATGTATAGAAACATAACCAAAAAGCTTCAACAAATTTTGATCAAACCTTACACATCCTACACTAATGTAAACAACATATTTTCATTGGCTTCTCGCAGTAAATTATTGCATCATAATTCATAACACTCGAAAAACTACAAATCCCACTTAAACAAACATTGAGTTTCTCCAAACACATACACACGCTATCAGTTTTTAATTCCTTTCGGTATAACTAAATACCGCTACACGAACAATACAGTTCTACAATTCATTTCACATACACATTTCTACCCAAAAACCTAATCCAGAAACAATAATCACTATTTATCTCTATCCCAGCCCTAGCCACGTGGCATAATATAGGTCAATTAAATTAAAATAAGTACTGAAACCCTAAGGAACAAAAATACGGGTCCTGAATTGAGAGGATCGGGTACGATTTCATGATCCACAACACAAAATTAGTTAATCTGAATAATTTCCCTGAACTATAAATAAATAAATAGATAGATAGATAGAGAGAGAGATGTGAGAGAGAGAGAGAGATGGAGCTTACAAGCTGGCGAGAACGAAGAGCGGAGAGAGACCTACGAGCTAAGAGCGCAGCGGCCATTTCTCTCTGCTGATTTAATTTTCTCGGCGAGACGGTGCGTTTTGGATACAAACTCGGGCCGGCTAAACTCAACTCAACTCAACTGGTGTTTAGAGCCCAGCTGTGCTTCCAATAAATTTATATACTTTTTTTTTTCGCTAATCAATAAATTTATATGGGTGTTGCTCAAATGCAGTTCAATATTACTAAATTCAGTTCATTTAAAAAAATACAGTACAAACTTTTTTTAAAAAAATTATAATATTTTTTATTTAATATAATTATAATTTTGGTTCCACCATCTTTAAAATAATAATTAAAATTTTATTAAATACACATAATTTCATTTCTCAATCTTCTTTTGTGGTTCACCAATACCGAAATAGGATATAAAAATATCAAAATTTATCTGTTTAATATAGAGTGTGTTGAATCGTCATTTTAAATTTGTTGAATAAATATTATATAATTTTCAACTATACCAAAACTAAGCAGCAGTCCTGAACTAAGTTTAGATGCAGATTCACCACTAAACTTAAATCAAGGTTCCTAAGATCAATTCTAGCCCTGCAAAAACTAAAATGGTAAAGGAGTAAACCACTTGATTTCCTAATCTAAAGAAAACCAAAGTGAGAGAAAATGTAAGAGGCAAAATGTTTGGTCATAACATCTTGTTGCTCTTCTGATTGCATTTCATAATTTCTAACTACAACTGGGCTGTTACAGCCATTTGTTAATATTTTGAAATAATATAAAACCTAAAAAATATGTTAAAAAAAAACATGAAACACAATATAGACCAGGTGATTCAGTTGCTTGGTCTTCAAATTCCTTACATATAGGCACTACTGTTAGTGCTCCAAATATGCTCCACAATACCCATTCTCTTTCACAAACACTGGACCACTAACTTCAACAACTCCTGACCATCTATACTCTTGAAATAACATATATGAAATCCTAGATAGAATAGTCAAAAGAAAATAATGTAAAAAATGAATAATAATGCAGCCAGCTAATTACCCATGTAAAATGCAGCTTAATTCATGATTAAATTCACAAAGAAACTAATTTCTAAACCAAGTTTTCTTGCATGATACCTGTTAAGCTTTCGGCAACCAAATTAATTTAGGGTCTTTGTTAATGATAAATAATGGTGAGAGCAGCTTTCCATCAAACAATGATGGGTTGACGACTGAACTAAAACCAAGTAAAATTTTAAAGGTGTTTATTAATCAAGGGCTGAAATCAGGTACATAAAATAAAGAAGGAAGCTGCGAGTATTACACAGCATAGAATCACCAAACGAAGACACCAGTGTATTCAACTGCTAACTAAAAACTACTGCCTCGTCAAACAAAAAACAATCACCAATTGACTACAAAATATTACTATACGGTCTTGCAAAGCAACAGACAAGTTACAAACTATACTAATTAACTCCGTTGAGTCGTTCAGTCTCACTAATTCATCTGCACAGCAACATTTTTCATAAAACCCCCACAAGGACCCAATTACAACAACAGCAATAGTCTACAAAAATGCCAAACATATCACGAAAAAGAATACACAACACGAAAGTATACGAAACATATTTATAATTACTTGAAAGCAAACAAATCGGTAAACAGAATTGTATGCTTGTAAATAAGGTGATTAGCACTACAATAGCACATGAAAAAACACTAATTCATACCAATACAGTCTAAACAAACACAAAGATATAACAGTCTACACGTTGTTTTATTCAATTAAATTAGATTAACAAACTAAAGTATTAATTGGAAAGCATAAGAAAAGATTGAATACGAAAGAGAGAAATGAAATGACCTTGTGGACACTGATCGTGGATTCTTTTAGCAACTTCTGTCCTGGTGATTTTGATTCGGGAAGAATGCACAAAGCACAATTGTCAATTGTGTTAGAGCATCATTAGCTAAAAATGGTTGGCTAAATTAGATAAAATATTGATTATGTAAAATTTGTCGAAAGAAGTTATGCTCCAATGGTATATTGGCTATAATGTTGTATATATTGTAAATATAGTATGTTATTATTATTTCTGGTTATTATTAACAGAATCAATTTTTTTAAGGTAATAGATCATGTAAAATCTTCCTTACATGTCTCTAGAGGTTGGCCAAATATAGCCAACGAAAAGAGATTATTTAAATTTTTTGCTAACAGTAATGTTCCATTGGAGTGATGTTTTTTTTACATAATTTCTATAAATTTTATTTATGGTAATATATTTGTGATTTTAGCTAAGGATCTTCTCCATTGAAGATGCTCTTATATGTATCTGTAAGTCAATATGGGTCGGGTTAGGTCCAACAGCCCATTGCCCAATGGACTACATTCTCCTAATCTTTCCTTTATCTAAATCATTCGAAATTTTTTAATGGCACTCATGACTCAACTATTCAAAAAATTTTAATTTCAATTTTTTATTTAAAAAAATTTCAATTTTTAATTCAAAAAAATTTCAATTTTTTTAATTCGAAAAATTCAAAATTCAATTCGAAAAAGTCAAAAATTCAAAGATTCGTGATAGATTGGCAGTTAAATTCGAAAAAAATCAAAATTTTAAATTCAAAAAAATTAATTCAAAAATTTCAAAATTTAATTCAAATTTTAAAAATTTATTCAAAAATTTTCAAAATTTAAAAATTTATTCAAAAATTTAAAAATTTATTCAAAAATCCAATTCGAAAAAATTCAAAAATTCGGTGATATATTACAACTTAAATTCAAAAAAGCTTAATTCAAAATTTAAAAATTGATTCAAAAAAGCTTGATATATTACCTAATTGAAAGTTATATAAAATTTGGTGATAGATTAGTAGTATCAAGTTGATATTGATGACCTAATTGAAAATTGATTCAAATATTCAGAATAAAAATGATCTTATTCAAATTTTTGGTCTGTAACTGTACTACCGAAATCATATGATCCGTTGGATTGAAAATAGACGATCAAGATTAGATCACATTAAAAAAAAATTATAATCTAAAAATAATATATTTAGAAAAACTTGCATTAGAAGTGAATTTTAAAAAGAAAATTATAATGTTAAAAGGATATAATTAAAAAAAGGTTGTATTAGAATTGAATTTCAAAAAGAAAATTATAATATGAAAAGGATATAATTAAAAAAGGTTGTAGTATAATTGAATTTTATTTATTTTTTATTAGTATTAAAAAAATCATATTTATTATTTGGGTTTTATCTTGATCGAGATCTATCAGATTAGGATGATTTTGGATTATTTAGTGAATCAAACTTTAAGAATTAAAGATAGAATACAAACAGTAAATCGAACGTATAAAATTTTATATATATCAATTTTTTAAGAACAATTTGATATGTAAATTAATAACATGTAAAATTAAAAAATTAATACAATTTTAAATATTGAAAAAGGAACCATGCAACGCATGAATTATAAGTAAGTACTATTAAAACCAAAATTTTAAAAATTTGATATCCAATACCTATCATCACAGGGCTCGGTTTGAAAGCAATATTTTGAAATGATCTTAAAAAGAAAAAGAGCTTTGGCCAAAAATACCCCAAAAAGCTATATCACATAACAAGAATATCCCAAAACACTGATGATGACCATAAATACCCATCTATTACGCATTTCATATGAGAGTAATAGGGTTACGCATT
The DNA here is from genome assembly GCA_037693485.1 of Kitagawia praeruptora. Lineage (NCBI taxonomy): Eukaryota > Viridiplantae > Streptophyta > Magnoliopsida > Apiales > Apiaceae > Kitagawia > Kitagawia praeruptora. The sequence goes on along the minus strand of CM075345.1, from coordinate 5,232,714 downwards.
TGATATTGGGGTAACTAGTATAGATTTTTCATCTATTACGCATTTGGAGAATGGGTAATAGGCTTCCCTGTCAGGTCTATTACCCCTCTTCCAAATGCGTGATATGTATAAAATCTATTACCCCTCTCCCAAATGCGTAATAGAGGGGTATTTATGACCACCATTCGTGATTTGTATTATTCTCGTCAGTTTTATTAAAAAATGGGGGTATTTATGTCATTTTTTTCAAAGGAAAACATGTCCTATACTTATACCGGGCCTAGACACTGTTAATAAGAAAAAACATGTTCCAATGATAAGAAACCCTAAGAAGCCAGTGGATATTTGATATTATTATGTGTTTGTTATTATGTGTAAGTATTTGATATTATTATGTGTTTGTTTGTTTGATGATTTTGGTTGATTCACTGATAGTATTATTATTATTATCTTGTTATTATCTTGTTGTTGTTTGTCTTTTGATTGATTGAGCCAGTATTGAGCCAGTATTGATTGATTCACTGATTGTCTTTTGTTTGTCTTTTTGCAGCGCAGCAGCCACGATGACAAGATTTTGTGAAGACTTTGTACAACGATTGAGTTTACATGATGAGAAGCCTTTGAGGAAGCCCAGATTGTCTATATATGGAAGACCGAAAGAAGATTATTAATTTGGAATTTTTGGCCAAGAAAGAGATGGCTTTGGCCAATATGAGAGAGCGAATCAGATTAGATTTACATGCTACTGAGCCTCCTTTGAGGCCCAGATTTTGTCAAGAGAGAAAAAAAGATTTGGACTTTGATAGTTTGGAATTGCTGGCCAAGAAAAAGATATTGCACAGAGAGGAGCGAATCGATGATGGGTTGTTTCCATCTAAAACTACTTTGACTCCAGATGAACACCAACAGCTTAGAGACAAGATGCGAAAGCTGGTGGAAGCTGAAGAGGAGGTGGTTGACAAATTATATGAGGAGGAGGATCAACACAACCGTGAGATTTTACATGCTTCTTTACGGAATTTCCATGCAACCTACAAAGCACTCGCACAACTTGAAGATGATGCATACTCAGTCATATGAGATCAATTTATATTGCTGAATCTTATTGGTCAAACCCAAAAACATCCTTATGTAATGACATGGTTTGCTACCATATGTTTGAACAATTTCCTTTGACAATCAATTTTATCGTGCATGTAGTTTTTTTCATACATTAATATTGTGCGTGTTTAAGGTTTTAAATAGATATAATTTTTGTATTTGTGTTTGTGCATCTGTGTTGCATGTGTCTTATTTTATGTGACTAAGCCGTTGGTTTGAAGAATTGGCTGTATGTACCTGCAGTCCTGCTCTAACTTGTCATCTGTTTCAATTCCACCGACGTACCTCCACGATGTTGACACCACATGGAAGGTTTCTGTATGATGTACTCGGTTTTTCAGGAAATTCAAGAAAAGGATACAGTATCTTGGAACACCATTATAACAGGCTACGCACAGGGACATTTGGATGGAGCAGCAATCTTGGCATATCTTCAAATGCAGAGTGAAGGGATTCGACCAGATGAGTTCACCATTATGTACCCCGCGGTGTTAACAGCATATCTGTACCCAGTTCCCACAGATGTCAAGCGGGTCAGACTGGATTCTTCACTAAACTGGGTCGGTTGATCAAAGAAAAGGCCAAGAGTGATGTTGATAAGCTCTTCTCTGGGTTCACAAAAACTAGAGAGAACCCTAGCTCTTGTTGATGAGCTTCTTCTTTACTGGAATCTCTCTGATACTGATAGAGTTCTTGATGAGCTTGAAGTGGTTTTGTTTCTTACCTTTACTCTGTATGTAACATCCCGCACTTTTTCGGAATGTTAGCTCGAGCCAAAAGTAAAATACAAAATATTTAATCTCGAAAATTCTAACAGAAAATTATTACAAGTTAAGTCACATAACACATAAGTCCAGCTATCCAAAATTATTTAACACGATCTAAGAAAAATCCAACTACAAGCTCCCCGCAAATCCAACGAACCGAACAAAATCTGAAATATTAAAAGGGTGAGCTAAAAAACCCAGCAAGCAAACTAACCAAACAAATCAGCAGTTCAAACCCAATAAATAAAATACCATATAAAACGATAATAATTTTCCGAAATTCACAACTTACGAAACGATAACTTTTTAACCACCAGTCTAACTAAGGTCACTACAAACCGGTGACACGGTCCAGAAGTTCAGAAGTCACTATAAACCGGTGACGCGGTCCAGAATTTAGTATTGCGTCCCTCACTAAGGTATCAGAAATTGCACCTAAGTGCGCCCTAGAGAGGTATCAGAATTTAGTTCCGGAACTATGCACAGATACTAAGGGGTTCAGATCATAGACTCGACTGGGGTGTCAAAGCTCATATTTTTACAAAATCCAAAATCATACTATTCAAAATAATTGTACTTGACCCGAATTTTATATAAATAAAAATAGTGATACAACAATAAAAAAACAAAAGAAAAAAAATAGAAATCAAAGAGAAATTAGTCAATAAAATATGGGGTGTTACAAACTACCATCCTTAAAAGAATTTGGTCCCCAAATTCTCCAAAATTTCCTATTACACAATTTAAATTATTTTTTTTTAAAAAAATAAGACCAATATCCTAATAACGCGAGCTACCCACAACCCACAGGTCATGCCTAAAGGCAGTCTACAGGAAATTAACCTGTCTCTGATACCATCTGTAACATCCCACACTTTTTCGGAATGTTAGCTCGAGCCAAAAGTAAAATACAAAATATTTAATCTCGAAAATTCTAACAGAAAATTATTACAAGTTAAGTCACATAACACATAAGTGCAGCTATCCAAAATTATTTGACACGATCTAAGAAAAATTCAACTACAAGCTCCCCGCAAATCCAACGAACCGAACAAAACCTGAAATATTAAAAGGGTGAGTTAAAAAGCCCAGCAAGCAAACTAACCAAACAAATCAGCAGTTCAAACCCAATAAATAAAATACCATATAAAACGATAATAATTTTCCAAAATTCACAACTTACGAAACGATAACTTTTTAACCACCAGTCTAACTAAGGTCACTACAAACCGGTGACACGGTCCAGAAGTTCAGAAGTCACTATAAACCGGTGACGCGGTCCAGAATTTAGTATTACGTCCCTCACTAAGGTATCAGAAATTGCACCTAAGTGCGCCCTAAAGAAGTATCAGAATTTAGTTCCGGAACTATGCACAGATACTAAGGGGTTCAGATCATAGACTCGACTGGGGTGTCAAAGCTCATATTTTTACAAAATCCAAAATCATACTATTTAAAATAATTGTACTTGACCCGAATTTTATATAAATAAAAATAGTGATACAACAATAAAAAAACAAAACAAAAGAAAAAAATAGAAATCAAAGAGAAATTAGTCAATAAAAATATGGGGTGTTACAATGTATGTGTGTGTTTAGTTTTTTTTCGAGAGTCTGGGCTTTGAATTTTTGTGCATTATTTGGTATTTTGATGTTTTTTTGGTTATTGTGGATTTTGAATCATGGTTATTAACAAGCTTGTATTTTTTGTATGCTCGTTTTGGAAATTAGTAACAAGCTTATATTTTTTTGTGCGTTATACAAGTAGTTACGTTTACGATTTTTATGTACAATACTTTGTGGTAATTTTTTGGCTTGGGAAAAAATAAAAAAAAGTAGTGTCTGTATGTAACACTGGCCAGTCGACCGTCAGAAATGCCAGGATCGTCATCGGAGCATGCTTCCTGGCTTCATGTTTCTTTTTTACTTTAATCATCTCACCCTCCTTTTAAAATCTATTTCAATGAACTTAATTATTTTAAAACTACTCTAATTACACCTATAGTAACTCTTATTTAAACATATCAATATAATAAAATTAAATATAAATGTAAATAAAATATAAGGATATTAATAAGGGCTTTTTTCATAAATAAATAGGAAAAAGTAAATTTTTGCAAATTTACTATATTTAAGAATAGCTATTTGCAATATTACCAACCTAAGTTTCAAAATTGCAAAAATACTAGGTCCCCCCTCCTCCCTCACTTTCTCTCTCCTCCTGTCCAGGAAATCAGCCGACTTGTGTCCTTTTTTTTTTTTTTTTTTTTTTTTTTTTTTTTTTTTTTTAAGATGGGTGCTATTTTGGGTTGGATGGCCCCGCAGGGGAAATATTCAACTTAATGCAACCACATTCAACTAAATTCAACTAAATTTCTGATTTCAAGTTCCATTGTTCAATTGTCATTTTCGACCTCTTTTTTGAACTCTAATATATATATATATATATATATATATATATATATATATATTAGAGTTCAAAAAAGAGGTCGAAAATGACAATTGAAAAAAGGAACTTGAAATCAGCAACTGAATGCAACCACATTCAACCACATTCAACCACATCAACTGCAACAGACTTCAAAACCATTTTTTTTTAATGTGGGATGATTTTGGGTTGCATGGCCCCGCAGGGGCATATTCAACTTAATGCAACCACATTCAACTAAATGCAACTAAATTTCTGATTTCAAGTTCCATTTTTCAGTTGTCATTTTCGACCTCTTTTTTGAACTCTAATATATATATATATATATAAGGTAAGATAATGTTCCCACCATCCCCTGATTTGTCCTACAAATCCTGTGGCTATAAAAGATGCTATCGCACTATCAGTGCTACCATTTTGTTTACAAACAGTAGAATACATCATTATTCGGTGTATGACATCGAATATTTGTTTTTCATTTAAGCCATCAATATTCCATTCATAGATAGCTTTTCCTGAATATGAAGTTTGAATATATTCTGGTTCTTCAAATAGAAGATCTTGAGGAGAAGGTCTTTGGTAATAGAATTTTTCCAAAGGTTTTTGAGCATAAATAGGATTTATCTCCGCATTATTAATCTTTTGTTTAGCAAACATATTTGCTAATTCATTAATCTCTTCTATTTCTTCACCAGGTTCTGAATTATCAGATTTCTGAGAAGAATCGTCTTTAGACAAGACTGATATATTAAGATTATTCATCTTTTGCTGAAGGATTCTCAAAAATTCTTCACTAGTAGGTTCTATTTTAAAGCCTTTTATTGGAATAGGAGGTTGAATCATAGGGATATTATCTCTATTGGTTGATGATTCTGGATTTTGTTTTTCTATTAATTTTTTAATAGAACTTAATTCGTTTTCTATAAATTGTTTAAGAGATATTATCTCTTTTTCTAATGTTATACATTGGTCACCTAAACAAACAAGAAAGGTGTTGGTATAGTTTTGTGATTTAATAATCGTATTTAAATCTTTTACAGTAGCTTGAGAATTTTCAAGCTTTTGAATACTTGTATAAGCTGTAGCTTCTGTATTATTATTTAAGCAAATTGTTTGCTCTGGAGGAAATGGAGAATTAACAGTTTCTCCCTTTGGAGTTTTCCAAGGTCTTTGTAACACTAAAATCTCTTTTTTAGTGTTATCAAGATAGGTTTTTATAAACCAATTTACAAAAGGTATATAATCTTCTGTTTTAGCTATATACTCATAAAATTCATCTTTGAATTTATCTAAGTCTTTCGAAGAGTATTTCTTAAAATACCATTGCCTAAATTGGGCATGCTTTTCTTGTTGAAATTCCTTATTAAGGATTTCTCTCATTCTACTTCCTGGGGATAAATCAATCATTTAAATGGAAGCTCATTTCTGATTGAGTAGGAGATTCTCTACTCTTTTCATAAATTCCTTCTGGAATTTGATTTTGACTAATTCTTATTGAGTTAACAGATTCTATTTCTTCTCTTATTTGAGAAGTAGATGCTCTAGATGGATCTAGAACACTAGGGGCTGTGATATAATCACTAGCATGGGAATACCTAGCAGATGTAGTCCTAGGTAATCTAATAGATCTTTGAGGAGTAAATCTAATTTCTACATCCCCTTCAGTTGTCTGAATTATCTGATCAATGTCTTTATTGACCTGTGGTTCTGGTTCTAATTCTTGAGGAAGAGACCAAGTTTCTGGGAAATTAATCTCTTTCCATTTTATCAACCTATTAGTTGCTACATTCGAGGTTAACAGATTGGTTTGAACTAGTGTTGTAGTTCCTTGAAAGGTAAATTGCCTAGCCTTAGGATTTAAGGTGTTTAAAACCTTATAATAAATTCTATAGCATATGGCTATCACCTCACTTCCTGGTTTAAAATTATAACCTCTAGTGTGTATTGTCAGTTGCATAGCATCTAACAAATTACTATCAGATAAGGATAGTGTCAAATTGGGAGCTACATCAAAGTAGACTGGTCCATGACATAGACTGGTTTCTATTAAAGCAGCTAGAGATTGTTTAAAATCTCTACATCTACCATCCCTAACATGGGCCATAATACTCGAATTTAAACCCATCAAAGTTAAGGGTTTGAAGGCTATTTGAATTAATCCAATATGGATAAAATTATAACCTTTATGAGGGAGTAAATCTTTTTTACTCAGTAATCTAATTGTTTGATTAGTGTCGGAAATTCTAATTGTTTGTTCCATCGTTTTGATGACTTGACGAGATTTAAAATCAAACATGCCAATAGTATAAATTTGACTAAAGGGAACAGAGGGTATAACCCACTTATTGAGCTTATCCAAATTTTTTGGATATTCTACTAATTCAGCATTTTTAATCAAATCATTTTGATTATCATTATCATCAATCTCATGCATACTCATGGAGTAATGGAGCTAACACTGTTGTGGTTGGTTGGATCTTAAAAGGGGTATTAAGTATGTTTATTATTACAAAAAAGTAAATTTGACATAAAAGTACAATATTTTTGTTATCTTTGCAAACGACTTTCTCGTTTAACTATCAACCAGAGGGATAGACGGATAAAATCCACAAAAACAAAGATATGAAATATTTTAGCAAAACATTCTTTTATGAAATCATCAGAAAACCTCCCATTTTTTCTCTCGGGATAAAAGATGATATTTTAAGAAGACACTAAAATATTTCGATTTTTTGCCTTTTTTTTTTTTTTTTTTTTTTTTTCATACTTACTTAACCTTAGACATCCAACCTTCCACAACAGGGATTTAGCTACTGCAAAGCATTTAATGAAATATAGAGATAATAGATATGTACCTTTATCAACAAGCTAACAATAATAATGGCTCTGATACCAAATAGGCGGAAGCAGAATCAAATAGGCGGAAGCAGGAAAGCAACAGAATTTAAGTATTAAAAACAGTATTTAAGTAAGAGGGGGGCTCAACACATGAGCTAGAGAGAAAAGAAGAAAGAGTAATGTTATTCAAGCGTACTCAATCCAAAATACAAAGGTCTCTTATATAGAGAGACTGGGGAGAACTCTATGATTAAAGTTCTGACTAAACACTCATAATAATAACAAACAGACAAACAACTTTTAATAAAGGTGAATTATTGAAGCCGGGTACACTCTTTGGGCCCCATCGTCACTTTAATAATTCTTACAGACAAACACCTTAAACTAAAATACAAAGAAACTTTAAAAAAGCAAACATTATTACAATCTCCACTGAATAAAGCGGATTCCATCTGTCTTTTAAAGCAACCATTATTGCGGGGAATCTTCAAAAGCAAACATTATTGCTTAAATCTAGTCAAGCTGTAAAATTCTGAAACCAAAGTAATTTTTGCTTTAATAATTTCTGCTTTTGAATTTTGTACTGCAGATAATTATGAAGAAGACGAACCATCTCGAAATCTTCTTGAATTTGCTCAGAAGTCCTATTTCTTCTTTCATTCCAAGAAAGATTTTCTTGCTGCAGAAAATATGCATCTATTTGATCCTTAATGAGCTGGATTTTTCTCTCCTTTTTCTTCAATTTTTTTTTTTTTTAAAAGCTGGACCCAACATAAACATAATTAATTTTGAGGCTTTTTCCCTCTACCAGAATTATTTGGCTGTTGATCCTGAGGAACTGTTTTAAAGTTTCTTTGTATTTTAGTTTAAGGTGTTTGTCTGTAAGAATTATTAAAGTGACGATGGGGCCCAAAGAGTGTACCCGGCTTCAATAATTCACCTTTATTAAAAGTTGTTTGTCTGTTTGTTATTATTATGAGTGTTTAGTCAGAACTTTAATCATAGAGTTCTCCCCAGTCTCTCTATATAAGAGACCTTTGTATTTTGGATTGAGTACGCTTGAATAACATTACTCTTTCTTCTTTTCTCTCTAGCTCATGTGTTGAGCCCCCCTCTTACTTAAATACTGTTTTTAATACTTAAATTCTGTTGCTTTCCTGCTTCCGCCTATTTGATTCTGCTTCCGCCTATTTGGTATCAGAGCCATTATTATTGTTAGCTTGTTGATAAAGGTACATATCTATTATCTCTATATTTCATTAAATGCTTTGCAGTAGCTAAATCCCTGTTGTGGAAGGTTGGATGTCTAAGGTTAAGTAAGTATGAAAAAAAAAAAAAAAAAAAAAAAAGGCAAAAAATCGAAATATTTTAGTGTCTTCTTAAAATATCATCTTTTATCCCGAGAGAAAAAATGGGAGGTTTTCTGATGATTTCATAAAAGAATGTTTTGCTAAAATATTTCATATCTTTGTTTTTGTGGATTTTATCCGTCTATCCCTCTGGTTGATAGTTAAACGAGAAAGTCGTTTGCAAAGATAACAAAAATATTGTACTTTTATGTCAAATTTACTTTTTTGTAATAATAAACATACTTAATACCCCTTTTAAGATCCAACCAACCACAACAGTGTTAGCTCCATTACTCCATGAGTATGCATGAGATTGATGATAATGATAATCAAAATGATTTGATTAAAAATGCTGAATTAGTAGAATATCCAAAAAATTTGGATAAGCTCAATAAGTGGGTTATACCCTCTGTTCCCTTTAGTCAAATTTATACTATTGGCATGTTTGATTTTAAATCTCGTCAAGTCATCAAAACGATGGAACAAACAATTAGAATTTCCGACACTAATCAAACAATTAGATTACTGAGTAAAAAAGATTTACTCCCTCATAAAGGTTATAATTTTATCCATATTGGATTAATTCAAATAGCCTTCAAACCCTTAACTTTGATGGGTTTAAATTCGAGTATTATGGCCCATGTTAGGGATGGTAGATGTAGAGATTTTAAACAATCTCTAGCTGCTTTAATAGAAACCAGTCTATGTCATGGACCAGTCTACTTTGATGTAGCTCCCAATTTGACACTATCCTTATCTGATAGTAATTTGTTAGATGCTATGCAACTGACAATACACACTAGTGGTTATAATTTTAAACCAGGAAGTGAGGTGATAGCCATATGCTATAGAATTTATTATAAGGTTTTAAACACCTTAAATCCTAAGGCTAGGCAATTTACCTTTCAAGGAACTACAACACTAGTTCAAACCAATCTGTTAACCTCGAATGTAGCAACTAATAGGTTGATAAAATGGAAAGAGATTAATTTCCCAGAAACTTGGTCTCTTCCTCAAGAATTAGAACCAGAACCACAGGTCAATAAAGACATTGATCAGATAATTCAGACAACTGAAGGGGATGTAGAAATTAGATTTACTCCTCAAAGATCTATTAGATTACCTAGGACTACATCTGCTAGGTATTCCCATGCTAGTGATTATATCACAGCCCCTAGTGTTCTAGATCCATCTAGAGCATCTACTTCTCAAATAAGAGAAGAAATAGAATCTGTTAACTCAATAAGAATTAGTCAAAATCAAATTCCAGAAGGAATTTATGAAAAGAGTAGAGAATCTCCTACTCAATCAGAAATGAGCTTCCATTTAAATGATTGATTTATCCCCAGGAAGTAGAATGAGAGAAATCCTTAATAAGGAATTTCAACAAGAAAAGCATGCCCAATTTAGGCAATGGTATTTTAAGAAATACTCTTCGAAAGACTTAGATAAATTCAAAGATGAATTTTATGAGTATATAGCTAAAACAGAAGATTATATACCTTTTGTAAATTGGTTTATAAAAACCTATCTTGATAACACTAAAAAAGAGATTTTAGTGTTACAAAGACCTTGGAAAACTCCAAAGGGAGAAACTGTTAATTCTCCATTTCCTCCAGAGCAAACAATTTGCTTAAATAATAATACAGAAGCTACAGCTTATACAAGTATTCAAAAGCTTGAAAATTCTCAAGCTACTGTAAAAGATTTAAATACGATTATTAAATCACAAAACTATACCAACACCTTTCTTGTTTGTTTAGGTGACCAATGTATAACATTAGAGAAAGAGATAATATCTCTTAAACAATTTATAGAAAACGAATTAAGTTCTATTAAAAAATTAATAGAAAAACAAAATCCAGAATCATCAACCAATAGAGATAATATCCCTATGATTCAACCTCCTATTCCAATAAAAGGCTTTAAAATAGAACCTACTAGTGAAGAATTTTTGAGAATCCTTCAGCAAAAGATGAATAATCTTAATATATCAGTCTTGTCTAAAGACAATTCTTCTCAGAAATCTGATAATTCAGAACCTGGTGAAGAAATAGAAGAGATTAATGAATTAGCAAATATGTTTGCTAAACAAAAGATTAATAATGCGGAGATAAATCCTATTTATGCTCAAAAACCTTTGGAAAAATTCTATTACCAAAGACCTTCTCCTCAAGATCTTCTATTTGAAGAACCAGAATATATTCAAACTTCATATTCAGGAAAAGCTATCTATGAATGGAATATTGATGGCTTAAATGAAAAACAAATATTCGATGTCATACACCGAATAATGATGTATTCTACTGTTTGTAAACAAAATGGTAGCACTGATAGTGCGATAGCATCTTTTATAGCCACAGGATTTGTAGGACAAATCAGGGGATGGTGGGAACATTATCTTACCTTAGAGCAAAGAGCAGAAATTCTTAATCATAAGAAGATACTTAAAATAGAAAATGGAGTGGTTACCACAGGAGAAGAGGATGCAGTTTATACACTGTGTATTGCTATTCTACAACATTTTGTAGGAACTAATACCCCTGTGTCAGAGAAGTTATGTACACTTCTTCAAAATCTTAGATGTCCATCTTTGACCCATTTTAGATGGTATAAAGATACATTCTTGTCTAGAGTTTATCAATTAAGTGACTCTAATTCCATACATTGGAAGTCTAAATTTGTAGACGGATTACCCCATCTTTTCGCTGAAAGAGTTAGGCAATCCTTAAGAAATAAGAATGATGGAATAAATCTTAATTATAATTCTCTAACATATGGAGAAATTGTTAGTCATTGTATTAACGAAGGATTAGCTTTATGTAATGACATAAAGTTAAGAAACCAGTTAAAAAAGCAAAAGCTTTCAGAAAAACACCAGTTAGGTGAATTTTGTGATCAATTTGCTTTTGATATAGGAAAAATTCCTAGATATCCAGAAAAGAAAAAGCAAAAAATAGCTTATAAAAGGAATAAACCTTATAAGAATAATTCTTATAAATCAAAATATCCTTTTAATAATAAGTCTTATAAAAAGAATTATAAGAAAAAATCTTATAATAAATCAGAGAGAAAACCTTTTGTCCCTAATAAAGGAAAAAGGAAAGCCAAAAGGATCGATATAACTTGTCATAAATGTGGCAAAGTTGGTCATTATGCCAACCAATGTTGGACTAAAAAAGCTCTTAATGAGATAGAGGATGAGCAATTACGCTCACAATTAGAAAAGGTTTTGCTTCATAATTCTGAAGATGAAAGAGAATCTTCAGATAATGAGGATTTAGCCTTAATTTATGAAAGCTCTAGTGAATCTGATTCACAGGATTCTGATAACAATGATTGTCAGTGTAATGAGCTAAATTATTATAAATCTATAGTAGACATGAATGGATTAAATGTCTTAACGGCTGATCAAGATAGAGCCTTAAAAATTATAGATTCAATTACCGATTTTGAGCTTAAGAAGCAGATGCTAGAAGCCCTTATTAAAAATAATAAGGAAAAAGAAGCTCCTATAATCATAGATGCTCCTTATCAATTAAGTGAGGTCTTAGAAAGATTTCAAAAATCCACTATTAAAGAAACTCCTGTTTCTTTAAATGATTTAAGAAAAGAAGTTAATTTATTAAAATCTGAAATTAATCAGATAAAACAGAATAATACTTTATTAACTCAAAGGATTACTTTATTAGAGAGTAAGCCTATTATTAATAGTGAAGCAAAAGATATTCCATCTCCTAGTAATACTAAAGAGACCGAATATTTAGCTCTTTTAGAACAAGTAACATCTCAAAGATGGTATGTTAAAGTTACCCTAGTGGTAAGTCGAGAATTTATTCTCAAAGATGAGATAGCTCTTGTTGATAGTGGTGCCGACTTGAATTGTATTCAAGAAGGATTAATTCCTACCAAATATTTTGAGAAAACTACTCAATCTATATCCCATGCTGCTGGAGAAAAACTCCAAGTTAGCTATAAGCTTCCAAATACTTACATTTGTAATGAAGATATATGTCTTCCTACCTCTTTTATTCTAATAAAGAATATGAATCATAGAATAATATTAGGAAACCCTTTCCTTCACAATATTATGCCCCTCAACAATGTTGATCCAAGTGGGATTTCTACCACAATAGAAGGAAAGAAAATAAAATTTGAATTTATTTCAGATCCTCAAACCCGTATAATTAATGAGGTTAAGGATCGCCTTCTTAGTAAAGAAAATCAATTATGTTTTCTTAAAGAAGAAATAAAAGTTTTGAGCATTAATGAGCAGCTCAAGAAGCCTGATATTAAAAATCAGATAAAAATCATAGAAACTCAATTTATGGAGGAAGTTTGTAATGATCTTCCTAATGCGTTTTGGGATCGAAAGAAACATGTTATTTCTCTTCCTTATATAGATGGTTTTAATGAAAACCAAATCCCTACAAAAGCTAGGCCAGCTCAAATGAATAAAGAATACTTAGAATTATGTAAAAAGGAGATTAATTCTCTTTTAGAAAAAGGCTTAATTAGAAAGTCTAAATCTCCTTGGAGTTGTACAGCATTTTATGTTAACAATGCTGCTGAAAAAGAAAGAGGTGTGCCAAGATTAGTTATTAATTATAAACCTCTTAATAAAGTTTTAAAATGGATTAGATATCCTATTCCTAACAAAAAAGATTTGTTAGACAGATTAAATGATGCTTTAATCTTTTCTAAATTTGATATGAAGTCAGGATATTGGCAAATTCAGATTAAAGAATCTGATAGATATAAAACAGCTTTTACAGTTCCTTTTGGACATTATGAATGGAATGTTTTACCATTTGGTCAGAAGAATGCTCCTTCTGAGTTTCAGAATATTATGAATGATATATTCAATCCTTATTCTGAATTCATAATTGTTTATATAGATGATGTTTTAGTATTTTCTAAAACTATAGAGCAACATATTAAACACTTAAAAATATTTAAGAGTTTAATAAAAAATAATGGTTTAGTAATATCTGCCCCAAAAATGAAATTATTTCAAACTCAAGTTAGATTTTTGGGACATATGATAAATCAAGGAAAAATTATTCCTATAGATAGAAGTATAGAGTTTGCTTCTAAATTTCCTATTGAGATAACTGATAAAAAACAGTTACAAAGATTTTTAGGAAGTCTGAATTATATTTCAGATTATTACCAAGACTTAGCCAAAGATACAGCAATTTTGTATTCTAGGCTTAAAAATAAACCTCAACCTTGGACTGAGAATCATTCTCAGGCTGTTCAAAAAATTAAAGCTAAGGTAAAATGCTTACCTTGTTTATCTTTAGCAAATCCCAAGTATTTTAAAATTGTTGAAACAGATGCCTCCGATATAGGATATGGTGGTATTCTAAAGCAGGTTATTCCTGAAACTTCTAAAGAAGTTCTTGTTAGATTTACCTCAGGAAAATGGAATCCTACTCAGTCAAAATATTCGACTGTAAAGAAAGAAATGCTTTCTATTATTAAATGTGTTTCAAAATTTCAAGGTGATTTATTAAATCAGAAATTTTTATTAAGAATTAATTGTAGTTCAGTAAAATCAATTATTGAAAAAGACGTTAAAAATCTTGTAGCAAAACAAATTTTTGCAGGATGGCAAGCCCAGCTTTCGGCATTTGAATTCGATATCCAATATATCAAAGGAGAAAATAATTCTCTTGCTGATTATTTAACCCGTGAATTTTTACAGGGAGATTAATGGCAACCCCTTCTAGGGGAAGAGGTCGCGGCGGATATGGCCGTGGTCGAGGTTATGGGAGTAACAATATGTTGCCCCGAGTTGAAGCAACTGTTCCTCTAATAGGAGATTGGACAGTTTTTCATAATCGAGGGAGAAATTTGCAGCAATTACCTGCACCTCCAAAAAAGGAAGATATACCTTCCTCTTCTAATAGTAAGAAAACATCTTATAAAGATGCAGCAGTTAATGATGATCCACAGGAAAAAGAATATTTCGAAAATCCTGTTTCAGAAACTATTATGTTTCTTGAAGAAGAAGATGTTCAAATGCACCAAGATGGTTGGTCATTAAGAACTAGGTACCTTGAATCAAGAGGATACACAGGGCTTCAAAATCAAGCCAGACAGAATTTAGAGATTCTGTTAACAATTACCGAATCGGTAACTATCACTCATACTTTTCAAAATAGTAATCCTGAAAGTTTTATGAACTTCAGCAAATGCCATATCAATAAGATATTGCTACCCAGAGAATGGGGATTAAGTCCTAATACGGAGAAAGCTATCAGAATAGCTGGAGATAAATACATCTATTTCAATTATTGGGATTATATCCAAGCTTTTACTAAAGCTTTTTATTATCAAAATCCAAAGAACAAGCATTCTTGGTTCTTTTCGATAAATCCTGAAGTGTGTAATAAACACATTCCAAATTGGTTCTATGAATGGTGGTCAAAATTTGGACCCTCTCTGGAAATTTTGCCAGAAGATATTTATAATCTATATGCTTCTTGGAGTGACCATAGTTCTTTGGTATCAAAATATACCAAATTAATTTATGGACAATGTCCTTTATTATTCTTTACCAAATTTCAAATTCCTTGGATTTGGAGGTGGACGGTATCAATTGCAGAGGATAAAAAACTAAAAATCCCAATTCTTCAGAGAAATTTCTTCTTGAAATGGTGGACCAATATGTCCAAAGATGATATTAAAATTATAGTTTCCAATATTCAGATTGATATTTCAACTGAAAGAGGAAAGGCTTCTACCGCTCAAAATGCTCAGCCCTCTTTGGCGAATTTAAGAGAGTATTTTCATCACAAATACCCCACAGAATCGGAACAGCAAATTATGGCTCGGGTCTTAGCATTCATGAAAGAACAATTTTTTAGTTCTTTCCCTTCTCAACCTTCTAGAGAAGAGGATCAGTCTATGAAGACTTCTTCATCACAGGGATCTCTGGATTCTAATACTTATAATTGTCTAGCAGGTGAATCTCAAGCTGAAGAACCTGTTCAAGAAAAAGAATCTGTTCAAGAAGAACCATCCCTAGAAGATTTCTGGGATGCTCTAGTTCAATTCGCAGTTCCTCAGGATCAACAGCCAAATAATTCTGGTAGAGGGAAAAAGCCTCAAAATTAATTATGTTTATGTTGGGTCCAGCTTTTAAAAAATTGAAGAAAAAGGAGAGAAAAATCCAGCTCATTAAGGATCAAATAGATGCATATTTTCTGCAGCAAGAAAATCTTTCTTGGAATGAAAGAAGAAATAGGACTTCTGAGCAAATTCAAGAAGATTTCGAGATGGTTCGTCTTCTTCATAATTATCTGCAGTACAAAATTCAAAAGCAGAAATTATTAAAGCAAAAATTACTTTGGTTTCAGAATTTTACAGCTTGACTAGATTTAAGCAATAATGTTTGCTTTTGAAGATTCCCCGCAATAATGGTTGCTTTAAAAGACAGATGGAATCCGCTTTATTCAGTGGAGATTGTAATAATGTTTGCTTTTTTAAAGTTTCTTTGTATTTTAGTTTAAGGTGTTTGTCTGTAAGAATTATTGAAGCCGGGTACACTCTTTGGGCCCCATCGTCACTTTAATAATTCTTACAGACAAACACCTTAAACTAAAATACAAAGAAACTTTAAAAAAGCAAACATTATTACAATCTCCACTGAATAAAGCGGATTCCATCTGTCTTTTAAAGCAACCATTATTGCGGGGAATCTTCAAAAGCAAACATTATTGCTTAAATCTAGTCAAGCTGTAAAATTCTGAAACCAAAGTAATTTTTGCTTTAATAATTTCTGCTTTTGAATTTTGTACTGCAGATAATTATGAAGAAGACGAACCATCTCGAAATCTTCTTGAATTTGCTCAGAAGTCCTATTTCTTCTTTCATTCCAAGAAAGATTTTCTTGCTGCAGAAAATATGCATCTATTTGATCCTTAATGAGCTGGATTTTTCTCTCCTTTTTCTTCAATTTTTTAAAAGCTGGACCCAACATAAACATAATTAATTTTGAGGCTTTTTCCCTCTACCAGAATTATTTGGCTGTTGATCCTGAGGAACTGCGAATTGAACTAGAGCATCCCAGAAATCTTCTAGGGATGGTTCTTCTTGAACAGATTCTTTTTCTTGAACATTATCTTACCTTAGAGCAAAGAGCAGAAATTCTTAATCATAAGAAGATACTTAAAATAGAAAATGGAGTGGTTACCACAGGAGAAGAGGATGCAGTTTATACACTGTGTATTGCTATTCTACAACATTTTGTAGGAACTAATACCCCTGTGTCAGAGAAGTTATGTACACTTCTTCAAAATCTTAGATGTCCATCTTTGACCCATTTTAGATGGTATAAAGATACATTCTTGTCTAGAGTTTATCAATTAAGTGACTCTAATTCCATACATTGGAAGTCTAAATTTGTAGACGGATTACCCCATCTTTTCGCTGAAAGAGTTAGGCAATCCTTAAGAAATAAGAATGATGGAATAAATCTTAATTATAATTCTCTAACATATGGAGAAATTGTTAGTCATTGTATTAACGAAGGATTAGCTTTATGTAATGACATAAAGTTAAGAAACCAGTTAAAAAAGCAAAAGCTTTCAGAAAAACACCAGTTAGGTGAATTTTGTGATCAATTTGCTTTTGATATAGGAAAAATTCCTAGATATCCAGAAAAGAAAAAGCAAAAAATAGCTTATAAAAGGAATAAACCTTATAAGAATAATTCTTATAAATCAAAATATCCTTTTAATAATAAGTCTTATAAAAAGAATTATAAGAAAAAATCTTATAATAAATCAGAGAGAAAACCTTTTGTCCCTAATAAAGGAAAAAGGAAAGCCAAAAGGATCGATATAACTTGTCATAAATGTGGCAAAGTTGGTCATTATGCCAACCAATGTTGGACTAAAAAAGCTCTTAATGAGATAGAGGATGAGCAATTACGCTCACAATTAGAAAAGGTTTTGCTTCATAATTCTGAAGATGAAAGAGAATCTTCAGATAATGAGGATTTAGCCTTAATTTATGAAAGCTCTAGTGAATCTGATTCACAGGATTCTGATAACAATGATTGTCAGTGTAATGAGCTAAATTATTATAAATCTATAGTAGACATGAATGGATTAAATGTTTTAACGGCTGATCAAGATAGAGCCTTAAAAATTATAGATTCAATTACCGATTTTGAGCTTAAGAAGCAGATGCTAGAAGCCCTTATTAAAAATAATAAGGAAAAAGAAGCTCCTATAATCATAGATGCTCCTTATCAATTAAGTGAGGTCTTAGAAAGATTTCAAAAATCCACTATTAAAGAAACTCCTGTTTCTTTAAATGATTTAAGAAAAGAAGTTAATTTATTAAAATCTGAAATTAATCAGATAAAACAGAATAATACTTTATTAACTCAAAGGATTACTTTATTAGAGAGTAAGCCTATTATTAATAGTGAAGCAAAAGATATTCCATCTCCTAGTAATACTAAAGAGACCGAATATTTAGCTCTTTTAGAACAAGTAACATCTCAAAGATGGTATGTTAAAGTTACCCTAGTGGTAAGTCGAGAATTTATTCTCAAAGATGAGATAGCTCTTGTTGATAGTGGTGCCGACTTGAATTGTATTCAAGAAGGATTAATTCCTACCAAATATTTTGAGAAAACTACTCAATCTATATCCCATGCTGCTGGAGAAAAACTCCAAGTTAGCTATAAGCTTCCAAATACTTACATTTGTAATGAAGATATATGTCTTCCTACCTCTTTTATTCTAATAAAGAATATGAATCATAGAATAATATTAGGAAACCCTTTCCTTCACAATATTATGCCCCTCAACAATGTTGATCCAAGTGGGATTTCTACCACAATAGAAGGAAAGAAAATAAAATTTGAATTTATTTCAGATCCTCAAACCCGTATAATTAATGAGGTTAAGGATCGCCTTCTTAGTAAAGAAAATCAATTATGTTTTCTTAAAGAAGAAATAAAAGTTTTGAGCATTAATGAGCAGCTCAAGAAGCCTGATATTAAAAATCAGATAAAAATCATAGAAACTCAATTTATGGAGGAAGTTTGTAATGATCTTCCTAATGCGTTTTGGGATCGAAAGAAACATGTTATTTCTCTTCCTTATATAGATGGTTTTAATGAAAACCAAATCCCTACAAAAGCTAGGCCAGCTCAAATGAATAAAGAATACTTAGAATTATGTAAAAAGGAGATTAATTCTCTTTTAGAAAAAGGCTTAATTAGAAAGTCTAAATCTCCTTGGAGTTGTACAGCATTTTATGTTAACAATGCTGCTGAAAAAGAAAGAGGTGTGCCAAGATTAGTTATTAATTATAAACCTCTTAATAAAGTTTTAAAATGGATTAGATATCCTATTCCTAACAAAAAAGATTTGTTAGACAGATTAAATGATGCTTTAATCTTTTCTAAATTTGATATGAAGTCAGGATATTGGCAAATTCAGATTAAAGAATCTGATAGATATAAAACAGCTTTTACAGTTCCTTTTGGACATTATGAATGGAATGTTTTACCATTTGGTCAGAAGAATGCTCCTTCTGAGTTTCAGAATATTATGAATGATATATTCAATCCTTATTCTGAATTCATAATTGTTTATATAGATGATGTTTTAGTATTTTCTAAAACTATAGAGCAACATATTAAACACTTAAAAATATTTAAGAGTTTAATAAAAAATAATGGTTTAGTAATATCTGCCCCAAAAATGAAATTATTTCAAACTCAAGTTAGATTTTTGGGACATATGATAAATCAAGGAAAAATTATTCCTATAGATAGAAGTATAGAGTTTGCTTCTAAATTTCCTATTGAGATAACTGATAAAAAACAGTTACAAAGATTTTTAGGAAGTCTGAATTATATTTCAGATTATTACCAAGACTTAGCCAAAGATACAGCAATTTTGTATTCTAGGCTTAAAAATAAACCTCAACCTTGGACTGAGAATCATTCTCAGGCTGTTCAAAAAATTAAAGCTAAGGTAAAATGCTTACCTTGTTTATCTTTAGCAAATCCCAAGTATTTTAAAATTGTTGAAACAGATGCCTCCGATATAGGATATGGTGGTATTCTAAAGCAGGTTATTCCTGAAACTTCTAAAGAAGTTCTTGTTAGATTTACCTCAGGAAAATGGAATCCTACTCAGTCAAAATATTCGACTGTAAAGAAAGAAATGCTTTCTATTATTAAATGTGTTTCAAAATTTCAAGGTGATTTATTAAATCAGAAATTTTTATTAAGAATTGATTGTAGTTCAGTAAAATCAATTATTGAAAAAGACGTTAAAAATCTTGTAGCAAAACAAATTTTTGCAGGATGGCAAGCCCAGCTTTCGGCATTTGAATTCGATATCCAATATATCAAAGGAGAAAATAATTCTCTTGCTGATTATTTAACCCGTGAATTTTTACAGGGAGATTAATGGCAACCCCTTCTAGGGGAAGAGGTCGCGGCGGATATGGCCGTGGTCGAGGTTATGGGAGTAACAATATGTTGCCCCGAGTTGAAGCAACTGTTCCTCTAATAGGAGATTGTACAGTTTTTCATAATCGAGGGAGAAATTTGCAGCAATTACCTGCACCTCCAAAAAAGGAAGATATACCTTCCTCTTCTAATAGTAAGAAAACATCTTATAAAGATGCAGCAGTTAATAATGATCCACAGGAAAAAGAATATTTCGAAAATCCTGTTTCAGAAACTATTATGTTTCTTGAAGAAGAAGATGTTCAAATGCACCAAGATGGTTGGTCATTAAGAACTAGGTACCTTGAATCAAGAGGATACCCAGGGCTTCAAAATCAAGCCAGACAGAATTTAGAGATTCTGTTAACAATTACCGAATCGGTAACTATCACTCATACTTTTCAAAATAGTAATCCTGAAAGTTTTATGAACTTCAGCAAATGCCATATCAATAAGATATTGCTACCCAGAGAATGGGGATTAAGTCCTAATACGGAGAAAGCTATCAGAATAGCTGGAGATAAATACATCTATTTCAATTATTGGGATTATATCCAAGCTTTTACTAAAGCTTTTTATTATCAAAATCCAAAGAACAAGCATTCTTGGTTCTTTTCGATAAATCCTGAAGTGTGTAATAAACACATTCCAAATTGGTTCTATGAATGGTGGTCAAAATTTGGACCCTCTCTGGAAATTTTGCCAGAAGATATTTATAATCTATATGCTTCTTGGAGTGACCATAGTTCTTTGGTATCAAAATATACCAAATTAATTTATGGACAATGTCCTTTATTATTCTTTACCAAATTTCAAATTCCTTGGATTTGGAGGTGGACGGTATCAATTGCAGAGGATAAAAAACTAAAAATCCCAATTCTTCAGAGAAATTTCTTCTTGAAATGGTGGACCAATATGTCCAAAGATGATATTAAAATTATAGTTTCCAATATTCAGATTGATATTTCAACTGAAAGAGGAAAGGCTTCTACCGCTCAAAATGTTCAGCCCTCTTTGGCGAATTTAAGAGAGTATTTTCATCACAAATACCCCACAGAATCGGAACAGCAAATTATGGCTCGGGTCTTAGCATTCATGAAAGAACAATTTTTTAGTTCTTTCCCTTCTCAACCTTCTAGAGAAGAGGATCAGTCTATGAAGACTTCTTCATCACAGGGATCTCTGGATTCTAATACTTATAATTGTCTAGCAGGTGAATCTCAAGCTGAAGAACCTGTTCAAGAAAAAGAATCTGTTCAAGAAGAACCATCCCTAGAAGATTTCTGGGATGCTCTAGTTCAATTCGCAGTTCCTCAGGATCAACAGCCAAATAATTCTGGTAGAGGGAAAAAGCCTCAAAATTAATTATGTTTATGTTGGGTCCAGCTTTTAAAAAATTGAAGAAAAAGGAGAGAAAAATCCAGCTCATTAAGGATCAAATAGATGCATATTTTCTGCAGCAAGAAAATCTTTCTTGGAATGAAAGAAGAAATAGGACTTCTGAGCAAATTCAAGAAGATTTCGAGATGGTTCGTCTTCTTCATAATTATCTGCAGTACAAAATTCAAAAGCAGAAATTATTAAAGCAAAAATTACTTTGGTTTCAGAATTTTACAGCTTGACTAGATTTAAGCAATAATGTTTGCTTTTGAAGATTCCCCGCAATAATGGTTGCTTTAAAAGACAGATGGAATCCGCTTTATTCAGTGGAGATTGTAATAATGTTTGCTTTTTTAAAGTTTCTTTGTATTTTAGTTTAAGGTGTTTGTCTGTAAGAATTATTAAAGTGACGATGGGGCCCAAAGAGTGTACCCGGCTTCAATAATTCACCTTTATTAAAAGTTGTTTGTCTGTTTGTTATTATTATGAGTGTTTAGTCAGAACTTTAATCATAGAGTTCTCCCCAGTCTCTCTATATAAGAGACCTTTGTATTTTGGATTGAGTACGCTTGAATAACATTACTCTTTCTTTTTTTCTCTCTAGCTCATGTGTTGAGCCCCCCTCTTACTTAAATACTGTTTTTAATACTTAAATTCTGTTGCTTTCCTGCTTCCGCCTATTTGATTCTGCTTCCGCCTCTAATATATATATATATATTAGAGTTCAAAAAAGAGGTCGAAAATGACAACTGACAAATGGAACTTGAAATCAGTAACTGAATTCAGTTGAATATGCTTCTGCTGGGCCTTGCAACCCAAAACCACCAAAATTAAGGTGGACTGCTTTTGGGTTCCAAGGCCCCGCAGGGGCATATTCAACTAAATTTTAATGTGGTTGCATTTGGTTGAATATTGCCCCTGGCGGGGCCTTGCAACCCAAATCCACCAAAATCACCCACCTTTAAAAAAGTTGAATGTGGTTGCATTTGGTTGAATATTGCCCCTGGCGGGGCCTTGCAACCCAAATCCACCAAAATCACCCACCTTTAAAAAAGTTGAATGTGGTTGCATTTGGTTGAATATTGCCCCTGGCGGGGCCTTGCAACCCAAATCCACCAAAATCACCCACCTTTAAAAAAGTGGAATGTGGTTGCATTTGGTTGAATATTGCCCCTGGCGGGGCCTTGCAACCCAAATCCACCAAAATCACCCACCTTTAAAAAAGTTGAATGTGGTTGCATTTGGTTGAATATTGCCCCTGGCGGGGCCTTGCAACCCAAATCCACCAAAATCACCCACCTTTAAAAAAGTTGAATGTGGTTGCATTTGGTTGAATATTGCCCCTGGCGGGGCCTTGCAACCCAAATCCACCAAAATCACCCACCTTTAAAAAAGTTGAATGTGGTTGCATTTAGTTGAATGTGGTTAATGTGGTTGCATTAAGTTGAATATGCCCCTGCGGGGCCATGCAACCCAAAATCATCCCACATTAAAAAAAAAATGGTTTTGAAGTCTGTTGCAGTTGATGTGGTTGAATGTGGTTGAATTCAGTTGCTGATTTCAAGTTCCATTTTTCAGTTGTCATTTTCGACCTCTTTTTTGAACTCTAATATATATATATATATATATATATATATATATATATTAGAGTTCAAAAAAGAGGTCGAAAATGACAATTGAACAATGGAACTTGAAATCAGAAATTTAGTTGCATTTAGTTGAATGTGGTTGAATGTAGTTGCATATTGCCCCTGGCGGGGCCATGAAACCCAAATAGCATCCCGTCTTAAAAAAAAAAAAAAAAAAAAAAAAAAAAAAAAAAAAAAAAAAAAAAAAAAAAAGTACCAGGCGCTGAAATGAAAGCAGGAGGGAGGGAAGAGAGAGGAAGGAGGGAGGAAGGGTGGAGGGGAATTATGGTATTTTTGCAATAAATCTTTTTTCTTTTTTAAAAGATGGTATAATTGCAATTTATTTAGAAAGATGGTATTTTTGCAAAAATCATTTAAAAAGTTGGTATTTTTGTCAAATTCCCTATTAATAATACTAGCATAATAACCCGTGCGAGGCACGGGTCATTTTCCAAAAATTGATAGAGAGATTTTCCAAAAATTGATAAAGAGGTCGAAGTTATGTAAAAAAAGCTTTCACTTCTTACTAAAAAACATAAGTAGCACAATGGTTTGGAGGAATATTTATATAGAGGAGGTTGTGGGTTCAATTCCCCACAAACACAAAAATAAATTAATTTTTTTCTTCAAAATAAGGGAGTGGCAATTAATGTAATTTTGTAAAATACAAGGGTAAAATTGTAAATTCACAGGGGGTTTATTGGCTCAAAAAAACCCCTTGTTCTCCTATTATATATAGAAGATGATTTCACATAAATGTTACTAATTTTTTATTCAAATTAATTATTAATTCGAATGGGTTTATATATGTACCTAGTAATTTTTAAAACTACTCTAGTACACATATGATAACTCTAATTTAAACATATCTATATAATAAAATTAAATAAAAATTAAATATAAGAATATTATTAATAAGATAATAAATATAGAAAACAACGGGTTTTAAAATCTTTTTTCTTACAAGACTAATCATTTTAAAATTTTACTCTATTTAAATAAAATTAAAGATTCGATATTTAGTGGGTACTTGATCTTTTTGGACCTAAAATTATAATCATATTTAAGAGCTTTAATTGTACTAGCTTATAGCCTGTGCGATACCCGATTCTTTTAAAATTTATTTATTTAATAATTTAATTTTGTATGTTTTATTTTCAAATTTGCTATTTTAAGTATTTGATTATTAGTACAACTATCTTCAAATAATAAGAAGGTTATTTTGATAATCAAAACAAAATATAAGTAGATTTCCTAAATAGAATAAAATTTTTAATATAAAAAATTGTCAATGTCATCTCTCTTTTGTTTCTTTGTAGTTTTAATTGGAGAAAATTGTTAAATCATCACTAATTTAAAGATTATTTTGTTAATTTCACGTAGGCTGTAAAATCATCAAATTCAAGTTTTAAGAATTCAAGATAAAATACATAATAAATTGAACGTGTAAAATACTAAAATATTATATATATATATATATATATATATATATATATATATATATATATATATATATATATATGTTACGACTGTATTTCGCCGGACCTTAGTTCGGTCGGACCTGCAAATGAGAAGAATGCGAGGGTTTGGCCCCCCGATTCACCTTCGGTGTGAGAATAAGTTAGTCGGTTTTTGATGAGTAATATTGAACGTAGAGAGTTTGTGCTGTGTGTAATTGTGTATGAAAAATGAGAGAATGAACCTGACTTAAACATATTCTCGTTCCTCCAGGCGGTTACCCGAAGAGTGGGCGTCGTGTGCCGACGTGTCCCACGTTCGTAGGAGAGTGAACTGTATGACCGTTGTTGATATCTGGGCCGGATGAAGGTGGGCCTCCGTTCGGTTTGATGATACTTGATTGTTGGTTCGGCCCATTAAGGGTGTGGGCCTCTAACAATATATATCAATTTCATAACAAAAATTTGATATGTAAACTAATAATTTGATAATCTACGTATACTTTAATTTTTGGGATATTCCAAATGGTACCACTATACAATTGGCTTTTCCATTTGGTACCATCCAACATATTTGACTTCCAAGTGGTACCACTGTACTTTTGGCTTCATCCATTTTATACCATTCTGTCAAGCAAACGTTAGTGAGACGTTAGACTATTCTTAATGGTACCACTATACAATTGGTTTTTCCATATGGTACCATTCAATATTTTTGACTTCTACGTGGTACCATTTTTCTCTCACTTAGGTCAAATTTTCCTCTTAATTTCACAATTTATCTATATATTTATACTCTATAATAAGTCATTGATTCTCTCACTAGCACACATTATATATGTATATGTTCATACGGGTTGATTCTATATATTATATATTAATTTAATATTTTGAACTATTGATCAAAGTTTATTATGATTGGACAATTGGATCCAAGTCTAATGAATGACTTGATTGTTTATCAGAAGTAGTGATAGTTAGAGAATCAATGACTTATTACAGACAAAGCATATAGATAAGTTGTGAAAATTCCAAGAAAAAAATTGATTTTAGTGAGAAAAATGGTACCACGTAGAAGTCAAAAATATTGAATGGCACTATGTGGAAAAACCAATTGTATAGTGGTACCATTAAGAATAATCTAACGTCTGATTAACGTTTGCTTGACAAAATGATATAAAATAGATGAAGCCAAAAGTACAATGGTACCACTTAGAAGTCAAAAATGTTGGATGGTACCAAATGGAAAAGTCAATTGTACAGTGGTACCATTTGGAATATCCCTTAATTTTTTATGCCGATTTTTTTAGTTATAATCCTTTTCATATTATATTTTTACACTAAAAGATAATATCGGCACTGTTAATTTATAGCTGAACACCTTTTGCAGAGCTCCTGGAGAGTGTTTGGGCTGTTTGAAAATCTCTGAAATGGTTTTTTCAGCTTCATTATTTGTATATATTTCTATATTAGCACATTCTTTGTGATGATTTTTCTTTATCTGAGTATTTGATTGAGTATGATAATCTACGTATAATTTAATTTTTTGTGGCGTTTTTTTAGTTATAATCTTTTTCATATTATATTTTTAAAAAAAAATTAAATTCCAATACCACCTTTTTTAATGATATCCTTTTTAGATAATAATTTCTTTTTTAATATGATATAATCTTGATCGTATATTTTTAAAAAAAATAGATTCCACGGTTGAGATTATTTTGGTAGTAGAGTGATATCTTTTTTAGATTATAATTTCCTTTTTAATATGATATAATCTTGATCGTCTATTTTTAAAAATATTAGATTCGACGATTGAGATTATTTTAACGGTACAGTGACCAAACCAAAATTTAATGGATAAGATCCCCCTTACGCTTGTTATATATAAGGATATAATAAGGATATAAATTCATAGAATTAAATCAATGCTTTAATATATATTTTGTAAAAATCCTTTTACCTTTATTATGTATAAAATTTTAATGTAATATTGGTTACATTTTAAATTCAACATTTTTTTTATTTTAATTATATAAAAGCGAAGCTGATAAATACAATTCTTACAGCACTATCAATTTTTACTTTCAAAAGAAAATATGATTCATTCACAAAGGAGAAAACCAAACTATACTCTAATTCGCCATGCATGGTTTAGATGCAAAACTTTTTTTATGCAAACTTAATATTATGTTACAATACTGAAAAGACATTAAATAATAATTTAGTTATTGAGAATCGATCTTGTTATTCTTGAGAGTATTGTTATAGTATATTTATTTTGTAAATTGAATTTACATTCAATTATATCCTACTAAAAGTAGGCATCAGTTACTATTAGTACAAAAGATTAATGTAAATATAACAAATATTTATATGGAATGTTTTGTTATAGTTTTAGTAGTTTTATTATTTATTATGTATCTGGCAAGAATCGAACCCTTGACCTATGGGCTATGGTAGTACACCTTTATTATCCCTTTTACTCTTATTATATATAAGGATATAATTTGAGTAAACTACGGCTGTCAAAGTGATACGGGAGCCGAAACGCCGTAATAAGTGGGCATATATCGGGCCATCAATCTGGGTATGAGTATTTTGAGCCGGGCAATCTCAAATAGAAGCATTTTCGTAATTCTTTCTTGAATTTATGGTGAGATATTTTTGGGTGTATATTAGTGATCGCAAGATTAATTTTAAATCAAAAAGTAACATGTTTTAATTACAAAAATTACTTCTAAAAATAATTACGGAAAGATATGGTGTGATATTTTGGATATATATTAAATATTGTAATATTGTTTTTAAATTAAATGGTAAAGTGTTTTAATTAAAAGTATTTTTTTTTAAAAAAATGGGTAATTGAGTTGTTATTGGTTTTAGATTAAATGGTAAAGTGTTTTAATTAGAAGTAAAATCTTTAGAAAAAATGGATAATTGAGTTGTTAGAACAGAAAAAAGAGTCTAAGTAGAAGCTCAATGTGGATGAAGGAATTTTAATCGGAATATAATTACGTTAACATTAGTAATTAGTTTTTTGAGTTGTTTTTGTAATTTAATTATTTATTTTAATAAGTAAGATAACCAAACCGAAAACCAAAACTTTCAAAACTTTCAATGTTTCGACTTTAATATAATAGTATAGATATAGTATAGATTTTTAATTTCTATTTAATCTTATTTAAGAATATTAATGTAATATTTTTAAAATGACATATCTAACCCTGACGACCAAGCCATACCATAGTTACGTTAATTATATAGCCTATAACCCGTGCGATGCACGGTTGCTTGTAAACTGTTTAATTGTATTTCGTTAAAATTTTTTAAGTTGTATATATGTATGTTTTTATTATTAAAATATTTTTTGAATTTTATAAATTTCATGAATATAAACATTATTCTAATTATGTATTTTAATTATTAGGGAATTTTTGGGAGTAGCTTATAAGATTATATATTTATTAAAAAAATAATATTTTTTTTGATTATAGTATGATATTGACGGGAATAGAACCTCAAACTCTTAAAAATAGTTTATAAAATAATATATATGTTTTATAAAGATATGTTGTTGGTGGAATTTGAACTTAACCCATGAGAATATTTTAAATATTAGAAAAAGAATATTTTTTTAGTATTAGATCCAACGGTGGCTCCTTTTCAATATCTACAATTATATTACTTTTATGAAATTTTATAAGTTATTAATTTACATATCAAATTGGTGTTTAAAAATTGATATATATATAAGATTTTACATCTTCGATTTAATATTTGTACTCTATCTTAAATTTTAAAATTTGATTTGGACGTTTACCGCCCACATAAAATTAACAAAATAATCTTTAAATTAATGATGGTTTAATATAATTAAATCTACACAGAAACAAAAAAGAGAAAAAATTGACGATTTTTTAAGTTGAAAATTCTATTTGATTTTATGAATTCTACTTATAATTCGTTTTGATTATCAAAATATCCTTATAATTATTTAAAGATAGTTCTACTCACAATCAAATACAAATTTAATAATAAGTGTAAGAGAGATTTTGTCCGAAATTTTGATAATCGGTAGTCTATTCCTATCTTAAAATAAATAGATGAAAACCGTTGGATCTAGCATAAAAAATGTTTATATAAGATAGATTTTGTCCAAAATTTTGATAATTGTCTATTCCTCCGTACGACAAATATCTTAAAATAAACAGATGAAAATCGTTGGATTTTGCATAAAAAATGTTTTATATTTTAATATGTTATAAAATAAAAAAGTATATTTATATTGAAAAACGAAAATGTATATGTCAATGATTTAAATAATATACAATTAAGTTTTCTACAATTGATAGCATTATCAATGTAGAACTTCTACATAGATTAGGATTAATGTAAAAATTCGTAATTATATTTTCTCTTGATATTTTTAGTGTTTCTATTTGAATAATAATTATTAAAGCATCACTAAATTAAAGATAATTTTTTGAGGTTCGCATGGATTGTAAAATCATTAAAATCTGATTTCTAGATCTCAAGATAGAGGCCAAATAGTAAATATGAAATTTTTTAATACTAATAAATAAAAAATAAAATTCAATTCTAATACAACTTTTTTTAATCATATCCTTTTTAGAATATAATTTCTTTTTTAAATTCAATTATAATACAACATTTTTTAATTATATCCTTTTTAAATTATAATTTTCTTTTAAAATTCACTTCTAATACAAACTTTTCTAATTATATCCTTTTTAGATTATAATTTCTTTTTTATGTGTTCTAATCTTGATCGTCTAGTTTCAATCTAACGGATCATATAATTTTGGTAGTACAGCGACCAGACCAAAAATTTGGATAAGATCCCTCTTAAAAATATATTTTTAAATTAAATTTAGTTATAATGATGAAGAAAAAAAACAAATCTATGAAGAAAGGGTATTATAGTAAATTAACAAAGTGAAAATTATAAATAAATATATAAGGATATACTTTATAATCCAACGGATGACTTTTAATCCAATTTTTTAATCCAACAGATCATATGCTTTTGGTAGTACAATGACGACGACCAAAAATTTGGATAAGATCTCCCTTATACTTATTAAATCATTAAGCCCCCTTCATCTAAGAAACATTAAACAAAAAACGAAACATGCAATGCTAAAAGATCCTGCTGGTCATAGATTTATTTATATAGAATTGTCAAATAAAGTGTTAGAGATAAAAAAGGAAGTTTTAATATTTTAATTATAAAAAAACTTTTATTCAATTAGAATCATGTTTCGATTTCTTTTCTAAAAATTAGGACCTAAAAAAGGAAGTTTAATTTTAATTATTTAAAATTGAGAAACTCTAGAAAAATAGATAAATAAGATCATTATTCGTTGTATATATATGTCTATTATCTTTTGTTAGTGATTAGACGATATAGTGTTATTTTTTTGGATATATATTAATTATTGTAAGATTATATTTTAAAATAAAAGTTAACGTGTTTTATTTAGAAATCTTTTCTATTTCGAAGATGCTAATCTAAATGTTAAAAAAAGAAGTTTTGATTTCTTTCTAAAAATAAGGAACTAAAGAAGGAATGTTTGATTTTAATTATTTAAAATATAGGAGCTCTAGAAAAATAGAAAACATATAAATATGATTGAAGCAATTTTGGAGCTCTTGTGAATATAAATATATATGGTAGCACTCAAAAAATAAAGAGATAGCATAAAATCTAAACTTAAAGAAAATATTTCGAAGAATGTAGCCATATACAAAAATTTTGATTTTAAAAGAGGTTGAGAAATTATACCTAGATTATAGCTCTAAAATCTGCTAAACATATGGTTCAACATCATCCTATATTCAATTTTGTGCTTCTCCTCCAGAGTAATGAAAGCACCTAAAATCGTCAGAAAGAGATATTAATACACATTAGAATGAACAAACATTAGAATTCAACCAGCAATGAATTCTAGGCATACCTATTTTTTAGTAGTGAATTTGAAAACTTCTTGCTGGATGTACGTTTAATTTTATCTTGAACTCACGGCCGGCATCTACCATCTTTCAAAGTACGTCGCCTGCATGATCAATTACATAGAAAGTGATTAGGATTAAATGTGAACAATACATCCAGATTTCACATGCATGTATGATAAATACAATTATACAAAAGAATATTATGAGCTCGAAGTATAGCTATCTATCGTATATATACTCCTGTGAAATTTGGTGGCCAAGGATATCCCCTGGTTTCGATTTTTTTTTTTTTTCAAAATAAGGCCTAAAAAACAAAGTTCTAATTTTAATAGTTAAAATAGAGAAGCTCTACAAAATAGTTTCATTGTTTTATTTCGAATATATAAATTTGACTTTTTCTTCCATACAAATTTGAAAACCCTTTTCTATTTCAAAGATGTTAATTTTAATGTTAATGTTAAAAAAGGAAATTTAGATTTTTTTTCAAAAAAATAGGGCCTAAAGAAGGAAGTTTTAATTTTAATTATTTAAAATAGAGAAGCTCTAGAAAAATAGATAAATATGAATCGAGCGATTCTAGACCTCCTGGGGGTTTTCCTTTATATATATAAATAATAGATAGATATATAAGGTATTAATTAATAACTCATCTGAACTAAAACACATATAAATTTTTAAAATAACTCTAATTACACATATAATAACTCTAATTTAAACAAATCTATATAATAAAATTAAATATAAAATATTATTAATAAAATAATAAATATTATATACCATCGAAGCGGATACCCCTCATCTGCAAGAGGTTCGACGTGTGCAAACCACGTTACGACTTACTTACGTCTATATAAAGTCTATATAAATTACCAAGTCATTATCTGGTTGATAAAATAAAACAGAAAAGAAGAGGAGACGATAAGAAACCCTAAGCCGGTCATATTTAGCTTTCAATTGTAAGTCCTTGAATCTTTTGACGTTGTTGTTAATTATCTTTTGATTGATTGAGCCAGTACTGATACGCACACATATTAATTAATTAGGGTTTAAATCTTGACTCCTCCTTATCTCGATCTCTTTTTGCAGCCACGATGACAAGTAGAGTTTGTGAAGACTTTGTACAACAATTAAATTTACATGCTGAGGAGCCTTTGAGGAGGCCCAGATTGTCTAAAGAAGACCGAAAAAAGATAATTAATTTGGAAATTCAGGCTAGGAGAGAGATGTTTTTGGCCAATATCCGAGAGCGAATCAGATTAAAAAATTTACATGCTCCTTTGAGGCCCAGATTTTGTCCAGAGAGAAATAAAGATTTGGAATTGCTGACCAAGCACAAGATGCACAGAGAGCGAATCAGAGATGCCCAAGAAAAAGATGTTTTAGCTAGGCTCTTTCCATCTAAAACTACTGTCAAATCATTGACTCCACATGAACACCAACAGCTTAGAGACATGAAGCGAAAGCTGGTGGAAGCTCAACAAGAGGTGCTTGACAAATTATTTGAGGAGGATGATCCAGACAACTGTGAGATTTTAGAGGCTTCTTTTCGGAATTTCCATACAACCTACGGTGCACTCGCACAACTTGAAGCTGATGCTTACTCAGTATATTGCTGATGAATCTTATTGGCCAAACCCAAAAACATCCTTATGTAATGACATGGTTTGCTACCATATGTTTGAACAATTTCCTTTGACAATCAATTTTATCGTGCATTCAGTTTTGTTCATACATTTATTATTGTGGGTGTTTAAGGTTTTCAATATATTCTTTTTTTTTGCTAATATTTTCAATATATTCCTTGTATACTGTGTTTGTGTAGATATAATTTGTCTGTAACAACAAGTATTTGTGTGCATCTGTGTTGCATGTGTCTAAATTTTATATGATTAAGAATCACGGAATCACACACGAAACTATGTTTGATGAATAGTTCGAGTATAATCTGATAGAGCAAACTAAGGATTGCAGAAAAAATGTATTAATAATAAAATTAAATATAAAATATAAAATATAATTAATAAGATAAAATTAAACATATCTATATAATAAAATTAAATATAAAATATTATTAATAAGATAATAATATTATTGGTTCGACGTGTGCAAACCACGTTACGACTATATAAAGTCTATATAAATTACCAAGCCATTCTCTGGTTGATAAAATAAAACAGAAAAGAAGAGGAGAGAGAGAGACGATAAGAAACCCTAAGCCGGTCATATTTAGCTTTTAATTGTAAGTCCTTGAATCTTTTGACGTTGTTGTTAATTATCTTTTGATTGATTGAGCGAGTACTGATACACACATATTAATTAATTAGGGTTTAAATCTTGACTCCTCCTTGTCTCGATCTCTTTTTGCAGCCACGATGACAAGAAGAGTTTGTGAAGACTTTGTACAACAATTAAATTTACATGATGAGGAGCCTTTGAGGAGGCCCAGATTGTCTATGGAAGACCGAAAGGCCAAGAGAGAGATGTTTTTGGCCAAAATCCGAGAGCGAATCAGATTAAAAAATTTACATGCTCCTTTGAGGCCCAGATTTTGTCCAGAGAGAAATAAAGATTTGGATTTGCTGACCAAGCACAAGATGCACAGAGAGCGAATCAGAGATGCCCAAGAAAAAGATGTTTTAGATAGGCTCTTTCCATCTAAAACTACTGTCAAATCATTGACTCCAGATGAACGCCAACAGCTTAGAGACATGAGGCGAAAGCTGGTGGAAGCTCAAGAAGCGGCGGTTGACAAATTATATCAGGAGGATGATCAAGACAACCGTGAGATTTTATATGCTTCTTTACGGGATTTCCATACAACCTCCAGAGCACTCGCACAACTTGAAGCTGATGCATACTCAGTCATATGAGATCAATTTATATTGCTGAATATTATTCCAAAAACATCCTTATGTAATGACATGGTTTGCTACCATATGTTTGAACAATTTCCTTTGACAATCAATTTTATCGTGCATTCAGTTTTGTTCATACATTAATATTGTGCTTGTTTAAGGTTTTCAATATATTCCTTGTATACTGTGTTTGTGTAGATATAATTTGTCTCTAACAAGAAGTATTTGTGTGCATCTGTGTTGCATGTGTCTAAATTTTATATGATTAAGAATCACGGAATCACACACGAAACTATGTTTGATGAATAGTTCGAGTATAATCTGATAGAGCAAACTAAGGATTGCAGAAAAAATGTATTATATAGCTTAAAAGGCATAACATGAGCAAGTTTCGAAGTGCTAGCAATCGTCCGCCCCTTCCCATGAGTGTAAGCTGACAAAAGCACTAGTTAAAATCTTGTCCACCCCTTCCCACTAGTGTAAGCTAATAAACTTATAAAAGCAATAGTTAAAGTGTCACCCTTTTATGTTCATTATTATTTGTTATGCTTTATTGAGATATTCAGGCCAATTCATATATGGGTTTATTTTTGGAGGGTAGGTTTATGCTAGGAGAAGCTGTAGAGATGATTCCTAATTTTTTTTAAAGAGCACGCTGGCTTTCACTTTGGGGCTGTTCAAGCGTGTGAGGACTGAGGAGTTGGAAAGAGGAGATTTGCAAGAGGGTTAGTGATTTAATATGGTGCTAGGACTACAAGGGGAAAGATATTAAATTGCTTCCTCTGTATTCAATTGATTTTTTAACTGTGGGGCTTCCTAATAGAAACTGCGTTGGCCCAAATTGGTCAATAAATTGGGTAACCTTATTTCAGATGGTTTAGTTTTGGCCGATGCTACTTTAATGCATTTTATCCTGTATCAAAATGTTCTGTAAAGGGGCCGAAGTTCCTGATGTGGGATGGTGTGAACCAGAACATGCTGTTTTGGAAGTATTGAAGGGTACCGTGATTGGGTTCTTGACGACCAGATTGAAAACCTTTTCTTCACAGATCGCAATAACCCTTTACAACCCAAAGGACTCTCCGATTTTCTGGTCTTTCTCCATATCTGCATTTTGGACAGATAACAGCAAAGAGGTGCGCCTTGGAGGCAAATAATGTGAGGAGGTTTATCACCAGGTTGGTAACCATGCATGCACTTGTCTGTATATATAACTTAAGCTATTATGTGAGCTTAACTGAACTTTTATTTTGTAATTTTTGGACCAAATTAAGTGTATATAATGATGTCCTCCGTGAAAATTGAATAGAGAAACATGAACAAAACGCCCAATTGTTTTGTGGGTTGCTGCTTTTCAACTATAGATTTCTATAATTTAGCAAAAAAAAAAAACTATAGATTTCTATTTTTTCTTTCCTTTATGTTGTATTCTTTATGGTCTATAATTATAAATTAACTGGTATGCACTTTTGAATATATCCGAGAGCGAATCAGATTAAAAAATTTACATGCTCCTTTGAGGCCCAGATTTTGTCCAGAGAGAAATAAAGATTTGGAATTGCTGACCAAGCACAAGATGCACAGAGAGCGAATCAGAGATGCCCAAGAAAAAGATGTTTTAGCTAGGCTCTTTCCATCTAAAACTACTGTCAAATCATTGACTCCACATGAACACCGACAGCTTAGAGAAAGATGCGAAAGCTGGTGGAAGCTGAAGAAGAGGCGGTTGACAAATTATATGAGGAGGAGGATCAACACAACCGTGAGATTTTATATGCTTCTTTACAGAATTTCCATACAACCTAAAAAGCACTAGCACAACTTGAAGCTGATGCATACTCAGTCATATGAGATCAATTTATATTGCTGATGAATCTTATTGGCCAAACCCAAAAACATCCTTATAATGTAATGACATGGTTTGCTACCATATGTTTGAACAATTTCATTTGACATTCAATTATATTCAATTGTAAGAAACCCTAAGCCTCCCAGAATTTAGCTTTCAATTGTAAGTCTAAATTGAAAGTCTAACACAAAATTGCCACCCCGTTACACTAAAAGACAGAGACCGAGACATAATTAGGCTAGTTGGTGATCAAATATTTAGTAGTCATGAACACAAATTATATTCTAGGGCTGCTAACTTCAATTAAGGAATATTTAGCATAGTTTTTAGAAATATTGCAACAAGAAGTCAAAAACAAAGTTTAAGAGCCGAGTATATTGTTGTTCTATATCTACATCTGTGATTATTCAAAAGGAAATGTAACATAGTTCATTCAAGAGCACTATTGAGGTATGTTGAGCATGACGTGCTTACACAACAGAAGTAGTGTCCTTTTATAATACCATTAACTTGACTAATGTGCTGAATGTCATTAAGTTTGGTAATTATGTCGTCTAAATTACACAATAAAACTGCAGGCTTTGCTGGTTTCTGATTTTGGTCCAAAGATTACTATAAAGATTGTGGAGAGTTTGAGGGATGATATATATGCTGGTAAGCCCAAATCAGAGTGAGATTAAGGTAACCATGTCTTACATTGTGTTCAGATGAGTTGGATTCCAATTAAGATTCTATTTTATACTATATATATATCCTATTTACATATATTTCAAGGTCATTTGTAGTAATGTTAGTTGGTTAATATATTAACTGAGAGTGCGTTGTGCTATATTTTGAGCTCAAAACATTTTGTTGACCACCAAGGAGCAAATCTTATAAGGTTTTACATATGATGAGATGTGAATTGTAATGGTATGTAGGATGCTTTAAAGAAGAGTGTGCTGGATTTTCTGACAAGTAAAGGTCTTAAAACAGAGCTTCAACTTGGATTCAGGTTCGCAGCACTTGGTACTTTTGTTTAATATCTCCAAGCTGTTGTAGTTGTACATATTTTAGCCTAATATTAGTGGTGGTGAATTATGTTTTTGCTAGGAAACCAGCTGTAATCATGATAGTTGGTGTCAGTGGGGGTGGAAAGACAACATCTCTGGGTAAGACACAAATTATAAATCCCTTTTGACTTCAGTAGAAAACCAAACCAAACATACCCAGTATATCCCGCATGAAGCAGGGTCTGGGGAGGGTAAAATGTACGCAGACCATACCCCTACTTTACAGTAGAGAGGCTGTTTCCGTGAAGACCCCCGGCTTAGTGCACCGAATAGCAAAGTGAATTTTATACAAAGATGATAATGGTGGGTAAAGTAGTCGACCGAACCTGGGCCCATGGCCTGGATCTCATGGGTCTTACCTACTCGGGCAAGGGGCGCTCTTCTCCTGATCTATGAAGAACTCCGGCCAAGCTCCATGCGCCTGCAAAAACAGAAAACATAAGACAATATACAGATGAAAAACCAAGCTTCTACGCTAATGCTAAACGAGAGAGCCCAACTCTGAGGCTCTCAACCACAGAACCACTCCCTAGAAGGGAATCAACAACTCTAATCTTGCGCCTCCAACAACTCCTATCAGCTATCGCGTTCTCGTCCAAGTTTAAGGCCTTCAAATCCATCCTGAGCTGTTCTTCCCACGACCTCCTCGGTCTGCCTCTTCTCCTCACCCCAACAATCGTAAGACTCTCGACCCTCCTCACCGGGGCTTCCGGAAGCCTCCTACGAACGTGGCCGAACCATCTCAACCTCCCTTCCCTAACTTTCGCAGCAAAAGGTGCCACCTCCAACTCGCTCCTGAAAACCACATTCGGGATTCTATCTAACATCGTGCGGCCACAGGACCACCGCAACATCCTCATTTCAGCTGCTTCCAACTTGCACTCGAGGGCCTTCTTCGCCGCCCAACACTCCGAACCATATAACATCGCAGGACGGATAGCTGCTCTATAGAACTTCCCTTTCAGCTTTAACGGGACTTTCTTATCGCACATCACCCCCGACGCAGCCCTCCACCTTAGCCACCCCGCGTTGATACGATGAGTGACATCATCTTCAATCTCACCTTCCTTCTGGATGATCGAACCCAAATACTTGAACTTATCCGTACGGGGGACGGTCTGATCTTCAATCCTAACCTCCACCCCTTCCTCGTTGGCGTCACCACTAAAGTTGCACCAGAGGTATTCGGTTTTAGACCTGCTCAGACGCAGTCCTTGGGGCTCCAAAGTGGATCTCCATAACTCCAACTTCTCATTCACCTCCCCCCTCGATTCCGCCACTAGCACTATATCATCGGCGAAGAGCATACACCAAGGGATGGCGTCTTGAATCCCTCGCGACATGACATCTAGGATCAGGGCGAAAAGAAGAGGGCTAAGGGCCGACCCCTGGTGTAGCCCAATCTCCACAGGGAAATAACGAGCATCACCGACTGGGGTCCGAACGCAGGAACAAGCTTGAGAGTACATGTCTTGAATCGCCCTGACGTACTCCGACGACACTCTCATCTCCGCAAGGCTCTTCCAAATAGCTTCACGGGGGATGCTGTCATACGCCTTCTCAAGATCGATGAACACCATATGGAGGTCTTTGCGACGCTCTCTGAACTTCTCCATAAGGCGTCTGACGAGGTGAATGGCCTCGGTCGTCGATCTTCCCGGCATAAAACCAAATTGGTTCTCTGAGATTTCAACCTCTCTTCTAATCCGAAATTCAACCACTCTTTCCCAAAGTTTCATAGTATGACTGAGTAATTTAATTCCTCGATAGTTACTACAGTTCTGGGCGTCACCTTTGTTCTTGAAGAAAGGGACTACAATACTGCGCCGCCACTCCTCTGGCATCTTAGAACCCGAGAGGAGTGCATTAAATAGATCTGTTAGCCATAGAACGCCAACCTCACCAAGACAAAGCCACACCTCGATTGGTATCTGATCCGGACCTACCGCCTTCCCTCTAGCCATCTTTTGAAGGGCACCCTTGACTTCCTCTTTGGAGATACGATCACAAGGGCCGACGGAGCGAGCGGGCGAAAGAGTGACCTCTTGCGCCACACTGGCACCACTCCTCGTCGCCCCATTGAAAAGATTGTGAAAATATGAACTCCACCTCTCCTTAATGGCGTCTTCACTAATTAACACTTGGCCTGAATCATCCTTAATAAACTTAACAGAACCCAGGTCGCGCCGCCTTCTCTCCCTAGCTTTAGCTAGTTTAAAAATAGCATTCGCTCCTTCCTTGGTATCTAGGCGCTTGTACAGCCCCTCGAATGCTTCACTCTTGGCTTTCGCCACAGCCTTTTTTGCCTCTCGTCTCGCCACCTTGTATGCTTCCAGCTTCAGAGACCTCTCCGTCCCTGAACTCGACAAAAGATCTTTAAATAACATACATTTTGCCTTAACTTTCTTTTGAACCTCCTCGTTCCACCACCATGACTCTTTATGACCACTGAACTTTCCTGAAGAGACCCCCACCACCTTCTCGCCCACACACCGAATAGCCTTCGCCATGTTGGACCACCTACAGTTAGCGTCTCCACTAAGATCGAAACAACCTTCTTTAAACAAAGACTCCCTGAATTCGGCCGCCTTCTCGCCCTTCAAGTCTTTCCAAAGTATTCTTGATCTTGACTCTCTCGTTCTACGAGCATCTCGGCCCCCTATGGAAAGATCCATGGCCAATAGACGGTGCTGAGAAGCACAAGCCTCACTCCGGAACACCTTGCAATCTACGCACGCCCTAGCATCCCTCTTGCGCATAAGAAGGTAATCTATTTGAGTGTTGAGACCTCCACTGCTGAATGTAATGAGGTGTTCAGCCCTCTTCTGAAAAACAGAATTCACAATCACCAAGTCTTGGGCAGTAGCAAACTCCAACAATGCTGACCCACCGACGTTCCTGACCCCGAAGCCGAAACCCCCATGGGTGCCGGGATAGCCATCCGACCTCTCACCAATGTGGCCATTAAAATCTCCACCCAGCACTACAAGTTGGTCACCCGGAATACTTCCAACCAACTCATCTAAACAGACCCAAAAAGCCTCCTTCTCTGAGACACCCAAACCGACTTGAGGGGCATACGCGCACACCACGTTCACCACCTTCTCCCCAACCACCACTCTGACGGCCATGATCCTGTCATTACACCTCGTCACGTCCACGACGTTGTCTTTAAGATCATTCGCCAAAAGAATACCCACTCCGTTCCTCGAGTTGGCAAGACCCGAGTACCACAACTTATACCCGTTCGCTTCTCTAGACTGAGCTCCCTTCCACCTAGTCTCTTGAATACATGCCACGTCCACCCTTCGCTTCTTTAACACATCCACGAGCTCCAACAATTTGCCATTCAGGGTACCTAAATTCAGACTGCCAACACGCAAAAAACGCGACATCGATAAAACATAATA
This sequence comes from Kitagawia praeruptora, assembly GCA_037693485.1. NCBI lineage: Eukaryota > Viridiplantae > Streptophyta > Magnoliopsida > Apiales > Apiaceae > Kitagawia > Kitagawia praeruptora. The sequence goes on along the minus strand of CM075345.1, from coordinate 5,193,155 downwards.
TAAAACTAATAGTAATGAAAATCAATACAAGTAATTAAATAAATAGTAATAATAATAATAAAGATAATAATAGTCAAAATAATAATGATAGTAATATTACTAATAATAATAATAATAATAATAATAATAATAATAATAATAATAATAATAATAATAATAATAATAATAATTATAAGAAATAGAGAAACAAGTTGTAAAATAATTACAGTATGAATATAAGAAGACCAATTCAGCAACACAAATATGCAGAAAGGAAGTTTTCAAAAAAAAAAATGTAGCAAGGAAATATCTCGGAATAAATGATTATGTTGTGAGTTGATGAGAGGAAATAAGATATAAGGGGAATGGGTGGGATTGAGGGGTGTGTTAATGGTTCGATTTCTGCGAACAGAGAAGAAGATGATGGCCTGATTTGGTGGTTAGAAGAGTAACAGCTGCAGGATATAGACCAACAAGAAGAAAAAAAACAAACAGAAGAAACAACAACAAGGTGACTATTGTGTGTGTGCTGATATATACACTAGAAGGGATTAAGGGATGCTTGAATAATATTTCCGGCGATCCGCCGGCCACTAGATTCCAGGCAGACTTGAATATAACCGTTACAAGAGCCCTTTTGACTTCAGTAGGATACTTGTAAATGGTTATAAAAGCTAACATGTACATAAGTCATTAGGTGATGGTCAAAATAGAAATGGAAAAGGAGATTCAATCTTTCTAATTATAAAGCTGTCAATATTCTCTATAAAAAACTAAGAAAAAATAGATGGATTCTACAACCTAGTGTAGGCCATTGAAAGTGTATCTGTGTTGAGTGTTGACACTAAATTAAGCAGTAACTACCTTTTCCCATTCATCTACTGAAATGCAGGTAAGCTGGCCAATAGATTAAAAAAGGAGGGGGCTAAGGTAAGGTAACCATTATATATTAAAATAGTTTCTCTGCTAATTTTTGATTTGGGACAGTATCAAAATCATTACTTTTTTTTTTCCTGTAACTAGGTTGAGTAAAGTATTATATTGACATGAAATACCAGAACCAAGTTTGTTTTCAGAATGCTAGCTGATTTGCTCAGCCATTCACAAAGATAAATCGCTGTTATCACCTATCATCATGTTTTATCTTCAAAGAGAGAGTCTGCATTCAATAGTAAAACAGTGAGAAACTGATTAAAGAATTTATAATTAAATTTAGAGTTGAACCGTAGAGCCTAGATGTGAGTCATGCATTGGTCAGTTTAGAGCTATGTATTTAGACAAAGGGTAAATTTTTATTTGTAAAAATCACCTATTTGGTTTGAAAAATATACTTTCCTTTGTTTGCAACTTGGGATGTTCAGTTTACGTTAAACCTAAAATTTGACTTTTTGACGGAATTCTGTAATTCCATAGAATTCACTGTATGTTCTGTATTCGATTGCTATGCCTTGTAGGCTTTAGGTATTTCCATCGTAAATTAGAATGTAATAGTTGGTAAACATTAGTTAGTAAACGGCAATTGAGACTTAGAGGCTCTTCATTTTTTAAAATTTCACGTACAGTCATTTTTATTGACTTCAGTTGGTCTAACATTGTAGCAAACATTTGTTCTTGTTATTGACTTACTGACTTGTGTCTTCTACCCGTGAGAATATTGCTAGTACCTCTAATATCTTTCTTCTTGTTCTGTCTTTCCTTTTGATTTATTATTGTAATGTTTTTATCTCTTCTGATATTGCCAAGTACATGTTCAGGTCACGAGTCTGTTCTTGTTCAGTACGGTTTGATATTGTGCCAGATATTGATGGCTGCTGGTGATACATTTAGAGCAGCTGCTAGTGATCAATTGGAGATCTGGGCTGAGAGGACGGGGTGTGAGATTGTCCTTGCTGAAAAAGAGAAGGCCAAAACATCATCTGGTAGACTGCAAATTCGAAAGTTCTTTAGCTCATCATATCTGTACTCAAATTTGACATGCGCAATAGTAGTAAACCACTAACATATGTTCTGAATAGTTCTTTCACAGGCTGTTAAAAGAGGGAAAGAAGGAGGCTTTGACATTGTCTTGTGTGACACCTCTGGTCGTAAGTATAAATGAATAAATCATTGATCTTATCCGTTAATTTGGTGATTTAGAGGAATTTATATATTTCTCAGGTCTGCATACAAACTGCAGCCTCATGGAAGAACTGATTTCTTGCAAGAAAGTTATTTCTAAAGTTGTCGCAGGTGCACCTAATGCATGCTCAACTTGCGGCCTTAGAATTCTCTAATATCGCAAAAGTTTTAACATACAAATGTTGACAAGCATCTATTTATTTGCATTTAATTAAAGTTAACCATCATAGTACAACCACTAGAGTATGTCGTCATCAAACTTTTGAATATATGTGCAGTTAAATATATTTTATTTAAAATATCCACAAGAGATTCTGCTTGTATTGGATGGAACAACAGGGTTGAATATGCTTCCACAGGCAAGAGAGTTCAATGAGGTAACCCCTTGTTTCTTTTTTTGTGTTTTTTGTGTAGCACAGGGAGCTAGAATTAGATCTCATTTAACTGGAAAAACATAACATCTTTTTAAACCAATATCTACTAAATTGTACATTAATACGCTATAGTACATATTGTTTACTAGGGAAAAGTGATCAATCATCTGAAACGACCTATGTAAAAAACATTATGATAAAAGGAAGGAACCTTTTACATGTTTTGATTAAAACTGAATAACCTTGGGCAATAATTTAAGAAACGGTTAGTCAAGGATTCTTGCTGTAGAATGCCACACACCGAATTATTATCAAATAGCTATAACGTCCTCTACTATGAGATAGGCAACTAACACAAACTCAAAATGTAATAGTTTTTGTAGTGTCAACTAACTTGGGCTAGGTTTTTGGTGGCGGGGTATTAATAAGGTTCTGGTAAAGTTCTTGGCTGTTGACGTGCAAAAAAGAGGTTGCAGTAAGTTGTTCCGGTAGGGAAATTCGTTGTCACTCTCTGGCGCAAATAGTAATCTGTAGAAGATATCCCCATTTCCCCCTCCCAAGGCCATAACTTTTTTGCCACCATAGAATGCCATTAAATGCTTTAAAAGTCAAAAACGTATGATTTGCGCTCTATCTATCTTGGCATCAGATGACAGGTGCTCTGCCAACAAAGTAAACTAATACTTTATTGGAGATTTTAATATATCGTTGATTAAATTGGTTTGCATAAACTCCATGACAGGTTGTTGGGGTGACTGGTTTCATTTTGACAAAACTTGATGGTTCTGCTAGAGGAGGCTGTGTGGTAATATATTTTCTTGGGCTTATTTCAGTTCTTTTAGAGAGACTATGTATTCTATGGAGGTTAGCCTTAAATATTTATTGTAGAGTAATTGTGTTGTTAATTTTGCTTTCAGGTTAGTGTAGTTGATGAGCTTGACATACCTGTGAAGTTCTTTGGCGTTGAAGGTGTAGATGACCTCCAACCCTTTGATGCAGAAGCATTTGTTGATGTAATATTTTCGTGAGCATGAAAAAGTCAGTTTCTGCATTTTCTTGAAGTTACTCCTATTAGGCCTTTATTGGGTGCGGAATTTCGTTTATATGTGCTTAACTGCGCTCATTTAGGTTTATATAGTGATTGTCCATTTTGGCTTTTGCCCATATTCATTCCTGAAACCTAATTCACTCTATATTAAATTCAAACTTCATGTACATAATTTAGGTCAAATTTGCTTTGAAACAAGTCACAATGGATCATATTTTTAATGTGAATTAGACAAGTATTCTTTTGTTTAGGGAATAGTAAATTACAGAAATTAAAATACTGATGCACCATACCTCCACCGAGCCTCGAACCCTTGACCTCAGATATAGCGAATAGTAGAGGTATCGGCTAAGGTAAAGAAAGCCACATCTTTTTTCATATCTGACTTAGGTTAGAGAAAATTTTGAATAGAATGATAGACCTTATAACATATAGTTGAAAAATGATCATGTACTGGTCACAAACCTCTATTCCTCCTTGTATGCATAATTTCTAATGCACCCAACACAAAAGCTAGTAAAAAACCAAACCTATCAAGCTTGTGCAAACTTAAAGTTTGAAATGCTTCATAAATTTACAAATTCCGCTGTCTTCTTTCCTTGTTTTCCTTTCAGAGCAAATTATGGCACAGCCCAATTGTGCTTCGTAGTAGGATTCCAAAATCGCATCACAATCCATGTGAAAGATCAGTGTGGATTTCGGAGGTGGAATAACTATCACACTGAAGACAAGCTGGAGTTTGTATTTGCAATAATGTAGATTGGTTCCTCACTCCTGTTTGTTCATTAATTGTTGATGTTATCATATTTAACAAGATACAGAGTAATGTTTATCATGTCAAATATAGATAGGTAGAGGTAAAACAGGCAGCGACTAGGTAAGATTCATTTTTTGTCTAGGCAACTGGATAGGAAAACCAACTACGAAACATGCACACAGTATGGATACTTTGGTCTATTTCAGTCAATTACTGTGAACTTACGTCTCGTAGTTTTTTTTTTTTATATGCTAAATCTTATGTCTCGTAGTTGTTTTAACGTTCTGCAACTTTAACACAAGAAAATAAAGTTGACAAGATTTACACAATCAATATCATGTCATTATTGGATCTCCGTTAAAATAAAGAATAGAGTTAAGAGAAGGCATTATTGATCCAATTTTGTATAAAATGTTCATCCTGCCGGATCGGTTTTCTGCTATTGGCACATAAAAGAAAAGGTTTGAAGATCCGTACAATTAGTCAGCACTCAGCAACATAACAACAAAGCAGACCGGAGATATATTTACCAAGATATCCGCAATTAACACCTGAATTCCGTAATATTCACAAACTTGCATATTATAGAAGCCTTCTATAATATTCACATAGCTTGAGAACTGAGAAGACCCCGGATTAGATGGGAGAAAGTGTCTTTTTTTTGACAAAGGAAGAATTTTATTAATCACACAAATCAGCCAACAAGATGGAATTCAACTCGATAGGAACAGACCTCCTATCGAAAACTCGACCTGGAAATGAATATGCTGCCCTAGCTAATGTATGGGCTACCATATTAGCAGATCGTTTAATAAAAAACAACTTAGTGTTTAACTCACAAAGCATCTTACGACACTCCAAGATAATCATTCCAAAAGGAGAAACCATCGCCACATTACTCCTGATAGCTTGGATTACCCCCAGACAATCAGATTCAACAATCACTTCCTTCCATCCCTTCTTCTTAACCCAGCTTAGAGCTTCTTTAATTGCAATTGCCTCAGCCCAATCTGGTCGTTTATCTCCTTTAAACACCTCCGAACAACCCTCTATTACTACACCTTCATGATCTCTAGCCAATAGACCAATACCAAATAACTGCAAATCAGAAAAAATTGCCGCATCTACTGTTATCTTGACTATATCTTTTTGAGGCTTAACCCAGCGATCTGCTCCATCTCCATGAATTACATCTTGAAACAGAGCCTTAGTAGTATTCTTCTGGGCACTCAACCAATCTGCAAGATACTGCTTTGTGGACGCAACAACAATCAAATCTGAAGTCTTAATTTTATTCCAAACCCAATTATTTCTAGCCTTCCAAATACTCCAACACATCGTTACAATCTCAGCATGACTATCTTTTCCAACCTGAGTTAACATTTCTTCTAACCAGCCTGGGAAACCATCCACACCTGCATTATTACAAACTCTCCCTACCCTTGTCCAACACATCACAGCAAAAGGGCAATCAACTAACGCGTGCATAATAGTTTCCTCTTCTCTATTACATACAGGACACATAGTATCAATAGGAACATACTTAGAGTAAAGCACTGCCTTTGTAGGTAGACAAAAAGAAAGAGCTCGCCATACCATGTTAAGCACCTTTGGAGGAGCTTTAATACGCCAAACAGCTTTCCACAAACTTTCATTATCCGAGCTACTCCACAATCCTTTTTGAGCCTGAATCATTCGATAAGCACTTCTCACAGAATATAACCCAGAACTTTCCTCACCCCAGTATAATCTATCTTCTTCACCATCATTTACCAAAGGGATATTCAGAATGCATTGTTGGTCACGCTCATTAAAAATATCTCTAATAATGTCAACATCCCATTGACGTTGATCTGTGCACATTAGAGATGCCACAGTAGCACTTTCAAGACCTGGACAATCCGTAGTGATGCACGGATTACTTTCATCTTTTAACCACGGCTGACCCCAAACTTTAACATTATTCCCTGTACCTATTTCCCACCTTGCACCATTCATTACCACTGACTTCGCGTCCCAAATGCTCTTCCATACGAAACTTGGATTATTTCCCAAACTTGAATCAAAGAAGTTCTCATTAGGGTAGTAACGCGCTTTATAAACCCTGCTAGCAAGACTCTCAGGCCTAGTTATGAATCTCCAACCTTGCTTTCCCAGAAGAGCTAGGTTAAAATCTCGAAAATCTCTGAAGCCTAAACCTCCAACAGATTTATGCTTACTCATACGCTGCCAACTCATCCAGTGAATCCCCGACCTGTTATCCGACTTCTCCCCCCACCAGTATTTTGACAAAACTCTTTCTATATCCTTCGTGATTTCCAACGGAAGGAGGAACACACTCATAGCATAACTAGGCAAAGTTTGAGCCACAGATTTAATCAGAATCTCACGACCTGCCTGCGAAATCCAATTGCCCCTCCAACTCTGAACCCTCTGCTTGACTCTATCTTTCAGGAAGCCTAGCACACTCACCTTATTACGACCTAGCATATTAGGCATCCCTAAATAAGTGCAATTACCTTCAGCTTCATTCATCTGCAGAATATCACAAATGTGCCTTCTGTTTGTATTTGACACATTCGTACTAAAAAACACAGAAGATTTTAAAAGGTTCACCTTTTGACCTGCGGCTTCCTCAAAAACTTGCAGCAACTCCATCATCCTAACCGCTTCATCTTCATCAGCTTTGCAGAATAGATAGCTGTCATCCGCAAAGAAAATATGACTAATGCTTGGAGCCTTACGACAGATTTTTAAACCATGAATCCACCTATGAGCTTCATAATTCCGGAGTAAAGCAGACAACCCCTCTGCGCACAGAATAAATAGATATGGGGACAACGGATCCCCCTGTCTTAAACCTCGACTTGGAACAATCGGGCCCATTTCTCTCGTACCATGCGCAACTCGATAAGAGACAGAACTAACACAACTTAAAATTAACTGAACCCACCATCCATTAAAGCCCATCTTGCAAAGAACTTCCCGAAGATACTCCCATTCAATTCTGTCATATGCCTTGCTCATGTCAATCTTTAGAGCCATAGAACCTTCCTTGCCTCTCCTCTTCCGCTTTAAATAATGCATCATCTCATACGAAACCATAACGTTATCTGTAATGAGTCTACCTGGTATAAACGCACTTTGGCTCTCAGAGACCACTTTATCAAGGACATCCTTCATTCTATTTGCCATAACCTTTGTAATAATTTTGACTAGAACATTACAAAGAGAAATCGGACGGAGATCTCCCAACTGTGATGGACACTTTTTCTTCGGAATAAGCACGACAATAGTTTCATTCAAGTTAGAAGGCATCTCTCCATCTTCAAAAAACTTTTTGACCATCAGAACAATGTCCTTACCGACTATACTCCAATGTCGTTGATAAAATGCTGGAGTCATCCCGTCTGGGCCAGGCGATTTATCAGGATTCATCTGAAATAAGGCCCTCTTAACCTCCTCCTCACAAACAGGTCTCAGCAGCTTGTCATTATCATTGTCAGTGATCTTTCTTTCTATGCAGTCTACCACTTCCCTCCACCTCGACTCTGTAGTTGAAAACAGATGATTAAAATGATTTGTAATAAGATCAGCCAAACCTCCTTCCCAATCAACCCACTCCCCCTCATTATTCTTCAATCTCTGAATCTGATTCGACCTCTTTCTTGCAGTTGCCGAAGCATGAAAATATTTACTATTCCTGTCACCTGAATGCAACCACAACTGTTTTGATCTTTGGCGCCAGAAAATTTCCTTCTACTCCAAAATCAATAACAACTCTTTTTTCACCTCCTTATACTTCTCCATCGACTGATTATCCCTTAACATCTTGAGTCTTTTAAGTTGTTTCTTACAACTTTTTATCCGACTGCCAAATCTGCCAGTAACCTCCCTACCCCATTCCTCAAGCTTCTCTCCACACTGCTTCACCTTCTGCTGAACTTCCACCTCCTCACTCTCCTCCCAACTTTCTAAAATTAACTGTCGACACATCGGTTCTAACAACCAGGCATTTTCAAACCTAAATCTCCTTTTACCCACATTATTCATCCTTACTTCCGGAATAAGAAGAATAGGGCTATGGTCCGATGTTGACAACTCCATATTGTATAGCTTTGTTGCAGGGAACATTCTCAACCAAGAAGAAGAAATCAATGCTCTATCTAACCTTACCTCTGTCCATTCTGTTGTGCCATAGCCACGCTCCCAAGTATATTGATGTCCAACAATCTCCATGTCCTGTAACCCAGTATCAACAAGAACCTCATTAAAACCATCGACGAGCCAACTTGGGTACGGGGCTCCACCTTTTTTATCTTCCTGAGAGACCACGTTATTCATATCACCTATAGCACACCACGGAAGATTCGAATCTCTTGCAAGATTTCGAAGAAGATCCCATGTCTTCCTTCTCTGCAATCTATCTGGTTCCCCATACATACCAGTTAATCTCCAAGCTTCCTTATCTTGCATAGTAATTTCAGTATCTATGTGATTTCTGGAGAAACTTCGAAGCTTTACTTGATCTTTATCCCTCCATAATAGAGCTAAACCTCCACTTCTGCCACAAGAATCCACTGAAAACAAACCTTCAAAACCCAAAGACCTTCTCACCCTTTCCAACTTACCTTTGTTATCCTTTGTCTCACATAAAAATATAAAATTAGGCTTTTCTTGTTTGACCACTTCTTTTAGGAACTGAATGTTCGAAGGTAGGCCAACCCCTCGACAGTTCCAGCTCAATATACTCATAACTCTAGGCGGGGTTGCATGGCAACTCCCGCCTTTAGCACGTTTTTTTGGTTCTGATATTCTTCCCCAACATTAGTAACAGAATCTTTACTCCCTGTGACACCTTTCACCCATGGAAATATAGTTCCCCCATCAACGTCCATAACACCAATTCTATCTGGATCCCCCCTCCTTCTTTTCCTCTCCTCCAGCTGTAGCCCATTATCATTATCTTCATCACTAAGCCCAAATAACGCATTTGATGTAGTGTTAAAATTCTGGATATTATCTTATCGTAACTGATTTGATACACCACTGTAATCACGTGATTTCATAGCTACCAACTCCCTACTTTCACTCATCTGATTTATCTCCTTTCCTTTTTTTGACAAATTTCCCCCCCCTAGAATTTTGGAAACAATTCTCTTTGCCAATCCTGGCTTCCCACGTGGCATCGTTCTCTTCTCTGAGCCACTTGCTCTGAACCTGAGTCGCCGCCTTACGCGGTTGTGCCCGTAACCAGCTCCCCCATTCCTTTTCATGGTCTTCTCCCCTCCTATCGATATTCTTCCTACAGAATCTATCTGTATGAGTAACCATACCACATAAAAAACAAAACTCCCCTAACCTTTCATACTTGCAAGACACAGTGAATTCCGATCCATCTTTCCTGACAATTTTCTTCTTACGCTTAAGAGGCCTCCTTACATCTATTCTGATCCGGATCCTCATACATTCACGCCAAATAGAAGTATTATTTTTCACATCGTACTCAAGGAAACTGCCAAAGAAATTTCCAAGCTGTTTACCTACAGATTCCTTCATAAATCCCATCGGTAGGTCGTGAATTTGTATCCAGATGTTTAAATGCCAGAGCTGCACTTGTACTGGATTTTCACCCGCTTCAACCGACTCCAGCACCATCATGGCATTATCAAACGTCCATGGTCCACCCTTTAACACCCATTGTTTATCCTCTTTGTGATAAAACTGAAATAAGAAAATACCTTGTTCCAGTTCTTTGATATTAATACCCATCGATGGCTTCCACACGTCCGCGATCTTAGATTTCATTGCTCTTGTGTTGATATTCTTCTCGGTCAGTAGTCGTCCAACTAAACATAACTCATACCTATTCACCTCCTCTTCTATATCCCCTTCAAACACGAAACTTTCATTTTCTTCTTGTTCAATGTCAAGATCCGCCATCTGTTCTTCCAGATCTCGATATTGAGCCATCAGAAATAAGAAACAGAATAAAACTCTCACAATATCAGACTTTAATATGGAGAGAAAACAAAACTCTCACATAAGGCATGGAGAGAAAAAATGCCAAGTGATTTTGGTTAATGTTTAGGTCTTTTGTTTGCTGTTTGTAATGGGAGAAAGTGTCTTTAGTTTCAAGATTAGAGGGAACACTTGTTTTTAATCCAATCACATCTTTAAAGAACAAATCAAGTAAAGAACCCAGCTCAGGATTGTTCGAAACCGTGCACATCTTTTTTCTTGCGCCAAATTTCCAGGCTTTTTGCGTTAGGTTTGGTTGGTCTGTGTTTGTAGAAAAAGTAGAGAAAAGAGAAATGACATGAACACTATTTGTTATATTTGAATATTAGTACATTTTGACTTTTGATCATTTTAAATTATATGGGGTTAAATTTTGTCAAATTATGCACGTTTATTTGGCGGTCTCATTTTGACATAATTGGGGGTTCTATGGCAACTCACATAAATTGGAGACCCAAAAATTTATTTTATAAAATTAAACTAAGGAAAATATTAATTATAATCCTAAGAGCATCTTCGACAATTGGAGTTGACTATAATAATTGGTTATATTTTAAAAATATTATTGTTATTATTTCAAATTATTATAAAATGAATATATTGTTTTAACATGGAAATAGATGTCGTGGCTTTTTATTATAGGTAGCTAAGGTTCGATAAATTTAACCTAAGATGTTTAGGTTGACTAAAATTTTAGATACTCCCTCCGTCCCAAAAAACTTTTACCATTTTACTTGGACAAGTTTGTCAACGCATACTTTTGATTGTTAATATCTTCAATTTCGTATTAGTATTCAATATAAAAACTTTAATGTATTAAAATACTCATAAATACGAATCCAACAAGATCACTCATGACAATATTTGGTTTTATAGATTAGACGTAAATTAATAATTTATCTCTTATTATGAACAATGCCGACATATCAAACGAGAAAAATAATATGGCACAAAGGGAGTAATAGGAATGTCCCATTAGAATAATTTTTATAATCTCTATAATTCTTATTTTTGGGAAATTATATATATTTTTAGCTAAAGATTTTTTATGGTTGAAGATGTTCTAAGGATTGTCCTTAAGCATTAATTTCTTTAAATGTTTCTTTGTTTAAGCATTTAACACAACATTAATATTTTAAGAATAAAATTATTTATTGTCATATTTTTAAAAAAATTATTGCATTTATGGAAATGGTTTTAAAAAGTTAAGTAATTTCTCAAAAAAAAAAAGTTAAGTAATTATGACAACTTGCATGTAATTATATAATTAAATTAGTGTGTTTTAACTTGAATGGAATAAGAAGACAGTAAAATGATACTCCCTCCGTCCCAATGGATTCTTTACAGTTTCTATTTTGGGACGTCCCACTCATTTCTTTACATACCAAAAGTAGTAAGTTTTTTCCACTATTACACCCACTACTTTCCCCCACTATCTCATATTTAATTATAAAAAACACTATTACACCCACTACTTTCCTTTACTATCTCAAATATATTATTAAATATTGATGAGTCCCACCACTTTATCCACTTTTCATCTAACTTTATTCATTTTTTAAACATTGTCTTGGTCTCCGTGTCCCCCTCCAATGTAAAGAACCCAACGGGACGGAGGGAGTAAAAACAACATCATATCCCTGAAAAATGGTTATTCGAAACACTCGAAAACACATTTAAAACATACACCCTCCGTCCCTCTCATATTCTTTACAGTTTCTATTTTGGGACGTCACTCTCATTTCTTTACATATCCTAAATAGTAACTTTTAACAATAAAATACATTATTACATCCACTATTTCACTCCAAATTTTCAAACACTTTACACTATTACACCCACTAATTCACTTATTTTAACAATAAAATTACGATTACACCCACTATTTCACTTATTTTAATCATAATTTTTGACCTCCGTGAAAAAACTCAACGTAAAGAACCACGAGGGATGGAGAGAGTATATATATTTTTTTAAATGCTAGACTTCTAAAATTATGTACAAAAAAATTTACAGCATGACACATTCCTCATTCTAAGTAGTTACTGCATAAGTTAACTAAATGTGAAGGATCCACGTGCATTCACTGTCAACCAATGAAAATATCCCATATTGACACATTATTACCATTACATCATTTTGTAAAAAAAAATGTACAAAATTTTGTACAAAAAAAACAATTTTTTGTTAAAAAAATTTGTGCATTAATTTTTTTTACAAGCCTGATGGGATATTCGAGTGATAACTTTTTGTCGACTATCTATGGTGCAGGCTCATAGATTGGGGTTTAACATGTCAATGGTGGAAACTATGATCGAGAAGTGTTTGACACTACTCGATTCCAAGTGCATATTATCATCCCAGAGGACCTGAGGTTAGTGAGTTTCTCAGATGAATGCCTTTCATGAAAATCATTTTATAGAAGGAGTTACACGAAGATTGGCATCAGTAGTGCCTTTGGAAGTGATTAGGTCTGCTGAGTACGTGGCATCTTATGGTATGGAAAACATGCCAACTTTTGCGATTGCTCCCGGGGTGTTTGGGAATCTCCAACACTTCTTGGACTTGGATATGGGTGTGGTTTTCCCGTTCCCAGTTCTTGGAATGGAGTTCAACCTTGTTGAAGGTGAGGTCTTTGATCCTCCAGCTCCTTTGAGCCCTGATTTTCTGGTGAATAATGTTCCAGTTGATGTCTATTGGGCCTTAACATTGCATTGTTGGGCTTAGTTGTTGATTTAAACAATCCATCAAGTGTTGTAGGTTAACATTTGTGTTACTACAACTTGCAATATGTTTATTAGCTAGTGCTTTGTTTCATGTAGTGCATGTACTAGCATGTCCTAGCTTTAGTATGATTGTTTTTCCTTGTCTGTTACTTTTGCTTGTTTTGATGCCACAACTTGTGTGTGCACTTCCTATATCATGTAAGCTGTTTTTCTGTTTTAATTAATTAAGTAGTCAAGTAGTTTCAAGTACTATCCATCTCTCTCTGTAAACACCAACATACACAGTAGGTTAAGTTCACAATCTGCAGTTCAGATTGTACATTTGGTATCAGAGCTTCACGGTTTTGAGGGTGGTTTATGCCAAAGTATCAACCCAAAAACACAGCAGAAGCCATGGAAACAACAACCTCACAGCCCAAGCCAAAGGAAGCAGGTGCAGTAGGTTTAAGCTATCCAATGCTAACGAAAACCAACTACACAGCATGGTCCATCAAAATGAAGGTGTTTATGAAGGCTCAAGGTGTATGGGAAGCCATTGAGAAGTCGGTTCCCACAGCAACTGTTGACGACAAGACAGTTCAAGTAGCCCTTGCAGCCATTTATCAAGGAGTCCCCGAAGAGGTGCTGTTGGCCATTGCTGAAAAGGAGACTGCTAAAGAGGCATGGGAGTCGATTAAGACAATGTGCATGGGTGTAGAGAAGGTGAAAGAAGCAAAGGTGCAAACATTAAAGGGAGAGTTTGAATCCTTAAGTATGAAGGATACAGACAACATTGACGAATTCTGCATGAAATTAAGTGGAATCGTAACAAACATTCGAGTACTTGGAGAAACAATGGAGGAATCGAGTGTAGTAAGAAAAATACTACGTGCAGTTCCAGAAAAGTTTCTTCAAATTGCTTCAAACATTGAGCAGTTTGGAGATGTCAAAACAATGACAGTTGAAGAAGTGGTGGGTCGCTTAAAGGCCCATGAAGAAAGAGTTAAAGGGAGATCAGAAAACAGTAGTGGTCAATTGTTACTCACTCAAGAAGAGTGGAGCAAGAAATTCAACAAGAGTGGTGGTGCAAACTCTGGTGGACAAAGAGGTCGAGGCATTGGAAACTATCGAGGTAGAGGTAGAGGTTTCTCACGAGGTGGCAACTCTGGGAGAGGATGTCAAGGTCATGGTGAAGACAAGTCAAGAGGTTACACATCAAACAGAGATAACAGGGACAAGAGTCATGTTAAATGCTTCAACTGCAACACTTATGGGCACTTTGCTGCAGAATGCAAGAAACCATCTCGACGAGACAAGGATAAAGACAAAGGGCAGTCACATGAAGCAAATTTAACAATTACAAACCAGGATGATGAGCCAACACTGTTGTTTACAGAGTGCAAAGAGAAAGAAGCTGAAGTTGTGTTATTAAATGAAGAAAGTGTGAACCCAAGCCTTGTCTCCAGTGGGCACAGTGATGACACTAACTTGTGGTACTTGGACAATGGTGCCAGCAACCACATGACAGGAAGAAAAACGAAGTTCAAGTCTCTAGATGAAAATGTGACAGGAGTTGTCAAGTTTGGTGATGGCTCAAGTGTAAGAATCGAAGGCAAAGGCTCGATAATGCTTCACTGTAAGAATGGTGAAGAAAGGTGCTTAAAGAATGTGTATTACATACCCACATTGAAGAACAACATCATAAGTCTGGGGCAACTTTCAGAATCTGGGCATAGGGTTATGCTACAAGGAGATTATCTATGGGTGAATGATGAACGAGGAGAGTTATTGATGAAAGTTAAACGATCACCAAACAGGCTGTACAAGATTCACATTGACAATGACTCACCTGTGTGTTTACTATCAAAAGTAGATGAAGTCAGTAGATTATGGAACTTGAGGCTTGGCCATGTCAATTACCAAGCTATGAACAAGCTGTCTAATGAGGGAATGGCCCGTGGCATACCAAAGTTCACTAAACCAAAGGGGGTTTGTGAAGGATGCTTGCTGTCAAAACAAACTCAGACCCCATTTCCTCAACAATCAAAGTTTGCAGCCAGAGAAAAACTTGAACTTGTGCATGCAGATTTGTGTGGTCCAATCTCACCACCAACACCTGCAGGTAATCGATATTTCTTCTTACTTGTTGATGATTTCAGTCGAATGATGTGGGTGTTTATGCTAAGAAATAAAAGCGATGCTCTACCTGCATTTAAGAAATTTAAACTAATGGCTGAAAAGGAAGCAAAGTGTCCCATAAAGACTCTGAGAACAGATCGTGGGGGAGAGTTCACCTCACATGAATTTCAGGTGTTCTGTGAAGAATTTGGCATCCTAAGACATCTCACAGCTCCATATTCTCCACAACAAAACGGTGTTGTGGAAAGAAGAAACAGGACTGTAGTTGCCATGACAAGAGGATTGTTAAAAGAGAAGAAAATGCCATCTATTTATTGGGGAGAGGCAGTTCGACATTCTATTTATTTGTTGAACAGGTTGCCAACAAAGACGTTGAAAGGTGAGACACCATATGAAGCTTGGAAGGGTTACACACCCCAACTGGATCATGTAAGAGTCTTTGGTTGTTTGGCTCACATGAAGGTGCCTAAAGTTAACACAACCAAGCTAGACGACAGAAGCAAGATGGTTGTTTATTTGGGTAAAGAACCTGGAACCAAGGCACACAGGTTGTTTGATCCTGTCACTGGAAAACTACATGTGAGCAGGGATGTTGTGTTCGAAGAAAACAAAGCATGGAAGTGGGAGTCACAGCCAATTAAAGAAGGTATGAGCAATGTGAGCTCATTTATTGTCACAAATAACAATGTCACTGGGATGCAGGGATATGACAGTGACAATGATGGATGGTTGACACCAATTAACTCAAGTACATCTGGTTCACCACAAGAAACCGATGGTGACTTGAGTTCAAGTGAGTCAAGTGGCAGTTCTACACCCAGAAAATTCAGACTTCTCAGTGACATTTACAACGTTACTGAAGAAGTCGAGCTACCAGATGAAGAAATGATGTTGGGGATCGAAGAACCAATGAATTACAGTCAGGCTGAAAATGAAGTTGAATGGAAGAAAGCCATGGAAGCTGAAATGAATGCAGTGGAGAAGAACAAAACCTGGGTGTTGACAGACCTACCACCTGGGAGAAAAGCCATAAGTTTGAGATGGGTATTCAAGCTGAAAAAGAATACAAATGGTGAAGTTGTTAAACACAAAGCAAGGATCGTAGCTAAGGGGTATGTGCAGCAACAAGGGGTTGACTTCGAAGAGGTTTTTGCACCTGTTACAAGTGTGACATTCCCTAAATCCGGGGTACAGATTTGGGGCCACTAACCATAATCCACACAACACATACTTGGATAAAAACATAATATAATAATAAAATACCCCTGATCCAAGATCGCTTACAGGTTATGGTATGAAACAAACTACCAAATTACATTATTACAATTCAACCTCAGAATATAATTGTTATACAATCTTTTTACGACTAAGTCCACTGTCAAACTAGTTTACCAACCTTGACAATTTCCAAAACCACTTGTTGGTAGTAATTTTTTTGTATTAGTTCGTTCGCAGGGAAGGACTATTGAATCAAGTTCAAGTTTTAATCTCTTAAAATCTAGAAGTGAGAAGAATAATTGGGTGTTTGTTTAATAACTTAAACTAAAAAGCAAATAAGAATAACGATTTAACAATGATAAGAAAACAATCCAGAAACTAGGGTTCTTCAATGGTATTACTGACTGTGCATAAGTTTGTGATGTTCCAGTCTCATGCTCTTGCTAAAAACATCCCACTAATGATTATATCGTTCTCTCCCAAGATACAATACAATGTTCACATCAATACATTGAAGTCACTCCCATGATCAATCAATGCAAAATTATAAACTATTTAAACTCAAGGAATTTTCGTCTCGTAACTCGCATATTAATCTCCCAATCAAATAGTTGAATTACGTCCGTTGTATCATAAACTAGAACTGTAAATCCTCTCCCGATTCATTACAATTCCTAAAGATACAATCAAGGGTTCGCGACTTCCTCAATTGTGTTAAGCACTCATCAACAGATTAGCAAGGCAGAGAAATCACAATATAACTACACAAGCATATTAACCATTGAATACTACCCAATTCCCGGATAAGGGAATTAGTTACTCATGATGAATGAAGAAAACAAACATATATTAATAACCAAAACCATGTTTCCAAGAGTATAAAGTTAAGAAAATACAACTTGAATAATCTCGTAAAGTTTGGATGGAATCCCTTCAATCCTTGCTTTAGCTCTCTCCTCTCTATTCTCCAGAATAATCCGTGCTAGAAAAAACCCTAGTTCTCCTTCTAAATATTCAACCCCAATATTTTAAAAGTCATACAAGGTAACTAAAATCTAATTACAATAGAATAAATAAATCTATTTTTATTCAGCTCAAGACCCTTGAATGCGAGGCTCAAGCCCCCTGAGCTTGATGCAACTTCCCTCAAGGTCCCTGAGTGCGAGGCTCAGGTCCTGAGGCTCTAAAAAGCAAAAAATCTGTTTTGCTCAAGGCTCTTGAGCCTTGCTCAGGACCTATTTTCTCTAGTTTTTGTCTCCTTTCAGCATGTCTTCTCGTCCGCAACACCTTGCTCCTTTGGAATTTCCTACAAACATAGAAAACACCCACTTAGTATCCATCCAAGTTAAATAACAACTAACATTATTCATATAGGACTAAAGCATCAAAAACAAGGCTAAATGAAGATTAATATGAAGCAAAATATCTACATTATAACCATGCATCAAATACCCCCCAACTTAGCCTTTGCTCGTCCTCGAGTAAAACTAATATAATATAACTATAAACTACTAACTAGTACCACTTCCGTAGGTGATCACGGTTGCATTTAGCATATGCAACAAGCCCTTTAAACCCCTAGGTAGCCCTAGTGGACGAGTGAGGTCTCGTGAGGGCCTATAGTGAATGTACCCACAAAATCCATCTAGCTCATGCAAAAGATTGAATGCCAATACAACACCACACATACAAGTCCTCTCATGCTACATCAACTTAAGAATCAAAATGAATACGCAATGTCTTGGTGTCGAAAGTACAAGTATTCACATAGTCTACTCAGTGAACATGCCTAAGATCACAAAATTTCATGTCAAGTGCAAAAATAGTTGGTAAGCATGCTAAGTCTACAAGAAACACATCTTTGAGTCTAAACTTGGGATCTCCTATACCAAAACAAGTAACAACTCACCTTTCACTCACAAATGAATAGTCACTCAAAAACAAGGTTAAGTGTATCACTCTATTCCAACAAATCATAAACATGCTTCACACTCGCAATTAATCTCACTCTAACACAACATACACCACTGATGATAATCAAAAGGTCTTTATTCGGGTTGTAATGTGGGCTAGGGACAAGGTATGTCAAGTAAAGCCAAAGAAAAGGTGAAGTGCCAAAGGCTAGTACCCAAAAAAGTAAATCATTCAACTCCCTATCTATCATCCCCACACTTGGATTTTTATTCTTCCAACAACTAACTTGATTAGTCGAACAAAGAAGGATCATAGAAACATAAATACGCTCTCGTATAAATATTTTTTTCATTTTTTTTTTCTATTTTTTCTCTTCTTTTTTTTTTTTTTTGTTTTTTTTGTTTTTGGAGAGCTAAGGAGCTAATATATAAATAGGTATAATGATCCAACGATATTCTACAAAATTTGACTAACAAGTAACCAACCAAACCCATATTTCCCAAAAGTATGATCAATAACAAACCCCCCTTTAACACCTTATCACTCCCTTAAGCACTATACTAGCCTTTGACAATTGGGTTCAAGTTAATGTAAGGCCAATACAAGAAAAAGATATAGGCAAGTAATGTGGTGTGTCACCGAAAGAATAGGATTAAGCTCAGTGGGTTAACTAATTGATCATGTATAAATGGTGTGGTAATATTGGAATTATGAGGTTATACCTAACTGCCTTTATCATCTTATCATCAAATAATGTCATGCATTTCAAGAAAGACCTCAAGTAAGTGCTAGCAATGTAAACAACATGTGGACACTCAAGCAAACGAATTAAATGCAAAAGATATGCATATAGGCTCAAAACTCGCTTGGTGCGGCAAAGCATAATCAATCCCAAGTAAAAAGACTCTCTAACGCACCTACTTGTACTCAAAGCATGCAAACCAAGTCATCTTGCGCATATTCATGTCACTCTAATCACTTAAGACATTCACTAAGTCTACCAGTTTCAACTTGCTAGTGTATGTGTGTGCACAAGAACAAAGCACGTCACTTCTCAAGCAAAAGCGTCAACAACACAAGATTTCAATAGCATGCATGGGTGCATCAAGCAAAATACAACAAGTAATCGTCACAAGGCTAGAATTATTTTTGTAATTTTTTTAAATTTTTAATTTTTTTAATTTTTTTTTTTAACTACTACTACTATATACCCCACACAAAATGAGGCTAAATGCTACTAATAAAATAAACACACACCCCCCAACTTAGCATGTACCTTGTCCCCAAGGAACAACAATCACCAACCATTAACAAGCAAAAACAAGTACTCTATAAAAAAAAAATACATAAAATATTTATACAACAAGGAAGAAAAGAATTCAACTCCCCTGACTCATGGTAGAGAAGAACGGAAGCCAACAAATGCAAAGTACTCATTAAGCTTGGCATGAAGGTCCTCTATGCGTTGCTTTGATGAGCACTGACCGGTACAACAACATGAGTGTGGTGTACCCCCACCACCGGAATCACACTCATCATCATTCAAACGCTGTTTTTTAGTTGCTGGTTTGTTACGGCTAAGTCTGGTAGACGACATACTACAGCTCAGAAGAAAATTAGCTGTCAAACGTCTAAGAAACAATTAACCAAACACTTGGTGTACGACTTCTTAAAATAAGAAACTCAAGCACAGCAACAACAAGAACTACCAACACTAGATCGTGTTATCATATACCAGTCAAGAGCAATAGCAAAATACAAGAAAAGAACCACCAACGAAGATATCAAACAATCCCGCTCCTCTGTTGATGTTGATGTTATGTTTTTTTTTTTACCCTACCTGACTCACGCTCTGTTTTTTAACCCGCCTCTGCTTCTATTTTCTTATAACCGTATACTTATAATTTTTTTTTTTTTTTTTTGAAGAGAGGTCAGGGCCCTTGAATTGGAGCTCATGGTCATGAGCATGAAATTGGTTGTCCGCTGTTAGGCTCAAGGCTCCTGAGGGCCTCCTCAGGGCCCCTGAGCGGCTTTCAGTCTTGAAACAAATTGTCTTTGCATTCGTCAAATTTTTCTTTTCTACCTGCACCCAATAAACACTATATTATTATTTACTATTTAAAACTAATTTACAAATAAATAAAAGCAAATAAATTTCTTGGGTTGCCTCCCAAGCAGCGCTTGTTTAACGTCATTAGCTCGACGTCTTGAATTCTTCTGATCATTATGGTGGAAATTTTGAACCCATCTCGAATGGTCCAAGTGCAATATCCACATCATTCACACCATGTTCTTGAAATTCACGTACTAGAGAAGATTGTACGTCAGTTTCGACCTCCTCATGATCATTGGCTTCCTTCACAAGTTCTTCCACAATATCCACCACATAACACTCAGGTTTAATTGACGGTCTTTTCATGGCTTCGTTTAGATCAAACTCAACCTTTTCTTCTCCGACATTTAATGTAAGCCTACCAGCTTTCACATCTATATTGGTTCCCGCAGTCGCTAAGAATGGTCTTCCCAAGATGATTGGAATATCAACATCCTCATTCATCTCCAAAACAACAAAATCACATGGAATAACAAATTTATCCACCTTCACCAAAACATCTTCAAGGACGCCTAATGGATACTTTATTGATCTATCCGCTAGTTGAAGTGAAATCCGTGTCTTCTTTAATTCCCCTAAACCAAGTCTCTTATAAATAGAACGCGGCATTAAACTCACACTAGCTCCAAGATCACACAAGGCTCTTTTTACTCCGATTTCACCAATGGTACATGGTAAAGAAAAACTCCCAGGGTCCTTGAGTTTAGGAGGAATATTGCGTTGAATGACAGCACTACACTCTTCATTAAGAGTGATTGTTTCCACCTCCTCTAACTTTTTCCTATTGGACAACACCTCTTTCATAAATTTAACGTAAAGAGGCATTTGAGCCAAAGCATCAGCAAAAGGAATGCTAACATGTATTTCACGAAACATCTTCAAAAACTTTTCATATTGCTTCTCTAGCTTCGAATTTTTCAACCTTTGTGGAAAAGGAATTAGAGGCACATATGGTTTTATGGGAGTTGTAAATGTAGGCTTCTCTTCTTTTGGCTCATCCTCACTCTTCTCAGAAATCTCCACATTAGTTTGATGTGTTTTTCTCTTTTTGGGAGGAAGAGTTTCAGCTTTAAGTTTCGGAGCTTCAATTTCTGGTAGTTCTCTTCCACTCCTCAAAGTGATAGCCTTGCACTGTTCTTTTGCAGTCAGATCTGATTGACTAGGTAATGCTCCTTGTTCACGCACACCAATTTTATCAGCAATTTGTCCCACTTGCACTTCTAACAACTTTTGTGCAGTAGCGACTTGCTCAAGTCTCATGTCAATTTGCCCAAATTTAGTCTCAACATTTGCAAAAGCATTAGTAGTCCCTTGTATCATCTTGTTTAGAGCAACTTCCCAATCAGCAGGTTCCTTCTTTTCTTTTGGTGGTGGTTGATATTGTTGCTGTTCCTGATATTGCTGACGCGGTTGAAAACCAGGAGGCTGATTTGACTTAGGAACTACATATGATGGATTAGCCGCATGATTGCTGCTGTAGGAAAGATTATTATTGGGCCTCTGATTTGGATTGTAGTAGGAGTTATTTTGAACAGGCCATGACTGTCTTCCCTGAATAAAAGATGCTTCCTCTGGGAATTGTTGTGCATAAGAATACTGATTAGCACCATAATCATTATACCCTTCCATTGGAGAAGAGATAGCACTAACATTCGCCCTTTGTCCACGTACCTCTTGAGTAAGAGCATCCAATTTAAGAGTCAGCAAGTTCATCATCTCAATATCTTGTGCCGATTTAGCTGAGCTCGTCCCACTAGGTGCCCAAGAATAGTTATTTGTGGCCAATTGCTCAAGAAGTGCTTTTGCCTTATGAACCGGTGTTTTCTTGAAATCTCCACCAGCTGCCACATCCAAACTCAAACGAACATCTGCATTCAAAGATCCATAAAAAGTGCTCAGAATCATCCATTCCGTACAACCGTGATGTGGACATTTTCTCAACAGTGCCTTGTATCTCTCCCATGCTTGATACAAGCCTTCACCTGGTTGTGTCTTGAAGCTGAGAATGATTGTCCTCATTTGTTGAGTCTTGTCAGAAGGATAATATTTGGACAAAAACTCGGTAGAAAGACTTTCCCAAGTAGCCACTGCAGTTTCAGGAAGCTGTTGGAACCATTCCATGGCTCTCCCTTTGATAGAGTGAGGAAACATGTGAAGCCGAATCTGATCTGCAGTAACTCCAGTGATCTTGAATGAACCACACATTTGCACGAAGCGCTCAAGATGACGGTGTGGATCCTCTCGCTCAATGTCCCCTTCAAAAGCTGAATTGCTCACCATCTGAATTAAGCTCGGATTGATGTTGTACTGAGCTGCACTAATCTCAGGAGTCTTGTACCTGCAGTTCGCAGGATTGGGAGTCTCATGATCCCAGATAGAAGTCTCATCAAGAACTGGTGGGTCAGGAGGATTAACAATTTGACGATCTCTTGGTTCGTCCATATGGTTTCTTCCTTTCTTTTGCTTTGTCTCTCGCCTTAAAGCTCGAAAAGTGCGTTCAATTTCTGGATCAAACTTTAAATTTCCCGCACTTGTAGAACGTCGCATACAAGAGTTATAGCACCTGAAAAGACAAAACAAATCAGATAGGTATTGGAAACAATTTTGTAAAATCTAAACAATAAGAAATAATTAAACTGAACTTAAAATTGCTGCCTTCCCCGGCAGCGGCGCCAATTTGTTGGTAGTAATTTTTTTGTATTAGTTCGTTCGCAGGGAAGGACTATTGAATCAAGTTCAAGTTTTAATCTCTTAAAATCTAGAAGTGAGAAGAATAATTGGGTGTTTGTTTAATAACTTAAACTAAAAAGCAAATAAGAATAACGATTTAACAATGATAAGAAAACAATCCAGAAACTAGGGTTCTTCAATGGTATTACTGACTGTGCATAAGTTTGTGATGTTCCAGTCTCATGCTCTTGCTAAAAACATCCCACTAATGATTATATCGTTCTCTCCCAAGATACAATACAATGTTCACATCAATACATTGAAGTCACTCCCATGATCAATCAATGCAAAATTATAAACTATTTAAACTTAAGGAATTTTCGTCTCGTAACTCGCATATTAATCTCCCAATCAAATAGTTGAATTACGTCCGTTGTATCATAAACTAGAACTGTAAATCCTCTCCCGATTCATTACAATTCCTAAAGATACAATCAAGGGTTCGCGACTTCCTCAATTGTGTTAAGCACTCATCAACAGATTAGCAAGGCAGAGAAATCACAATATAACTACACAAGCATATTAACCATTGAATACTACCCAATTCCCGGATAAGGGAATTAGTTACTCATGATGAATGAAGAAAACAAACATATATTAATAACCAAAACCATGTTTCCAAGAGTATAAAGTTAAGAAAATACAACTTGAATAATCTCGTAAAGTTTGGATGGAACACCTTCAATCCTTGCTTTAGCTCTCTCCTCTCTATTCTCCAGAATAATCCGTGCTAGAAAAAACCCTAGTTCTCCTTCTAAATATTCAACCCCAATATTTTAAAAGTCATACAAGGTAACTAAAATCTAATTACAATAGAATAAATAAATCTATTTTTATTCAGCTCAAGACCCTTGAATGCGAGGCTCAAGCCCCCTGAGCTTGATGCAACTTCCCTCAAGGTCCCTGAGTGCGAGGCTCAGGTCCTGAGGCTCTAAAAAGCAAAAAATCTGTTTTGCTCAAGGCTCTTGAGCCTTGCTCAGGACCTATTTTCTCTAGTTTTTGTCTCCTTTCAGCATGTCTTCTCGTCCGCAACACCTTGCTCCTTTGGAATTTCCTACAAACATAGAAAACACCCACTTAGTATCCATCCAAGTTAAATAACAACTAACATTATTCATATAGGACTAAAGCATCAAAAACAAGGCTAAATGAAGATTAATATGAAGCAAAATATCTACATTATAACCATGCATCACCACTACCCGACAAAATCAACAACGTCTCGAACGTCACCTCTCGCTGCTGGATCAAGAAAACTCATCAACCTCGAGGTCCATTAACCTCCTCTATTAACTGAAGAAAAATAAACAACAAGCAAGAGTGAGCCAACAATGCTCAACAAGTGTAAATAGTGGTAGCAATATCAAGAACAATATAGTTCTGAACAATTTGAATATTCATCATATGGTACTAAAGAAATCAACTGGAGAAATTCAATATCGTGACTCCAAGATAAAAAAGAATAATCATCGTACGGTACGAAAGAAGTCAGCTGAAGAAATTAAATATTGTAACTCCCAGATGAGCCAACAGGACTCCGCTAAAATAAAATGCATCAATAATGAGAACTGATAAAAGTCCTGATAATTAAAGATAATTATAATAGGCTTCAAGGGAATCAAGCTTTGAAGCAACTCAACCTCAATGTATGGATTAGAATTGGATTTTTATATATTTTTTTAAAAAAAAACAATAAGGTTAGGCTGCTGATCAGTCACGCACTAACCCCGGACAAACGCACACAGCAATGTCCTTTAATGGATCCACGGCACACATTGGCCTTAACATCTGACCATTAAACTGGTCTCCCCGAAGGGACATCCGTTGACCATAATATGGTCTCCCCGAAGGGACATCTATTTTAAAAACATTCCAATTCTATATCCAACGCACTAGGTGTCGGAACAATCGACAACCTCTGTCAATCAAACAATCTGGAAAACTCACGTTCCAGAACAACAACTCATAATCCCAAATTCAATGAAGGATTCAAGATCAACAAGTGTCGACACAATAATTGGGGAATTATTAAGGAATAATAAGCTCTAAGTGTATCGACAAGTTCGATACGATAAAGGGTAATAACTCGATAATTAAGATCATCAACAAGTATCGACGAGTTCGATACAATAAGTGGGGTGTAAACGAATAAACGATAAGAATAACATGTATCAACAAAGTGGGTAGGTATGATTGGGGTCATAACATCATTAAATGAATCGTAGAAAGAATTTACTGACAATATGATTAACAACGATTGAGGATATATGATAACACAGGGATATAATCAAGTGCTAAACATTTAATAAATTCTCTGCAACATCTTGAAAAGTTTGGACTAAATTGGGTAAATTAGATGGTTCAAAATAAACATCTGTAAAAGAATTTCGGGATAATTAATCGTAATTCAGTTTGAAGAAAACATCTCCTAAAGAGGGTTCATCGGGAAAAATATGTTAAAATCAGGATTCGCGTTAAAATATTTTTATAAGATTTTAAAATCTGGGATTCCTCTGTTTTAGAACGTCTCTTAAACATTTTTGGAAAAGATAATTTAAAAGAAAAGAAAAGAAATGATACTCTCCTGAGGAATCCAATAACATACCACGTTTATTAAATATCTTTGAGGAAAAAGGGTATTTGTAAGATCATTCGAAAATTTGCACTTGAGCTAAAGGTAGAAATATAAATATTTGCACGTCGTTTGAAGAAGGATGTCACCTTGTAAACATAATTTGACCGACATAATTGATATATAACTAGAACAGAATTGCATCACTTGAACAATAAGTGAGGAGCGATAACACTTGCCTCAATACACGAAGTTCCCACTCCCACATCTCAATTCGTTATTCACTTCGCTTCAATCTCTACTTCTTTACCCGTTGGCCTCTACTCGATCATATATCCATCTTTCGATTATCACTGGTTAGGCTCTATACGACCACACTCGACCACCCCGACAATTATCTCCTTCCGCGAGATTCCAGCGACACGCACTGCTTTTGGCTGACCTCCTACTCGTACCTATATAAAGGTAAAGTACTACTTTAGTACCAAAACCTTACTATCAATCTAATCTACCCATACGCGTCCTGTAACGCTTTACAACTTAGCACATATTGATTATACTCATAAAATACTTTAGTACAACTAAACAACCACATAAACACGTGCATCAAATCGATTTGTAAATAATTCTTATTAAATTACTATATGAATTTACAAAATAATTTTAAGAAAATCGGACAGCACTTCCTTCAAAGCATGACCTTAACCTATCGAAATAAAACCAATTCAAAAGCACTTAAGCAGTCATTCACCTCCACATAATTTATAGTCGTCACCAACCATACCAATGTATATTTTATATGACCAAACACATGTACAACCAAACATAATCCCTTTCTACACCTTATTGGTACTTAACCTTTATTGGTACTTAACCTTGAAATCTTAACTGACTGAATGTAAATAAGTACTTCCTGACTCAAATCTTACTCAAGTTTACATTACAATCAAGCACCACATATACATCTTCCAAAACGAACCCAAACACTGCATTAATTACCTTACTGCGATTTTAACTTAACAAGTTTATTTACCTTACAACCCACCAACAATAAATTCACCACAGCCACAACTCAATACTCGAACCAACATTCTTATAAATACAAGCCTTGAATTTGTATTAGCACAGGTACGACACTACTAACTTGAAGACTACTGAACCAACATAGACATATTCAATTCAAATTAACACACAATTAGACCCAAACGAAATTGTTATACAAGTACGCAGTTAGCAACTAATGAATGGTAGGCAGTCAAACCAATGCAATCAACAACTAACAACAAATTCTCACCAGCTTCTATCTCCCCTGTACTCCCTCACTCTCCCCTGATATGCCCCATATACACTCCTGCAGGCATAATAATACCCCTGCTCCTCTTACCTTTCACCACTGCAATACCATACTCAAATAATCCTACCATCCACACAATCCATTAACTCTACACACCGATTCGAACCACACACACACACAGCAGCTACATATACACCCACACCTCCATCTTTCCAATTCCTTCCTCCGCCTCCTGCAACCTCTGGCCTAAGAACACCCATAGGCTACTCTCCTCTATACACAACTTTTTTTTTTTTTGAAATCAAAACTGGGAACTATTATAGAATATCATTAACGATTACATCGGATAAAAAGGAAGGTATAGAAGACCATTCCTTATAATCAGTCATAGAACTAGCTTCTCTTGCAATTGCATGAGCCGCTATATTCGCTGATCTTCGGACAAAGTAAAGACTATAGGACCTCAAGTCCTGAATGATAGAAAAACAATCTGCTATGACAGATCCAAAATAAGACAAATCCTCCCCTTTTTTCCTCCTCATTGCTTGCACAACTGAAAGGGCATCCATTTCAATGCAAACATTTTCTACCTCCAGATTTTTCAACCATGAGAGTGCTTCCCTAAATGCCATACCCTCAGCAATTTTAGGATCAATGATCCCTAGAAACTGACCTCCACCACCTGCTACAAAATCTCCGGAGTTATCTCGAAGAAGATATCCAAACGAGCTATAATTTCTGTCTTTAAAAGTCGCTGCATCAACATTACATGTCACCCACCCAGGGGGTGGTTTCTCCCATGAAACACTTCCCTCCCTTCTATTTGCTATATTCGCTGCAACTGTTTTACTTTGAGCTTGTTGCCACTGAAGAAGGAGATTCTTGGCACCTCCTACTACCGTTGAAGGTGTCTGGAACTTTTTTCTCCAAACCACGGCGTTCCGATGCGACCAAATGCCCCAAGCCGTGATGCACCACATTTCGATTTCCTTCCTCATGGACACTTGAAAAATACTCTGGATCCACTGCCCTACAGACATGCCTTCCCCAAACTGTGCCGTAAGGTGTAATTCTTCCCAACATCTTTGTGAGAATGGGCAAAAATACATTACGTGATCTAAATTTTCTTCCGCTCCTCTACACACTGGACATAGAGATGCAACTTCTACATGTCTCTCTTGAAGATTACTGAGAGTTGGAAGATTGTTATGAATCGCGCGCCACACAAAATTCTTTACTTTGGGAGGTATAAGAAGCGCCCAAAGTTTTAGCCATTCAAACATTATCCCACCATTTACATTTCGATTATATGCAGAGCATAGCAATCTGTACCCAGATTTCACAGTGAATCTTCCTTTCTCATCTCCTATCCAATACCACGAATCTACCTCAGCACTCCTACTCAGCGGAATGCTCAGAATTTTCTCTGCATCCTCGTCATTAAATACACCACGAACAAGATCCTGATCCCATTCCTTTGAGTTTGTTTTGATAAGCCTTTCCACTTTTGAAAATTGCAACTCAGGTATCACAGGTGTTGTTATATATGCTTTGCCCAGCTCGGGAATCCACGGATCATTCCAAATATTTATCGAAGCACCAGAGCCCACCCTCTTTCTACATCCCTTTTCCATCAGACCCTTTGCTTCCAGAATACCCCTCCATACCGCACTGGGGTTGCTTCCAAGGCCTGCCTCTCTAAAAGACGATGAAGGATAGTACCTTGCTTTTAACAAAGTAGACGTAAACGATTGTGGTTCCGTTAGCAGTCGCCAAGCTTGCTTACCTAGCATAGCTATATTGAATTCCCTGATTCTACGGAAACCCATCCCACCAAATTTTTTTGGGTAACACAGCTTGTCCCAGCTCATCCATCTAACACCTCTACCATTCTCTACACTCGACAACCACCAAAATTTATTCATCAGGCGCTCCAGATCTTCACATAGCTTTTTTGGAAGTAGAAAAACTGACATTACATATGAAGGAATGGATTGAATGACCGCCTTTATAAGCACTTCTTTGCCACCCCTGGATATGATTTTTCCTTTCCAACTTTGCATTCTATTCCACACTTTTTCCTTAACATAACGGAACACCTCCTCTCTGTTTTTGCCAATGTAGCTCGGTAATCCCAGATAAGAGGATGAGTCCCTGCTAATTTGAACTTGCAACCTTTGGCTAACTGCTTCTATCATATTAACAGACGTATTTCGGCTGAAATGGATACTAGATTTCTGAAAATTTACTTGTTGACCACTTGCTTTCTCATAGAGTTAAAGACAATCCTTTATGCATTGAGACTCTTCCCGGCTTGCTCTAAAAAACAAATAAGAGTCATCCGCGAAAAAGAGATGGGTAACAGCCGGGGCATTCCTTGCAATTTTGCATCCATGAATATAGCCCTCCTCTTCCCTTCGTTTAATGAGCAATGACAGGCCCTCCGCACATAGAAGAAATAGATAAGGTGAGATCGGGTCACCCTGACGTAAACCCCTACTCGGAATAATCGGTCCTACCTCCTTTCCTGATAGCAGAAAATTATACTTAACCGTTGTCATACAAAGAGATATCCAGTCAATCCATTTCTTTGCAAACCCCATTTGAGTCATCATGCTTCGAAGGAAATCCCATTCGACCCTGTCATACGCCTTGCTCATGTCCATCTTTAGAGCTGCAAAACCTGTCTTTCCTTGATTTTTCCTGCGCATCCAGTGATTTATCTCAAAAGCAGCAATCACATTATCCGTTATTAATCTACCTGGGATGAAAGCACTTTGTGCTTCTGAAATGATGTTTGGCAATAGAATTTTCAGCCTATTTGCAAGCATTTTAGTAACCACTTTTATTAGCACATTACAGAGAGATATCGGCCTTAGATCACCCATGACTTTCGGTTGGCTTTTCTTTGGAATGAGCACTACAAGAGTATCGTTGAGACATGGAGGCATTGCACCTGTAGATAAAATTTGCAAGCAAGTTTCTACCACATCCTCACCTATTATTTTCCAAAACCTTTGGTAAAATGCAGGATTCATACCGTCAGGTCCAGGACTTTTGTCCGGATGCATAGAAAACACAGCTTCTTTGACTTCCTCCCGCGTAAAGACTCCCGTAAGAAATTCATTCTGCTGAGTACTAACTCTCGGCTCAACACAGCTCAATACTTCTCGACAGTCAGCTCCTTGAGATTGGAATAACTTCTCATAAAATGATCCTACTACCTCTTCCAGGCCATTTGACCAATCCCGTAAATTACCCTCATCATCCTTTAATTGATTAATCAAGTTCTTTTTCTTCCTTGCAGATGCGTAGGCATGAAAATATTTTGAATTGCAATCCGCAGCTTTCAACCAATGTTGTTTTGCTCTCTGTTTCCAGAAATCTTCTTGCTGGGCTAAAATTTTCCCATACTCCTTCATCGCCTCTCCATAACACTGAACAGAAAACACATCATTAAAACCTCTGAATCTATTCATTCTCTGTCGACATGTGTTTAACTTCTCTTTGAATTGTTTTGCCATTCTTCCCCCCAAGCTCTTAGCTCTTTCGCACAAATCTCTAATTTCTGAAACACATCTCTCTCTTTATTATCCATCCAACATCGCTCCACAATATTCCCACACCCTTCCTCCCTTAACCAGGCATTTTCGAATCGAAATCGGAAGCCTCGAGTAACAGGTCTCCATACACTAAGTTGAAGATAAATTGCTGAATGATCTGAAGAGGGAGCTACAATGTTACATACCTTATTTGAGGGGAATAGGTTCCTCCATCCATCATTTACACAAACTCGATCCAATTTTTCTTCAACCCATCTTGTTGTTCCTCGACTTCTCTCCCAAGTAAAAGGATACCCTTCCGTTTCTAAATCTGAGATCCCACAGTCCGAGAGGGCATCACGGAAACCATTGAGTAACCAGTTCGGATGTACGTGACTTCCTCTTTTTTCATTAACTCTTAGCATATCATTGAAATCCCCTATCACCGCCCAAGGAAGCATAGAATGAGTAGATAATGTTCTGAGTAAATTCCATGATTCCTTCCTTCTCGATCTTTCCGGATATCCATAAAAACATGTGAGCCTCCACTTTGTGATATGTTCCATCGTTATTTCTGTATCTATATGATTGTGTGAATATCCCTTTATTTCCACACTACTACTCTGTTTCCAGAAAAGTGCCAAGCCCCCACCATGACCTGGGCCTGATACCGTAAATAAGCCCTCATAATTCATTTTTGCTCGAATAGCTTCTATTCTATCTTTATCTATCATTGTTTCCATCAAAAACACCAGCATAGGCTTTTTCATTTGGACTAGGTCCAATAAGACTTGAACTGTATAAGGGTTGCCTAGGCCCCTACAGTTCCAGGCTAGAGTACTCATTGTGGCTGGTGGGCCTGTCCAACAGGTCCCACCCATGCCAAGTTTTTTTGGTTCTGGTTTACCTCAACGTAAAAGTCCATGTCCAGGCCAATTTCTGTATCTGTCTCCTGGCCCATCTCAAAATCTTTTTTCTTGCTATCCTCCTTAGTGCGCTGACGTTTTTGTTTTGAAATAATTATTCCTCCACTAAAATCTTCGATATTTCCCCCGCTTACTTTGTTGACTACAGAGTGTCCACCATGATCCCCCTGATTTCGGGGTAAATCCCTTGATTCTTGGGAATTTGTTGGGACTTTCGGAACCTCGTCTTTCCCTTTTCCACCACCCTCAATTCCTTCCTCCACCTTGGTCTGAATTTTTTCACCCCCTGACCCTCTAATCCAGTGGTTTGTTCCTGCATTTGTTTGTCTTTTAGTTGGTGCTCTGAGTGAGCCACTGTATTTCCGACTTCCTTGTTCCTCCTTATTGTCAAATAGTGCTTCACAAAATTTCTCCGAGTGACCAATTATTCCACAGTAAAAACAAAACGATGGTAGACGTTCATACTTGAAATTAATCCACATCCACTCTCCTCCCGATTTCTTGATGCGCATCTGGCTTTTTAATGGTTTGTTGACATCTATGGCTACCTTAACTCTTAGGTAATTTCTCCATATTCCTTGAACATTGTTTGGGTCTGAGTCGATGAACTTGCCCACATGATTCCCTATAGACTTCAGTATAAACTCAGAATTAAAGCCGATGGGAAGGTCGTACACTTGCATCCATATATATATTTCAGACAATTTTATCTCTGAAAGTTGAACTCCTTCCTCCATTTTCTTAAACAACAGAACTTGGTTGTTGAAAGTCCATGGTCCATCGCTTAGCACCCTCTGTAGATCCAACTCATGAAAGAATTTGAATATGATCAGATTAGGGACATTTGTTTCCTCCATGAACACCCCTTTCACTGGTCTCCATATGGATGCCAATGTGTCTTGCATTGCCATAAAATTAATTTTCCGATTTGTTTGAAAGCTCCCGACCAGACACAAAGAGAAGTCCGTTGTTGAGCTATCCTCCAATGGCCCTTCAAGTATCAGACCATCTATATCTTCATCATCCATGGAGAGCTTTGCATACTCATCAGCTATGATGTTTGCATTTGATTTACTCGCCGCCATGAAAGATTTTGTCAAGCAGAGAAGAAGAAAATAAAAACACGTCAAAGAGACGAGACAGACTTAAAAACTCATCAATAGACGAGACCAATTTTCTATAACTGTGCGCCTGTGGATATTCCTCTATACACAACTTATATCTTCTTACCTCCCCTATTTCTTCCCCCTTCGGACAACACAACAGCTAGAGCATCACCCAATTTACTACCCAGCAGCCTGAATAACCAATAATCGAAACCCCCTCCTTCACTCAAGAACATCACTGCTGCGCCTCTACCACTCACAGCCACATTAACAAGCCGAAACTGAATATCAAAACCAGAATCGCGCACATACCCTCTCTGTTTTACACACACCTCGCCAGCATCTCTGCATATATACGCGGCTTGATTCACACCTGGACTTCACGCCAAATGACTGAACCCAAACTCGAACACACACACGCAGCTACGATGAACCCACATCAACTAATCATACACCCCAGCTGTACTAATACACTTGTATCAACCCATTCAATCAAACTCTTAACTTCAGCAACCCATTCGGCCACACCAGTACACACGCATACACGAATCACTACACACCCACACTTACGCCTCCGCTTTACACACACTACACACGCGCAGTTACACATATATATACAGACGCGCGGTTTAATTGAGAAAAAGAGATGGTGAGATTAAGAAAGATGAGAGGGCGATAGAGATTAAGAGAGAAAGAGGGAGAGAGACGCTAGAGATATTTTGAGAGATTTGGGTGAAGAAATAGAACCGAGAATACTCTGGAAGCAGCTGGGTCTGATAATTTAGAGAAAACAGAGTATAATTGCAAAACTTCCATCTCTGAAAACTGAATAAAACTCAATATAAAATCTGATTAACCGGCTTTTTAAATCAATTTTAAATGAAACATTTACATAAAGTTTAACTTTATATTTTTAAAAAGTAGAGCACAAAATTAGGAACACCCTTATATGTTTATGTTGTGGGAGGATTTTAGCACAACAAATTATGAGGCCTCGTGCTGGAATAGCGCCAATAATCAAGGAATCATACAACCACCCGGAAAGGCTCGTGGTTGAAGATCAATGGCTAGCCGCCCAGGAAGGCACACGACTAGGGTTACCGAAGAACACGGGATGTGGTTCCTCGGAAGGATCAGACTGAATCTACGGGATGAGAGCTCAAGGACCAAATGTTGGCCAGCCAAGAACCCTAATTTGACTGTGTCACACAAGAGTGCACGTGCTCTAGCTACTCAAGGAGTGAAAAGTGTCGAAGAAGATCCCGTAAACTGCCTACATACCACTATTTATAGTGGATCAAGCCCGAATGTAGTTCTTGAATGATATGATTGTTTGTTCATGATGAGTTATCCTCTCTCCAGTGGGATAATGACTGTTATTTCTGATAATAATCGAGTGTGATGTATAAAATCAGGTTACCAAGCAGTTTAGGTAACATAGAATGATTATCTCTTGTATTTATCATGATTTTTGTATCATTTATCAAGTATATATGACATATATCCTCAAATAACTGAATGTTTATCTGTTTGAGAGTGTTTTTAGATGTTATAGACGTGTTCCTAAAAAATAGGAGGCGTGCCTTATCTGCATTGGCAGCCTAATCAGGCTTCCGGCGGAAGCTGGGGGTACCGCCCGGTAGCCTGGCTCCGGTACCCCCTCCGGTAACCCCTATCACGGGAGCTACTCTGGAAGCTCTACTGGATGTCTGGTAATGGTTATAGGTTATCCTCAAGGGGATGCCTTGAGACCCTTAGCCATGTGTTCCCGTGCTGTAGCGTACATGGTAACCCCTAGGGTTACCGTAGGCCTCCGGAAACCTGACAGATTATTCATTCTCTTCATGGATCTGGACCCTAATCCTCTAGTGGGCCTAAATCTAACCCATGCGAGATTTTGGTCACAACAACTACCCCCCGGTTCCCTGAAGTACTGTGTGCAAGGGGAACCTTATTATCCACGGGGTGCCGGTTGCTTAAGAAAATTCGTCTTTTTGCTATCTTGATTAACACCACATGTCAATATTGAAAACTCTTAATCATGAAGTTGGGGCTAATTCTGATGTTTATAATTGGTAGCTCTTGTAATTGTGTTACAGAAGCTCGAATCAGAAGCGGAAGCCTCGTATTTTACGCATCCGAGGGCAAGTTAATTTTAATTCTCTAGAAATAAAATAAACATTATTGAGGAGGGAAAAACAGGCTAGGACTCTGCCGTTTCCACAGAGATAATTGCAAGAGATAAACAATTTTCCATGCAAAAGACGTTTCCCACCCGTCTCGTTTTCTGTGCCACATTCATTGGCCAAGGCAAACACGCCTCTTTGACCCCCCTTTTTATATACCATCTAATATCTCAGCCTTTTCACTTTCCTTCTTATCCTCGCTCAACACTTTCTTTCTTGTAAACAAAAGATTTCTCAAGGCTTCCAGCGAAAGGCTTCTCCGGTGAAGGCTAGGTCGCCCATATACTCACCCTCTCAACTTACGCAAGTAAGTACTCAATCTCCATGACTTACTTTTTTTGATTAATGTGGTCATCGTGCATAGATATCTCATGCAAATATCTGATTGTGCCTTTTGTATGTCTGTTTCGGTATGTTTCCGTTGGTTCATGTTCTTGAATGACGGCCGATCTTATGACTTCGGCAGCCACTGCATGTCATTTTATTTTTATTTATCTGAATCAAGTACTTCCATTTGCAGATTCTTGCTATTTCTCTTAATTTCTGAATCGTATCTAGATTAGATCCATATGCTTTATTCTCAATAATAGAATGCATGTGTGAATCTCTATTTACGACATATGTGAAAAAAGAATTTGAGGTAACTCATGCTCCGGTTGCCCCTTTGATTACTCTTTTATATGCTTGTAACGCGTTTGATACTTGGCCTCACCGGGTCGTGCTGTTTTTAAGCCTATCTTGTCAACCGATTATATATGCTTCGTCGATCTGGGGTATATTGACAATACTTTCGAGTCAACACCTTTCTTTTTGTACTGGTTGGATAACCTTGTCACCATAGTATTTGGTTAGTAGACCGGTAGCTATCCCCCTGAGCCCTGACGACTTTTAATTTAGCCTGGCACCCCAGGGGTTACCATGGGTGTCAGCGAGTCGATTGTTGATAATCTTTACTTTTTCCAACCTTTAGTGATTCAATCACGAACCCTCCTTCTAATCTGCTTCCTCCCTGTGGTTGCAGATGTCTACCTCGTCCATCTCGGGAGGCACATCACGGCATGTGGGAAACTTGTCGCCCGTCTCTGGTGAGCCCTCAGATTCTGAGTCAACCCATCTTAACGATGTGCTCTTACATCAACCCTTGTTGCAATCCAAGCTATCCGTTAGTTCTCGGACACGTTCCCGAGTTGAAGTCATAAATCCACTTGAGGCTGAGATTATAAGTAGGCATCTCGACCTCTCCCTAGAGGCTGGTTCGTCAAACTTTAATAATGAGGGTATTGATAGGATTTATCTGAGTTCAAACACGGATGAGGAAGAAAAATTTGATGGGGGATTCGGGAACGAGGCTGAGCAGCCATTTTTTCATAACACAGACTTACAGGATGAGGAAGAGAAACTTGATGAGGGATTGGTGATGGAGATTGAACGGAAGCCCCATGTCCCTGCAGGCTTCGTTCCATCCTGTGAAAATTTAGATTCTACTATGAACACTGATAGGCTTGCTAGGCTGCTTGAGGGGTGCAATCCGGGGTGTGACCTGGTGATACCCAGTGATGGTGAAAGGTGCCACAGGTTTGATAACTTCGAGCCTGACCAATCTATACCCAGTGCAGTCCTATCTGCTTCGTTCTTTAAGCTTGGGTTCTCTTTTCCCCTGCACCCATTTATTGTTGAGTTGCTTGCCTTCTATGAAATTGCACCTATGCAGCTGACCCCCAATTCTTTCAGGGTGGCAGCCTGCATGTACATCCTCTATGACCAAGTTTTTTCCGTTCCTCTCACTGCCCGGGAACTGGGGTATTTTTATCAATTGAAGGGTGTGGGGAGGAAGATAGGTATCTTTTACCTTACCTCCTGGAATGACAAGCAAGGGGGATGCATTAAGGGAAATAAACGTGGGATGTATGACTGGCTGGAGATGTTTTTATATTGTTATGAGTGTGAAGAAGTGAGAAAAGAGTGGAATCTAACTCCGGGTAAACACTCGGTACCCTCGTACATTACTGGTAACCTTTATCTGGTTGAATCTTTATATAACCCTTTTCTCCTTTTTATTTTATTATATCGTTTAGGGATCCCAACACAAACTTCTCTCGAGGGGATTGAGGAGGAGAGGGCTAGGAAAATTATGAGGTTAGCCGCCGACTTAGGAGATGGTGAAAGTCTGCTGACCCCGGAGACCCTGGTGAGGTTAGGGTTCTCAATGCCCATGGCTCCCTCATCCCCGGTCCAAGGGGTGAAGGTTGAGGAAGGGTCTGGCACAGAACTTGAGGCACAGGGTACTAGCCGAAAGAAAAAGAGGGTTTCCCAGCACTCTAGCCCTGGTAACCCAGGCTCCTGCTTCCTATATCCGCAATTTTCGTGTGTCTTTGTAGCTATTATGCCTTACTTATTTTTTGTTATTCGTAGTCTTATGGGCTTCCATGCGTATGTTGGTTGCATAGTAATTACTGTTTATCATGTAATTAGGCACTTGATCTATGTTTTTCTTTAAACATGTGCACTATTACTTATGACATTTCGAATATTCTGTCGTTTCAGGTATGTCTGGCACTGTTCCGTCCTTTGTACAGCCTTCAGAGAAGTACGAGGATCTGTTCCCAGAAGACGAGCTGATGGTACTTGATCCACCAATTAATGCCACCCCTATTTCTCAGGTCAAGGCTCCTTCTTCAGGCAAAACTGGGTCTACTCCTGCCGACAAGCGAAGATTCTCACAGGCTACCGGTAGTTTGGCTTCCACTCCTGAGACCAGGTCTGCTAAGAGAGTCAGGGTGCCTCAGCCGGCCGGCATCTCTCAAGAGGTTCAACAATTCCACAAGCTGACAAATGGGCAGATACCTCTAGAGGTTATCTCTGGCTGGTCCCAGCTCAAGACCTCGGATGCTGGGCGTGCCATGCTGTTCTCTTCGGGAGAAAGTTTATTCCATCAATTGCGAATCGGTGGCCAGCTGGTGGCGGCTACCCGGGGGGATATGAAACTGAAGGAAGAATTGAAGCAGATGAAGTTTGATCTTGATGTCGCAGCAGAAGAAAAGAAAAAACTGGTTGATGTTACCAAGAAATTGAAGGGTGAAGTTTCAGCTATCACAAAGGAGAAGAACAAGCTGGGAAGGTTGGTTTTCGAGCAGGATAAGGATAAAGAGGGGATGGTGGCATCCCATGCCACCAAGGTTGCAGAGCTGCAGTTACAAGTGGATACCCTCCAGGCCTCTGTAAAGAAGTTAAAAGAGGTGCTTCCCGAGAGGTACAAGCTGGGGTTTGTTAAGGGGGTTTAGGATTACATGAAATCTACTTGGAAGGTGATGCCGAACCTGGATTGGACCCTTCTGGGCGAGGATGCCGTGAAGCAGGTGGAGAGGTTTAAAGCGGAAGCTACCAAGTCTCAGCCCTCCGCTGCGAAGGTGACCCCCACACCGTCCGACACTCTGAAAGATATGGCTAAGGATACTCAGGATACCAGGGTTGATGCTCCCGCAGAGGCGGTCGAGGTGGCTCCAGGTGATTCCCCCAAAAAGGCGGACCCTGTTGAGGATTCCCCTAGTTCTGAGGCTATTAAAGATCCCTCATCCTCCTAAATCATCTTTTCCCAATCATCTTGATCCTTCTATTATGCCGGTTTATGAACTTTTATTTTTAATCAAGGGGGTGGGCTCCTATAATGCTCCACAGATGTAATCCTAAACTTAGTAACTTTTAATCGTCCTATGGTCGTAGGCCTCGATATCTTTGAACTGGTTCTGTCAACGCAATGCATGTTTGTTTTATTATCTAGTTTTTAGGTAGTAGGTACAGCTGTCACATCATTTCTGATTATACAACGAGAACGAACCTGGACTTAATAATCTTTACTCATCGAACCCCCATAGTACTCATTCTCTAGGATACCAATATGTTAAGCAGTAACGGTACTACGATAACTTAGAACAGTGCATGGTTAAACACCACCATCGAATTCTATCCAGTAAAATGACTCTCCTGACTAATCCTAAAACAAGTTTGTACAAGTTCTCAGAGGATATATGTCATATATATGTTGATTAAATAGATATTAGATCATGAATCAAGATAAGAGCGATAGAATGGTATCGCAGGGTAAAAGAGTACAAGAGTAAATATGGCAACACATACCTGGAAAGGTGGCCATAGAATTGATAGACTACTTGTACTTTTGCCCGCTTGGTTGCCACTGTGGGTATGGGGGTACCGTCCGGTATCTCTATAGCAGTTGGGAACCAGAAGGCGGGAACCTGACTCCGGAAGCCCCGTGATCGGTAGCCCCTATCCGGTAGCCTTGGTACCGGTGCTCAGCCTGGAAACCTTTGTTCCGAGAGTCCCAGCAATTTAATAAATCATGTGTGGTGATGCCATGTAGGCCAATCCTTCAAAGATGTCTTGTAATGAAGGGATCCAAGTGGGTATACCAGGGTACCACACAGACCCAAATAATGAAGGGATCCATGTATGCCGAACAGGGTTCCATACATGCCCTGATAACCAAGTAAGCCATGTGAACCACTCAAGGTTCCGTACATGTCTGGTATTGAAGGGTTCCAAGTGTGCCAATCAGGTTACCACACAAGCCCAAGTAATGAAGGGAACCATGTATGCCGAACAGGGTTCCATACATGCCCTGATAACCAAGTAAGCCATGTGAACCACTCAAGGTTCCGTACATGTCTGGTATTGAAGGGTTCCAAGTGTGCCAATCAGGTTACCACACAAGCCCAAGTAATGAAGGGAACCATGTATGCCGAACAGGGTTCCATACATGCCCTGATAACCAAGTAAGCCATGTGAACCACTCAAGGTTCCGTACATGTCTGGTATTGAAGGGTTCCAAGTGTGCCAATCAGGTTACCACACAAGCCCAAGTAATGAAGGGAACCATGTATGCCGAACAGGGTTCCATACATGCCCTGATAACCAAGTAAGCCATGTGAACCACTCAAGGTTCCGTACATGTCTGGTATTGAAGGGTTCCAAGTGTGCCAATCAGGTTACCACACAAGCCCAAGTAATGAAGGGAACCATGTATGCCGAACAGGGTTCCATACATGCCCTGATAACCAAGTAAGCCATGTGAACCACTCAAGGTTCCGTACATGTCTGGAAATGGCAAAAATTTGAAATTCTGATAATTTCAACCTGTTAAGCTGTTAAGCTGAGAGGTGTATTCACTACTACCCCCTAGTTCTGGATGGTAGCCTAGCTGCCATGTTGAACTATGCTTGTAGGTCTTACATATATTTCTGAAAATATTTATAAATGGTAAATGTAAAAGAAAACAATCAACTTCTACTTTTACTGAAAATCAAATAGTACGAATACATCAAATTTCATCCAGACGGGGTGTGCATCCACTACCCCCCGGGCATCTATTGAAAATCATGAAATCCTAAGAACTGAAAGGGAAATGGTGCAACCACAACTAGTAGGTTGCCTTTATTCATCCTAAGCCTGAAAGAGGCCTACGTTTGCTCTGAAAAGAGTCTTACTGATAGTACTTCTTTAGGTGCTCGGCATTCCAAGCACGGGGAATAGTGTTCCCATCCATGTCTTCAAGGTGGTAAGTGCCTTCCCAAAAGATAGATTTTATTTTGTAAGGCCCTTCCCAGTTTGCTCCAAAGGCCCCGTGCCCGGGAACCCGCATATTGGGCATCATTCTTCTCAGTACTAGGTCGCCAACCTTGAGGGGTCGAGGGCGTACCTTGTTGTTATAGTATTTGCGGGTCCTCTGTTGGTAAGCCGCAAGTTTCAGCTGAGCGGTAGCCCGGTTTTCCTCTACCATGTCTAGGGCCAACCTCTGATGTATTTCATTTGATTCTTGACTGAAATTATCCCTCCGGTAGGACCCTGTCCCGACTTCCACTGGGACCATAGCTTCACAGCCATAGGTTAGAACAAAGGGAGACTCTCCGGTTGTGGACCTGGGAGTGGTGTTGTAAGACCACAAGACCATTGGAAGCTCCTCTGGCCAATTTCCCTTTTTATCTTCCAACTTGGCTTTTAGAGTGTGTTTGATGATTTTATTCACAGCTTCCGTCTGCCCATTGCTTTGGGGGTGGCAAACGGCTGAAAAATCTTTCTTTATTTCCAAGTCCTCACATAGACTTTTCATTTCTCTACTATCAAATTGCTTGCCATTGTCTGAGATCAGCTTGTACGGTACCCCGTATCTACATATAATGGCTCGCTTAACAAATTCCTTCAGCTTACCAGCAGTGATGGTAGCTAGGGGTTCCGCCTCTGCCCACTTGGTAAAGTAGTCAACGGCTACCACGGCATATTTCACACCACCTCTGCCTTTGGGAAGCTCCCCAATCAGGTCAATCCCCCATATTGCAAAGGGCCAGGGGCTTCCAATGGGTCTTAGTTCCACAGCTGGGTTGCTATTGAAGTTAGCAAACCTTTGGCATTGATCACAGGCTTTAGCAAAGTCATAAGCATCAGTTTTCATGGTAGGCCAGTAATAGCCCTGTCGGAGAATTTTGTGGGCCAGGGAGGTAACCCCCGAGTGGTTGCCACAAATGCCTTCATGAATTTCCCTTAGGATGTATTCACATTCGTTTCCAGATATGCACTTAAGTAGAGGTTGATTAAATCCCCTCTTGTATAGGATGCCATCATAGATCACATAACGGGCAGCCTTATATTTAAGTTTCCGAGCTTCATCTTTGTCCTCCGGAAGTGTCCCCTTGATGATATACTCACGTATTGGGGTTGTCCATTGGCTTTCCATTGAAGAATCTATTTCCATGGTCTCCTCTCGATGGATACTTGGTTGGAGTTGCACTTCAAGGGGTATTACCCCTAACAGGACAGCTTCTTTTTGGGATCCCAACTTGGCAAGGGCATCAGCATTGGCATTTTCCACCCTTGGGATTTGATTTAGATTTAGCAATTTGAACCTACTGATAAGTTCTTGGGCATACTTCATGTAGAGTTCAGTGCGGGGGCCTCGACTCTGGAAGCTTCCTTTAATTTGCCACACAATCAGCATGGAGTCACTAAACACATTTAGGTATTCTACCTTCATTTCCAGAGCCAGTTTCAAGCCAGCAATCAGGGCCTCATACTCTGCATCATTGTTGGTAGCCCTGAAGCCAAAGTGTATGGCACTCTGAATTCGGTGCCCCTCCGGGCTTACCAACTCTATTCCTGCACCTCCCCCATTATTATTTACTGCACCATCAACATACAGGTTCCACCATAATTGGGGGCTTTCGACATCCCCTTCGGTAACTGGGGATACCGGGGTAGAATCTTCTCCGGTAACCTCAAAATCAGGAGGAAACTCCAGTAAGAAATCGGCCAGTGCTTGGCCTTTGATAGCAGTTCGGGGTTTGTAATCTATTTCAAACTGTCCTAGCTCGACAGCCCATTTCATCATTCTACCGGAGGCTTCCGGCTTGTGCATCACTTGCCTCAGCGGGAAGGATGTTCTAACTTCAATTTTATGGGCCTGAAAGTAAGGCCTTAGCTTCCTGGAAGCCAATATTAGAGCATATGCTAGCTTTTCCATGCTGGGATACCGGGTTTCCGCATCTAGCAGCCTTTTGCTCACATAGTATACCGGGTATTGTACTTGTTCTTCCTCCCGAATCAACACAGCGCTTATAGAGTATTCAGAGACGGCTAAATATAAAATGAGTACCTCACCTTCCAAGGGTTTGGAGAGCAATGGTGGGCTTCCCAGCTGTTCTTTTAGTTTCTTGAAGGCTTCCTCACATTCCGGGGTCCACTCAAAATTTTGACCCTTCTTGATAGCCTTGAAAAACTCCTTGCATTTGTCGGAAGACCGAGATACGAATCTATTTAGGGCTGCTACCCTTCCGGTAAGCCCTTGGACTTCTTTTACATTCCTTGGGGACCTCAGTTCCAGCAATGCTTTGATTTTGGCAGGGTTTGCCTCAATCCCTCTGTGGTTCACAATGAATCCAAGAAATTTTCCAGACTCCACCCCAAAAACACACTTTTGGGGGTTCAGCTTCATCCGGTACCTCCTTAGGATATCAAACATCTCAGATAGGTGCAACACATGGTCGGCTGCCACCTTTGATTTGACCAACATATCATCAACATAGACTTCCATAGTCTTACCAATCTGTTCCTTAAACATCATGTTTACCAGCCTCTGATAGGTAGCCCCGGCATTCAATAGCCCAAACGGCATCCCCACATAACAGTACAGTCCCCTATCAGTTATGAAGCTGGTATGCTCCTGGTCCGGTTCAAACATCGGTATCTGGTTATATCCGGAGTAGGCATCCATGAAACTTAGCAAAGCATGGCCTGCCGTGGCATCCACTAGTTGATCAATTCTGGGTAGCGGGAAGCTATCCTTAGGGCATGCCTTGTTTAGATCAGTAAAGTCAACACATGTCCTCCATTTCCCATTAGGCTTACGAACCAGTACTGGGTTTGCTAGCCATGTTGGATAGAAGGATTCTTTGATCAAACCAGCCTTCAATAACCGGTCTACTTCTTCCTGGAGGGCGGTAGCCCTTTCACCACTGACAGGCCTTCTCTTCTGCCGGATACCCCTTCTCTCAGGGTCGATGTTCAAATGATGGCACATGACTTTTGGGTCAATCCCCACCATGTCAGAATGACACCATGCAAACACATCAAGGTTGCTTTTAAGGAAAGCAATCAACCTTTCTCTTGTATTTTTATCTAGCTGTTGCCCAATTTTCAAGATCTTACTAGGATCTTCAGCATCCACTAGTATAGGGATAGTATCCTCGGCAGCCCCTGCCTTTTCCAGGGTACCGGGCATCCTGGGATCAATGTCAATCTCAACCGGGAGTCCTCTCTCCGCTCCCTGGCTCTCATTCTCTAGCATTGCTCCATCTAGATCATCATCTGAGGAACTTTTTACTATGCCTTCCAGTGAAATGTTATGAATTTCATCATTTTTTTCGGCAGCTTCCAACAACAAGCTTTGTGGTGGTACTACCCCCCGAAAATTAGGAACCTCTTCAGTAGGTTCATCTGGCAATTCCACTATCATGATGGCATTACACGATGCTCTTTCAAACTTCTGCGGCTCAAGCCCATGGCTTCTCATTAAGGCTTCTCCATCAGCCTTTTCTTCAACTTGAATAGGTTTGTCTACCTTCTCGGCAGCCTGTACAGCTCTGTTATAGCATTCCCTTGACTCATGTTGACATCCTTTCACACACCCAATGCCATTTGGTGTAGGAAACTTCATTGAAAAGTGGTATATTGAGGTTACCACCCTCATATCTTTCAATACTGGTCTACCGAGAATTGCATTGTGGGATATGTCTTCATTTACCACCATGAATTCTGCCATTTGGGTGGCCTTGTAGGGATCCACACCCAATGTCAAGGGTAATTTGACCCTGCCCATGATTTGGACTGGGTTACCGGTAAACCCATACAGCTCATTATTGGTAGGCAGTAACTCTTTGTCCAAAAGTCCCAATTTCTGGAATGTGGTATATGCCAAGATATTTACCGAGCTTCCATTATCAACCAGCACTCTGTGCACATTCATTCCACCAATACTCACGGTCACCACCAAAGCATCATTATGAGGGTGGTGAACCCATTTGGCATCCTCCTCGGTAAAGGAAATATCAGCGGTTTCCCCCTTGAACAGCTTAGGGGGCCTTTATGCAAGGTGAAACACATTAGTTAGGGGTTTGCCCCTGGCTTCCCGGGCATACCTGTCTCTGGCATTCCGACTGGCACCCCCCAAGTAAGGGCCGCCAAAGATGGTATGGATGCTATTAGCTCGGGTAGTCCTTTCTTGGTTTCCAGGAGCTTTGTCCTTGTTATCTCTTTCTTCTTTATATTTCTTAGCCTCTTGGGCTACAAATTCAGTCAGGTATCCACCTCTAATCAACTCTTCAATCTGATCTTTCAAATGCCTGCAA
Organism: Kitagawia praeruptora; assembly: GCA_037693485.1. Classification (NCBI taxonomy): domain Eukaryota; kingdom Viridiplantae; phylum Streptophyta; class Magnoliopsida; order Apiales; family Apiaceae; genus Kitagawia; species Kitagawia praeruptora. The sequence continues at coordinate 5,148,502 of CM075345.1, read as the reverse complement.
TCAGCAGTCTCGTGTCCATTTACTTCGTGAAATGCACAGTACTTTCCTTGATCTTTCACTCCTGGGGGCCCTGCCCGGTAGGGCCTCCGAAATAGCCCATTCTTCTCATTCACTTCGAGAATATGACTGATTGGGACAGTCAAAGGAGTATACTCTGAGTATTTCTGAAAATTCGCCTTTGGAGTGAGTCTGTCTTTGGCAGAAACTCGATCCTTAGTTGCATTAACAGCAATAGGGGCAGTCTTGTCATCATACCGGGGGGTTCCTAAGCCGGCAGTACCACTCCCGGAAGCCCTCTTATTCGAATCCCTTTTAGGGCTATAAGAACGATTTCTTTTGTTCCTGCTCCAACCTCGGGAACTGGAATCTTTGGACAATTTTGCCAGGGATTCCTCAATTACTTTGTGGCGTTCTGCTTGTTGGTAAAATTCCGCCAGGGTTCCGGGCTCCTCAGTTTGCAATTCCTTCCAAAACTCGGTTCCAGGCCTTACCCCGGCTATCAGGAAGTTCTTCAGAGTTTCATCAGAGGCCTTCTTCACTTTTGGCACTTGCTCATTAAATCTTTTGAAATACTGTCTTAGAGACTCGTGAGTTTCTTGCTTGATATTAGCCAGAGTATTCACCGGTGGGGCGTAGGCCACGGTAGCCCTAAATTGAGAGATAAACTGATCTCCCATCCTCCTCCAGGATTTGATAGACCCTTCGGCTAGCCTCTTGAACCATTGGTGGGCATTTCCAGTCACTGTAGATGCCAATAGCCTACACCTTGCTAAGTCCTCCACCTGGTATACATCCATTTCTGTATTAAAACGGCTCAAGTATTCAACTGGATCTGAGTTTCCATTGAATTTCAAGTCAGTATTCATCTTAAAGAACCTTGGCAAGGCTGCCTTTTTCACTTTCACAGAAAAGGGGGAACCGGCAGTGATACCGGACTTAAACTTTTTCTCCTCCTTGATCTTTTCCAAGGCTTTTTTCCAGTCAGACATCCTGAACTGTCCATTTTCACCATCTGAAAGCGTATCACTTTCAGAATCATCATCTTCATTGGCTGTCTTGCTTCTTCTAGGGACTGAACTTTGATGGGAGCCGGAATCCTGATCAGTACCCCCATCGGTAGGGACTCCGGTAGAGCGGGATCTCCTGTTTCTATGCCAAGAAGAGTGACTGCTTTGCCTATAATTCCTTCTGCCATCAGATCTGGATCTCCTGGAAATGCTTTTTGGGGGTACCGTTTGGGACCTCTCTCGGCGTTCTCGGGAACCCTGAATTGTGGAATCCCCATTGCCATCTCTCCGATCTTTGCTTCCAGTGTGAATCAGCTTGTGACGAAGGTCTTTGTTAGTCAGTTTTTTGCCAACTCGATCAAAAACACTTAGACTTCTGGTGGGTGAACCTTCGGCACCCTGGGTTTCCGGGACATCAGATTGGTCACCCTCATATTCTTCTTCTACAGGCTCTTCTGCGTCTTCTTCAGATGGGACATGATCAGCGTTGTCCTCAATATTGTCCTCAGACTCAAAGTTCAGCCTTGTCGGAGTCACATTCTTCTTTTTTGACTTCGACTTGCACTTCCTTTGCCATTTTTTCATTTTTTCGGAACCTTTTTCCAAGTTGTTGACTCTTTCATTCATCGTCTTCAGATAGTCCATGATGTCCTTGTTACTAACATCATCACCACCTTTGTTTCGTCCATTACCATCCTGAGACGGTGTTTTATCACTTTCAGAATTGTCACTCGCCATATCTCCTCCAAATGACGATTTTTGAGGCCCCTCCTTCGGGCGCCAATTGTTGTGGGAGGATTTTAGCACAACAAATTATGAGGCCTCGTGCTGGAATAGCGCCAATAATCAAGGAATCATACAACCACCCGGAAAGGCTCGTGGTTGAAGATCAATGGCTAGCCGCCCAGGAAGGCACACGACTAGGGTTACCGAAGAACACGGGATGTGGTTCCTCGGAAGGATCGGACTGAATCTACGGGATGAGAGCTCAAGGACCAAATGTTGGCCAGCCAAGAACCCTAATTTGACTGTGTCACACAAGAGTGCACGTGCTCTAGCTACTCAAGGAGTGAAAAGTGTCGAAGAAGATCCCGTAAACTGCCTACATACCACTATTTATAGTGGATCAAGCCCGAATGTAGTTCTTGAATGATATGATTGTTTGTTCATGATGAGTTATCCTCTCTCCAGTGGGATAATGACTGTTATTTCTGATAATAATCGAGTGTGATGTATAAAATCAGGTTACCAAGCAGTTTAGGTAACATAGAATGATTATCTCTTGTATTTATCATGATTTTTGTATCATTTATCAAGTATATATGACATATATCCTCAAATAACTGAATGTTTATCTGTTTGAGAGTGTTTTTAGATGTTATAGACGTGTTCCTAAAAAATAGGAGGCGTGCCTTATCTGCATTGGCAGCCTAATCAGGCTTCCGGCGGAAGCTGGGGGTACCGCCCGGTAGCCTGGCTCCGGTACCCCCTCCGGTAACCCCTATCACGGGAGCTACTCTGGAAGCTCTACTGGATGTCTGGTAATGGTTATAGGTTATCCTCAAGGGGATGCCTTGAGACCCTTAGCCATGTGTTCCCGTGCTGTAGCGTACATGGTAACCCCTAGGGTTACCGTAGGCCTCCGGAAACCTGACAGATTATTCATTCTCTTCATGGATCTGGACCCTAATCCTCTAGTGGGCCTAAATCTAACCCATGCGAGATTTTGGTCACAACAGTTTAAAATATTTTTAGGACAAAAAAATGAATTAAATATGAATTTTGCAAGTTTTGATATTTTAAATGTAATATAACTCGTAAAATCAATTTAAAATACTGAAACGCCCAAAATAATTCTCCCGATAATTTTAAAAACTCAATAATATCATAAAGATGATAATAAAAAAATTTCGTGATTTTTAGTAACTCCAATGATTTTATAAACTTTTAGAAGATCAATAATGCATGATTTAAACACATTCAAATCATCAAAAATACAAATAAAAATTCACAGACTCACACGACACACATATATCATCATATAAACATATAAACACGATATCACACATATTCCACCTTTCCAAAAATTTTCACATAGTAGTACTCAAAATTAATATTAAATCTATATTTATAAATACGAAATTTTCTAGGACGTTATAACAAGGCTAGAAACAGTGCGACTGTTGCTGGCTTTAGCTGCAAAAAATGGTTGGGAAGTCCATCACATGGACGTGAAATCAGCGTTCCTAAATGGTGATTTGATGGAGGATGTATATGTGAGGCAGCCTGAGGGTTTTGTCAAGAAAGGAAAAGAGGACAAGGTTTACAAGCTATTGAAAGCATTGTACGGTCTTCGACAAGCTCCAAGAGCTTGGTACTCACGACTTAACAAGTGTTTGAAAGAGTTGGGATTTGAAAAATGCCCGTTTAATCAAGCTGTCTACACAAGAAGAGAAGGAGATGAAAATCTCATTGTTGGGGTCTATGTAGATGACCTCCTGGTGACAGGTTCTAGCCTTGAAAACATCCTGAAGTTCAAGGCACAAATGAAGACAGAATTCGAAATGAGTGATTTAGGTAAGTTGGCATACTACCTTGGGCTGGAAGTTGAGCAGCATAAAGAGTTCATTGAGCTAAAGCAAAGTGCTTATGCACGAAAGATGCTTGAGAAGGCAAATATGTTGGATTGCAATTCAGTGAAATATCCAATGGAACCACGAGTTCAGATACACAAGGATGAGCACGGCAAACAGGTTGATGCAACAAGGTACAGAAGTCTAATTGGTGGCCTAAGATACCTAGTTAATACAAGGCCAGATGTAGCCTACTCTGTTGGTGTTGTGAGTAGATACATGGAGAGACCAACCATGTTGCACATGGGAACTGTTAAGCGAATTTTACGCTATGTAAAGGGGACATTAGACTATGGTTTAAGGTACACAAAGGGGAAGGGAAACTACTTGTTATCAGGGTTCTCTGACAGTGATTTTGCAGGTGACAAAGAGGATAGAAAGAGCACAGGAGGGATGGCCTTTTATCTGAATGAAAACCTAATTACTTGGGTGTCCCAAAAACAGAAATGTGTGGCACTCTCCTCCTGTGAGGCTGAATATATGGCAGCAAATGCAGCTGCTTGTCAGGGTGTGTGGCTGCGTAATTTGCTAAGGCAAATAACTGATCTTGGTCCAGGACCTGTGATCATTTATGTCGACAACAAATCGACAATTAACTTGTCAAAGAACCCCGTTTCTCATGGACGAAGTAAGCACATTGACATACGTTTTCACTTCATAAGAGACTGCATTGAGCGAGGTGATATTGTGCTGAAATATGTGAAGACTGGAGAGCAAAGAGCAGATGTGCTCACAAAACCCATGTTTACAAAGAAGTTCGAAGAGATGAGAACACTTCTGGGAATCAAGAACTTGATGAACCAAGTTTGAATCAAGGGAGAGAATGTTGGGCCTTAACATTGCATTGTTGGGTTTAGTTGTTGATTCAAACAATCCATCAAGTGTTGTAGGTTAACATTTGTGTTACTACAACTTGCAATATGTTTATTAGCTAGTGCTTGAGTTGTTTCATGTAGTGCATGTACTAGCATGTCCTAGCTTTAGTATGATTGTTTTTCCTTGTCTGTTACTTTTGCTTGTTTTGATGCCACAATTTGTGTGTGCACTTCCTATATCATGTAAGCTGTTTTTCTGTTTTAATTAATTAAGTAGTCAAGTAGTTTCAAGTACTATCCATCTCTCTCTGTAAACACCAACATACACAGTAGGTTAAGTTCACAATCTGCAGTTCAGATTGTACAATGTCATTATGTCAATGTGAACGTGGATGATATTGTTCCAATGGAGAAGAATGTACTATTGGAAAACTTGAATGAGTTGATTGGTCTTATATTTGAGAATGCTGAACATGGTGCCTTGCTTAACGAGAACAATGACAGAATGGAGGAAAACTCTGATCTCAATGTGAATGTTAACATTAACATTCAGTCTGAAGGTGCTAATGGTTTGAATGTCCCAATGAATTCTCTTATTTTGAAAGGCAAGGAAAAGGTGTTGGCAGATTATGCCTTTAATGTTGATGGCCTCTTGAGCCCAGAAGCTATGCAGATGTCTCTAAAGTATGGGAAAATGATTTTTTTTGCCACTGAACTATTGACATTTTTAGAAATCTACCACTCAACTATGAATTTTTCTTTTTTAGTCACTAAACTTAGGTTTGGATTTTGTTTTACTCACTAAACTTAGGTTCGGATTTGATTATTAGCATTATGTTAATTATTAGCATAAATTGTATCTTGAAAATAAATCGATAAAGTTTAATAAGATAAAATTATCCTCTCTAATGATTTATCTTTAGAGTTAAACCTCGATGAATGAATACGCTTGGGACCAAAATTTTTTATTCATTAATCGATATAAAAAATACACTATCTTTATTATGTTTGGACTTTGGACCGAAAAAAAATATTCATTTAACAAGGTTATTCGTTTAACGAACATTCATTTATCGATATTTTACTATATCTTAAAAATTATAGTAAGATAAAGTTTAATAAGATATAGGAAGATAAATTTGAGAGAGATCGATTCGATAAGCTCGTTACCGACTCGATTCGGCTCGGGTCGTAATGAACTCGATCGAGTTCGGAAAGAAAAAAAGCTCGTTAAGGTAATCGAGCTCAAGTTCGATTCTGTACAAAAATTAATGTATATATAGATGATATTAAAGATAATATTAAAGATAACACAAGTAAAAAATTAATGTGTATATAGATGATATTAAAGATAATACAAGTAAAAAATTAATGTATATATAGATGATATTAAAGATAATACAACATCTTTAGATCTATTGCACGTAAAAAGTATTCAAGACATTAAAAACATTAATTTATAATTTTTTGATGGAGTACAAAAATACCATATTTGAATTTTGGGATGTAATAAAACAGATTAGGGATGAGTTTCATATAAATTTAAATTTATTAGAATTATTTTTTATAATAGTGTAATAAATATTTTTATGATTATGAAGGAATTATTAATTTATGCTAATAATTAACATAATGCTAATAATCAAATCCGAACCTAAGTTTAGTGAGTAAAACAAAACCGAACCTAAGTTTAGTGACTAAAAAAGAAAAATTCATAGTTGAGTGGTAGATTTCTAAAAAGGTCAATAGTTGAATGACAAAAAAATTCATTTTCCCCTAAAGTATTTGATTCTGAAATAAGTGACCTAGATGAGGAGGTCTTCCAGGGGATCTATGCTAAAGATGTGTTAGATGCAGCTGTCAAAGAAATTCTCTTATGCAGATGTCTTTTTAAACTTGTAATTTTTTCTTTTAGTTAAATTTTGTTGTTTGTGAGTTGTTTATTGCAAATCTTAGTGTTAACTTTATAAGCAAGATGCAATTTGTCTGAAATTGAGGCCTTTCCTAAACCTTATATAGCTACATATATATTATCCTTCCTCTCAGGCTATCTTTTTAATTGTGATGACTTCTATAGATTAATTTGAAAATATTTAAACATTTTTCAACTTATTTCAAAACTTGCCAAGTTTATTTTTCCGGGTTTTCACGGGAACTCAAGTTATTGGAGGAATTGGAGTAGATGAAAAAGGTTTTCTAGCCCAAGCATTTTAATTAGCTAGACTGATATGGTGAGTCCGTTTGAATACCTATATGAATATGTAATTTCAATTTGCTTAATGGTATCTATACTATCTTATAATAAGCAAAGGGGTATAATTTGTAGTTGGTTATCCCTTTTTTTGGTTATCCCCATTTTTGGTTATCCCTCATTTATCACCGTTAGATCAGCAACTCAAATAGATCATGACCGTTAGATATAACAATACTAAAAGTTGTTATATGCAGAGGTTCAAGGTTCGATTCCCGCCAATAACATATTAATTTATATTTAATACTAAAAATTATTATATATAAAGATGTAAGGTTCGAATCAATAACATATTTAAATTAATATTTATTATATTATATTATATTATATTATAAATAAATTATAAAATTGCACGGGCTATATGCTAGTTGTAGTTAATTTTGGATTCTATTTATTTCATTTTATGTTTCACTTTCTCTTTTCGTCTGTATATCATTACGTGCTGAGTAGGGGTGCCCTAGAGACTAAACACAAAGAGTGAGAGACATTGAACGACAGAGGCTAGCCGACTACTTTATGTTTCGTATAACATAAATATTACTAAAAACTTAAGACCTAAAACCTAAATGGACTAATGGACCGTAGTGGACTTATGGGCCTGATAAACATACTAATGGGCTGAAAAATCATTAATTTATACTCCTCCATCTCTAAATATCATTCCTGCCTGTTTTGACTGGACACGCTTGCCAACGCACACTTTTGATAGTTAATATCATCAATTTTGTATTAGTTTTAAATATAAAAACTTCACTATATTAAAGTACTCATAAATATGAATCCAACAAAATCACTCATGACTATATTTGGTCTTATAGATTAAACGTAAATTAGTACTCCCTCCGTCCCTCTCATTTCTTTACAGTTACTATTTTGGGTCGTCCTTCTCATTTCTTTACATTACCAAAAATAGTAAGTTTCCTCTACTATTACACCCACTACTTTCCTCCACTATCTCATATTTAATTATAAAAAATACTATTACAGCCACTACTTTCCTCCACTATCTCAAATCTATTACTCCCTCCGTCCCTTTTTAGTTAACACATTTGCAAAAAACACAAATATTAAGAAATAATTAATTATGTAATTTGTTTCCATGTTTGCCCTTAATCTTAACATTAAATGAAGAGTTATGAGTGTGTATATTAAATATAAAGGCAAACATTGGTATTAGAAATAAAGGGGTATATATGAAAAAATTGGTAAAAATATTTATTGGAACAAGGAATGTGACAACTATTTAGGGACAATTTTTTTTTGTAAATGTGCCAACTAAAGAGGGATGGAGAGAGTATTAAATATTGATAGGTCCCACCACTTTACCCACTATTCATCTAACTTTACTCATTTTTTAAAAATTATCTTGGTCTCCGTACAAATTGCCAATGTAAACTTCTAAGAGGGATGGAGGGAGTAATTTGTTTCATGTTATGAACAATCCTGACATTTCAAATAAGAAAAACAAAAAGAGACAGAGGGAGTAATATATATAGATTTTTAATTCCGGGTCGGGTTAGGTTAATGAATCGAATTCAGTTTGATATGGCCAAAACCCAAACCCGATCCAAAAATAATTCGGGTTTATTAAAAAAATCAAACCCAAACCCAAATATTCGGGTTCGGTAAGATCCAAATACTTATATAAAAAAATCATAAAACTATTCCTTATTTCATTTTTTCAATTTAAATATTGCTTACATAACAAAAATTATCACATAAATCTTTGTAAAAATAATAGCACGAAGATATAAACACGAAGAAAAGTTTCTTTTTTATAACAATCATGGACATACATAATAATATCATTTTCAATTTAAATATTGCTTACATAACAAAAATATTGTGAAGCTATAAACACGAAGAAAAGTTTCTTTCTTATAACAATCATGGACATACAACTCCACATCTTCATGACCATCATGAATAGCAGCAATTGCATGGATACAAGGAAGCCCAAACAATTTCCATTTTCGACATGCACATGTCCTATGATCCCTGTTTGTTACATAAGTACCCGCCCATGGACTCCACACTTCAAAATCATGATCACCATTCCACTCTGCCTTGCACATAAAAGAGACATCCTTTCTTTTGTTCAACTTTTTTTGAACTTTTGGACAAATGGGACCTGGTTCCCTGAGCATTTTATCACGTTCGTTTCTGTTGGGGAGTTGGGTGATAACTTGGATTTTTCTGAAGTCGTGTGAACACTTTCAGATTGAAGTTATTTGTGGTTCACCCAAATAATTCAATCGGATAAAGTCAGAAAATCTGCAAGAAGAGAGAGTGTATTTTGCTGTGTATTTCAGAATGAACCTATATGTAAAATGATCAATGCCACACCTATTTATAGATGTCAACAGATGTATCTTTTGCCAATAGACACACCTCAAGATGTGTCTTTTCCCAATAGACACATCTCATTCCCAACAGTCATGTCCAATGCCAATAGACACACCTCAAGATGTGTCTTTTCCAATAGACACATCTCATTCTAACAGATGTGTTTGATGCCAATAGACATGTCTCATAAGCAATAATTCTGAAATCATAACGAACTCGAACAGAGCATGCACTCCGCATTATCCCGACTTGTTCGATGTAACATTACGATTACATTGATCAACTAGCCAATCCAATTACACTAAAATATCCAACAATCCTCCCCCATTTTAGCGTAATCCATGATGAACTAAACAAAATCACAACAAACAACAAACTTATGCATAAATGAAATATCGTGACGATTGAATTTCACATTAGTATATTACACATTCCAAATATTCGAATACCAATGTGTCACTATGGATTGAACCTTCGTTATTCATAGTGAATACATGAAGATAATATACACATAAATTTACATTCTCCAATGTTCTTACTTGACACTATCTTTTACTAGCCTAGTGTCCTAATCCTTCATAAGCATATCAAAGCCAAGTCCAAGCTTCTTGAAGCGGCTAAACTTCATGCTCATATAGGTAGTTCTTTTATTATCGCACCTGCATATGCAATTTTTCAAAAGAACTATTAAGAAGACAAACTTCAACCTCCTTAACTTGCAGTTCTGAACACATACCTTGGGATGATGCTTTAATGTGTTCCAATCTCTAAATGTTAAGCTTTCCACATTGAATTCAGCACCTAATGTCATATTAGATGGGAATTGGGTATCTCAACATGAGAGGTTATTCGATGGACTTTAATCCCATCCCTACAGCCGACTTGTGTACAAGATCTCTACTCAACCCTTTGGTTAGATGATCGGCTAAATTATGTTGAGTTCTTATAAACTCCACTGTTATAACACCATGCGTGATTAGCTCACGAATCATGCTATGTCTAACACCTAAGTGTCTAGACTTGCCTTTGAACACTTGTCTATAAGCATTAGACAAGGCAGACTCACTATCACACCTGATAGATATGGGTGATATCGGTTTAGGCCACAATGGAATCTCATAAATCAGATTTCTTAGCCATTCAGCTTCTTTACCAGCCGCTGATAATGCCACAAATTCAGATTCCATCGTTGAATCAGTAATGCAACTTTGTTTCTTTGATGCCCAAGAGATAGCACCTCCCCCAAGAAGGAATACCCATCCACTTGTGGAAGAATGATCTTCCTTATTGGAAATCCAACTTGCATCTGAATGACCTTCAATAACCGAAGGAAATCCAGTATATGTCAAACCATAATCCATGGTTCCTTTCAAGTATTTGAACACTCAGCTTAAGGCTTGCCAATGATGTGTACTTGGCTTGCTAGTATACCTACTAAGCTTTCCAACAGCATAGGCAATATCTGGCCTAGTGCTTATCATGGCATACATGAGACTACCAATAGCCCTTGAGTATTCAAGTTGAGATACTGCAACACCTGTATTAGGTAGGAGTTTAATACTAGGATCAAGAGGAGTGCTAACAGGAGAACAATCCTTAAAGTTAAATCTTTTAAGAATCTTCTCAATATAATGAGATTGAGAAATTGAAATGCCATTGTTCTCACGCTTGATCCTTATACCAAGAATCACCTCAGCCTCCCCCATGTCTTTCATATCAAAATTAGATGACAAGAACTTCTTGGTTTTATCCACTTGATTTTGGTCAGTACCAAAAATTAACATGTCATCCACATATAAACAAATTATAACTCCTTCACCAGAAGCATCAAATTTGCTATATACACACTTGTCTGCTTGGTTAAGAAAATAACCGTTAGACAAGACTACAGTATCAAATTTATCATGCCAATCCTTCGGTGCTTGTTTCAGACCATAAATTGATTTCTTCAATTTACACACCTTGTTCTCACAACCAGGCATAACAAACCCTTCGGGTTGTTTCATATAAATCTCTTCATCTAATTCACCATTCAAGAATGCAGTTTTCACATCCATTTGGTGAATGACAAGGTTGTGTATAGCAGCAAGTGCTATTAACAACCTAATAGTGGAGGTTCTAGCAACAGGAGCATAAGTGTAAAATAATCAATCCCTTCTTTTTGTCTAAAACCTTGGATTACCAATCTGGCTTTAAACTTATCTATGGTACCGTCCACCTTCATTTTCCTTTTGAAGATCCATCTGTTTCCCAATGCTTTACAGCCAGGGGGCAGATCACTCAATTCCCAAGTATTGTTATTCATGATAGAATCCATTTCATCTTGGATAGCTTCTTTCCAGAATGCAACATCCCTAGATTTCATAGCTTCGCTAAAAGTATTTGGATCATCCTCAATAACAAAACAATATTGGTATTGATATTCAATTTCATCTCTAGAGCCTTCTACTAGATAAAGATGAAAGTCATCTCCAAAAGACTTTGCTTTTCTAGCTCTAGTGCTTCTCCTTGGTTCGGACGGTCCATTCACATCTTCAGTAGAAACTGAGTTCCTACTAGAAGAATTCTGAAGCATGTCCCTTGGTGTAGGTATAGATGTAAATCTATTTTCATCAAAAATAGCATCTCTTGACTCGATAATCGAGTTCACAGATACATAGTCATTAGATTCTAACACATAGAATCTATATGCTATAGAATGCTCAGCATAGCCAACAAATATGCAATCTATATCTCGTTCACCCAAGTTTCTTCTTTTGGGTTCAGTGAGTCTTACAACTGCTCTACATCCCCAAACTCTCAGAAAACTTAATTTTGGTGACTCTTTATACCAAAGTTCATAAGGGGTAATCTTATTCCTCTTACTAGGAATTCGATTCAATAAGTGACAGGCTGTCAACATAGCCTCACCCCAAAATCCCTCACTCAAACCCGAGTAGGATAACAAGGAATTAACCATTTCTTTCAAAGTCCTATTCTTTCGCTCTGCCACACCATTTTGATGTGGTGTATAAGGAGCCGTGGTTTGATGTATTATACCAGTAGATTGAAAATAAACCGGATCATAATACTCACCTCCTCTATCAGTACGTAGATTTTTAATCATGGTACTCCGATGTAGCTCTACTTCTTCTTTATAAATTTTAAAGAAGTCAAGAGCTTCATCCATAGCATGCAATAAATATACATAGCAATATCTAGTAGCATCATCAATAAAAGTAACTACATACTTTTTATTTCCTAATGATGGTGTAGAATGGAAATCACACAAATCACTATATATTAATTCTAAAACATCAGACACCCTATTAACCTCCTTAAAGGGCTTTCTTGTTATCTTTGTTAACATGCATGTTTTGCATTTTTCATTGTCTAAATCAAAAGCAGGCATGAGACTCATTTTTGACATATCCTTTATTCTTTTGTAATGTACATGTCCTAGTCTAGCATGCCATAATTCTGGTTTGTTCAAATTATTGCTAGTACTAGTAGAAGCCATGCAAGCAGATTCATCAATAAATGGAGTATTCACATTCAACATAAACATGCCATTACACAAATAGCCAAAGCCAACAAAAGAGCCATGTTTTGACAATATATATTTGTCACTTTCATAAACTTGTTTATATCCACAATTGTTCAATACAACACCAGACAAGAGATTCTTACGAATCCCAGGAACATACAACACTTTATTTAACAATATACATTTGCCAGAAGTAAAAACTATCTTGACATTTCCTAGTCCTTTGATCGGTTCAGTTGCAACATTTCCCATCTTTAAGATAGATCCATCTTCGATTGGTTGAAAGTCTATGAACCAACGAAGATCTTTGCATACATGACTCGTTGCTCCTGAATCAATCCACCAAGCAACATTGTCATCCTGCACATAAAATGCCTCAAATATTAGTGACACATAATTCTGACTAGAATTACAATTTTGCATTAAAATCTGACCTTGTTGCATTTCTGGATCCTTGGATCCACTTGGACCAGCATTTTGCTTTTCTTGCTTGCCTTTACCAACCCGACAATCCTTCTTGAAATGTCCAGGTTTGCCACACTTCCAACATGCCATCTTAGGCCTTTTATTGGAAGAATTGTTGTTGTTTCCTTTAAACTTTCGTTTATCACCCTTGCCATACTTAGAATTCTTTGAAGATCCACCATCTTCAACCATATTCACAGAAGAGTTACCGACTTGGTTCTTGCCCTTAGGATTATTCTCAATTTCTTGAGTCCTCAAAGCCTCTTCAATTCTGAAGTGACTTCCAAGTTGAACCAGAGTCATATCCTCTTTGTTATGTTTCAAGGAGTGTTTAAAATCCTTCCATGATGGTGGTAGTTTGTCTATAACACCAGAAACTGAGATAGATTCATCCATCTTCAGATTGTGTTGGGCAAACTGACCCAGAATCCTTAACAATTCATTGTATTGTTCCATCACAGGTCTAGAATCGACCATTTTATAATTCATAAAATTACTGACCAGAAACTTCTTACTAGAAGCATCTTCTGCCATGTATTTGGATTCAAGAGAATCCCACAATTCTTTTGCTGACTCAACATTTTGATATACATCGAAAAGGGAATCAGACATACCGTTTAAGATGTGACCGCGGCAGATGTAATCAGTGTTTTCCCATTTACAACGCCTCCTTGTTTGTTCAGCGGTTTCATCCTCAACCACTTCTGGAATGGGGGTACTCAAAACATACACAACCTTCAGCGTCGTCAATAGAAAATGCATCTTCTTTTGCCATCTTCTAAAATCCTGACCCTCAAACTTGTCCAACTTTGCAAACTTGCTTGTCATGTCTCTTGCAGATTCTGAGTTCGCCATCTTCAGAAAATAACTAACTTCAATCTTTGTTGGGGAGTTGGGTGATAACTTGGATTTTTCTGAAGTCGTGTGAACACTTTCAGATTGAAGTTATTTGTGGTTCACCCAAATAATTCAATCGGATAAAGTCAGAAAATCTGCAAGAAGAGAGAGTGTATTTTGCTGTGTATTTCAGAATGAACCTATATGTAAAATGATCAATGCCACACCTATTTATAGATGTCAACAGATGTATCTTTTACCAATAGACACACCTCAAGATGTGTCTTTTCCCAATAGACACATCTCATTCCCAACAGTCATGTCCAATGCCAATAGACACACCTCAAGATGTGTCTTTTCCAATAGACACATCTCATTCTAACAGATGTGTTTGATGCCAATAGACATGTCTCATAAGCAATAATTCTGAAATCATAACGAACTCGAACAGAGCATGCACTTACTCCGCATTATCCCGACTTGTTCGATGTAACATTACGATTACATTGATCAACTAGCCAATCCAATTACACTAAAATATCCAACAGTTTCATCATTTTTGCACGTATCATCTCTAACATACAAATAATTCCTTTCTCCCTTGCTTCTAAAATTGCTCCCCACGTACATGAATATAAGTAGTTATGTAAATTTAATAAATGATATGTATCTATTAATATCTTGAGTAATTTACACTTTCATTACAAGAAAAAGGGGTATTTACGACGTTTTTTTGAACTGAAACCGTCGTAAATGGGGTCAATTACGACGGAATATTTCCGTCGTTTTTGGTCGAATAGGAAGTTCAGATTTCCGTCACAAATTCAAGTTTTCGTCACAAATTTAGTTTTTCGTCGTAAGTTCGAATTTCGTCGTAAGTTCAAATTTCGTCATAAGTTTGCCGTCGTAAATGGGGTCAATTACGACGGATTATTTTCGTCGTTTCTGCTCGCGTAGGAAGTTCAGATTTCCGTCACAAATTCAATTTTCGTCACAAGTTCCTTTTTTCGTCGTAAGTTTGAACTAGGGTCCCACATTCCATATTAAACTATTAATGTAATAGATAATTTGCGATGCTAATTCCGTCGTTAGTTAAGTCAATACATTTAAAAAAAATAGCACCGGAATCTGGAAATTCCAGAAACCGGCACTAGAACATGAACACACCATCATTCCGGCGACCTCGAATTCAGGCATGTCTTACAACTATAAACATTGGCACATCATTGTTCACTTTTTGGGACCAATCTCACCCTCAACAATTGCGTGCCTAGTCAAAACAATCTCCTTTAAAAGGTTTTGGTCTTACTGCAGCTCGCAAGAACAGCTCCGGAGGAATTCTGCTCTTCTTGGTTTTCTTCATCCTTGGACCATATTCAACCTGTGAAATATCTTCGAATATCTCTCGTCTCCCCTGTCTCCTCCAGTCCTCCTTCACTAACAGACCTGCCATTCTCTTCCAAAACCAACCCACTTCGCGATTCAATCTCATCTCGCCGACAACACCCTTCCACCACTCCGTTTCCGCCAGATCTCGCACCACCCATCTATTCAACCCATCCCTTTACATCCTCCGTTCACCACCACAGTCCTCATCTATTCCCTCGACGACACTGCTGCCTGACCCCTTCTCCCAATCGCCATTTCCAACCCACCGCGCCTGCAAACGTCCCAGCCACCCACCCATCTTCTTCTCTGCAAACCACCACCGTCCTTCACAACACAACTCTCCCTCTAACTCAATTTCTCAATCCGCCGCAAACCACTACCACACCACCTCTATCATCCGCTGCAACTCGCTCCTCCATCCATTCCATCTTCCTTCGATGTCCTTCACTCCGTTCAACAGCGCCACCTGCAACACCCGCAACGCCGCCCATTCCCCCCTTTCCTCATTCACAATCCTTACCTCCAGTCTCCACCGCGTCTCAACCTCCCACCCATCCCCTTTTCCTCCACCCATTACCTTCGTTCCCATAACCGCAGTGTCTCCGTTCTTCTTCGACCACCACAACTCTTCTCCTCTCCTTACTCCGCCAAGCTTCAACTCGCCACAACCCAACATCCAACAATCCACCGCCATCCAATAATCTGAAGTCAACTGTGAAATACTTCTCCGAATCAAGAAATACCTGTTGCTGTGCGGCCTGAGTCTGCAACTGTGAAGTCAAATCCTCAATTTTTGCTTCACCAATTATAACGTATGTGTCTGAATGTGGACTCTTGAAAACATTTTGGCTTTGAGATGACAATTTTGGTCTGAGGAGCATTATAGATAGTAAAAGAAAAGTAAATACAGAGGTATTAGACAGAGTTGAGAGACAGAGGTATTAGACTATTAGGTAAGAGATGGGTTTGTGCTGTGTGTAGTAGTGTGTATTATTTGGGTTTAATGAGGACCATTGGATGTGTGTTTCTTTATTTTAATCAAGGGCTATAAATTGATTGAAGAAGCACAATCCTTGTGATATGCTGTCAACCAATACCACATTGACACATGTCATCAAACAGAATTTTAATTTTCCACTCTTAATATAGATTAAAATAATTATTTAAAAATAAAAAATGCTATAGAAAATATGATTTTTTTTACCAGAACTTGGAAATATTAAAAAAATTGTTCTATCAAAATCTGGTCAAATTTCTTAGAAGTTTGGTCAACCGTTTGATTTTTAAACGTATGAGTTTTTCAGCTCTAAATTCGACTCCGGAACAAATTCTCAAAAAATTTCATAAATTTTATCATGGATAGAAAATATTATTTAAATGATACATTCCAATTTTCAAGTTTTTCTAGCATATGGAAGTATTTATTTGAAATTGTTGAAGTTAAATAAGGATATTTTGTCCCATTTATTGTTTCCATTTTTTAAAAACTAGTTATCGACGATCCAATCATACGGATATGAAGATATATCTAAAATAATGATATTCCCAAATTTTCAAAAAATAAAAAATTAATTTGGTTGGAAATTGTAGTAGAACAAGACTATATTGTCTAGAACTCGTAACTAGTGCTTTGTCACAGATTATTGTTTCTATTTCTTAAAAAACATTTATCGATGATCCAACCGTACGGATGTCAATATATATCTAAAATAATGATATTCCCAAATTTTTAAAAAATAAAAAATTAATTTGGTTGGAAATTGTAGTAGAACAAGACTATATTGTCTAGAACTCGTAACTAGTGCTTTGTCACAGATTATTGTTTCTATTTCTTAAAAAACATTTATCGATGATCCAACCGTACGGATGTCAATATATATCTAAAATAATGATATTCCCAAATTTTCAAAAAATAAAAAATTAATTTGGTTGGAAATTGTAGTAGAACACGACTATATTGTCTAGAACTCGTAACTAGTGCTTTGTCACAGATTATTGTTTCTATCTTTTAAAAAATATTTATCGACGATCCAACCGTACGGATGTCAATATATATCTGAAATAATGATATTCCCATATTTTTAAAAAATAAAAAAATAATTTGGTTGGAGATCTTAGTAGATCAATACTATTTTGACTAGCACTCGTAACTAGTGCTCTGTCCCATATTATTGTTTCTATTTTTTAAAATATATTTCTCGACGATCCAACCGTACGGATGTCAAGACATGTCTAATTTAATGATATTGCCAAATTTTCAAAAAATATAAAATTTATATGGTTGGAGAACTTAGTAGATCAATAATATATTGACCAGTACTCGTAACTAGTGCTCTGTCCCATATTATTGTTTCTATTTTTTAAAATATATTTCTCGACGATCCAACCGTACGGATGTCAAGACATGTCTAATTTAATGATATTGCCAAATTTTCAAAAAATAAAAAATTTATTTGGTTGGAGATCTTAGTAGATCAATAATATATTGACCAGTACTTGTAACTAGTGCTTTGTCCCATATTAATGTTTCTATTTTCTTAAATTATTTATCAACGATCCAACCACACATATGTCAATATATATCTAATTTAATGATATTCCCAATTTTTCAAAAAATAAAAATTAATTTGGTTTGAAATTTTAGTAGAACACTACTATATTATCTAGAACTCGTAACTAGTGCTTTGTCCCATATTATTGTTTCTATTTTTTAAAAACATTTATCGACGATCCAACCGTACGGATGTCAAGACATGTCTAATTTAATAATATTTCCAAATTTTAAAAAAATAAAAAAATTATTTGGTTGGAGATCTTAGTAGATCAATAATATATTGACCAGTACTTGTAACTAGTGCTTTGTCCCATATTAATGTTTCTATTTTCTTAAATATATTTATCAACGATCTAACCACACATATGTCAATATATATCTAATTTAATGATATTCCCAAATTTAAAAAAAATTAAAAATTAATTTGATTGGAGATCTTAGTAGAACACTACTATATTGTCTAAAACTCGTAACTAGTGCTTCATCCCAGACTATTGTTTCTATATTTTTAAAAATATTTCTCGACGATCCAACCGTACGGATGTCAATATATATCTAAAATAATGATATTCCCAAATTTTTAAAAAATAAAAAATTAATTTGGTTGGAAATCTTAGTAGAACACTACTATATTGTCTGAAACTCGTAACTAGTGCTTTGTCACAGATTATTGTTCCTATTTCTTAAAAAACATTTATCGATGATCCAACCGTACGGATGTCAATATATATCTAAAATCATGATATTCCCAAATTTTCAAAAAATTAGAAATTAATTTGGTTGGATATCTTAATAGAACATTACTATATTGTCTAGTACTCGTAACTAGTGCTTCGCCCCAGACTATTGTTTCTATATTTTTAAAAATATTTCTCAACGATCCAACCGTACGGATGTCAAGATATATCTAATTAAATGATATTCCCAAATTTAAAAAAAAAAAAATTAATTTTGTTGGAGATCAACCCATCCCATCCCTTTACATCCTCCGTTCACCACCACAGTCCTCATCTATTCCCTCGACGACACTGCTGCCTGACCCCTTCTCCCAATCGCCATTTCCAACCCACCGCGCCTGCAAACGTCCCAGCCACCCACCCATCTTCTTCTCTGCAAACCACCACCGTCCTTCACAACACAACTCTCCCTCTAACTCAATTTCTCAATCCGCCGCAAACCACTACCACACCACCTCTATCATCCGCTGCAACTCGCTCCTCCATCCATTCCATCTTCCTTCGATGTCCTTCACTCCGTTCAACAGCGCCACCTGCAACACCCGCAACGCCGCCCATTCCCCCCTTTCCTCATTCACAATCCTTACCTCCAGTCTCCACCGCGTCTCAACCTCCCACCCATCCCCTTTTCCTCCACCCATTACCTTCGTTCCCATAACCGCAGTGTCTCCGTTCTTCTTCGACCACCACAACTCTTCTCCTCTCCTTACTCCGCCAAGCTTCAACTCGCCACAACCCAACATCCAACAATCCACCGCCATCCAATAATCTGAAGTCAACTGTGAAATACTTCTCCGAATCAAGAAATACCTGTTGCTGTGCGGCCTGAGTCTGCAACTGTGAAGTCAAATCCTCAATTTTTGCTTCACCAATTATAACGTATGTGTCTGAATGTGGACTCTTGAAAACATTTTGGCTTTGAGATGACAATTTTGGTCTGAGGAGCATTATAGATAGTAAAAGAAAAGTAAATACAGAGGTATTAGACAGAGTTGAGAGACAGAGGTATTAGACTATTAGGTAAGAGATTAGACTATTAGGTAAGAGATGGGTTTGTGCTGTGTGTAGTAGTGTGTATTATTTGGGTTTAATGAGGACCATTGGATGTGTGTTTCTTTATTTTAATCAAGGGCTATAAATTGATTGAAGAAGCACAATCCTTGTGATATGCTGTCAACCAATACCACATTGACACATGTCATCAAACAGAATTTTAGTTTTCCACTCTTAATATAGATTAAAATAATTATTTAAAAATAAAAAATGCTATAGAAAATATGATTTTTTTTTACCAGAACTTGGAAATATTAAAAAAATTGTTCTATCAAAATCTGGTCAAATTTCTTAGAAGTTTGGTCAACCGTTTGATTTTTAAACGTATGAGTTTTTCAGCTCTAAATTCGACTCCGGAACAAATTCTCAAAAAATTTCATAAATTTTATCATGGATAGAAAATATTATTTAAATGATACATTCCAATTTTCAAGTTTTTCTAGCATATGGAAGTATTTATTTGAAATTGGCGAAGTTAAATAAGGATATTTTGTCCCATTATTGTTTCCATTTTTTAAAAACTAGTTATCGACGATCCAATCATACGGATATGAAGATATATCTAAAATAATGATATTCCCAAATTTGCAAAAAATAAAAAATTAATTTGGTTGGAAATTGTAGTAGAACAAGACTATATTGTCTAGAACTCGTAACTAGTGCTTTGTCACAGATTATTGTTTCTATTTCTTAAAAAACATTTATCGATGATCCAACCGTACGGATGTCAATATATATCTAAAATAATGATATTCCCAAATTTTCAAAAAATAAAAAATTAATTTGGTTGGAAATTGTAGTAGAACAAGACTATATTGTCTAGAACTCGTAACTAGTGCTTTGTCACAGATTATTGTTTCTATTTCTTAAAAAACATTTATCGATGATCCAACCGTACGGATGTCAATATATATCTAAAATAATGATATTCCCAAATTTTCAAAAAATAAAAAATTAATTTGGTTGGAAATTGTAGTAGAACACGACTATATTGTCTAGAACTCGTAACTAGTGCTTTGTCACAGATTATTGTTTCTATCTTTTAAAAAATATTTATCGACGATCCAACCGTACGGATGTCAATATATATCTGAAATAATGATATTCCCATATTTTTAAAAAATAAAAAAATAATTTGGTTGGAGATCTTAGTAGATCAATACTATTTTGACTAGCACTCGTAACTAGTGCTCTGTCCCATATTATTGTTTCTATTTTTTAAAATATATTTCTCGACGATCCAACCGTACGGATGTCAAGACATGTCTAATTTAATGATATTGCCAAATTTTCAAAAAAATATAAAATTTATATGGTTGGAGAACTTAGTAGATCAATAATATATTGACCAGTACTCGTAACTAGTGCTCTGTCCCATATTATTGTTTCTATTTTTTAAAATATATTTCTCGACGATCCAACCGTACGGATGTCAAGACATGTCTAATTTAATGATATTGCCAAATTTTCAAAAAATAAAAAATTTATTTGGTTGGAGATCTTAGTAGATCAATAATATATTGACCAGTACTTGTAACTAGTGCTTTGTCCCATATTAATGTTTCTATTTTCTTAAATTATTTATCAACGATCCAACCACACATATGTCAATATATATCTAATTTAATGATATTCCCAATTTTTCAAAAAATAAAAATTAATTTGGTTGGAAATTTTAGTAGAACACTACTATATTATCTAGAACTCGTAACTAGTGCTTTGTCCCATATTATTGTTTCTATTTTTTAAAAACATTTATCGACAATCCAACCGTACGGATGTCAAGACATGTCTAATTTAATAATATTTCCAAATTTTAAAAAAATAAAAAAATTATTTGGTTGGAGATCTTAGTAGATCAATAATATATTGACCAGTACTTGTAACTAGTGCTTTGTCCCATATTAATGTTTCTATTTTCTTAAATATATTTATCAACGATCTAACCACACATATGTCAATATATATCTAATTTAATGATATTCCCAAATTTAAAAAAAATTAAAAATTAATTTGATTGGAGATCTTAGTAGAACACTACTATATTGTCTAAAACTCGTAACTAGTGCTTCATCCCAGACTATTGTTTCTATATTTTTAAAAATATTTCTCGACGATCCAACCGTACGGATGTCAATATATATCTAAAATAATGATATTCCCAAATTTTTAAAAAATAAAAAATTAATTTGGTTGGAAATCTTAGTAGAACACTACTATATTGTCTAGAATTCGTTACTAGTGCTTTGTCACAGATTATTGTTTCTATTTCTTAAAAAACATTTATCGATGATCCAACCGTACGGATGTCAATATATATATAAAATCATGATATTCCCAAATTTTCAAAAAATTAGAAATTAATTTGGTTGGATATCTTTATAGAACATTACTATATTGTCTAGTACTCGTAACTAGTGCTTCGCCCCAGACTATTGTTTCTATATTTTTAAAAATATTTCTCAACGATCCAACCGTACGGATGTCAAGATATATCTAATTAAATGATATTCCCAAATTTAAAAAAAAAAAAATTAATTTGGTTGGAGATCTTAGTAGAACACTACTATATTGTCTAGTACTCGTAACTAGTGCTCTATCACATATTATTGTTTCTATTTTTTTAAATATATTTATCGACGATCCAATCGCACGGATGTCAATATATATCTAATTTAATGATATTCCCAAATTTTCAAAAAATAAAAAATTAATTTAATTGGACTAATAAAAGATTTTAAAAAATTAAATGCTAACTTACGACGGAATTCCGTCGTAAGTTATTTGCCGCTTTTTTTTTTGATGAAAAATTTGAATTGGCCGCCTATTTTTCGATGAAAAGTTGAATTTGCCGCCTACCAACTTACGACGAATTCCGTCGTAAGTTCGCTGCTAAACGAATTTACGACGAATTTGCCATCGTAAGTTCACTGCTATAAAAAGTAATTCATTTTGCAATTAAATTAAATTACAATAAATGAATTTACGACGTATAATTCGTCGTAAGTTGGCTGCAAAAACGACATCGTTTCCTCATCATTAAAACTAATTCATTATGCATTTAAATTTAATTGACCGAACTTACTACGATTTTATTGTTTCCGTCGTAAGTTGGGCGCGAAAACGACAACTTAAGACGAATTTCCGTTCCGTCGTAATAACTTACGACGGTTTTGTTGTTTCCGTCGTAAGTTGGACGCGAAAACGACATCGTTCCGTCATCATTAAAATTAATTCATTATGCATTTAAATTTAATTGACCGAACTTACGACGAATTTCCGTTCCGTCGTAATAACTTACGACGGTTTTGTTGTTTCCGTCGTAAGTTGGGCGCGAAAAAAAACCATCGTAAGTTTGCCGTCGTAAATGGCCAGATTTCTTGTAGTGTTTGCATCCCTCTCGTTTTAGTTTTTTGCACTTAAGATTCAATAGTTTCACAATTAACACTTTGCATCCCTCTACTTTAAATTAGTACAGGGAATGGAAAATGTTGCGGGGTACTAAAGTAGAGGGATGCAAAGTGTTGATTATGAAACTATTGAATCTTAAATGCAAAAAGCTAAAACCAGAGAGATGCAAAGTGTAAATTACTCAAATAATAAAAATGAAACTTTTAGCTTCACGTGCGGTAAAAGTAAGCTTAATGAGCAAATATTAGTGACAAAGTTCGATAGAACTGTCTAAAGCTTAACTAGGTATAAAACCACTAATAAGACTCAAAATCCGGAAGCCCGTCATATGTACCAATGAAATAAACATGGTCTTCCTTTAGGTCGACTCCCGTAGGTTTCACGAAGTTGTTACAAAGTAAAATCTGTAGTTCGTAAGATATTGCTGCCACGTTCGAAATAGAAATAGCTTTCTTCATTAAGTATTTTGTCTGAAAATTAAGAAATATGACACCTTTAAGTGATGTGTACATATACAAAATATTTTACGAGCATGTTATATTCACAATTTTGAGCTACGAGCTTATGTGAAGCTTATAATGAGCAAATGATAGAAAAAAATGGACACGGTGATACAAGAATATATTGATAACATTTCCAGCTTTCATTAAAGGCTGAAAAAACATTACCTTGATAGACGCAACAAAATGAGTTCCAGCTTTCATAAACTGATCTGCATTCACACCCATAACATCTCCCTGCACATAATTTAATAAATTAAGAGGATATTTACAAAATAAACGAGGTGAAATAGAACTTATATATGGGCAAATAGATACCTTTTAAGCGCTATTTTACATAAATTATGTGCCTACATTAGGTACATTGGACGATCATGACAGCGAAAAAAAAGTGAAAAAATGCATCACAGATTCGGTCTTACATCATCATACTTTGTACTACTCCCTCCGTCTCATAATATGTTTTCTGTTTGTAAAAACACGTTTGCCAACACACACTTTTGAACGGTAATATCTTGAATTTTGTATTAGTATTAAATATAAAAACTTCACTGTATTAAAGTACTCATAAATACGAATCCAACAAGATCACTCATGACTATATTTTATCTTATAAATTATGCGTAAATTAGTAGTCAATCACTTAAAATGAACAGTGTAAAAAGTCAAAACAAGAAACACATTCCGACACGGAGGGAATAGTACTTGTTTGCCCGGGCTACCTGGCTTCATTATATTAAGAGAACATTATTATTATATTTGTATTTATATATTTTTTAGGTGTTGTTTAATTTGTAGCTAATAATATTTTATAGTATTAGGTTTGTAATTTGTTTTTATATAACAAATTATTATTATTACTTAAAATCAAAAGTCAAAAATATTACAATTACTCCCTCTGTTTATTTGATTTATTTACATTTGGTTTTTGCACGGAGACCAAGATAGTGGATGTAATATTGTTAAAATAAATGTAGGAGTGGGTGTAATAGTAATTTTATTGTTAAAATAAGTGAAGTAGTGGGTGTAATAGTGTAAAGGGTTGAAAAGGTGGAGTTATGTAGTGGATGTAATAATGTATTTTATTGTTAAAAATTACTACTATTTTTAATAATGTAAAGAAATGAAATGGACGGCCCAAAATAGAAAGTGTAAAGAAATGAAATGGACGGAGGGAGTACCTGATTGAACTGAGGAACCTCAGACAATATAACATCCACCTCCCCAACATTCATCGTGTACTTGTCTGGTTCATTGAGATCCCCAACAATATGTACAACATTGGGACGTTCCAAGCTTTGCCCATGAGAAGATGTAACGGCATAGACCAACCCATGCTACAAAAGTGTATAACAAAGAAGTTGAAATTAAATTCTGCAATCCATTTGAAGAAAGCGAATTAAACAAGGATTTGTATGAATAATGTATAAAGAGTGCTTACTTTGCCAACAATATCGGAAACATGAGAGAGGGTTGCCAAAGAATCAGCTCCAAGATATAAAACCTTAGCACCAGGTTTCTTTACCCACAATCACAAAGATTATAAGAAGCATGAATATAGCATTATTATTTTTTTTTAAAAACAACGCTAATCAATTAATCATGAGTTACAGTACGCTTACAATATAATTGTTGTCGACTCCTTTGAGAATGACAGATGCCAAATCAGATTTAGAGGGATCCCAGACCCTGTACTCGACCACAGTTCCTCCATTTAATTTCTGTTTAGGATATAATAGTAAGCAGTGAGAAACAAGATGAAATGTCGAAATAATTATGATCATCTTTTGGAAGACATTGACACATTATACGACATCTTCTAATATATATATACCATAGATTAGATATAGATATAGATATAGATTCATGCATATATACCTCAAGAGAGTGCAACATCTTCTCACCGTATACAGCTCTACCAGGAACCAAGTTTTTAGTACAAAGTTGATCTTTTTTCCCTTTAAAAACAAACACTCCATCGTGTTGAGGGTGTGGCTTAACTACAAAACCTCTTCCAAGGCCACCACCACGATGTGCTGCAAATACACAAAAAACGAATAGTGTACTTAGCAGGGATGTTTATTTATCTTTTCGAGTATTGTAATGCTTATTTAAGCAACGTCTAGCAGCTAATATAAGTAGATCATTTTTCAGCCTCTAATTCCTTTAGAACTTGAACAAAAATATACATTACAAAGTGTGACACTGGAACCTCACCTCTTCTTCCTCCGCCAGGGCTTCCAAAGCGGACATAAGATCGTGCTGCAAATACACATATATACAATTAATTAATTTCATGATATCGAATCAAAAAAGAAAATATATAGTATATATCTACCAAACAGTGATAGAATTTGACATTAGCTATTTGGTTCCCAAAAAAAGCATATTACAAGGTAAAATTCTCATCGATGATTAGGAATCGAATTCTAGGGTTGTCAAATTGTGGAATCGAATTCATCGCCTAATATCATTATACACACACAAAAAAAAAAAACAAATCAAGAGAGAGACTAACAAGTAAAACTACATACCTCTTGTGTTCAACACCATCCTCGTAGATGCTGCTGCAAAAATAAGGCGGAGGTTAGGTTTTTGTTGTAAACAAGAGATCTATATACACAAAAACAAATCGAGCGAGAGCAAAAATACTTACAAATTACATACCTCTTGTGTTTGCCACCATCCTCTTAAGCTGCTGTGCTGCTAAAGATAAGTTGGGATTAGGTTTAATTTTTTGCAAACAAGAGAATATCTATCTATATAGTGTGTATATATATTATATTTGGATTTGAATTGGTTTTCGGATCGGATCGGATTACGTGACGTTTTTATATAAACCGAAGTCCAAACCACGTTTCGTCTATATAAAGTCTATATAAACCAAACCATTAATTGTAAGAAAACAAAAAGAAACCCTAAGCCGGTCATATTTAGCTTTCAATTGTAAGTCCTTGAATCTTTTGTTGTTGTTTATCTTTTGTCCTTGAATCGTATTGATACACACACATATTAATTAATTAGGGTTTAAATCTTGACTCCTCCTTATCTCGATCTCTTTTTGCAGCAGGCAGCCACGATGACAAGATTTTGTGAAGACTTTGTACAACGATTGAATTTACATGCTGAGGAGCCTTTGAGGCCGCCCAGATTGTCTATAGAAGACCGAAAGAAGATAATTAATTTGGAATATCTGGCCAAGAAAGAGATGGCTTTGGCCAATATGAGAGAGCGAATCAGATTAGATTTACATGCGCTGCTGAGCCTCCTTTGAGGCCCAGATTTTTGCAAGAGAGAAAAAAAGATTTGGACTTTGATCATTTGGAATTGCATGTACCTGCACTAACTTGTCATCTGTTTCAATTTCACCCATGTACCCCCGCGATGTTGACACCACATGGAAGGTTTCTGTATGATATGCTTGGTTTTTCAGGAAATGCAAGAGAAGGATACAGTATCTTGGAACACCATTATAACAGGCTACGCACGGGGACATTTGGCCGGAGCAGCAATCTTGGCATATCTGCAAATGCAGAGTGAAGGGATTCGACCGGATGAGTTCACTGTTGGAAGTCTTTTAGCAAGCACCGAGATGCTGGTCTCTGTGGAGATGATACTAGCTGTTGTATTCAAATACGGACTTTTTTCAAATACCCAAGTTTCCAATGCATTACTTTCTGCATTTTCCAAGTACGGTGAAATAAAGCAGGCCTATGAAGTGTTTAATGGCATGTGTACGTCATCGGAATCTCATATCATGGTAAGCTGGCCAATAGATTAAAAAGGGAGGGGGCTAAGGTAAGGTAACCATTATATATTAAAATAGTTTCTCTGCTAATTTTTGATTTGGGACAGTATCAAAATCATTACTTTTTTTCCCTGTAACCAGCTGGGTTGAGTAAAGTATTATATTGACATGAAATACCAGAATCAAGTTTGTTTTCAGAATGCTAGCTGATTTGCTCAGCCATTCACAAAGATAAATCGCTGTTATTACCTATCATCATGTTTTATCTTCAAAGAGAGAGTCTGCATTCAATAGTAAAACAGTGAGAAACTGATTAAAGAATTTATAATTAAATTTAGAGTTGAACCGTAGAGCCAAGATGTGAGTTCTATCATGCATTGGTCAGTTTAGAGCTATGTATTTCGACAAAGGGTAAATTTTTATTTGTAAAAATCACCTATTTGGTTTGAAAAATATACTTTCCTTTGTTTGCAACTTGGGATGATTCAGTTTACGTTAAACCTAAAATTTGACTTTTTGACGGAATTCTGTAATTCCATAGAATTCACTGTATGTCTGTATTCAATTGCTATGCCTTGTAGGGTTTAGGTATTTCCATCGTAAATTAGAATGTAATAGTTGGTAAACGGCAATTGTAACTTAGAGGCTCTTCATTTTTTAAAATTTCACGTACAGTCATTTTTATTGACTTCAGTTGGTCTAACATTGTAGCAAACATTTGTTCTTGTTATTGCCTTACTGACTTGTGTCTTCTACCCGTGAGAATATTGCTAGTACCTCTAATATCTTTCTTCTTGTTCTGTCTTTCCTTTTGATTTATTATTTTAATGTTTTTATGTCTTCTGATATTGCCAAGTACATGTTCAGGTCACGAGTTTGTTCTTGGTTCAGTTTTTTTACGGTTTGATATTGTGCCAGATATTGATGGCTGCTGGTGATACATTAGAGCAGCTGCTAGTGATCAATTGGAGATCTGGGCTGAGAGGACGGGGTGTGAGATTGTCCTTGCTGAAAAAGAGAAGGCCAAAAAAACATCATCTGGTAGACTGCAAATTCGAAAGTTCTTTAGCTCATCATATCTGTACTCAAATTTGACATGCGCAATAGTAGTAAACCACTAACATATGTTCTGAATAGTTCTTTCTCGGGCTGTTAAAAGAGGGAAAGGAGGCTTTAACATTGTCTTGTGTGACACCTCTGGTCGTAAGTATAGATGAGATATGATAAATCATTGATCTGATCCCGATTTAATTTGGTAATTTAGAGAAATTAATATATATCTCAGGTCTGCATACAAACTACAGCCTCATGGAAGAACTGATTTCTTGCAAGAAAGTTATTTCTAAAGTTGTCGCAGGTGCACCTAATGTATGCTCAACTTGCTGCCTTTGTTCTCTAATATCGCAGTACAACCACTAGAGTATGTTGTCATCAAACTTTTGAATGTATGTGCAGTTAAATATATTTTATTTAAAATATCCACAGGATCCGAGATTCTGCTTGTATTGGATGGAACAACAGGGTTGAATATGCTTCCACAGGAAAGAGAGTTCAATGAGGTAACCCCTTGTTTTTTTTTTGTGTACGTAGCACAGGAAGCTAGAATTAGATCTCACTTAACTGGAAAAGCATCACATCTTTTTAAACCAATATATACTCCTACTAAATGGTTACATTAATATGCTATAGTACATACTGTTTACTAGGGAAAATTGATCAATCATCTGAAACGACCTATGTAAAAAACATTATGATAAAAGAAAGGAACCTTTTACATGTTTTGATTAAAACTGAATAACCTTGGACTATAATTTCAGTTCTTTTAGAGAGACTATGTATTCTATGGAGGCTAGCCTTAAATATTTATTGTAGAGTAATTGTGTTAATTTTGCTTTCAGGTTAGTGTAGTTGATGAGCTTGACATACTTGTGAAGTTTGATGCAGAAGCATTTGTTGATGCAATATTTTCGTGAGCATGAAAAAGTCAGTTTCTGCATTTTCTTGAAGTTATTTTTTATTAGGCCTTTATTAGGTGCGGAATTTCGTTTATATGTGCTTAACTGCGCTCATTTAGGTATATATAGTGATTGTCCATTTTGGCTTTTGCCCATATTCATTCCTGAAACCTAATGCACTCTATATTAAATTCAAATTTCATGTACATAATTTAGGTCAAAATGGATCATCTTTTTAATGTGAATTAGACAAGTATTCTTTTGTTTAGGGAATAGTAAATTGCATAAATTAAAACCCTTGACCTCAGATACAAAGAATAGTAGAGGTATCGGCTAAAGTAAAGCCAGGGATAGCAGAAAAGTAGCTTTTGGTGGTCATTTATTTTAGACTATCTTTTTTCATATCTGACTTGGGTTATAGAAAATTTTGAATAGAATGATAGACCTTATAACATATAGTTGAAAAACGACCATTTTCTGGTCACAAACCTCTATTCCTTGTATGCATAATTTCTTATGCACCAAACACAAAAGCTAGTAAAAAACCAAACCTATCAAGCTTGTGCAAACTTAAGGTTTGAAATGCTTCATAAATTTACAAATTCCGCTGTCTTCTTTCCTTGTTTTGCTGCCTTTATTCCTTGTTTTCCTTTCAGAGCAAATTATGGCACAGCCCAATTGTGCTTTGTACGTACTAGGATTCCAAAATCGCATCACAATTATGAAGTAATGCAAATTTTAGCCCCAAACAATTTCAAATGAATCACTCAATTCACCTATCAATTTTAAGTCACAAAAAGGAGTCATGAAGTTGAATAATTTAATCCAAGAGACTTACATTTTGTGGAGTAGCAGAGAGATAAGAATTACTTAGTTCTCCAAGAAAAAGCTCCTTGTCTTTACCCACAACAGTTCTAGCACAAGCTTCTGCTACCATCTGTGCTACAGACGCTACTGACCCTCCATGCATTCCCCCATACGCATTCTAAAAGTCCAGTGAACTTAAAATTACCCTCCATTGGAGAAAAGCCAAACCAAAATGAGAGTTCAATATATGTAAATAACTACAACGAAATTTAAAATAAATCATAAAACCTCAGTTTATACTCTATGGTTATAAACAAAATATTAATGCATAGAAACATGGGCATTCTTAAATTTAAATATTCAATTTTTGTATTTGCAGAACTCCAGTCATAACTATAAATTGTCAAACACACGGGAGATACAATTGATAATTGCATAAAATTCTAACAAAATATAGCAAGCAAAATGAAGAACTAGCTAGTTTACGGTGACAACGGCTTTGACACTTACACTACAAGAAAAATGGCTAAATATGACCGCAGAAATTTGGTCATATTCGGCTAAATTCGACCGAATTCGGTCATATTTAGCTAAATTCGACCGAATTTCTGTTGGTCATATTTGCGCTGGTCAAATTTAGTAATTCGGTCGAATTTAGGATAAATTCGACCGAAAAATTCGGTCGAATTTATAAATTCGACCGAATTAGTCGGTCGAATTTAGTATATAATTCGACTATATTCGGTCGAAATTAGTATACTAAATTTGACCAAAATCGGTCGAATTATAAATTCGACCAAAAAATTTGAAAAATTTTGAAAATTTCAAATTTTGGCAAAAAATTCAAAAATTTCAATTTTAGCGCCCGAAATGCATTAAATTCGACCAAATTTGGTCGAATTTAGTACACTAACTTCGACCAAATATAGTCGAATTTATATACTAAATTCGACCAAATTCGGTCGAATTTAATGTTCACCAATTTTTTAAAAAATGCAGCAGAATCTGCTGCTCAAGATTAGAACATCATGTGAGATTCATTTTGGTAACTAGAACATCAAAATTGGAGTTCAATAACACTTTCAAAAGTGCTTCGATCCTCAAGAACACGAAGAACACGATAATCAATCTTCGATTTCTATACGTTATTGAACTCGAAATTCAACATATAATATATGAAATTGACTAGAAAAACATATTCTACATGATGGTAACATCAAAATTAGCAACAAAACACGTTTACAAAAATTCATAATTTTAATATTTAAATTCGAATTTAATAAAAAAAAGAGGAGAAATTAATAAATTTTACCCCCACAAAATCTGATGATGTTTTTGGATAGAGGATGATGAGGGCTTCGATTTGACTATAAGAGCGTTCAAATCGGACACCGATAACGCCTCCAAATGTTGGTTTGATTCTCGAAAACTCAAGAACATCAAAAAAAAGAAAAATAGAAAAAAAATTATGTATGTGTATATATGCAGGTGGGGGGTGACGACGGGGGAGGGGGGAAGGGGGCAGTGGGGAAATGTGGGGAGGGGGGAGGGGGGCAGGGGACAAGGGGGGTGGGGGGGGGGGGGTTAGATATATATATATATATGTATATATTATGTATGTATATAATTTATTAAATAAACGGTTAGGATTTAGTTTTTTTAAGGGCTAAGATTAACTGACTATCAATCCGTGTGACACTTAATGGACCAATGAGAGACAGCCACGTACACGTTAAATTCGACCAAATATGGTTGAATTTAGGAGCTCGACTAAATTCGACCGAATTCGGTCGAATTGAATATTTGGTTGAAATTATTATTTTAAAAAATTAATTAAAATAGGAATAAAGGCCAAAAAAATAAATAAAATAGAAAAAAAACAAAATATTTATTCAGAATTAATTATCACCCATGTAGTCATACCACAAAATTTTATGTTAAAAAATAGGCATTTTTTCTATTTTTATTTAATTTTTTAATTTATTTTACAAACTAGTTAAAAATGAGGAAAATATTAAAACGAAATGGAAAATTAATGAAAGTAAGGTAAGATTCATCACACAAATATTGAGTATGAATACTTTGGTGTATATGAAATTTAAATTAAATTTTGGTTTTTTTTCTATTTTTAATTAATTTTTTAATTTATTGTACAAACTAGTAAAAAATGGGGAAAATATTAAACAAAATGGAAAATTAATGAAAGTAGGGTAAGATTTATCACACAAATAGTGAGTATGACTACTTTGGTGTGTATGAAATTTAAATTAAATTTTGGCTTTTTTCTATTTTTATTTAATTTTTTAATTTACTGTACAAACTAGTAAAAAATGGGGAAAATATTAAAAAAATGGAAAATTAATGAAAGTAGAGTAAGATTCATCACACAAATAATGAGTATGACTACTTTGGTGTGTATGAAATTTAAATTAAATTTTGGCTTTTTTCTATTTTTATTTAATTTTTAAATTAAATTTCCAAACTAGTTGACCGTTAAATTACCAAACCAAATTAATTTATTTTTTTCTAAAATTTTTGAAATAACATTAAAAAGGATGAATCTTAACCACCGTACGGTTGGGTCATCGAGAATTGTTTTTAAAAAAATCGAAACACCAAACCCTGACGAAACCATGTTTAGGGGTTACAGTCAAGTACTAGTTGACCGTTAAATTACCGAAGCAAATTAATTTATTTTTTTCTAAAATTTTGGAAATAACATTAAGAAGGATGGATATTGACCTCCGTAGGGTTGGGTCGTCGAGAAATAATTTTAAAAAAATCGAAACACCAAACCCTGACGAAACCATGTTTAGGGGTTACAGTCAAGTACTAGTTGACCGTTAAATTACCAAAGCAAATTAATTTATTTTTTTCTAAAATTTTGGAAATAACATTAAGAAGGATGGATCTTGACCTCCGTAGGGTTGGGTCGTCGAGAAATATTTTTAAAAAAATAGAAACAACAATGTGGGACGAAGCACTACTTACTAGTACTAGTCAATTCAGTAGTTGACTACTAAGATCTCCAACCAAATTAATTTTTTATTTTTTGAAAATGTGGGAATATCATTAAATTAGATATATCTTGAGAACCGTACGGTTGGATCGTCGAGAAATATTTTTTAAAAAATAGAGACAACAATCAGTGACAAAGCACTAGTTACTAGTACCAGTTAGAATAGTAGTGATCTACAAAGATCTCCAACCAAAATAATTTTTTATTTTTTGAAAATTTGGGAATATCACCAAATTATATATATCTTGACATCCGTACGGTTGGATCGTCGAGAAATATTTTTTAAAAAATAGAGACAACAATCCGCGACAAAGCACTAGTTACTAGTACTAGTTAGAATAGTAGTGATCTACTAAGATCTCGAACCAAATTAATTTTTTATTTTTTGTAAATTTGGGAATATCAATAAATTATATATATCTTGACATCCGTACGGTTGAATCGTTGAAAAATATTTTTTAAAAAATAGAGACAACAATCAGTGACAAAACACTTGTTACTAGTACTTGTTAGAATAGTAGTGATCTACTAAGATCTCGAACCAAATTCATTTTTTATTTTTTTAAAATTTGGGAATATCACTAAATTAGATATATCTTGACATCCGTACGGTTGGATCGTCGAAAAATAATTTTTAAAAATAGAAACAACAATTCGTGAGAAAGCACTAGTTACTAGTACTGGTTACAATAGTAGTGATCTACTAAGGTCTCCAAACAAATTAATTTTTTAATTTTTGAAAATTTGGGAATATCACTAAATTAGATATATCGACATCCGTATGGTTGGATCGTCGAAACATATTTTTAAAAATAGAAACAACAATTCGTGAGAAAGCACTAGTTACTAGTACTAGTTATAATAGTAGTGATCTACTAAGATCTCCAACCAAATTAATATTTTATTTTTTAAAAATTTGGGAATATCACTTAATTATATATATCTTGACATCCGTACGGTTGGACCATTAATGTTTTATTTTTTAAAAATTTGGGAATAACAATTCGTGAGAAAACACTAGTTACTAGTAAAAGTACTAGTTGACCATTAATTTTTTTCCCCCTCATTATTATTTCCTATTTTTTATATAATATAATATGTCTTCCGGATACTCCCATATTTTTTTTTGTATTTTTTACAACTAATTAGATATTTTTCAAAAAAAAAAGAACATTTTTTTTTATAAAAAAGAACATTTTTATTAAATCATATGAATATTTTTTTTTGTACAAACTAAATTTATACATATGATTAATGTCATCCTTCTATTTATAAATATTTTTTCATGATGTACAATATGTCTTTCCAATATCCTCATATTTTTTTTTTGTATTTTTTCAAACTAATTAGATACTTATTTAATTTATTTAAACAATCTACTAAATAAAATTCAACTTTCTCCTATCATATGTACATTTTTTACTCATAAACTAAATTTATACATATGAATAATGTTATCCTTTTATTTTTAAATATTTTTTCATGATGTGTACAAACATTTAAATATTTAATAATATTTTTTCAAACTAATTAGATACTTATTTAATTTATTTAGACAATCTACTAAATAAAAATTTAACGTTTTTTGAATAAAATAAAAATTTAACTTATTTAATTTAAATATGTAATAATATTTTTTCAAATTTATTAGATACTTATTTAATTTATTTAGGCAATCTACTTATTTAAATATTTAATAATATTTTTTCAATTTCTAAAAATAATAAATTCAACCGAATTTGGTCACATTTATTAAATTCGACCATTTTTGGTTGAATTTAATGCGGGTAAATTCAACCATATTCGGTCGAATTTAATATTTGACCGAATTCGGTCACATTTATAAATTCGACCCAAAATATTATGGGCGGGACTTTTCCCCCCATTTTTTTGCGATTGCTAAATTCGACCGAAACGAAAAATCGGTCGAATTTAGTAGCTACTAAATTCGACCGAACGAAAATCGGTCGAATTTAGTAGCTACTAAATTCGACCGAAATAAAATCAGTCAAATTTAGTAGCTACTAAATTCGACCGAACGAAAATCGGTCGAATTTAGTACTAAATATGACCGAATAAATATGACCGCGGCTAAATTCGACCGAATTCGGTCGAATTTAGCCGGGCCGAAAATTTTCCACCGAATATGGTCGAATTTAGCCGCGGTCATATTTATTCGGTCATATTTAGCCTTGTTTTCTTGTAGTGTTAGGACCAATGAGATGTGGCCCCTTTCGACACAATCAACTTTGAATAAAATTAATATTTTCAATAAAAAAAATTTATCCCAACATTTTAGTAACAATATAAATTTACCTAAATTAATAAATATTATTTCAAATTAAGAACACAATTAATATATTTGTACACGAAACATTTAGAGATGTTAGTTCACTTATAAATGTCTAACATTCAAATCCCGAATCAAGAATAATGAGATAATTTAATTAGTTTATAAGTATTAACACCAACCATTCGCGTAAAGGATTGCAAAAATTTTAGTGCAAAAAATGCAACCGACAACCTGTAGTTGATAGTGCAGAGTTTTATCTTTGGCATGCCTGAGCATTCCATTTAAATTGTCGGACATTAAAGAATCGAAGGTAACAGTCACCCCCATCATGGGGTTACATGAATTTCATTGAACTTTCATAAACATTCTACCAACATTTTTATATTTTGTTTGGTTCACACAAGTTTAGAATGGGTTTATATTTTGTTAGACTTAAACTTTATTTTAGTTTTGCATGATGGCATGGTATTGTCATCCCGTAAACGTGAATTTACAACAATTTTTTTGAATAAAATGTAAATTCTATTGTGTAAGCAGAGTACCAAACTACATCATTCTTGCGTTAATATCTCTCATTTATAAACTACGATATCTCTCATTTATAGACTAAGATTTAAACCTTTAATATCTGTCATAGCTCCTTGACAACGTATTAGGTTAGGGTACAATCATATCAGCACACATGAGTAATCTTTTAATCAGTTATGGATTTGTGGGTTTCTTTGGTTTGGGACGCAAAACGGGAGAATTTATAAAAGTTAAAGGGATCGTGGTAGGGACAGGAACGAGGGTTAGTGTCTTCCTGTCTCGAAATTCCGCATTCCTCGTTCCCCGCCCCGCTCCCTATTAGTTGGTGCACGAAGGTAATAAAATTTTTATATTTTACATATTAATATATTAAATAAAATTAATTATAAAAAATAGCTATAATTTACATTTTTATAAGTTTCAAATGTTTTAGCAATTTTATTAATTAAAAAAATTATTTTTGAATACGTGTATTATTAGATTTATCTTTTATTTATATTAAAAATAGATTTATATTCAAAATAATGTTTAAAATATGATATAAAACAAAAAAAACTAAATATTATACATTATGATTTATTTAACTTCTTATTTGGGAAATATTTGGCAGAACATTTATTTATTTTTTTAAAAGGAAAGAATTCTCTGATTCCTGCAGGGATCCACTTTTCCCGTTCAAGGCGGAAATTAAAGAGTTAAAAAAATCTCCGCCGGGATCGAGACTTGTTCGGGAAAGGGGATCGAGAATAGGGATAGTACTTCCAAGCCCCGAAATGATTCGATGCCCATCCCTTATTTCATCCCCTACCGACTTTGGTGGACTCTTTTTTTCCACACGTTCTCTTACTTACAGAATAGACCGTAAGAAATACCAGGCAGCTTATATAAAAAATAAGAAACATTTTTACGTATCATGTTGATAAAACATTACGTACAACCCAATTTGTAGAACTAATCGCCCAACCAAGTGAAGTTGCACAGTTACCCTACATCTCATCGTTCAAACTCATTGCAGGACATCGATATCATCAAATTTCATTCTCCATCCCCGAACCTTTACTACTAGCAAAAAAAAATACTTCGTATATTTTTAAATACGCAATCAGGTCACTTTCTTAATATTATATCAATTACTTTAAGATATCATACGAGAATCTAGAAGAACGTACAAACGTTTAATAATTATTCTTAATCACACGCACTCGGTGCTCCCAAGAGCAAAATTACTGTCATGTACAACCATCATCTACTAGGTCACAGTTTGTTATGAAGCACATCGTACAAGCATCAATATAGGTACATAAAAAGAAAATCATATGAACACAACCAATTATAGTATGATCCAACAATTCACTAATATGTACTTCGCAACATGTACCAATGCACATTTTATAGTGGAACGATTATGTAAGGATGAAAATATATTAGCTGAAAAATATAAATGCTGTAACCTAGAAGTGGTTAAATAGGAAATTTTTAGCCTTGAATATTTATTAAAAAAATGTTGTTTGTGGGAATCGAACTTGAGTCTATCAAGTAACTTGTATATTTAGTATTTTGGTCAATAAGATATGTTATTCACGATTTTATTTGTACATTTATACATAAATTAATAATATGTAGTATGTAGTCTACTTATACATATTCCTGAATATTTAAACTAGCTTAAAACCCGTGCGCTGCACGAAATTTTGTAATGCAATTTTTTTAAATTTGAATTGAATTTTTTGGTTGGTGGGAATTGAACTTGGGTCATACAACAAATTTGGACACAATTATACCACTAGGCTAGCCATTCATTTGTGTCATAAGTCATATACATAATATGTGAATGCGTGTGTACGACTTGAATGAGAAATAATTGGAACATACGTATTTTTTCAAAACGAAAAATACAAAACTTCTTCGTTAAAACAACATACAAAATAAATATGTAAGATTAATTGACTGTAAAACTAATATCTCAAATCTATTTTATATATAATACACGAACAAGACTTAAAATACATGAGTATTTTATT
Source organism: Kitagawia praeruptora (assembly GCA_037693485.1). Classification (NCBI taxonomy): domain Eukaryota; kingdom Viridiplantae; phylum Streptophyta; class Magnoliopsida; order Apiales; family Apiaceae; genus Kitagawia; species Kitagawia praeruptora. Next base: position 5,110,607 of record CM075345.1, on the reverse strand, counting down.
CATAATTTAAAATGACTAACTTACCCCTATAATATTGTTTATATATAAAAAATTCATTTTTAGTAGACCACTATGTCACACTTTCATATCAAGTTAACTTGTGCATCTACATACCACTATGTCACACTTTCATATGTGTTTTAGACCATACACACAATATGTATATGTATGATATATGAAATAATATTGGTCAAATATTATTATGTTTTAAATGAGATTTGGACTTTTTATTGATTTTCATTTATTGATTAAAGAACCACATAAAATATATAATTGGGTTATAAAATGATATTACAATTAATATTATGGATACCATCCAACAATATATTAGAATGAAAATATTGAGCTGTTAACATAATATGAAAATTGTATATTATTACACAAGATGTAATAATTTAGCAGTCAAACTCTTCGGGTAGTAAAAATATTTGGCTTTAAAAAGACGAATCCTAAAAATAACACATTACCTTTTACATATAAATTAACTAATGTTCGATTTAAAATACGACATTTGAAGAAAAAAATGATCATATATAATATATGGTGTATTGTTTATAAAGGTAATTCAAAAAAAATATATATACAAAATCATATATAATATATGATTTTCGGAACTTATATATCATAGACATCACCTATTGAATACTCAGATAAAATTAAAAACTGACATGACTGCTATTAGTAATACTTATTTTAGTTGTTAAATTACAAACTTGAACATATTTAAGTAAGTACGCAATAACTACATATATCATTAACAAATAAAACTCTATGAAAATCAATTTCATGCTTCAAATGACATTGATCATATACGGTTTAATAAAAAAACATAATTTAAACTAGCGGCCCGTGCGTCGCACGGGTTTTTATGCTAGTTATAATATAGCATTTTTTTATAAACGCTAATGCGTTTAGCATTTGGGAGTTAAAATTTTCTTTGATCAAGAGGATGATTATAGCGAGGATGGAAATCACAAGGACGATTTAAACGAAAATCATGATGATTGATGATGATCAGTACTTTTATTTTATATGCATGTGTGCGTACTTTTGGTAGCTTGGTACTTTAACAATAAAGACCAAGTTTTATTTAGATATTGGTGTTTAAGTCGACTATGTATTTCGACTTTAAATTTATGTACTTTCGACATATATTCTGTTGGATTTGCCTGTTGGATTTGCTATCTTATGGTATAAGCCAACCCTGTTTGGGCTTTATGGTATATTTTGTTGAATGGGAAATGTGATTCTGGTTTGATATCTTTTGTATTGGTTTATTGACAGTTCAAACAGGATATTGCAAATTGGACTAATAAAAAGTGTTGCAAATAAATGTTGCAATAAGTATAAAAATGGATTACAATAGAAACAAAAGTGTCGCATATAAAAGTTGCTAAAAAAACAAAAAGCATTACAATAGGGGATAAAATGTTACATAAAAATGTTGCAATAAATTGACTGTGTAACACTTTTAACGAATATATGTTAAAAAATGGTGTTGCAATAGTCTATTGCAACATCATAAAAGTGGCACTAAACATGACAAAAGTGTTGCACTAAAGGGGATATTGTAATACTTTAAAAATGTTGCAATAAGTAGGTAAAACGTTGCTATAGGGGTCTATTGCAGCAGATGCAACGCTGAATTCTGGCAAAAACGTAGCAAAAACCTCTATTATAACACATTTAGGGTCTAATATTACACTTTTTTGGCGTTGCATTATCCCATACTTGGTGTAGTGTTTTATGAGTTTCGCATGGACTGTAAAATCATCCAAATCTGATTTCTGTATCTCGAGAGAGAACCTAAATAGTAAAAATGAATCTTTTTTATATTAATAAATAAATACAATTCAGTTCTAATACAATTTTTTATATCCTTTTCAGATTATAACTTCTTTTTAAAATTCAATTCTAATACAACCATTTTATTATATCCTTTTTAGATTATAATTTTCTTTTTAATATGATATAATCTTGGTCGTCTATTTTTAAAAATATTATATTTGACAGTTGAGACTATTTTAACGGTACATTGATCGAAACAAAGTGACCAAACCAAAATTATGTCTACGACCCCTCTTACGCTTATTAAATATAAGGATATAATACAACGAGTGTCGACCTAAAATATTGTGAGACAAAATAGGTATAAAATATATATAAATAATATATTTTATTATCTATGTATATTTAATTTATACAATATTTTGTTCACCAATCTATATTGATATTTTACATATATTTTTGTGAATGTTTTCTTAAATAATCTTTATATAAAACTTTTTAAAAAATTATTGTTAGGTCCGATAAGATTGTAGAAGGGGGGTTTAATACAATCTATACCAATTTATCGAAATTTGTCCTTTAAATAAAATTTAGTTTAGACAAATTTGTGCGGAATTAATTGAAACAAATTTTCAAGTTGAATATAACAATATATTAACTTAATGGGTGTTACAATTTCAGTACAAATGATTATCAAGTAATTAATAACTAAATAGAAAATTCGACATGAACTTTTCTAATTTAGTTAATAAAAATAAAGATATCAAATTGTGAACTAGGAAACTTAATTCGCTAGTAGTACAAGAATCACAAATAATCAAGTTCCACCGGATAAAATATTACAAAGGAGATGAACTTGATTTTACAGAAATTAATTTGTTCTTGGTGTGTTCTTGAGCTTGAGAGAGAGAAATGGAGGCTGCTGTGTTTTGTAAGGATATTATGTTTTGTTTCGTATTGATGCTTCTGTCTTCTGTCTCTTTTATATCACAACCATAGATAGTCATATTGCTTTGTTTTTACTGATATAACAATCAGTTAACAATAATATAACTATCGGTATAACTATCACTTGAACTAAATATGACAATCAATTAAGCTAATATAACTATCCATTTCAATATACCTATCGGTATGACTACCGATTTAAATCATTTCTGTGGAACAAGTGAACTGCTGCCTTGCTGAGAACCAGTTGCGGGTCGGAGGAGTGTGGAACACGCGCGCGCTGTTGTTGCTGTTGTGCTTGGCGCGTGAACGTCACGCTCTAGTAAGGAGAGTCACAAGCTTTGCCGACAACATGTAACTTGATTCACGTGGGTCTGATTCTTTAACAAATTGATTGGCTTTAACTTGTTTGTTTAATATTCAAATATGATTCTTTTGCTTTTATCAACAAACAAGTCGACAACCCTTTATTATTGACAGCTCCGTAGAAATGCTTTTTAACCCGCACAACTTATAATCTTTAATTAATAAATAATTATTTTAATCCAGAAATTATAAAAATAAATATCTAATATTATTAGATATTTATAAATATAATTTTCTAAATAAATAAAATATTTATTAATATAAAATTATACTTAAACTCTAAACTGCGATTAACTGAGCGTCTAGAACCTGACTCCTTTTGCTTAACAAAAAATATATCAATTCCAACCGGGGTTCCAGCTTTAAGAATATATCACTTTCCATTCTGTTGTGATAATTCTATTTTCTCATAACCCGTCCAGGTGTAAGCTACGGTCTCTTGAGGATGTGAAACCGGACTCCTTTTCCTTAGCAGAAAATACAACAATTCTAACCGGAGTTTCAGCATTAAGAATATATCATTTAGAATTTCTTTATGATAATTATTTTTCCTCGTAGCCAGTCCACTTGATAATAAAATCCTTGTGGTTAATTAATTTAGCACTTCTGTTGCTTGCACAATAATTTTCTCACATACCAGTCTTGATAGCTTGAACCACTGAAGTTAATGATGAACAACCACTGTTGAATGTTGACACTCGATGTACTGTCTGGTTCATGAGTGACTAACAGCAATGACTGTTCTTCATATATTGACTTTAAAAACTGGTTCCTTTTCTTTTCTCATCTCTCTTCAATTCTTCTTTACTGTCTCTGTCACTGTTGAAATCTCTGTCACTTTAAATGAATCCACTTCTTAACGAATACTCCACTGAGGCTTGATCAGATGACTGAGCTTCTTTCAATGTAGTAAATCCTCAAGTCTGTAGATTGACCTTGATCTTTTTCTTCTGACAGATAATACAATCTGAGATTCCTTGTGACAGTCTATATACTATTTACTATTACAATCTTGTTTAAGTTGAGTTGTATCCTCGAAATACAAATAGGCTACATCATATGCCTTTCAATCTCCCCCTATTTGTTTGTTAGACAATAACAAGCAAATACCTAGAGGATAACTCAACTAACTCACTTAAACAAGAAAAAGATTAAGCATTTAAGAGCTTAGTAAATAGTACATTAAAAATATTTCTTTGGTTTAGATTTAACAATTCCAGAATCCTCAGTTGATGAAATGATAAATGATTGTTCCTCTAGCACTGAACTGATCTTCAATAGATAACTCATCTTCATTTCTGATTCTTCACATCCCTGCCTTATAATCCTTCACATCTTACATTGGTGATTATCAGCAGTTCTTGATTTACAATCACTTCCCTTCTCTGACACAGCTTTTCTCACTAAAGAAAAACAACTGTTCCTACTATGTAGACAATGGTGAATCAATACCATTTCTATAACTTCTAGGAAATCTACTACTCCTCCACTTAGCCTTTATACATAGTACATTGAAAGACTAATAGAATAGTATTGTGATGTAATCTTCTCCTTATATCTCCCATTTCTTCTCAACTGAATCTCCCCTTACTTCTCCATCTAAGGCTCCCCCTTAGTAACTTGACTTGCTTCTCTTCCAAAGCACAGTCTGTAAATGCTCCCCCTTTCTAACCTACTCTCCTTTTTTCTTGTACCCCTTTACTTCTCTCCCTTAGTTGAGGATCCTCCAATCAACTAGTTGACAAAGTAGTTGTACCAATTATAGAGTTCTTTGTTAGAAAGGAAGTTTCATTTTCTTCCTCACTGTGAGTGTGTGATAGTGTTTAGTGTACCTCACAAGTGTTTCACTCTTCTCTCCACTCATTTTTGTTGAGTGTCTCACTTCTCTCTGTGTTTACACTCTTGCTCACTGGTGTATCACTCATATCACTCATAGCTCCAACATCCTTTAGTGTACCTGCAAGGAAAAATCACCCTAGCCCCTTCAAGAGAGGTCAGTGGTGGTGCAATGGGAGTTCGCAAATCCCAAATCCTCGTTAGACTCGTCAGACGAATCTGAGTCATAATCTACAAGTTGCTAATTTCCCTTTTAAAGGTTTTTAGATTTGAATTCTGAGAAGGTAAACAATGATCTATTAAATTAGCATTGAGATCAAGATTTCCTTCTAATGTCTGTGAAGACACTTAGTTCATTAAAGAACCTTTAACTTATAATCCTAACCGTAAAATGGTTGAATTATAGGTTTCCGTCAATTCATCCTTAGTGTGTGCAATATCACATTGTGTATATGAAATATTTTGGATAGTGTATAAGGTAGTGACTCTCCAACTGAATATCCCACACATCCTTATTTGCTGCATCAGGTGCAGTTACTCCCTGGTGACCTTTAGTCTGATAGGTAACTTCCTTTTAGGGGGTAAGTCAGAATGTGTTTGAGTTTGACTGTAATCTTGGATAAAAGTTGTTGGGTTTACAACCTCATGACTAATCATGTGAGAAAACAACAAAACTCCATTTAGATGAACCTGCATCACAGAATATGAGCAATAGAGATATAATGATATACAGTTGTGATTTCAAAAGATTTACAATGTAAGCAATCACATCTGTAGAAAGAAATTTTGAGTTATGGGAAAGATATAGATCTTGAGTCGGTTTTACTAAACGAAAACATAAACAAAAATCCAATTAACAATAAATATTAATCAAATTAATGAATGTTAATGTTTAAACCAATACATACAAAACTATTTTATCATGTTTTAGATCCTGTATGTTAGATACCAACTGTTACCACTTGTTAACACTTGTTAGGTCTTGTCTTCCAATTGTTAGAACCTGAAAATCAAACGTTAGTTCATAAACAATTGAATTGACATATACCATTTTGATACCAACAATGTTCCTTAATAAGAAATTCCGTTAATAACAACAACACAACAAAGATTAGAAATTAAAACAGCATGATATGTGTGTGTTAAACAGAAGAAGTACAAAAGAACCAAATACAGGGACCTGTTTGTAAGTTTTGAAAGTTTAGTGACTAAACTGAAAAACTATACATACTATTTATATACACATGAAAAATAATATACAAAAATAAGAAATAATATACATAATAATTATATAAAATAAAAACTAAAAAACAAAAGATAATACGAATTTTTTTTATTCAAAAATAATTGTATTAATAATATTTACAGAATATTAGAAATAAAAGAAAATAATTTATAAAAAAATTTACAACAACATAACTACTTAAAAATAGCTAAATAGAAAATAAAAAAATACTAAAAAATGCCATAGGTTATCTTTTTACGAAATCAAACATTAATAACAAAAGGACAAACACTACAAACCAATTAATAAACTATTAACTATTTACATAAATATTTGTAGTAAATTAATAAATCTATATATTTTCTTAATAAAATAACTTTCTTATAGAAAACCATTTAAAAAGAAAATATGACTTATTAAATCAACACAAATATTCAAAAGTAATTTTCAACAAAAATAAATTTCGCACTAATTTCAACTTGTAAAATTTGAGAAAAATATTTTTAGAGAAAATTAAGATATTCTAAAATCAAAAGAAGTAAGTAGGAATATATTAAGAAGATAATGACAATGATTTAAGAGTTAACAAGCAAGAAAATAAGTTGATAAAATAATTATACAAGTGATTTTAATAACAAATATTAACAAAGTAATCACTTATAAATTATTAAAGAGCAAACATCAGATATTAACTAGTTTAATTACTAGGACTATTTAACATACCCAATTCACCAACAATTCTGGTGAATGTGGATTCATCAAGAGACTTAGTAAAAATATCTGCTGTTTGTTCTTCCGTGGGTACAAAATGTAACTCCACGGTACCATTCATGACATGCTCTCTAATTAAATGATACCTGATATCGATGTGCTTTGTCCTAGTGTGCTGAACAGGATTGTTGGAAATTGCTATGGCACTTGTATTGTCACACAAGATAGGAATCCTGTCAAGTACACATCCATAGTCCCTTAGCTGATTCCTAATCCACAAGATCTGTGCACAACAGCTTCCAGCAGCTATATATTCAGCTTCAGCTGTTGAGTTGGAAACTGTTTGATGTTTCTTGCTGTACCAGGAAACTAACCTGCCACCTAGGAATTGACAACTCCCAGAGGTGCTTTTCCTATCTACAACACTTCCTGCATAATCTGAATCTGTATATCCAACAAGATTAAAACCAGAATCTTTAGGGTACTAGATGCCTAAGTTAGGCGTACCCTTAAGATATCTCAAGATTCGTTTAACAGCAATGAGATGAACATCTCTAGGATCCGATTGGAACCTTGCACATAAACATGTAGCATGCATAATATCTGGTATACTTGCAGTAAGATAAAGTAATGAGCCTATCATACCTCTGTAGCTTGTGATATCTACCTTAGCAGAATTTTCACATGCTCCAAACTTAACAGCTGTAGATGATGGTGTTCTTGCTGAAGATGAGTCCTCCATTTGATATTTCTTGAGGAGCTCTCTGACATACTTGGATTGACAGATAAATATTCCATCTGTCCTTTGACTTACTTGCAATCCAAGAAAGAACTTCAGCTCACCCATCATGCTCATTTCAAACTTACCCTGCATTAACTTAGCAAATTTCTTGCAAAGAAGATCATTAGTAGACCCGAATATTATATCGTCCACATAGATTTGAACTAATATTGTATCATTTTTATGTTTCTTTCTAAAGAGAGTTTTGTCTATGACACCTCTAACAAAACCATTTTCAAGTAAGAATTCAGATAGAGTATCATACCATTTCCTTGGTTCTAGCTTGAGACCATAAATTGCCTTGAAGAGAAAGTAGACATAATCCATGAATGCTGGATCTTCAAATCCAGGGGGCTGTTCTACATACACCTCTTCATCTGGCTTTCCATTCAGAAAAGCACTCTTGACATCCATTTGATAAACCTTAAAGTTTGAGAATGCTGCGAATGCCAAGAATATTCTGATAGCCTCAAGTCTTGCCACTGGAGCGTAGGTTTCATCATAATCAATGCCTTCAGCTTGTGAATAACCCTTTGCTACCAGTCTTGCTTTATTTCTCGTCATTGTGCCATCTTCATCAAGTTTGTTTCTGAATACCCACCTAATGCCAACCACTGTTCTGTCTGTAGGTCTTGGTACCAGCTTCCATACTTCTTGTTGTTTAAATTGATTGAGTTCATCTTGCATAGCAATCACCCAATCAGGATCAGAAAGAGCTTCCTCAATTTTCTTAGGTTCCATTTCAGATAGAAACCCTGAATAGTTACATTGATTTTGAGTAGCACTTCTAGTTTTGACACCAACATCTGGATCACCAATAATCAGCTCAAAAGGATGAGCTCTATTCTAAACAGTCTGTCTGGGAAGATTTAATCTTGATGATTCGCCTTGTTCTTCATTGTGATGTTGAGTATAACTAGTTGATCCTTCATTATCTCCCCCTGAGTTGTTGCCAGGTTGACTAGATGAATGTTCAGGAGTGTCAGGTGTATCTTCATTATTATCATTGTTTTCACCACCATTACCCTGATCATCATCATCATCACCATTATCATTGTTGTTAGTAGCATCAGCAAAAACATCAGGTGGATTATCACCATCTGAATCTGTATCTGTCATGTCATCGAAAGATAGCTTTTCAGATGAATCTTCAGTTTGGATACTTGGGAGCTTAGTGTCAACAAATGTTACATTGACACTTTCAATCATCTTCTTTTGATCAATTACATACACCCTGTAAGCTCTTCTTGTATAACCAATAAAAATTGCTTCATGTGCTTTGGCCTCGAATTTTCCACCTTGATCATCTCCTTCTTTAAGCACAAAACGTTTTGCTCCAAATACATGAAAGTATTTGAGTGTTGGTTTCTTTTCAATCATAGCTTCATATGGTGTCTTCATCAAGTCTCTGTTGATAAGAGTTCGATTCTGGGTATAGCACGCAGTGTTTACGGCTTCAGCCCAAAAGTACAATGGAAGCCTTGATTCACTTAACATAGTACGTGCAGCTTCAATCAAGGTTCTATTCTTTCTTTCCACTACCCCATTTTGCTGAGGAGTTCTTGGAGCTGAGTATTGCCTAGTTATACCCTTCTCAGTGCAGAAGTCATTTAGAACTGCATTCTTGAATTCAGTTCCATTGTCTGATTTTATAGCTCTCACTGGATACGTAGAATCTCGCTCAATTAATTTGATGTGATCAATCACCAGTTGTGGAGTCTCATCTTTAGAATTCAAAAATATGACCCATGTGTATTTTGAAAAATCATCAACGATCACTAGAGCATATCTCTTCCTTGACATAGACATTACATTAACTGGACCAAACAAATCCATATGAAGTAATTGTAATGGTTCAGTTATTGAAGATGTGTCAGTGCTCCTGTGAGTTGCCCTTTTTAGCTTGCCTTTTTGACATGCATCACACAGTCCTTTTTGAGTGAATTCCATTGAAGGCAAACCTCTCACCAATTCTCTTTTAACTAGAGAATTCATTGTTTTGAAATTGAGATGAGAAAGTTTCTTGTGCCATAGCCAACTCTCGTCATTAGATGCTTTAGTGTAGAAGCAAGTAATTTCTGCAGTGCTTCCTGAGTTCATATTGGCTACGTACAGATTGTCTTTTCTAACTCCTGTCAGTTGTGGCTTTTCATGTCTCTTGTGTGAAATTAGACAATTCTTCTTGTTGAAATAAACTTCATATCCTTTGTCACAGAATTGACTAACACTGAGCAAATTGTGCTCAAGTCCTTTCACAAAAGAGACTTCATCAATGATAACATTTCCAGCTTCAAGTCTGCCATATCCATCAGTTCTACCTTTGTTGTTATCTCCAAAGGTAACTACTGGGCCGACCTTCTCCACCACATTTGTCAGCAGGGTTCTGTCACCAGTCATATGCCTTGAACATCCACTATCCAAGATGCAGGTCACTCGTTCAACCTGCTCAACACCCTGCAATGACAAACAGATTAAACTTTCTTCGGAACCCAAGCTTGGTTGGGTCCAGAGTACTTGAAAAATTGACCTTTGTCAGGCAAAACAACATTTTTAACCTTGACACCATCAGTCAACAAACATTTTACCCTATAAACAGATTTGACAATCTTTTGTTTAATTTTGGGTATCCATGTTTGTTTAGCAGCAATAACATTTTTTTCATTTACTGGACATTTGACCTTGTAGACAGCCTTAGTAAAACTTTGTTTAGGCTTAAGTACAAATGTCTCTCTCCTAACATGAGGAGGACTAGTAGTCTTTGATCTAACATTATTATTTCTATTCATATGTTGTCGAGGAGTAGTCTTATTATCACATGCATGATTACCATTAAAGTAAGCAGACATAACATTAAAAGCACAAGACATACAATTGACAACACCACACGCTTTATGATTAGAATCAATAACAGGCATGGTATTCATGTTAGACATGTTATCATTCTGCTCCAACTTGTTATCACCTAACTCAATTTTTGATGAACTGGGAACAAACTTCACTGGTTTCATAGAAACAACCTTATTAGATTTAACATTTTTGGTTGTAGGTGCCTTAACAGATTTTTCATTATCAATGACTATGTCATTAGCACTGTCCTCATTTCTCATTTTTTCTTGAATCACAATAGAATACATATTTGGTGGTTCAGCAACAGATTCTTTAAACATGGGTTTTTCAACATTCTTGAGAACGTGTGGTATACCTCTTTCTTTAGCAGGAATAGGATTAGCAGAATGATTGCTCAAAGAACCAACAGTTTCTTTGTAACCAAAACCTATTCCTACAATTCGTTTTACAGCTTGTTTGTTGAAGTGCTCTTTGGAAACTTTAACAGAATTATAACAAGCTCTAATCTGTGTTTCAAGTTCTCTAATCCTGATGTCTTGTTCAGCAATTCTATCAACTTGTTTTATCATGTATTCTCCTAGACCCTTTTCTTTGTAGTTAAGTCGAGCTATTTCTTCTATATGCTTATCTTGATTAACATGTACTTTTTTTAATTCGGACAGTTCGTTTTCAAGTTTAGTGTTAACAAGACTTATTCTATCGTATCCCTTTTGTGCATTATTCAAGGAATTACGTAAGCTACGAATTAACTCATCATTAGTAAGAATTATCAGTGTGATGTAATAAGTTGATGACTCAGCATTTGCCACCAGCACAAAGTTTCCATATTCTTCATCTTCGCTGTCTGTGTCATCCCAGCTTTTACCGGCAGCTACATAAGCTCTTCCAGTTTTCTTCCTTTCAGAAGCATAGTCCTTTTTCTGTGCTTGCTTGGGTTTTTGACACTCAGTAGCAAAGTGTCCCAACTCATTACAGTTGAAGCAACGGATCTTGCTTCTGTCAACTGTACCAGTTTTGTAACCTCCCCTGTTACTAGAGGATGAAGAACCTCCTCTCTGAAATCTGTTATTTGACTTAAACCTGAACTTTGGATTTCTTCTAAATCTGAAGTTACTGAATTGTCTCACCATCATTGCCATAGATTCATCTTCTAATTGATCCAGCTCTTCTAGTGAATAGAATTCACTACCATCCTGAGTAGCTGGAGTTTGGCCATGTTCAACTTCAGTTTGTTCCTTGGTGAAGCTTTTAGGTTGAACAACTTTAGCTTCCACTTCTTTAGGAACCTCAGCTACTAGAGCTGTAGAAGAACTTGCAACTCTGCCTTTGCCAGAGAACTCCTTCTGCTGTACTTGTTCTAATTCATATGTTTTCAGAACACCAAACAACCTGTCAAGAGCAATCTTATTTAAATCTCTCGATTCTCTGATGGCAGTTATTCTATGCTCTATGTGAGTAGGCATAGTCAGCAAAAACTTCATGTTGATCTCCTTCTGGGTATATTGCTTGCCATGAACTTGCAAGTTGTTGATTATTTTGTTATACCTTTCAAACACTTCCTGAATGCCTTCGTTAGGGCCAGCTCTAAAGTGTTCATATTCAGAGGTCAAAATTTGAAGTCTATTTTCCCTGACTTCATCAGTCCCTTCATTAATAGTCTCAATAGTTTCCCAGATGTGCTTAGCAGTTTTACAATTCATTACATGGCTATACATTACAGCATCTAGGGAATCTATTAGTATGACTCTCAAATTTTTGTCCAGTCCAGCTTCCTCTTTTTCTTCAACAGTAAAGTTCTTAGGGTCCTTTGGATAATCTTTTGCAGGTATTGTTACAACTCCATTTGTAACCGTTTCAGCATCATGTTGCATAGGAATTATTGGTCCATTTTTCAAAACTGATAAATAATTTGGATTTGTAACATCAAGAAACAATTCCATTTTATTTTTCCACATGTCATAGTTATCTTTGTTAAAGATAGGAATTTTAACAATGCCTTTGGTTGACATGATGAATTTTTAAGAGAGTTAAAAATCCGAGCTTGATTTTTGATTGAGTAAAAATAAGATCTTGATTTGTGTATCAATCAATAGGCTCTGATACCAATTGTTAGGTCCGATAAGATTGTAGAAGGGGGGTTGAATACAATCTATACCAATTTATCGAAATTTGTCCTTTAAATAAAATTTAGTTTAGACAAATTTGTGCGGAATTAACTGAAACAAATTTTCAAGTTGAATATAACAATATATTAACTTGATGGGTGTTACAATTTCAGTACAAATGATTATCAAGTAATTAATAACTAAATAGAAAATTCGACATGAACTTTTCTAATTTAGTTAATAAAAATCAAGATATCAAATTGTGAACTAGGAAACTTAATTCGCTAGTAGTACAAGAATCACAAATAATCAAGTTCCACCGGATAAAATATTACAAAGGAGATGAACTTGATTTTACAGAAATTAATTTGTTCTTGGTGTGTTCTTGAGCTTGAGAGAGAGAAATGGAGGCTGCTGTGTTTTGTAAGGATATTATGTTTTGTTTCGTATTGATGCTTCTGTCTTCTGTCTCTTTTATATCACAGCCATAGATAATCATATTGCTTTGTTTTTACTGATATAACAATCCGTTAACAATAATATAACTATCGGTATAACTATTACTTGAACTAAATATGACAATCAATTCAACTAATATAACTATCCATTTCAATATACCTATCGGTATGACTGCCGATTTAAATCATTTTTGTGGAACAAGTGAACTGCTGCCTTACTGAGAACCAGTTGCGGGTCGGAGGAGTGTGGAACACGCGCGCGCTGTTGTTGCTGTTGTGCTTGGCGCGTGAACGTCACGCTCTAATAAGGAGAGTCACAAGCTTTGCCGACAACATGTAACTTGATTCACGTGGGTCTGATTCTTTAACAAATTGATTGGCTTTAACTTGTTTGTTTAATATTCAAATATGATTCTTTTGCTTTTATCAACAAACAAGTCGACAACCCTTTATTATTGACAGCTCCGTAAAAATGCTTTTTAACCCGCACAGCTTATAATCTTTAATTAATAAATAATTACTTTAATCCAGAAATTATAAAAATAAATATCTAATATTATTAGATATTTATAAATATAATTTTCTAAAAATATAAAATATTTATTAATATAAAATTATACTTAAACTCTAAACTGCGATTACCTGAGCATCTGGAACCTGACTCCTTTTGCTTAACAAAAAATATATCAATTCCAACCGAGGTTCCAGCTTTAAGAATATATCACTTTCCATTTTGTTGTGATAATTCTATTTTCTCAGAACCCGTCCTGGTGTAAGCTACGGTCTCTTGAGGATGTGAAACCGGACTCCTTTTCCTTAGCAGAAAATACAACAATTCTAACCGGAGTTTCAGCATTAAGAATATATCATTTAGAATTTCTTTATGCTAATTATTTTTCCTCGTAGCCAGTCCACTTGATAATAAAATCCTTGTGGTTAATTAATTTAGCACTTCTGTTGCTTGCACAATGATTTTCTCACATACCAGTCTTGATAGCTTGAACCACTGAAGTTAATGATGAACAACCACTGTTGAATGTTGACACTCGATGTACTGTCTGGTTCATGAGTGACTAACAGCAATGACTGTTCTTCATATATTGACTTTAAAAACTGGTTCCTTTTCTTTTCTCATCTCTCTTCAATTCTTCTGTACTGTCTCTATCACTATTGAAATCTCTGTCACTTTAAATGAATCCACTTCTTAACGAATACTCCACTGAGGCTTGATCAGATGACTGAGCTTCTTTCAATGTAGTAAATCCTCAAGTCTGTAGATTGACCTTAATCTTTTTCTTCTGACAAATAATACAATCTGAGATTCCTTGTGACAGTCTATATACTATTTACTATTACAATCTTGTTTAAGTTGAGTTGTATCCTCGAAATACAAATAGGCTACATCATATGCCTTTCAATTATGTAATGTCACTGCGAAGCGCGACTTAGTCGATTAGTATATATATATATATATATATATATATATATATATATATATATATAGGCCTTTGCTTCATACAAAACACTCTTATATAACAAACAACAAAGAACACCTTAGATCTATTAGATCCTTTGGCCCCGCCGGGGGCACCCAATACAAAAAGTTGTTATTTTTTTACCCTCTATCAAGCCAGCAAAAAAATAAAAATTTTACTGTTCATGATGACGTCACTGATGACGTCGTCGTCATGAACAGTAACTTTTTAATTTTTTTTTTTGAGATGATGGATGAATAGAGGGTAAAAAAATAAGAACTTTTTGTATTGGGCGGCCCCGCCAGGGGCATTGGATCTATTAGATCTAAGGTGTTCTTTATTGTTTGTTATATAAGGTGTTTGTTATGGAGTCCAACCCTATATATATATGTATATATATATTCATTCGATTTAAATTCAATTTCGATTAGAAATTAGTAAAGAAATTTTAATTAGATCTAGGAAAATTACAAATCAACATATTCTTAATGAGTACTAATGCCCATATAAATTTACCCATGGGTAAAAAAATTTACCCATTCCTCTCACATACTTAACCCATTTCCTAAATGGATAATCCATTAATCCATTTAACCCACCCATTAAACTTACCTTATTTAACTGATATTAGAATAACTACATTCCATAACTATAGCAGTTTTTAAATTTTGAACGTAAAAATTGATAACTATATTCACACGTACCTAAAATCAAGCCAACAATATCATTACACAATATCCTAGATTTATTTTTGAATTCTCCTATCATCATCCCATTAGATAATACAATAATCGATAATTTCTTCTTTCCATTGGTAAATCTCTCTCTCATTTTTTTCTTTCATCTTTGTCTTTTGGATTTCTACGGATGTTTGTATATTTGTATGTGTTTACATATATACAAATATATAGTATATTATATGTATTTCTTTTCGTTTCTCCTCCAACCATATCTTCTGTATCTTCTTTATCATCTACATGAATTCATGTTTTGTATATACATATATATCATCTATTATGATTATCTTATCTAACGACGTTTTTATGTTTGTGTGTTTTTTCAGATTTGTATGTATTGCAGTGTATTTGTAATGTTCATAATCTCCATGGGTTCCAAGCCGTCAAAGGAATCAGGTTTTGATTTCTTTGTCTAAATCGTAAACCTTTGTGATCCACTTTTATATCTCTCTAATATTTATTGTCGATTGATATATGATTACATAGAATTTTTTAATTGATTGATGTATGGTTTATATGCAGTGAGAATGATGGTCTTTTAGCATTAACAATCAGTTGGGTATGTTTCTTTAATTTACTAATTCAGTTACAACATATTTTCTAAATGAGAAATGTTATTTCCAGAGCTCTTTTTTTATTTCCAGAGCTGTATTTGTAGCATATGCCCCCTGCATTCACAAAGTGTTGCATATTGTGATACATTATGCTACAAATAGCTCTGGAAATAAAAAAAGAGCTCTGGAAATAACATTTCCCTTTCTAAATCTACTTTTTATGTGCAAGTTGGTCTAACATGAATCACAGGTATCTGCGTAATATTTGCTTTGTATGTGCAAGTTCTAATATGTCAATCACATTACAATGTTCCTGCAGCAAAGTTTGGTGCAATATTCGCCTATATTCCATCGTCATTTTTTGCTGCTTTGTATTGTCTTTTCTTTGCTTATGTTGGTATGTCCATATTACAGGGGATCTTCCTGATATATACTATTTTCTTCTCTTATAACCTAAAAAGACAGATGATCAATTTTTGTGCAGGTGCAGCGGGTGTGAGTTTTCTTCAATTCTGTAACCTCAACAGTTTCAGGACATTTCTCATACTTGGCTTCTCAATTCATACTTGCTATCATGTTGCTGCTGTTGTATTCAATACACTTTTTTTGTTCTCCACATTTTCTTATTGCATCTTTGTTTAGGTACGATATACATTTTATTATTTCGTTGTACGTAGACACGTAGTCGGAGATGGTCTCCTGTTCAAGAACAGAGGGTGGAGCGCAAATATTATCTGCCGGTGTAAGAAAAATTGAAACCACCCTAATAATCGCAGTTCTGGGTTGCCTTTTACAGGTTTCGCTCATACCTGTATGATGACGGTATGAATTTGTATCCACTCCATCAACTAAGGTATTAAAAAGATTGCATTTTTGTGTTTTGTATGCAGGGTTTGGTTTTGGTATTGACTTTCTTGATGGGTGTTTGTGGATCCTCTATTATGCTAAAGGTATGATTTTTAATCTTCACTGTTATGTAATTCTATTTTTTTTTTCTTCTTGATTGATTGTTTATTAGCTAAAAATTCAATTTTTATGTGTGTTTTGTATTGGTCACTAATGAATTTGTATTGATCATATTTGTGTTTTTTATTTCTTTGATTGTGTCACTAATGAATTTGTTTATTATGTACCGGACATATTGTTCAGCCCCGTTAGCGGCAGCACTCTGCCGGTGATTTTCCAGAGCATAGTAGTCAATTTTCTGCGAATGAGTTTCCAGATTATAATAGTCATTGTTCCCGGCTGATTGCTCAATTGTGTCATCTGCAGAGTTCAGTTGGGTTCTCAGAGCAATGTAGTCAATATCCAGGACTGATTGTTTCTCCACATTAGCTGCTGCACACAGTTGACTTTCAGGAACATAGTCAGTTTCTTGGACTGACTATTCAAGCATATTAGCTTCAGCACTCGGCTGATTTTCCAGAGCATAGTATTCAATGTTCCACGACTGATTTTCCAGATTATAGTAGTCATTCCCGACTGATTGATGAGATGAACCGCGTCAGTGGCAGCGTAAGCGTTCATCTGATTTGCCAGAGGAATATAGTCAATGGGCAGGATTGATTGTTCACCCAAATTTCCTGCAGCACACAGCTGACTTTTCGGAGCGTAGTAGTAAGTTTCTTGGACTGATTTGTCAACCACATTAGCTCCGTCACTAAGCTGATTTTCCAGTGCATAGTATTCAATGTTCCGTGACTGATTTTCCAGATTATAGTAGTCATTCCCGACTTATTGGTGAACCGCATCAGTGGCAGCATTCATCTAATTTGGTAGAGGAATGTAGTCAATGTCCTGGATTGATTGTTCACCCATATAAGCTGTAGCACGCAGCCTACCTTCCGGAGAATAGTAGTCAGTTTTCTTGACTGATTGTTCAACCACATGAGCTCCATCACTCGATTGATTTTCCAGAGCATTGTAATATGTATTCCAGGCTAATTGTTCAGCCACATTAGCTGCATCCTAAGCGTAGAGGGACCACACCAACCTCATCAATGCATGAAAGGCAGAGTGTATTAACTTGTAACACTATAACTAATGTAACTCAATTAAATGAAAAGATACTTAACCAGAAGACAATCAAGAACAAGAAGTCACAAGGAATCAACACTAAATGAAGACAAGGTAATTGATACAATTGAACATGTTAACTATGATCAAGCCAAGAAGAAATCATTGAGAGAAGTTCAAGTCAAAGTTGTTCAGGCCTCAGTGATTTGAGAATTCGAGAATCAAGATCATAACTATCAGTATCAACAAGACCAATTGATTTCAAGTGAACAAGAAGGAAAGCAAATATTGGAAAGCCAAGTTACTAAGTGAATATGGTAATTTATTCAAGAAGCAGAAACACTATCAAGACTAGTCACTTATGAACCAGACCAGTGCATCAAGTGTCAGGACATTGATAGCAAGTTTATGTCAGTAATAAAGATCCATGTTCAAGAGCTTGTAGAAGAACAAAGAAGATATGAAGATATCACAAGCTCAAGATGTGCATTGAAGTTTCAAGTTGAAGACCAGAATATTTTCTAAGTAAGAAATGTTCTAGATGGC
This sequence comes from Kitagawia praeruptora, assembly GCA_037693485.1. Classification (NCBI taxonomy): domain Eukaryota; kingdom Viridiplantae; phylum Streptophyta; class Magnoliopsida; order Apiales; family Apiaceae; genus Kitagawia; species Kitagawia praeruptora. The sequence continues at coordinate 5,092,214 of CM075345.1, read as the reverse complement.
TAAGTCGAAATTCTCAAGTAGAAGTTCTACTTAGAATTTCGAGATGGCTAAGTAGAAATTCTCAAGTAGAAGTTCTACTTAGAGTGCAGCTTCAACATGACACATGGCATCTTCTGATTGGCAGATTTCCAAGCTTTCAAGATAAGGCAAGATTTATGTGGACATCATTGGGCCACGTACATCTTAGTCTTTGAAGACTACAGGTCATAGATTACATGTAGTATAAATAGAAGCACTTGTGTAATGTTTTAGTTAGTGAGCAATATTGAGAAAAACACAAGAAAAAGAGAGAGAGTATTCACAGAGCTTAGAATCATTCACTTCTCTCTCAACTTCTGTTATACTTTGTAATGAATGTTGTAGCAACCTTTTCAAGTTATATATAAAAGAAATATATTCCTTGAATCTGTGTGTTCATTTATTGCATCGTATTTATTGCTTCTCATAATCGAAAAGTTGTATTCACCCCCCCCTCTACAACACATTTGGACCTAACAATTGGTATCAGAGCGGATGTTTAACATACAAAACATAGATCCTTGTGTTTGGTAGAAGAATCGTGAGTTTTCATTTTCTAGATCTACTTTTCTAAATTTCTAGAAAAGTAAGCTTTAATTCGTTTCAAGTGAAAACTCATCCAGAAAAATTATTTAAATACTCCAGGAGTGATTATTTGGCTTGGGTGTATTTTAATTAATTTTTGTGAATTAATCTGGGTTCATTAATATTTGGTGTTCTTGAGTGTTCATCATCTGTTCTTGTCAAAGAATATAACCCAGCAACTTTTCAATTTCCTTTTCAAAGAAATTATAGTCAAAAAGGTGTTTTTGGTACTTTTGATTTGATTATTATTTCTTAGCCGAAAGCAAAAGAAAGTGTACTCAGTGCTTAGCAGGTGGGTTAGTCACTTTCGGCGTGTAAAGCAATCAAAAGTCAAAAAGGTGTTTTAGTGGTGATATTGTTTATTCAATATTAAAGTAATCTGCAGAAGAAAATTATTCTAAGGACAAAAGTTCTACATAGAATTTCCACTTGAGATTTTCTACATAGAATTTCGACTTGGACAATTTCTACTTGGTGAATTTCGACTTGGACAATTTCTACTTAAGAGAAATTTCGACTTGAGCAAAAAATTTCTACTTAGAGAAATTTCGACTTGGCAGAAGTTCTACATAGATATTCTACATAGCCTAGTCTTGGGTACTTAGAATTTTTTAGTGACAAGATTTGAAATGGCTCCTAAAAATTCTTTCAAGATCCCAATGTTCAACCGAGATCACTATGAAGAATGGGTTTTCAGAATGAGACTCTACTTAGAGACAATTAACCCTGAGTATCTGGAAGTCCTTGATAAGGGTAAATTCGTTCCAATGAGAGCTATTCCTGAGCGTACGGAAGGAGAGGAGGTTATACCTGCTCGGTCTGAGCCTAAAAAGGCAGCGGACTTTACGGATGCTGACAAGGAGCAAATAGCTTATGACACTTCTGTAAGACAAACCTTGATGGAATCTCTCGATCATGAAATGTTCAACATAGTCAAAGGTTTGAATACAGCAAAGAAGATTTGGGACAAAATAGAAGTTGTCATGGAAGGATCTGCAGAGGTTAGAAGCAACAAGACACTTATACTCAAGATGGAGTATGACACCTTTAGAATACGAAAAGGAGAGAGCATAACAGATGTCTACCTACGATTCAGTCAGTTGGTATTGGATTTGAATCTGAGAGGTGTAACTCTCCCCATGGTTGAAACCAATACGAGATATCTGAGGAACCAGCCAAAGAGCATTGAACATAGAGTCTACGCAATCAGAGAAACCAGAGATTTGCATACAACTTCTCTGGAGGAATATTATGGAGTTCTGAAGACCTATGAGCTGGAAACTCTTCAAGATCAAGCATGGGACAATGATTCAAAGGGAAAAGAAACTGCATCAGGATTAGTTGCTGATGAGGAAGAGTCTAAGAAGGCAATGGTTGCAGCAAAGCCTAAATCATCACCTGCACCACATCAAGTTGATAATGATGACGAGTGCGCATCCAACAGTGATGATGACTACTTCACCCAAGAAGAGCTGGACAACATGGACGATAGTGTCGTGGCATACATGGCAAGGAAGTTCAGCAATATGAGATTCAGAAAGAGCAACCGACCACAAAGAAATTCTTCATCTTATTATCGGGCTGCTAAGGGTGGTGGTAGTTCATCAGGCTACAAAAGCAAAGGCAAGAGTACCAGCTACAAATCTCCGTTGGATTTCAAAATGAAGTTCAATTGCTATAATTGTGGTGAACCTGGACATTTTGCCTCAGACTGCAAAAAGCCTAAACAGACTTATCCAAAAGAGACATTTGAAGCCCTCAAAAGCAAGTATGAATCGCTGATGAAAGAAAAACATGGTAAAAGAGCTTTAGTAGTAACAGAAGGAAGAGCTTGGGATGATTCAGATGAGGAAGAGGTTACTCATGTAGCAAACTTTGCGCTCATGGCTGAGACATCAGAGGAACCAGAGGTACCAGTTCTAACCCTTAAAGTAGAAATGTCTATTGATGATTATAAGGAACAGAACGGGGCTCTTAGCGAAGAGATCTACATGTTGTGCAAAAGCCTAGACACTTCTCAAAAGGAACAGAAAACACTTGTCGCCAAAAGCAGAATGCTTGAGGCAAAAGTGGAAGAGTTAGAGGCTGCTTGCACTGTAGATACTTCTCTAAGAGATTTTATTAAATCTTTGGAACACAAGCTCGTCCTTAAGGCAGAAATAGAATCATGTTTAAGGAACAAACTAGCTGAGTTAGAAACTAAATGTGAAGCTTACAAACTAGCTGCTAGTAAAGTGTATGTAGATAATGATGTGTTTAAGAAGATAACTGGAGTAGGTGTAGGACTTGATTATTCTAATCTTTCTAAGAAAGATGGGAAGAGACCTATAGACACTAGTTCCAGTGACCTTAAAAATGATATTCCTAGCATCTTTAAACCTTCTGTCAAACCCATCTACAAACACCTTGTTCCTAGAATAGAAGAAGAAGAGACTGAATTGATAGCTAGATATGAGATTGAGATGGAAGATCGTCAGAACGCACAACCTATAACTCCTATTAAACAAGTTAAAATCAATTTCCCTAGTGATGAATCTAGACTAGGAATAGGAGCTAAGGCTGTTAAACAACAAGGGAAGAAAGGCATAAAAGAGGTTAAGGCTGAACGAATAAAGAAAGCATGTTATCACTGTAAATCTACTGAACATCTTTCTTATGCATGCACTGCTACACATGCCATGCCTACCACACACACTATGAATAATCTGCATCAGAATCATGCACAGTGTGGTCAACCTAATTGTATGCCATGCACTTTTAACGTCATGCAAACTTTTGTGAATTTAATGAATGCATCTAGCCAGTCATGCTCAAATACTGCTGCTAGTTCAAACAACAAAAAGAAGTTTGGGAGAGCCAAGACTGTCAGTCCTCCTAAAGTTAGGAGTGACAAACCTTCTCCTAGGACTGATAAATATGTCAAGTCTGAGAAAGGAAAGGAGGAAGTCGAAAGCTCTAGTTATGTTAAGAAAAGTGCATCTCCCGTTGTTAAATCTGTTGATTCTAAATCTTATCGAAAAGCCGGGCCCAATCAAAGTTGGGTTCCGAAGAAAGTCTAACCAATCTGTCATTGCAGGGCATTAAGCAAAAGAGAAATAAAGTTATATGGGTGCTAGACAGTGGAGCATCGAGGCATATGACTGGAGACAAGTCCCTGCTTACAGAGTTGGTTATGAAAGCTGGCCCTTATGTTACCTTTGGAGATGACAGCAGAGGTGTGACAAAGGGATATGGCAAACTGAAAACTGGCAATGTCATCATTGAAGATATTTCCTATGTTGAGGGATTAAAGCATAATTTGTTGAGTATCAGTCAATTCTGTGACAAAGGTTACGAAATTGTATTCAACAAGAAAGGTGTATCAATCACTCACATCAAGGAAGGCAAACTGGCTTTGAGAGGAGTTCGAAAGGCAGATCTTTTTGTTGCAGACATGGATTCAGCAAATCAAAATCAGGTTAACTGTTTCTACAGCAAAGCTTCGGATGATGAAAGCTGGTTATGGCACAAAAAGTTATCTCACTTAAACTTCAAAACGATGAATGCTCTCGCGAGGCGAGAATTGGTGAGAGATCTACCTCAAATGGAGTTCGCTCCGAAAGGACTCTGTGAAGCCTGTGAAATGGGAAAGTCGAAACGAGCTTCGCATAAAAGCAAAGAAATTTCCAGTATCACTGAGCCTCTGCAACTTCTTCATATGGATTTGTTTGGCCCAGTGAATGTCCTATCTTTATCTAGGAAAAGATATGCATTGGTAATCGTGGATGACTTCTCCAAGTATACATGGGTATTGTTCGCAATGACGAAAGACGAAGTACCTTTCCTAATCATTGATCACATCACTCAAATTGAGAATGTTTCAACACTTACTGTGAAGACGATTAGATCAGACAATGGCACTGAATTCAAAAACGCAGTGCTAAATGACTTCTGTGTATCTAAAGGAATACGTCGTCAGTACTCAGCCCCGAGAACTCCACAACAAAATGGAGTGGTTGAAAGGAAGAATAGAACATTGGTTGAAGCAGCAAGAACTTTGTTGTGTGATTCAAAACTTCCTCTGTATTTCTGGGCAGAAGCAGTGAGTACCGTGTGTTACACTCAAAATCGATCCTTGATCATAAAAGATAAAGAAAAGACACCATGTGAGCTAATGAATGGCAGAAGACCAACAATCAAATATTTTCATGTATTCGGAGCAAAATGCTATGTACTTATAGATGATGAAAATCTAGGTAAGTTTGCAGCAAAAGCTCGTGAAGGAATCTTTGTTGGTTACTCCACAGATGTGGTAGCAGCTTATAGGGTGTTCTTAGTGAATGATCGAAAAGTGACTGAAAGCTACAACGTCAGATTCGACGATACCAAACTCTCATCAATTTCAAGAGATTCTAGTGAACCTGAGTCCCTAAAATTTCAGAATCTGGACTTAGAAGATCTTGAAGATGAACCTGAGTTGGTTGTCCCATTAAATGTTCCAAGTGTACGTGAAGAACCTGAGTCTAGTGAACAAGCTAATTCTATAAGATCAGGAGAGACTTCTTCAGTACGAACCGGCAACAACTCAGGGGGAGTAAATAGCAGCTCAAGGACTACTGTTCAAGGCTCGAATCGAGTTGACTCTAGTTCTGTAGGAGCTGGCACTAACTCAGGGGGAGTTAGTGAAAGTATTCAAAGTAGTCAGCACCACAATTCAGAAAGTCATGCTGAATCATCAAGACAATTTCCAAGAGAACGAGTATGGAATAGAGACCATCCGTTTGAATTGATTATTGGTGATCCAGATGCTGGTGTGTCTACTAGAAGAAATACAAGAGCTGACCTAGCTAATATTTGCTTATTTTCTGGGTTCTTATCCAAGCTTGAACCTAAAGAAATAGAAGAAGCTCTTGGTGATGCTGATTGGGTGATTGCAATGCAAGAGGAACTCAATCAGTTTGAAAGGCAGAAAGTTTGGAAACTGGTACCCCGACCAAAGAACAAATCAGTAATTGGAGCAAGGTGGGTATTCAGAAATAAAATGGATGAAAACGGACTTGTAACACGAAACAAGGCTCGTTTGGTTGCAAAAGGTTATTCTCAACGAGAAGGAATTGATTATGATGAGACCTATGCACCAGTTGCAAGACTTGAGGCAGTCAGGATGTTTTTGGCATTTGCAGCACATAAGAACTTCAAGGTTTTCCAGATGGATGTGAAAAGTGCCTTCCTGAACGGAGAGTTAGAAGAAGAAGTGTATCTGGAACAGCCGCCTGGCTTCATTGATCCAGAACTTGTAGATTTTGTGTATCTTCTCTTCAAATCTGTCTATGGCCTCAGGCAATCCCCAAGATGTTGGTATGAAACCCTATCTGTATTCTTAATTGAAAGTGGTTTTACTAGGGGAGTAATTGACAAAACATTGTTCTATAAGAATGTGAAGAATGATCTAATACTTGTTCAAGTATATGTGGACGATATTATCTTCGGGTCATCGAATGAGCGCTTGTGCGAGAAATTTGCTAAGCTAATGCAAGACAAATACGAGATGAGCATGATGGGAGAGCTGTCTTTCTTCCTTGGATTACAGATCAGTCAGAGAAAAGATGGTATCTTTATCAGTCAATCCAAGTACGTCAGAGATTTACTCAAGAAGTATAATCTAGAAGATGCATCAGCAGCCAAGACTCCCATGGCAACAGCCACGAAGCTTGATGAAGACAAATCAGGTAAACCAGTTGACATCACAAGCTATCGAGGTATGATTGGCTCACTTCTCTATTTAACTGCAAGTAGACCCGATATAATGTTCGCAACTTGTTTATGTGCAAGGTTCCAAGCGGATCCTAGAGAATCACATCTCATAGCCGTCAAAAGAATTTTTAGGTATCTCAAGGGCACACCAAATCTAGGAATTTGGTACCCAAGAGATACAGGTTTTAATCTAATTGGCTATACGGATTCAGATTATGCAGGTTGCAGGATTGATAGGAAAAGCACATCTGGTGCTTGTCAATTTCTTGGCAGAAGATTGGTGTCCTGGCAAAGTAAAAAGCAACATACAGTATCTACTTCTACTGCTGAAGCTGAGTACATTGCTGCTGGAAGCTGTGTATCTCAAATACTGTGGATGAGGAACCAATTGAAGGATTATGGCATGGAGCACAAGAAAATTCCAATTATGTGTGACAACACAAGTGTCATTGCCATAACCAACAATCCTGTAGATCACTCAAGAACCAAGCACATCGACATCAGGTATCACTTCATAAGAGAACATGTCGAGGAGGGAACTGTGGAGCTACATTTTGTGCCCACAATGCAACAAATTGCAGATATATTCACCAAACCTCTTGATGAAGTAACATTCAATAGGTTGGTTGGTGAATTGGGAATGCTTAACACAAGTTAGTAAAGCCTTCTCTCTGTAAAATCCATGGTTATGTTGGTATATGCAAGCTATTTAATCATTATGTGTTTAGACTTTAAAATGCCTAATTAATGATTATTATAGGATGCATATAGTGTGATTTTGCATGAATTCAGTGTGTTTTAAGTGTCTTTTATAGCACAAATCTGTGAATTTATGCTTGTTAGATTGCATGATCATAGGGGGAGTTAAATTCATAATATTCTAAATATTGCATGATTTTTAGATGAATTTACCTGTGTTTTTCATGTAATTAGAGGCCTTAGAATTGTCAAGGAATGTTTTAATTATGTCATATATTAAAATCCTTGAATTGATATTTATATTAATTTGACAAAATTAATTGTTGAGTTTTTCAAAGAAAAATTGTCAAATTATTCTAAGTATCTTCAAAATTTCGAGTTAGTCACTATCTCGAAACTCATCTTGAAATTCTAGTTGAATTTCGATTTGAGCTTTCTGAGGGAAGTTTTGAAAATTCTAAGTCTGGGAAGAATTTCGAGTTAGACTCTATCTCGAAATTCAACTCGAAATTCGACTTAGAGTTCGACTTAGAGTTACCAGTGTGCCTAGTTCTTCAAAATATTCGAGATACAGCCTATCTCGAACTCTATCTCGAAATTGAGATGAGATTTCCAATTTTGGGGATATTTTGAATAGAATTGAGAATAACTTCGAGTTAACCTCTATCTCGAAGTTCAACTCGAAGTTCGACTTAGAGCTCAACTCGAAGTTCGACTTAGACTTTAACTTAGAGTCTGAGAATTCTCAATTAATTAAGGGGATTTTTCGAGTTGTCTCCTAACTCGAAGTCTATCTCGAATTTCTACTTGATTTTCGAGATAGGTTTCCCTAGTAAGATGATTGGTGTGTGCTGTTTACATAGTCTAATTGATAAATGGTTCAAGTTTTTCGAGTTACAGCTATCTCGAACTCTATCTCGAAGTTCGGCTTAAAAAAAGTTCGAGATAGACTTCGAGATAAAACTTCGAGATAGAGTTCCCCTGTATATACTTAGTATTTTTCACATTTTTTATCAGGGGCATTTCTGTCATTGCACATTCATGTCTATATAAACATCTTTAACTCGATGATTTCATTTCACTTTTACCTAATTGAGTTTTACAGCCGCACCATATATACAGGCGATTTCATACATTCAATCACTTATTCGTGATTTTTGTGACAAATCTCTTACGGACAACGAATTAATGCCCGATTTTTGACTGATATCTTCTGTGTGTCATCATTAATCATTGTTCTTGTGTTTGTGTAACTGTTCATCTCCATTGATATATATATATACACACGTATATACACACAAAAGTTAACAAATCTGTTCAAAACCGAGATTTCACACAAACACCTCACTGTTAAAGCAGATTTCATTAGTGGTTTGAAAGTTGTCTTCCATTGACTGTTTATTGAGCCCGTAGTTTGATTTCTCAAAAACGCACATTTGTTGTTCTTGATTAATTAAAAGGGATACAAACGGTTAATTCTTTAAATTAATTGTTTTTCAGAAATTAAAATTGAAATTTCACATCTTTTTCAAGAAAAACTCTTAATTAAAATGGCTCACCAATTTTCACTTGCCAAAAACAATTTTTATAATATTTCTACGGAAATTGGTGATCAACTCCCGCGCTTTAAGTCTTGGATACGATTTTTAAATTTGTATTCCAAAGCTAGCGATGCTTTTTCTGCTAAACCTACACTAGTGCATGATGCCTTACAGCAATTATGGACTAGTGCGGTTTCTTTTGGGAGCAAATCAACCCCCTTTGGTTTCAGGTTTACCTTAGCGGGTCAGGAATATGTGGTGACTGAACAAATTGTCAACAAGGTTCTTGGATTCCCTGTTAAAGATGCTTATGATCCAGAACCTACAGCTGCAGATCGCCTCAAATTCTTTGAAGAAATAGGGTGTTATCCTCCGACTGGCCGGATCACTGGAAACATCCAAAAACAATTTCTTCATGTGGAATGGAATTACTTTTTCGAGGCCATAACAAGATGTTTTCGGGCACGAGAAAGCGATTACCATCAAATTTCCATTCCCATGCAAAACCTCGGAATTGCCCTAGCAAGAGAGCTGGATATCAATTATGGACGAATAGTTCTCTCTGAGATAGTGGCTGTGATGGGATCTCCTGCAAGCAGAGACCTCAACACCACAGATGTTGTTTGCTGGTTTCCTCGGTTCCTACAGATGCTGATAAATGGTTTAGTACCGAAGGATGCTCTTGCAGTTAGACGGAGTTTTGCCAGTGGTTCATCATCTGCACCGCTAGGGATGGGCACTAAGTCACTTTCAACAGTTGAAAATCAGGATAAACATCATGGAAAACCGATGTCTATTCCTGATACCTTACAAAAGTGGCTTACATATGATGAGGGGGTTACCACTTTGATGGAATTCTCGCAAGCTTCATCACATGCTCAGAATCGGTCTGCTCATGCTGAGGCATTTGAAGCGATTCCTGATGAACAAAGCGGAGACGAACAAGGTAATGAATCAGGTAATCTCTCTCGACACTCTACTCATTCCTATGTTTCTGATTCCCAGACCCAAGAGACTGCTAGCCCGCAGGATCTATCCCAGGGTGAGAGCTATATTTCTAATTCTATATCATCCCAGTCACCGGAATCCAAACAGCCAGCACATATAGATGTAGGAAATGATGATGAGAGTGAACCCGAAGAGCAGCAACTTATTCGCAAGAAAGCCAAAATTTCCCATGCTGCTACTTCTAAATCTCAGTCAAACCCTAGAGTGTCACACGCAACCACTCCACCTCACGAGAGTGGTTCACCCCTTGAACAATCTGCACATAGGGATTTTGATTTTGATGATGATTTTGTACCTCTTAAAGATACTGTTGCTTCAAGAGGACATGAAGCTTTAAAAACTTCAACCGTACCTTCACCGGTACGTACTGATGCTACAAAGAGGATCGGTTCTGATGTTGTACAAGAACACTTTGTAGCCTCTCAGCCTGAGATTCCAACTCAGGAACAAACAGTATTTGATCCCATAACTGCAAATTATATTTCTTATCAAGTTTCTGCAGGTACTTCTTCATATTTTGGATCAATTATTGAAGACATACACGAGCGTGAGACAGGGAGTGTGTGTGAGAGGTTAGGGAGAGAGGGACCTTCATTTTTAAGGCCCGAAACCGAGCGCCAAATACCAACAGAACGAGAATTAGAGCGAGGTCACCTAAACCAAACACCGTCCCTTAATTCTGAAAATCTTGAATCTCGTTTGTCTTTTATGGAAAATCAAATGAAGGAGTTTGGGCAGTCAATGGGGCAGTTAGGGATGAATGTTGGAAATAATCAAAGGGCACTTGACGACTACGCAGCACGAATGGCACTTCAAGCTTCAGCTTTTACTGATTTGAAAAATCAGGTAAATGACATGGGCCATGCTGCTGGTGTCTTGGGAAACACCCTGAATGACAGGATGGGCGCAATGGAGCTTACAATGGATAATCTGGCTGTGGAAATAAGCAGAGTTATGTACGCAATCAGAAGTTTTGTGCCCCCGGAATGTTTCGCGCCGCAACAACCTCCCCCCGATGCTGGTACAGGTGGTGCTAGTGGAGCAGGAGCCTATGGTTCCGGGTTTGAAGATTTTGATACAGCTGGTGGATCTGGAGACCAGGGTGGAGTTCAGGATAACTCACCTAAGGGGGAGAGTATAAAGAAGACGAGACAGCAGGGAGTTCAAATCGAAGAAATTCAAGAACATGCTGATCTTGTAAAAGAAATGGAAGTTGAGCCGTCCATTGATGAAGAGGCTCTAAGAAGGAAAAAGGGTAAGGCAATAGCGATTGAGCCAGATGAGCCATTCGTTGATCTGAGTTATCAAGAAAAAGTACAGGAGGTACTCGACTCAGATTCCGATATGGAAGACGCACCGTTGAAACATGCTATAAAGAGATCATTGAAGGATCAAGGTGGAGGTGCTGGAATGTCTTTCGGATTGCCTGAAGAAATTACTGTCGATAAGGAAACCCTTGAAGCTCAACAGTTAGCCTTGGATCAAGCTGAGTTCTTTAAAATGAAGCAAATGCAAGGTCGTGCTGCGTTTCAGGAAAAGAAAGCGGAGCTACAAGGAAAGCAGTACGATTATGAGCTTGCAAGGCTAGCTGATCCTCAAATCGATCTGGACAATAGAAGGATAGGGAAGAAGTGGGATGACGCAAGAAAGATTTTGATGGGACCATGTACAAAAGGAGAGCATAACAAGGAAGCAGATGATCTGTTCTACCAACTAAATTTGCAGAATCCAATGGCGGCTGACTACATAAATGCTTTAAAGAGATTAATTTCTAAAGTCAGGGTTGGATACAATTCATCGCAAAAGGAGTGGCAGGTTGTTTTGTCTTTCACAGAAGGAGCCCCGATGTCTTTCATGTATGTAGATGATCAATTCATGACGAGAAGATCTGCATCAGAGTTGTTCTTGCTAGCAACAAAAATTCAATACTCTCATTCTGAGAATCTAAGCATTCTGTATAGGGATCAGTTAATGCGGCTAGCAGAGGACAAGGGTCCAGAATTCTCAGCATATCCAAATGTTGTCCGGATGGTGGTTGACAGTAAATTGAAGAGGGTGAGCCTGGAGGAAAAGGAATTAATGGAACTTTCAGTGGAATCTCTTAAGGCCGTCTGTAGGCAAATGATGGGTAAGGGATTCGCTTCTGTGCTTAAAGATAATTCAGTGAAGACCATTGAAAGTGTCATACTAAAGAAGAGCAATGAGGTGTGGAAGTGTGATGTCATTGCTCCGAACCCTCTTGATAATGTGAAGATTGAACCAGAGCTGATAGAGAGGAATTGGAATATTCTTCAAGCAATGAAGAACGTTGATGAAGCTCTGAATCTTCCTACTGGAGAACTGGAACAAGGAGAGATAAGGGAGGCAGTTGGTGTTCCAGGAAGAGACAGCGTATACTGGATACATTCTTTTGCTGATAATGCAGCTGATGCCTTAGTATTCATAGATGCAGACCAGAAGCAAACACTCTTGCATATGAGTAGAGACTGGCTGAAGCAGACTCAAGATGCTGCATTTCTAGAGAAAGTGTTATATGTGTTCAAATGGGAAGATGTGGAAGTTAAGTATGTGACAGAAAAGCAGAGACTCGTGAGTTACCTATCTGATGTAGTAGTGGAAATGAAGCGATTGGAGCGAGATGCGGCTAGTGTCCACAATACTAACCGTGTCATAGGCTATCCCAAAATGATCTACTGTCAGTTTAAATCTGATAAAACTCATAGGAAACCTCGGCTTATAATGAAGAAATTTGAGGATATTCCAGAGATCAGAACTACTCAGGAGGTGGACAAACTCAGAAGGCTTTTCAAACATCCTTACCCAGAACCCAGGAACCCTCTAGAGATGGAAGCAGTAAGTTTGCTGAATGCTAGGTGGACGCAACTTCATAATCCAGTATATAAGAAACAAAAGCAGCAGGAGGAGAAGCGCAGAAGGCAGAAAGAAGAAAAAGACCAAGCTGCTGAAGCTAGAAAGAGGAAACGGAATTAGGGTTAAAGGTCAGAGTGGTGTGAACTTGAAGTTGGAAAACCTTCATGTCTTTCGGTTGCTTTAACTCACTTGAGGAAAATTCATCTTAGAATGAATCCAATAAGGTGATATAAGTTTGACTAAAAGATATGAAATAATCCAGGTGATAGGAATCATTCAAATGATCTTTAATTCGAGGTTCGAATTCTGTTTCTAGTTTAAGTTCTTTGTATTGTTTTCATGTACTTGTAATTGTATATTTTTCAAGACTGTAATGTTAATTATCTTTTCTCGTCTCATTGTTTAGTTGAGTTATCCTTCATTAATTTGAATGTCATTGTTAGACAATCAAATTGGGGGAGATTGAAAGGCAGAGTGTATTAACTTGTAACACTATAACTAATGTAACTCAATTAAATGAAAAGATACTTAACCAGAAGACAATCAAGAACAAGAAGTCACAAGGAATCAACACTAAATGAAGACAAGGTAATTGATACAATTGAACATGTTAACTATGATCAAGCCAAGAAGAAATCATTGAGAGAAGTTCAAGTCAAAGTTGTTCAGGCCTCAGTGATTTGAGAATTCGAGAATCAAGATCATAACTATCAGTATCAACAAGACCAATTGATTTCAAGTGAACAAGAAGGAAAGCAAATATTGGAAAGCCAAGTTACTAAGTGAATATGGTAATTTATTCAAGAAGCAGAAACACTATCAAGACTAGTCACTTATGAACCAGACCAGTGCATCAAGTGTCAGGACATTGATAGCAAGTTTATGTCAGTAATAAAGATCCATGTTCAAGAGCTTGTAGAAGAACAAAGAAGATATGAAGATATCACAAGCTCAAGATGTGCATTGAAGTTTCAAGTTGAAGACCAGAATATTTTCTAAGTAAGAAATGTTCTAGATGGCTAAGTCGAAATTCTCAAGTAGAAGTTCTACTTAGAATTTCGAGATGGCTAAGTAGAAATTCTCAAGTAGAAGTTCTACTTAGAGTGCAGCTTCAACATGACACATGGCATCTTCTGATTGGCAGATTTCCAAGCTTTCAAGATAAGGCAAGATTTATGTGGACATCATTGGGCCACGTACATCTTAGTCTTTGAAGACTACAGGTCATAGATTACATGTAGTATAAATAGAAGCACTTGTGTAATGTTTTAGTTAGTGAGCAATATTGAGAAAAACACAAGAAAAAGAGAGAGAGTATTCACAGAGCTTAGAATCATTCACTTCTCTCTCAACTTCTGTTATACTTTGTAATGAATGTTGTAGCAACCTTTTCAAGTTATATATAAAAGAAATATATTCCTTGAATCTGTGTGTTCATTTATTGCATCGTATTTATTGCTTCTCATAATCGAAAAGTTGTATTCACCCCCCCCTCTACAACACATTTGGACCTAACAATGCAGGCTGCAACATGAGGTACTAATATATCACAGGTTGGTATTCATCTAGATCAGGTACGGTTTGGTGTATTACCAATACAAAACTTTGTAATAGATACAACAGAGCTGACCTTTTTGTTTTATTATGTAAATGAAACTGTTAGTATGGCTATAATTAATTTGTTCAATTGTTGTCGCTGCATTTGGTGGATGGATGTATGACAGTTTTGGTGAAAGAAATCAATCTTGCTAGCTCATATTCTGTTCTTTGCTGGCGGCTGACGTTGGCGCATGGATGATTATACAGCTTATGTGAAGTTGGCACATGAAGAAGCTTTCGATAGGTTCTACCGGAAACATAGATGATAGAGATGGAGGAAAAGAAATGAATTTGAAACAGATCACAGAACTTCAAGCGCTATAGAATGGTTGATATTTAATCTTAAACCAGGCTGAACACAAGATGGTCATTAGACATATGTTTTTGGTACCATAAGCTTAATAACAAACTCTTGCAAAGAAAGGGAATCCGCTCAAATTGAAGGCAAGTAGTTTTTGTTATCATCATTTAGTAAACTCCTAGAAAGGCATAATAATTGTGGTCGAAGGTGGCACTGAAGCTTTTCTAACTATTGTCGTGTTTCTGATTATCATAATCAAAGTTTAAAAGAGTATAATAGTGTGATGCCATCATCAATCAAAACCTCTATGTATTTGTTTATATATCATATGGTCCCTTTTAGTCTTATATGTCTTTAATACTTCGTCTTCTCAATTATTAAATGCTTTTCTGGTGCTTCCTGAAAACAGTGTTCTTTAATTTATTTTAGCAAAATAATGGCTCTAAATTATCATGTAAATTGGACTTTTGTGCTGGATAACTTTGGACTGAGATGAGCACTGTACTATGATTTGTGGCATTTATATTTTAAATATTTTGATGTGTCATTATTCCATCACTTTAGGTGCACTTGGAACTGTTATGTTGTCCTTTTGGCATGAAAAAGGGTTCACCAATCTGTTTGCTCCTGAACTCTCAATGACATCCTTGGAGAAGGTGCTTAACAGTGGTGTGGAAGATATGGCCTCTGCTGAAAATGGAGGTGACGTCAAAAACATAAGAAGAGAAGTTATTACAAGAGGAGTACTCGCTGCTATTATGATATGATATCTGTTGACGACTTAGCACCAGCATTTTAATGGGGAAGGCTAACCCGGATGTCGTGGTTTCCATGAAGTAAACACCAGCGAAAAACAAGACCAGGGTACTTTTACGTTTCAACAACTAATAGATGACATGTGAAAGATCATTGACATGTGAAAGAATTTTGGCTTCTTTTCTACTGTGCTATTGACTTTGGTGGCAAGTCCAATGGGACTAATTCTTCAAGCCAGCTCTTTATAAATCCAGATTTTCCAGTAAGCTTTTAACTTGAAACTTGAGATAGTGGTTTGACTAAGTTCTTCCATGACATTCTTTGCTGGAGTTAACGATATTGCATAAACTAAGTAACCTTTTGCTGGAGGGTCTGATGATTAGAACAGTGGCAATTAGATGACATGTTAGGAATACTTTAATTAATTAGAACTATATAATAGACTATGGATCATCCCGAGGTATAAAAAAAATGTTTGAAACTCATCTTTTTTTTTTTTTTTGTTATTTTATTTAGAGATTGATACCCTTCCAGCACAGGATCTATGAATTTGGAGTGAGTTTGTGTGTGCCTGTGTTTTAGGAATTATAGTTTTAACATGTGCATGTCTTTCATTTCTAGGAGGCTCATAGTTAGTTAGGAGGGTTGGACTGCTGAGCAATAATACTGGCCGGTGATTTCTAACTGATGGTGATGAGTGCCTGGATCATAGTCTCTAACAGCAGTCCGTTGCTATGTTCTGATAAACATCCTGATGCAGTTCCATACATTTTCCATTTGCCAGATTGACTACCATTAATAAGTATTTGACACGTTAAATTTTGTGCATAGGGTTCTGATTAAATTATGTGCATATGGTTGTGAATTGTGATTAGTGTTCTCATTTCATGCTCATGTTTCCGCACAAAAATATTATTTCATTTAGAAATGAAGATATTTATTCTTTAATTTAATTCTACAAAGAAAAACTGAGGTTTTTTGAATTAATAGGTACAAACTCTTTAGTAAAATAGTAATAGCCTAATAGGTGAGAAGTTTTGGTTTCAAAAAATAATTTTTTTTATACATAAATTTTGACCTTTTTTGTAGCAGTAGGTGAGAAGTTGTGGTTTCAAAAAATAAAACTGAAAAAACAAAAAGAATTCTCAAAGTGACACTTTTTTGTTAAATATAGAAAATGACAACCTTAAGGGTATAAGGTTATACCTAAGTTTACGAAATAAATATAAATTTACTTATTTTTATTGAACACGACAATTATATAATTTGATTGTAGCCGAGTGTTAAATAAAACTAATATCTTATACTACAAAAAATGCATATATTATAATTTTATTGTAGCGGCAACATCATATAAAACTATATTCATACTTTATATAACAAAAAGACTATAATAATATTTATATTATTATAAGAGAAAAAGGTTTCTAAAGTTAACTTTAAGGGATTTCCTAAAGTTAACCTTTAAAATTACCTAATTTGAATTAGCTCTTACCTTTTATTTATAAGGGCTCCGCAGGGGCATTAATGAATGTGTCTATGTGTCATCATTTGGTTCACTTTAGGAATTCTCCTAAAGTTAACTTTAGGCTCCCTTTACCCTTATTATAATTTTAATAAATATTATAATAATATATAATTTATTTTTTTTGGTTTTAAAAAAAACATAATATTATAATATTTATTAAAATTACCTACTTCATATTCTAAAATATAAAACTCATGACGTGAATAATTTAAGTCATAAAGTAAAATATTCTATTTATTTATGCCTCAAAAAATATGCACACACAAAATAAGGTTTCAATACCATGACAGTGAAAATAATTTGTCTATTAACTATTTACTTATTTTTTTTTGCATTTGTTTAGGAATTAAGATTAAATTATATTTTACAAGATATTAAATTTAAATTTATACATTATAATAGATACATGAAATATTTTAATTTTTCATTGAAATTTCTTCAAATCATATGTCATATAATATGAATATATAGTGATACAAAATTAATTAATTTGATAAAGAAAATTACACAGAATTTAAATTTGCCGTTGGTAATAAATAAATAGTTGTATACAAAGTTTTATATTTAATAAATTATATATATATATATATATATATATATATATATATAGGTTTTTGCTCAAATACAAACCAATCCTTAAATACAAACTACAAACTAACACTAAATTAATTATATTTCATCTATTCTAAGGTTTCCGCCAAGGGTACCTTCACAAAAAATGCTTAAAATAATTGGCTCTATCCAACAAAAAAAAAAAAATCCCTGCCGTGGAAATGCGAAGCATTTAAGACAGTAAACGGATGAGTTAGGTAGTCATGAGGGCCGAAGGCTCTCGACACACCCATCAATCGTCTATTGCCTTTACCATTGATTGCCATTCCTTACAACTTTAGAATGATAAAGGCGCGAAGCGCCGTACAAGAAGGTGCGAAGCACCGTTAACCAGTGAAATCCACTGCCACGTCATCACGTGAACAGTGATTTTTTTTATTTTTTTGTTGGATAGAGCCAATTATTTTAAGCATTTTTTGTATTGGGGTACCCCTAATTTGGCCATTAGATTAGCTTGAAATATTAGATTAGTGCTTAGTTTTTTAGTTTGTAGTTAATTTTAGTTTGTAGTGGAGTAGGACTCTATATATATATATATCAATGGAAAATAAGATTTGGTACCATTTATACAATGATTTCTTGGATCTCATTGCAATCAAAATTAAAATGGATAAATTAATTAGATGAAATTATAATCTTAGTGTATAAGGTCACAAAGATAATATCGAGATTCATTTTGATATGGTGTTACGGTAAGGCTGTAATTATTATTTCAAATTTGTCGCTGATTTAATTTCTTCATAAATTTTCAATTTTTTTTTGCTAAGAATAATAATTTGCAAGTAATAAATGATACTCTGCGTCATGCGCCAAAATCGAGAAACACTCTATTACATAATTATCTGAAATTTATATAATTATTAAATACTTACGATATATATATATATATAGTTAAGTTCTACGGAGACTGTGGAGACCATATACATTATGCACTCAAAACATTGCAAAACATTTATATTTGCAAAGAATGTTCAATTAACATTATTATTTCATTCAAAATCTTAAAAATCATATATGATTTGCAAGCAGAACATGTTTTGGAGAACAATACGTTCTGCAATATTTTGTTTGCAGAACATACATGATTTTCAAGATTTTTAATGAAATTTGCATGTAAAACATATATGATCTTCAAGATTTTCAATGAAATAGATAGTATAGTGATTTTCATAGAACATGATTTGTAATAAATAAGTTTTTACAATGTTTTGATTGATATTGATCTCCGGTCTCCACTAAAAATGTTGGTCTCTATAGAACTTAACCCATATATATATATATATATATATATATATATATATATATATATATATATATATATATATATATATATATATATATACACTGAAAACTTTAAACAATATCTTTAGATAATAATATCATTTTCGAAACAATGTAAAGAATTCGAATATCTAAAAATATATATTTTCTAGATCAAAAGTATGTTGAGTTCATAGCCATTATAATAAAAAAAATTAGTTAAATTTATTTAAATTTTTATTGATGACGGTCCCGTATTTGATGGCCTCTCACATTTTTTTTAACGAAAAGGGTATAATAAATAATATATTATATTATAATGGTTTTAAGTATAGTTTCGAATAATCACAAAATCCTTTTTTTATATAAAATATTTGAGTACATAAACCGTGTATGTTTTTATGAAATTTTTAATAGGCTCATAAATTTTATAACGCAAAAATGTTTTAAAATGAATTTAAAATTTTTATGGGCAATTTCTTGATGTTGTCTTTACATTTTTTATAACTAAAGAAGGTTTAAAAAATAAAATGTTATATATATTATTATATTAAAATCGAAATATTGCCTTATTTCAATTTTTAGTCTTTAGTGCATTGTTATAATATGTTCTTATTGAATAAACAGTTATAGAAGTGTGAAAATTATATGACTTTTTCAATCTAATTTCATTCAAAACTTACATTACTAAATCAAGTAAATGATTTTTAAAAATGTAACTAATTTTATGAAGTTAAATAAAACATGAGATTGATGCATTATCGAATATATTACATTTGATTTAAAAAATGTTCAAATTTTTTTCAAAGAAATATTTCTCATTAATTGAAATTATTCCTACAACGACATTAATAAATTTTATATAATTGAATGCAAGACCTAAGACAATATCAAGTAACATTTTGATGTACTATATAATTAAATAATTAAATCAAGTGTACAAATATTTATGTGTAATAAATTTTATCAAGATCATTACATAAAGAATGTAGAATTGTTGCACCGTTTAATATATTATACTTGGTAGAAGTATTCAAATTGTTTTTTTTATTTCTTTTTCAATAATTTAATTTTTTCATAATATTATTTTGCTTTAAGATAATAACAATCTTTCACGGCAACATGAGTAAAGTTGTTATATATACCTATATTAACTTATGCTGGGTGAAGAATTATCAAATTATAAGAATTATATTATACTACACCTTCTTGCATGGATCTCATTCCATTTAACATTTAATAATTGTAATTCAAACATTCACAAATTTTTATATTTAATAAATTTAATAAAGATGATTGAACATAAATATCAAATACTCATCGTTTAGAGTTTTATATCGGTAGAAGAATATAATCAAATAGTTGTTTTCTTAAATTTATTGCTTAATAATATTCTTCATATTATAATTTGAATGAAATTATAAGTTTAATTTTCATATTAAAAAATGCAAGACGTCCTGAGATGACGTCGAAGATCGTTATATTAAATAACTTTATTGACTTATATCGAGTGAAGAATTTTCAAATTGCAAGAATTATATTTTTACTACACTTAATTGGATCACATTTCATTTAGAACTTAATGAATTAAATCAAACATACACAAATATTTATATTTAATTTAATGAAGATGACTGAAGATAGATGTTAAATACTAATCATTTAAAGTTTTATATTGATAAAAGAATATGATCGGATAAACTTAATTTATAGAACAATAATTGAAATTATTCATAATTCATTTTTATTTTGACTTTAATTTTAATTTTCATATTATAAAATGTGAGACGGTGTCGCGAGGTGACGTCCAGCTACTGTATAAGTACATTGACTTATATTGAGCGAGGAATTATCAAATTGTAAGAATTACATTTTACTACACCTTCTTGGATCACATTTCATTCAAAACCTACATAATTAAATCAAACATAAATTTATTGTTCAATAATTAAAATTCCTCACTCGATAAAAAAATATTATCGAATAATTTTGAAACCTCACAAATTTATTGCTCAATAATTAAAATTCTTCATAATTTATTTTAATCCACTTATAATTATAATTTTAATATTTACAAAATGCGAGATGACACAGTGAGGTGACGTCGAGCAACATTATTCTATAAAACTATATTGACTTCGTTCAAAAAAATAACTATGTTCACTTATATTGAGTGAAGAATTATCAAATTATAAGAATTAGAATTTTCTACACTTTATTAAATCACATTTCATTTAAAACTTAATGAATTAAATCAAACATACATAAATTTTATATTTAATAAATTTAATGAAGATGATTGAAGATATATGTTGAATACTCATCGTTTAAAGTTTTATATCGATAAAAGAATAAGATCGAATAATTTATTTTCTTAAATTTGTAACTCAAAAATTGAAATTATTCATTAATCATTTTTAGTTCGACTGTATTTTTCTTCATATTATAGAATGCGAGACGACGACGCGAGGCGACGTCGAGAAACGTTATACTACATTATTACATTGACTTATATTGACTGATGAATGATCAAATTATAAGAATTACATTTTACTACACTTTCTTGGATTACATTCCATTAAAACCTAAATAATTAAATCAAACATACACAAATTTTTATATTTAATAAATTTAATGAAAATAAATGTCGAAAACTCAATATTCAGAGTTTAATGTCGAGAAAAGAATATTATCAGATAATTTTTAAGCCTCACAAATTTACTGCTCAATTTTTCATAATTTATTTTTAGCCCAATTATAATTATAATTTTAATATTTACAAAATGCGAGAAGATACCGTGAGGCGACGTCGAGCGACATTATACTATATAACCATATCGAATTCGTTTAAAAAAATAACTATATTGTCCTATATTAAGTGAATAATTATCAAATTATAAGAATTAGAATTTTCTACACTTTATTAAATCACATTTATTTTAAAACTTACTGAATTAAATTAAACATACACTAATTTTTATATTTAATTAATTTATTGAAGATGATTGAAAAATGATGTCGAAAACTAATCGTTTAGAGTTTTATGTTTATAAAAATATTTGATAATATAATTTTTTTTCTTATTTTTTTTGCTCAATAATTAAAATCCTTCATATTTTTATTTTTAGTCCAATTGTAATTATAATTTTCATATTATAAAAAGTAAGACGACGCCGTGAAGCGATGTCGATTAGCATTATACTATATAACTCTATTGACTTTATTGAGTGAAAAATTATCAAATTGTAACTACACCTTGGATCACCATCTTAGATAACCATTTTCCATCAAGATTCTCTTTTTTATTTTAAAGCAACATATAGAACATATGAGAGAGCTCAAACTGTTGAGAAGATGTTTGTTTTGCTTAATACAATTATACAACTCATGTGAGGGAAATTTTCTACATATTCTTCGTTCCTTATTTAATTTTTTATGATCCTAAGTAAAGAGAGATGTAAATCGCCTCACCCTTTACGTAATGTTGAATGAGGTCTTCTCTCCCTTTTTTAACACATGTCTATATATATTTTTAATTTTTTTTTAATTTTTAATTTTTGTTTTTTGAAATTTTTAATTAATTTATAATTTTATATGAATAATTTATCTTATTTCTTTATGTTAAATGTGATAAAAGAAACAAAAATAAACCATATTTTATATCCATCACTGTATTGTTGTGATAGATATATAATTTATAACTTTTAATTAAGGGTACGTGTTAATCAATTTTAGAGGAATAAATAAATTAATAAATGCTAATCATATTAAACAATTTATAACCATTTCAATTTTTTTTAAATTTTTTAGATCGCGTGCGTAGCGCGGGCAAAGTCCCTAGTTGATTCATTAAAAAACACATTTATTCCGAAAAATAAGAATATTTTAGTTACTTTTTTTGGGCCACTTCAAGTTGGGCCTTGTTTTGGAACGAGATTCTACAAACTGTGAATTAACGCCTGGGCGGACAAGTATCTCCTATATTTTTTTTATTGTATTTAGTTGTCTATATAATAAGAAAGATAAAGGGCGAACAAGTATCACCTATATATTTTTATTGCATGTAGTTGTCTATATAAGAAAGATAAAGAGCAAGAACCCTAACTGCAAGGAGAACGGAGTGAACAAGAGGAAGAAACTAGAGAAGAGAAGAGGTTTTCTGTGCAAGGTATTTCCAGATCTTCTTGTACGTCTCTTTCTCTCTCTCCGTCTCTCTACATCTGTGTGTACACACGCACATCTATGTATGTATAGGTATATCTCACGGTGTTTGATTTTAAATCAGTGATTTTAATGTTTAACTTTTGTTTTTAGCTAGGCGTCTGTGAAAAAGTAAGGTTTCTTAATTATTGCTTAACTTTAGGTTTCTGTGTGTCTACTTTGCTTATCAAGTGTAAATTTTATGTATCCCTGGCTCTTATAATGACGATAGTTTAGGTTAAGCTTTGTAAGACATCTTATAGTTGAGTTCTCTCTCTCTCTCTCTCTCTCTCTCTCTCTCTCTCTCTGTCTCTCCCTCCCTCCCTCCCTCTCCCTCTCTCTCCCTCCCTCTCCCCACTTACAAATATATCTTCATCTTATAAACACAGAATAGAGTTATAGTTTTGTTTTTTAACATGTTTTTATCATCTTGATTTTTTTTAGGGTTTTGGTTTTAGTGTTGTGTGCCTAACTCTGTTAGGGTTTTGATAATCTATTTTTCAGTTTTCTTGTTGATATATGTATATATATGTTTGTCTGTAAAGTTAACTGCTCTCTAAATAGGGATCCTAAAGTTCAATTACAATTTGTAAGAAAATATAGATATAACCATAAGTAGAGTTTACAAAATGTGCGGAGTGAGCTCAGTCAAACTGATATCCAACACAAATTAGGTCCACTCACTTCTCCTAGAAAATAATCCATAGCATCTGCTCTGTTTTTGATGTCTTAATCAGTACAGCTTCGCCATTGTTTCTAAAACCTAGAGGAAGCAGATTTCCGCCTCTGTCATCATCCAAATCAATACGTCAGATTGATGTTATCTACATCAGATTGATGTTTCAGTTTCGATATCAAGATTTTGATTCACTCAATTGTTTGGTTTTAATTATCGGATGGTGTTAGTACTATTTTTTAGTTTTTAGTTGCTATATTCTTGTTCCGGTCTTTTGTGTTTAACCTAAAAGGCATATCATCATGTTTGTAATCTTCCTATTAACAAGCTTTTTTTTTATCCGTGTTATTGTTTTCCTTCTTAGAGAAGAGAAGATGAGAATTGTGTACAGGGATCCTACTTCTAATACGAAAAAGGTATATGCAATTTTGGTTTAATTTTTTTTGAACAAGTTGAAGAAATTTTCATCTATAAATCTTCATCTTCTATTTTGTAGAGCATTTACCCAAAAGACGTCGACACATCTAGAGTTCCTCGGATTATTTATAGCACGGGAGATGGGAGATATCCTCGAAATGATATTGAGCTTCTAAGCTGCTTTACGAAACAGTACGTTGACAAGTCTCCTCGATTTGAAGATGAGCTTGAAGATGGGATCCTACGCTTCTTAAAGAAGAAAAAGTGCGTTGACAAGTCCACTCAGCTTGACAAGTCCACTCAACTTGAGGTGAGTGCATGCATGCTCTTGTTAGTACATGGTTCAAATCTAGAAGTGAAAGATCCACCTAGTCTTTGCATGGCTTACGGGCAGTTTATTTAGTATTGTAGTAGTGCTCTATATATGTGTGCTTTGATTTCATCTTGTATATCATGTTTGACTTAGACATATCACGTGGGAGTTAAGGCTGACAAAGTTACTGTGGAGGAGTGCCTTAAACTACTTAGAAGAATTGACTGGTATACTATCTTGTTCCTTTGAAGGTTGTTTCATTTTTATTCATGGTTGGTATTGCCTGAATTTACTTGTATCTGCAAATCTTGTTTAGTGAAAGCCGATTCATTGCATGCTCCGTGGAAAGACCCTCTCTTTTCTTTGCAGAGTTGAACGAGGATGATGCTACCAAGCTCAAAGGTCAGCTCTCCCATCTTCTTTGCTCTTTACGGCTAACAAACTTGGAGAAAACTTTGATGCATCTTGTTTTTTGTTTTTCAGCTTTGGGTGGAATTAGCAGCATTTATCCGCGTCGACGGCTTTTGTTTAAGCTTTAATGTCCCTTGAACTTTGATGGTTGTCATTTAATAAGGCCAGACATTTTTAATATATTTATGATGTCCTTTTAAGTTCATGAAAATGTTACCATGATGAAGGGAACCTTTATGCGCTACACTTTGACACTTGATCGAGGAACGAGAATGATGACTATTATTTTTATTGCTTTATAAGCTATTGCTTCCATCATCTTTAATTTTTCTTTTTTTAGTAATTAATTGTTGCACTTTTACTTTTTTGTTATGATGGTCTTTTATAAATCCAAAATTCTGGAGGAAAAGTAAATCCTAAAAGATGTATCAACATCAAATTGAGCAATTTGTGGGACTCGTCAACCTAAACGTAAACACTTGTTCCTTAATTAGCAGTAAATACCGTACAAATATTTTTTTTATGGAATCAATTAAAATCAAAGTACCAAAAAATCTATAACATAGTAAAATAACACAAGGGAGAGTACCAAAATATTTGTAACAAGGCAAAATAAGACATCGGAGTTTGAGGGACGATATATATGCTGGTAAGCTCAAATCAGGAAGTGAGATTAAGGTAACCATGTCTTACATTGTGTTCAGATGAGTTGGATTCCAATAAAGATTCTATTTTATACTATATATATATATATCCTATTTACATATATTTCAAGGTCATTTGTAGTAATGTTAGTTGGTTAATATATTAACTGAGAGTGCGTTGTGCTATATTTCGAGCTCAAAACAATTTGTTGACCACCAAGGAGCAAATCTTGTAAGGTTTTACATATGATGAGATGTGAATTATGTAGGATGCTTTAAAGAAGAGTGTGCTGGATTTTCTGACAAGTAAAGTTTCTTACAACAGAGCTTCAACTTGGATTCAGGTTCGCAGCACTTGGTACTTTTGTTTAATATCTCCAAGCTGTTGTAGTTGTACATATTTTAGCCTAATTTCAGTGGTGGTAAGCTGTTGTAGTTGTAAGCTGTTATGTTTTTGCTAGGAAACCATCTGTAAGACTGTAATCATGATAGTTGGTGTCGTCAATGGGGGTGGAAAGACAACATCTCTGGGTAAGACACAAATTATAAATCCCTTTTGACTTCAGTAGGATACTTGTAAACGGTTATAAAAGCTAGTAACATGTACATAAGTCATTAGGTGATGGTCAAAATAGAAATGGAAAAGGAGATTCAATCTTTCTAATTATAAAGCTGTCAATATTCTCTATAAAAATAAGAGAAAATAGATGGATTCTACAACCTAGTGTAGGCCATTGAAAGTGTATCTGTGTTGAGTGTTGACACTAAAGCAGTGACTACCTTTTCCCATTCATCTACTGAAATGCAGGTAAGCTGGTCAATAGATTAAAAAAGGAGGGGGCTAAGGTAAGATAACCATTATATATTAAAATAGTTTCTCTGCCAATTTTTGATTTGGGACAGTATGAAAATCATTAATTTTTTTTTTCCAGAATCAAGTTTGTTTTCAGAATGCTAGCTGATTTGCTCAGCCATTCACAAAGATAAATCGCTGTTATTACCTATCATCATGTTTTATCTTGAAAGAGAGAGTCTGCATTCAATAGTAAAACAATGAGAAACTGATTAAAGAATTTATAATTAAATTTAGAGTTGAACAGTAGAGCCTAGATGTGAGTTCTATCATGCATTGGTCAGTTTAGAGCTATGTATTTCGACAAAGGGTAAATTTTTATTTGTAAAAATCACCTATTTGGTTTGCAACTTGGGATGATTCAGTTTACGTTAAACCTAAAATTTGACTTTTTGACGGAATTCTGTAATTCCATAGAATTCACTGTATGTTCTGTATTCGATTGCTATGCCTTGTAGGCTTTAGGTATTTCCATCGTAAATTAGAATGTAATAGTTGGTAAACATTAGTTAGTAAACGGCAATTGAGACTTAGAGGCTCTTCATTTTTTAAAATTTCACGTACAGTCATTTTTATTGACTTCAGTTGGTCTAACATTGTAGCAAACATTTGTTCTTGTTATTGACTTACTGACTTGTGTCTTCTACCCGTGAGAATATTGCTAGTACCTCTAATATCTTTCTTCTTGTTCTGTCTTTCCTTTTGATTTATTATTGTAATGTTTTTATCTCTTCTGATATTGCCAAGTACATGTTCAGGTCACGAGTCTGTTCTTGTTCAGTACGGTTTGATATTGTGCCAGATATTGATGGCTGCTGGTGATACATTTAGAGCAGCTGCTAGTGATCAATTGGAGATCTGGGCTGAGAGGACGGGGTGTGAGATTGTCCTTGCTGAAAGAGAGAAGGCCAAAACATCATCTGGTAGACTGCAAATTCGAAAGTTTTTTAGCTCATCATATCTGTACTCAAATTTAACATGCGCAATAGTAGTAAACCACTAACATATGTTCTGAATAGTTCTTTCACAGGCTGTTAAAAGAGGGAAAGAAGGAGGCTTTGACATTGTCTTGTGTGACACCTCTGGTCGTAAGTATAGATGAGATAAATCATTGATCTGATCCCGATTTAATTTGGTGATTTAGAGGAATTAATATATTTCTCAGGTCTGCATACAAACTACAGCCTTATGGAAGAACTGATTTCTTGCAAGTTATTTCTAAAGTTGTCGCAGGTGCACCTAATGCATGCTCAACTTGCCGCCTTAGTTCTCTAATATCGCAAAAGTTTGAACATACAAATGTTGACAAGCATCTATTTATTTGCATTTAATTAAAGTTAGCCATCATAGTACAACCACTAGAGTATGTTGTCATCAAACTTTTGAATGTATGTGCAGTTAAATATATTTTATTAAAAATATCCACAGGAGATTCTTCTTGTATTGGATGGAACAACAGGGTTGAATATGCTTCCACAGGCAAGAGAGTTCAATGAGGTAACCCCTTGTTTCTTTTTTTGTGTTTTTTGTGTAGCACAGGGAGCTAGAATTAGATCTCATTTAACTGGAAAAACATAACATCTTTTTAAACCAATATCTACTAAATTGTACATTAATACGCTATAGTACATATTGTTTACTAGGGAAAAGTGATCAATCATCTGAAACGACCTATGTAAAAAACATTATGATAAAAGGAAGGAACCTTTTACATGTTTTGATTAAAACTGAATAACCTTGGGCAATAATTTAAGAAACGGTTAGTCAAGGATTCTTGCTGTAGAATGCCACACACCGAATTATTATCAAATAGCTATAACGTCCTCTACTATGAGATAGGCAACTAACACAAACTCAAAATGTAATAGTTTTTGTAGTGTCAACTAACTTGGGCTAGGTTTTTGGTGGCGGGGTATTAATAAGGTTCTGGTAAAGTTCTTGGCTGTTGACGTGCAAAAAAGAGGTTGCAGTAAGTTGTTCCGGTAGGGAAATTCGTTGTCACTCTCTGGCGCAAATAGTAATCTGTAGAAGATATCCCCATTTCCCCCTCCCAAGGCCATAACTTTTTTGCCACCATAGAATGCCATTAAATGCTTTAAAAGTCAAAAACGTATGATTTGCGCTCTATCTATCTTGGCATCAGATGACAGGTGCTCTGCCAACAAAGTAAACTAATACTTTATTGGAGATTTTAATATATCGTTGATTAAATTGGTTTGCATAAACTCCATGACAGGTTGTTGGGGTGACTGGTTTCATTTTGACAAAACTTGATGGTTCTGCTAGAGGAGGCTGTGTGGTAATATATTTTCTTGGGCTTATTTCAGTTCTTTTAGAGAGACTATGTATTCTATGGAGGTTAGCCTTAAATATTTATTGTAGAGTAATTGTGTTGTTAATTTTGCTTTCAGGTTAGTGTAGTTGATGAGCTTGACATACCTGTGAAGTTCTTTGGCGTTGAAGGTGTAGATGACCTCCAACCCTTTGATGCAGAAGCATTTGTTGATGTAATATTTTCGTGAGCATGAAAAAGTCAGTTTCTGCATTTTCTTGAAGTTACTCCTATTAGGCCTTTATTGGGTGCGGAATTTCGTTTATATGTGCTTAACTGCGCTCATTTAGGTTTATATAGTGATTGTCCATTTTGGCTTTTGCCCATATTCATTCCTGAAACCTAATTCACTCTATATTAAATTCAAACTTCATGTACATAATTTAGGTCAAATTTGCTTTGAAACAAGTCACAATGGATCATATTTTTAATGTGAATTAGACAAGTATTCTTTTGTTTAGGGAATAGTAAATTACAGAAATTAAAATACTGATGCACCATACCTCCACCGAGCCTCGAACCCTTGACCTCAGATATAGCGAATAGTAGAGGTATCGGCTAAGGTAAAGAAAGCCACATCTTTTTTCATATCTGACTTAGGTTAGAGAAAATTTTGAATAGAATGATAGACCTTATAACATATAGTTGAAAAATGATCATGTACTGGTCACAAACCTCTATTCCTCCTTGTATGCATAATTTCTAATGCACCCAACACAAAAGCTAGTAAAAAACCAAACCTATCAAGCTTGTGCAAACTTAAAGTTTGAAATGCTTCATAAATTTACAAATTCCGCTGTCTTCTTTCCTTGTTATCCTTTCAGAGCAAATTATGGCACAGCCCAATTGTGCTTCGTAGTAGGATTCCAAAATCGCATCACAATCCATGTGAAAGATCAGTGTGGATTTCGGAGGTGGAATAACTATCACACTGAAGACAAGCTGGAGTTTGTATTTGCAATAATGTAGATTGGTTCCTCACTCCTGTTTGTTCATTAATTGTTGATGTTATCATATTTAACAAGATACAGAGTAATGTTTATCATGTCAAATATAGATAGGTAGAGGTAAAACAGGCAGCGACTAGGTAAGATTCATTTTTTGTCTAGGCAACTGGATAGGAAAACCAACTACGAAACATGCACACAGTATGGATACTTTGGTCTATTTCAGTCAATTACTGTGAACTTACGTCTCGTAGTTTTTTTTTTTTATATGCTAAATCTTATGTCTCGTAGTTGTTTTAACGTTCTGCAACTTTAACACAAGAAAATAAAGTTGACAAGATTTACACAATCAATATCATGTCATTATTGGATCTCCGTTAAAATAAAGAATAGAGTTAAGAGAAGGCATTATTGATCCAATTTTGTATAAAATGTTCATCCTGCCGGATCGGTTTTCTGCTATTGGCACATAAAAGAAAAGGTTTGAAGATCCGTACAATTAGTCAGCACTCAGCAACATAACAACAAAGCAGACCGGAGATATATTTACCAAGATATCCGCAATTAACACCTGAATTCCGTAATATTCACAAACTTGCATATTATAGAAGCCTTCTATAACATTCACATAGCTTGAGAAGACCCCGGATTAGATGGGAGAAAGTGTCTTTAGTTTCAAGATTAGAGGGAACACTTGTTTTTAATCCAATCACATCTTTAAAGAACAAATCAAGTAAAGAACCCAGCTCAGGATTGTTCGAAACCGTGCACATCTTTTTTCTTGCGCCAAATTTCCAGGCTTTTTTGCGTTAGTTTTAGTACATTTTGACTTTTGACCATTTTAAATTATATGGGGTTAAATTTTGTCAAATTATGCACGTTTATTTGGCGGTCTCATTTTGACATAATTGGGGGTTCTACGGCAACTCACATAAATTGGAGACCCAAAAATTTATTTTATATAATTAAACTAAGGAAAATATTAATTATAATCCTAAGAGCATCTTCAACGATTGGAGTTGATTATAATAATTGGTTATATTTTAAAAATATAATTGTTATTATTATTTTAAGTTATTATAAAATGAATATATTGTTTTAACATGGAAATAGATGACGTGGCTTTTTATTATAGGTAGCTAAGGTTCGATAAATTTAACCTAAGATGTTTAGGTTGACTAAAATTTTAGATGCTCCCTTCGTATCAAAAAACTTTTTCCATTTCACTTGGACAAGTTTGCCAACGCATACTTTTGATCGTTAATATCTTTAATTTCGTATTAGTATTCAATATAAAAACTTTACTGTATTAAAGTACTCATAAATACGAATCCAACAAGATCACTCATGATAATATTTGGTTTTATAGATTAGACGTAAATTAATAATTTATCTCTTGTTATGAATAATGCCGACATATCAAACGAGAAAAACAATATGGCACAGAGGGAGTAATAGGAATGACCCATAAGAATAATTTTTATAATCTCTATAATTCTTATTTTTGGGAAATTATATATATTTTTAGCTAAGGATTTTTTATGGTTGAAGACGTTCTAAGGATTGTCCTTAAGCATTAATTTCTTTAAATGTTTCTTTGTTTAAGCATTTAACACAACATTAATATTTTAAGAATAAAATTATTTATTGTCATATTTTTAAAAAAATTATTGCATTTATGGAAATGGTTTTAAAAAGTTAAGTAATTTCTCAAAAAAAAAAAGTTAAGTAATTATGACAACTTGCATGTAATTATATAATTAAATTAGTGTGTTTTAACTTGAATGGAATAAGAAGACAGCAAAATTTTCCTCAAAAAAAAAAGAAAAGAAGACAGCAAAATGATACAAAACAGCATCATATCCCTGAAAAATGGTTATTCGAAACACTCGAAAACACATTTAAAACATACACCCTCCGTGGATCCGTCCCTCTCATATTCTTTACAGTTTTTATTTTGGAACGTCACTCTCATTTCTTTACATATCCTAATTCCTAAATAGTAACTTTTAACAATAAAATATATTATTACATCCACTATTTCGCTCCAAATTTTCAAACATTTTACACTATTACACCCACTAATTCACTTATTTTAACAATAAAATTACGATTACACCCACTACTTCACTTATTTTAATCATAATTCTTGGCCTCCGTGAAAAAACTCAACGTAAAGAACCACGAGGGATGGAGAGAGTATATATATTTTTTTAAATGCTAGACTTCTAAAATTATGTACAAAAAAATTTACAGCATGACACATTCCTCATTCTAAGTAGTTACTGCATAAGTTAACTAAATGTGAAGGATCCACGTGCATTCACTGTCAACCAATGAAAATATCCCATATTGACACATTATTACCACTAGCATTTTGCCCGTACTTCGTACACGGCTTCTTATTTAATTTAAAATGATAATACCAAAAATTTAACAAATTTAATTGATTTCTTAAAACATCTTACTTAATTTAAATTGACAATACCAAAAATTTAACAAATTTGATTGATTTCTTAAAAAGATATTGTATGCAATTATATAAATAATCAATTTTTAGCAAGATATTATATACAATTATATAAGTATTTAATAAAATAATGATATGCTAAAATTTATATAAAAAAGTAGCATACAATTCTATTTTAACAATGTTGAAAATTTATTTAATCCATCAAAATCTAAAATCTGCAATAAAAATAATAAATATTTTTACAAATATTGTTCCCTAATTGAAAACAATAATAAATTGTCTTCATTATTCAAATGCGGAAATGATAATTCCTTCACCCCCAATGAATCCAAAACATTAAATGGCTCCAAAACATTAAACCTCATATAATATCAAGAACATGTTATATTAACTATGAGACCTCATAGTTAATATAATGTGTAAATGTTGGAGAACAATGAGATCACATTTCAAGCAATTTTTAATTTTTTTTGCTAATTTTTTTTATGAATGGATAGAGGGTAGAATTATAAGACTTTTGTGTGAAGATGCCCCTAGCGGGGCCCTTTAAAATAGTTTGAAATGTAGCGAATATGCGTGTTCTCACTGTTCTCATTTTAATTTTTTTTGTTAATTTTTTTATGAATGGATAGAGGGTAGAATTATATGACTTTTTTTGGTGAAGATGCACCTAGCGAGGCCCTTTAAAATAGCTTGAAATGTAGTGAATATGTGTGTTCTCACTGTTCTCATTCTCACCAGAGCGGGACCATTAAACGGTATTAGTAAATTCATGTATGAAAAAACAGTGTATATATATTATTAATATAGATTCTTTTATTAAAAATAAGTAAATTATACAATTAAATAAGCAAGCCAAAATATCAGATAAATATTCTAGTAGATTTATTGTTTATGTTCAAATTAAAGTCTTTCACCATGGCTGACTTTATTATATTAAAAGTATGTTCTTATTGAAATGAATATAATAATTTGAATTTGAATAGATTTTTAAACTACTTATTTTGATGGGTTGTTAATTTTTTTGTGATCAACTTAGAGGGGTAACCAAAAATAAAATTAATTGGAATACATAAACCCATTACCCACGTTATGATAAACAATACCTATAAAATGGAAGTTGCTTATGTGGTTCAGGCTTGTTGATTACTTCAATACTTCATTAGCTTGATCATCATGTGGACCATCTTTCTTTTTATCACTTATGTTGCTGCTATGTAGTCTATTTGTAACTAACATCTTTCTTTTTATCACTTATGTTGTTGCTATGTAGTCTATCTGTAACTAAATATCTCTCTCTGCTTGTAATCTATATTTATAAATGCAAACTTCTTCTTGTATTGTATTTTGTTTTCAATATTTAAAATTATGTAGCTGGAGGAGAAGAGAAAGGCTAGAGGTACAATCGTAGTACTACAACATTACTGAAAATAAGTACAATATCATATTAGAATTTTTTGTTCCAATCTAAATTGGGTTGCTCCAAATACTGTGTAATGACAAAAAGGGGCATTAAATAAATAAAGAAGATTAAAAAAATGAAGGATAATACTGTTTACCAAAAACACAGGTCTCCGCAAGAATCTCACATATTCACTTTTATCTTCAAATAATGTATGATTACAAATTATAACAATCAAATTTTCCATTACTTATTCTCTCTCAAAAAGCCAACTAAACTGAAAAAGGGAAAAGTTAGTGCTTTTATATTTTAATATGGAGCTCAAGTGAAAGTGCTAAATATGAGATCATATATGAAGTGAAATTGAACGCGAGTAAAGAAGATATTTAGACCATAAATAAGAGCAATGTTACCTGACCAGAGGGTGAGGCTTGTGACGTGGGTCTGAGCTTCTAAGTATGCTATTCCATAGTCCCTTCGGAGACATCCGATAAAAAGTATGCTATTCCATAAGACCTTCTGGTACGTAGCATGTCTACCCCATGAACATTAAGTTGAACAAATCCATAAAAAACATAAACTTGCTTGAAAACAAAATAATGTCTATAAGTATCAAACTGAGTCCCAAGATTATTTACAAATAACATGGTCCGTACTGTGTCAATGTTATTAACTGGTAATATTTCTAACTACCTTTGTTATTACGACATGTAAAATAAAAAATTGAAAGGCCAAGCAAATATTTTAAAGGTACCTTTCTGGTGTCATGTATATTATTATAACATCGGGTAATTCATTAAAACTTTAATTCTTAAATTCTAAACCAAAATCAAAACCAAAAAAATATTATCCTGTCTAATTTTTAATATTGTGAAATCAATAAAAACTAACTCTTATAGCCAAACTGAAAACTTGAACCAAACATATATTACCCGTACGGAGGTCTAGTACACATACCTTAACCCTACTTCAGGGGGTTGAGATGTTAATTTGGTGAAAAACCCAGCTTTCAAATCTTAAAAGTGCAAACATGCATCAAAATCCAGCAATGTGAAGATTTTAGCGGCATGGACTTGAAGGTGAAAAATGACAGAGATAGATTTGAGTAATGACAAAACGGAGAATCAAAGAAATAAAGAAAGATAAAAAAATAAAGGATAATACTATAGTAGAGGTTTAGATTTGGGTCGATCCAATTGGGTTACTCCAAATATTGTGTAATGACAAAAAATAGTATATGTTTAGATTTGGGGCGATCCAATCTAATTTGGGTCGCTCCAAATGCTGTGTAATGGTAAAAAGGGGCATCAAAGAAATAAAGAAGATTAAGAAAATGAAGGATAATAGTATCGTTGATAGAATTCGAACCTAGAAATTTTAGTAAATAAATTTAATCATGTAACATATTTAATCATTAGATCTAACAGTTCTAATTTTAAATAAAATTCTAACGGATATTATTCGTTGTATACGAATTTTTATTATATTTTGTTAGTGGTTAGAAGATGTGATGTCATATTTTTGGGTATGCAATTAGTAAATAAATTTAATCATGTAATATATTTAATCATTGAATCTAACAGTTCTAATTTCTAACTAAAAATCTAACGGATATTATCCGTTGTATACGAATTTTTGTTATATTTTGTTAGTGGTTAGAAGATATGAAGTCATATTTTTGGGTATGTATTAATTATTGCAATATTATGTTTTAAATTAAAAGTCAACGTGTTTTAATTAATAGAAAAAAAAAATTATTGATTGGAAGATATGATATTTTAGGTATTTATAAAATGTAATATCATCAATTATAAGTAAACATCTTTTAATTGGAAAAGACAATCAGCTAATTATCATTAATTATATTATTAATAAAAAAATGAAGGATAATAGTAGATGTTTAGATTTGGGTTGATCCAATTGGATCGCTCCAAATGCTGATTAGAGAGAAAAAAATTATTGATTGGAAGATATGATAATTTAGGTATTTATAAAAGATAATATCATATCAATTATAAGTAAACATCTTTTAATTGAAAAATGCAATCAGCTAATTATCATTAATTATATCATTAATTAAGTAAACATCCTTTATATATTTATATAATAGTTCTAATTTTTAACTAAAAATCTAACGGATATTATTCGTTGTATACGAATTTTTATTATATTTTGTTAGTGATATTTAATTTCCACTATTAATAAAATTTAAAATGCAATTGAGTTGTATATTTAGTTTTCTCGATTAGTAAAAAATTAAAATGCAATTTAGAGACATTGATTATTTTAATATGTTTTACTTGTAAACAGAAATTGATTAGTTATTTGGAGAAATTTTATTTATATTTAAGTAAGGGTAATTAAGTAAAAACAATAGGTACCGACCAACCAACCAACCAACCGACCGGCGCCATATAACTGGAAAACTCTAGATTTTAGCTAAAGGAAATAGAAAAGGTAACATTTTTTTAAAAAAAAATTGATTATTTTAATATGTTTTACTTGAAAAAGAAAATTGATTAGTTATTGGGAAATTGTTTATTTATAATTAAGTAAGGGCGTCATTTAATTGAAAAAAAGAGATTTTAGCTAAAGAAAATAGAAAATGTAACGTATTTTAGAAGGAAATTGATTATTTTAATATGTTTTACTTGAAAACATAAATTGATTAGTTATTAGGAGAAATTTTATTTATAATTAAGTAAGGGTAATTAAGTAAAAACAATAGGTACCGACCGACCGACCAACCAACTAACCGACCGACCAAACTTTCAATGTTTTAAAATGCAATTTTAAAGGTAAGGATATTGAAATTGTATATTTAGTTTCCTCGATTAGTAAAAATTTAAAATGCAATTTAGATATTTACTTTACTTCATTAGTAAAGATTTTATAGGTAAAAAATAATGAAACTATATATTTAGTTTCCTCTATTAGTAAAGTTTTAAAATGGAATTGAGATTTTTTTTAATCATTGGAATTATTAATTCAAAATTTTGAGAAATTTAACAAAATAGAACCGAGCTATTTGACCGGCGCCACTTTACCTCCACTCGTTTCTCCTTTGTATAAGTATATTACAGTTATAATTTTTAACTAAAAATCTAACGGATATTATTCGTTGTATACGAATTTTTATTATACAAGCTTAAAACCCGTGCGATGCACGAATTTTTTTAATATTATATGAATTTTTCATTAATTTAAGTTAATTTTTTTAAAATATAAAGTTGGGAGGCTTAAATTTTTATATGAGATTTGATAATAATTATATAAATGTTATCCGTGATATTTCTAGAAAATGTGGGATTTTAGTTAGAAAATATAGAAAAAATTATAGGTTTTACTTGAAAAGGGTAATCGGCTAATTATTAGTTTTTATATAATTATTATTTTATTTCATTAAATAGAAATTGATACGTTTTAGATAAAAAATGCAATCGGTTAATTATGAATATTATAATATTATTAGTTTATTGTATTAAACAGAACCGCCCGTGATAAAATCAGAAAAAGAGAGATTTTAGTTTTAGAAAATAGAAAGGTAACGTGAAAATTACAAAGATGACATAATTTATGTGAAAAAGGTAATTGATTAGTTTATAGTAATTATAATTTAATTATGTTATTTTACTAAATAAAATTGCTCATAGTTTTTAGAAAATGAGAAATTAATGTTGCCCCTGAAATTTCTAGAAAAAAAGGGAATTTAATTCGAAAAAATATAAAAGATGATACATTTTAGTTGAAAAGGTAATCAGTTAATTATTAGTACTATAATATTATTATTTTATTTTTAATAAATAGAATCGCCCGTGATATAATTGGAAAAAAGAGAGATTTTCGTAAGAGAAGGGAAAAAAGGTAACGTGTTTGAAAAAGGTAACCGTCCATGATACAATTGGAAAAAGAGAGATTTTAGTTAGAGAAAAGAGAAAAGGTAACGTATTTTGGCTCAAAAAGGTAATTAATTATTTAATACTAATTGTAATATAATTATGTTATTTTATTATACAAAATTGATCGTAGTTTTTAAAAATAGAGAAATTTTAGTTAGATAAAATGTAAAAGATATTGTATTTTACCTAAGAAGTAAATTATTTAGTTATTGAAAAATAGAAAAGGTAACATATTTAACCTGAAAAAGGAAATTGATTAATAAAGGAGATTTGGGTCGATCCAATCTAAATTGGGACGCTCCAAATATTGTGTAATGACAAAAAGGGACATCAAAGAAATAAAGAAGATTAAAAACATAAAGGATAAAAGCTGTAATTTTCCTGTGTAATGACAAAAAAAGGGCATCAAAGAAATAAAGAAGATTAAAAAAATGAAGGGTAAAAGCAGTAATTTTTAAAATGCAATACTAGCAGACATTAAGAATATATTGATTGATTACATCATTTTGTAAAAAAAAATGTACAAAATTTTGTACAAAAAATCAATTTTTTGTTAAAAAAATTTGTGCATTAATTTTTTTTTACAAGCCTGATGGATATTCGAGTGATAACTTTTTGTCGACTATCTATGGTGCAGGCTCATAGATTGGGGTTTAACATGTCAATGGTGGAAACTATGATCGAGAAGTGTTTGACACTACTCGATTCCAAGTGCATATTATCATCCCAGAGGACCTGAGGTTAGTGAGTTTCTCAGATGAATGCCTTTCATGCAAATCATTTTATAGAAGGAGTTACACGAAGATTGGCATCAGTAGTGCCTTTGGAAGTGATTAGGTCTGCTGAGTACGTGGCATCTTATGGTATGGAAAACATGCCAACTTTTGCGATTGCTCCCGGGGTGTTTGGGAATCTCCAACACTTCTTGGACTTGGATATGGGTGTGGTTTTCCCGTTCCCAGTTCTTGGAATGGAGTTCAACCTTGTTGAAGGTGAGGTCTTTGATCCTCCAGCTCCTTTGAGCCCTGATTTTCTGGTGAATAATGTTCCAGTTGATGTCTGTTGGGCCTTAACATTGCATTGTTGGGCTTAGTTGTTGATTCAAACAATCCATCAAGTGTTGTAGGTTAACATTTGTGTTACTACAACTTGCAATATGTTTATTAGCTAGTGCTTTGTTTCATGTAGTGCATGTACTAGCATGTCCTAACTTTAGTATGATTGTTTTTCCTTGTCTGTTACTTTTGCTTGTTTTGATGCCACAACTTGTGTGTGCACTTCCTATATCATGTAAGTTGTTTTTCTGTTTTAATTAATTAAGTAGTCAAGTAGTTTCAAGTACTATCCATCTCTCTCTGTAAACACCAACATACACAGTAGGTTAAGTTCACAATCTGCAGTTCAGATTGTACATTTGGTATCAGAGCTTCACGGTTTTGAGGGTGGTTTATGCCAAAGTATCAACCCAAAAACACAGCAGAAGCCATGGAAACAACAACCTCACAGCCCAAGCCAAAGGAAGCAGGTGCAGTAGGTTTAAGCTATCCAATGCTAACGAAAACCAACTACACAGCATGGTCCATCAAAATGAAGGTGTTTATGAAGGCTCAAGGTGTATGGGAAGCCATTGAGAAGTCAGTTCCCACAGCAACTGTTGACGACAAGATAGTTCAAGTAGCCCTTGCAGCCATTTATCAAGGAGTCCCTGAAGAGGTGCTGTTGGCCATTGCTGAAAAGGAGACTGCTAAAGAGGCATGGGAGTCGATTAAGACAATGTGCATGGGTGTAGAGAAGGTGAAAGAAGCAAAGGTGCAAACATTAAAGGGAGAGTTTGAATCCTTAAGTATGAAGGATACAGACAACATTGACGAATTCTGCATGAAATTAAGTGGAATCGTAACAAACATTCGAGTACTTGGAGAAACAATGGAGGAATCGAGTGTAGTAAGAAAAATACTACGTGCAGTTCCAGAAAAGTTTCTTCAAATTGCTTCAAACATTGAGCAGTTTGGAGATGTCAAAACAATGACAGTTGAAGAAGTGGTGGGTCGCTTAAAGTCCCATGAAGAAAGAGTTAAAGGGAGATCAGAAAACAGTAGTGGTCAATTGTTACTCACTCAAGAAGAGTGGAGCAAGAAATTCAACAAGAGTGGTGGTGCAAACTCTGGTGGACAAAGAGGTCGAGGCATTGGAAACTATCGAGGTAGAGGTAGAGGTTTCTCACGAGGTGGCAACTCTGGGAGAGGATGTCAAGGTCATGGTGAAGACAAGTCAAGAGGTTACACATCAAACAGAGATAACAGGGACAAGAGTCATGTTAAATGCTTCAACTGCAACACTTATGGGCACTTTGCTGCAGAATGCAAGAAACCATCTCGACGAGACAAGGATAAAGACAAAGGGCAGTCACATGAAGCAAATTTAACAATTACAAACCAGGATGATGAGCCAACACTGTTGTTTACAGAGTGCAAAGAGAAAGAAGCTGAAGTTGTGTTATTAAATGAAGAAAGTGTGAACCCAAGCCTTGTCTCCAGTGGGCACAGTGATGACACTAACTTGTGGTACTTGGACAATGGTGCCAACAACCACATGACAGGAAGAAAAACGAAGTTCAAGTCTCTAGATGAAAATGTGACAGGAGTTGTCAAGTTTGGTGATGGCTCAAGTGTAAGAATCGAAGGCAAAGGCTCGATAATGCTTCACTGTAAGAATGGTGAAGAAAGGTGCTTAAAGAATGTGTATTACATACCCACATTGAAGAACAACATCATAAGTCCGGGGCAACTTTCAGAATCTGGGCATAGGGTTATGCTACAAGGAGATTATCTATGGGTGGATGATGAACGAGGAGAGTTATTGATGAAAGTTAAACGATCACCAAACAGGCTGTACAAGATTCACATTGACAATGACTCACCTGTGTGTTTACTGTCAAAAGTAGATGAAGTCAGTAGATTATGGCACTTGAGGCTTGGCCATGTCAATTACCAAGCTATGAACAAGCTGTCTAATGAGGGAATGGCCCGTGGCATACCAAAGTTCACTAAACCAAAGGGGGTTTGTGAAGGATGCTTGCTGTCAAAACAAACTCAGACCCCATTTCCTCAACAATCAAAGTTTGCAGCCAGAGAAAAACTTAAACTTGTGCATGCAGATTTGTGTGGTCCAATCTCACCACCAACACCTGCAGGTAATCGATATTTCTTCTTACTTGTTGATGATTTCAATCGAATGATGTGGGTGTTTATGCTAAGAAATAAAAGCGATGCTCTACCTGCATTTAAGAAATTTAAACTAATGGCTGAAAAGGAAGCAAAGTGTCCCATAAAGACTCTGAGAACAGATCGTGGGGGAGAGTTCACCTCACATGAATTTCAGGTGTTCTGTGAAGAATCTGGCATCCTAAGACATCTCACAGCTCCATATTCTCCACAACAAAACGGTGTTGTGGAAAGGAGAAACAGGACTGTAGTTGCCATGTTAAGAGGATTGTTAAAAGAGAAGAAAATGCCATCTATTTATTGGGGAGAGGCAGTTCGACATTCTATTTATTTGTTGAACAGGTTGCCAACAAAGACGTTGAAAGGTGAGACACCATATGAAGCTTGGAAGGGTTACACACCCCAACTGGATCATGTAAGAGTCTTTGGTTGTTTGGCTCACATGAAGGTGCCTAAAGTTAACACA
This sequence comes from Kitagawia praeruptora, assembly GCA_037693485.1. NCBI lineage: Eukaryota > Viridiplantae > Streptophyta > Magnoliopsida > Apiales > Apiaceae > Kitagawia > Kitagawia praeruptora. The sequence continues at coordinate 5,051,446 of CM075345.1, read as the reverse complement.
ACCAAGCTAGACGACAGAAGCAAGATGGTTGTTTATTTGGGTAAAGAACCTGGAACCAAGGCACACAGGTTGTTTGATCCTGTCACTGGAAAACTACATGTGAGCAGGGATGTTGTGTTCGAAGAAAACAAAGCATGGAAGTGGGAGTCACAGCCAATTAAAGAAGGTATGAGCAATGTGAGCTCATTTGTTGTCACAAATAACAATGTCACTGGGATGCAGGGATATGACAGTGACAATGATGGATGGTTGACACCAATTAACTCAAGTACATCTGGTTCACCACAAGAAACCGATGGTGACTTGAGTCAAGTGGCAGTTCTACACCCAGAAAATTCAGACTTCTCAGTGACATTTACAACGTTACTGAAGAAGTCGAGCTACCAGATGAAGAAATGATGTTGGGGATCGAAGAACCAATGAATTACAGTCAGGCTGAAAATGAAGTTGAATGGAAGAAAGCCATGGAAGCTGAAATGAATGCAGTGGAGAAGAACAAAACCTGGGTGTTGACAGACCTACCACCTGGGAGAAAAGCCATAAGTTTGAGATGGGTATTCAAGCTGAAAAAGAATACAAATGGTGAAGTTGTTAAACACAAAGCAAGGATCGTAGCTAATGGGTATGTGCAGCAACAAGGGGTTGACTTCGAAGAGGTTTTTGCACCTGTTACAAGGCTAGAAACAGTGCGACTGTTGCTGGCTTTAGCTGCAAAAAATGGTTGGGAAGTCCATCACATGGACGTGAAATCAGCGTTCCTAAATGGTGATTTGATGGAGGATGTATATGTGAGGCAGCCTGAGGGTTTTGTCAAGAAAGGAAAAGAGGACAAGGTTTACAAGCTATTGAAAGCATTGTACGATCTTCGACAAGCTCCAAGAGCTTGGTACTCACGACTTAACAAGTGTTTGAAAGAGTTGGGATTTGAAAAATGCCCGTTTGATCAAGCTGTCTACACAAGAAGAGAAGGAGATGAAAATCTCATTGTTGGGGTCTATGTAGATGACCTCCTGGTGACAGGTTCTAGCCTTGAAAACATCCTGAAGTTCAAGGCACAAATGAAGACAGAATTCGAAATGAGTGATTTAGGTAAGTTGGCATACTACCTTGGGCTGGAAGTTGAGCAGCATAAAGAATTCATTGAGCTAAAGCAAAGTGCTTATGCACGAAAGATGCTTGAGAAGGCAAATATGTTGGATTTCAATTCAGTGAAATATCCAATGGAACCACGAGTTCAGATACACAAGGATGAGCACGGCAAACAGGTTGATGCAACAAGGTACAGAAGTCTAATTGGTGGCCTAAGATACCTAGTTAATACAAGGCCAGATATAGCCTACTCTGTTGGTGTTGTGAGTAGATACATGGAGAGACCAACCATGTTGCACATGGGAACTGTTAAGCGAATTTTACGCTATGTAAAGGGGACATTAGACTATGGTTTAAGGTACACAAAGGGGAAGGGAAACTACTTGTTATCAGGGTTCTCTGACAGTGATTTTGCAGGTGACAAAGAGGATAGAAAGAGCACAGGAGGGATGGCCTTTTATGTGAATGAAAACCTAATTACTTGGGTGTCCCAAAAACAGAAATGTGTGGCACTCTCCTCCTGTGAGGCTGAATATATGGCAGCAAATGCAGCTGCTTGTCAGGGTGTGTGGCTGCGTAATTTGCTAAGGCAAATAACTGATCTTGGTCCAGGACCTGTGATCATTTATGTCGACAACAAATCGACAATTAACTTGTCAAAGAACCCCATTTCTCATGGACGAAGTAAGCACATTGACATACGTTTTCACTTCATAAGAGACTGCATTGAGCGAGGTGATATTGTGCTGAAATATGTGAAGACTGGAGAGCAAAGAGCAGATGTGCTCACAAAACCCATGTTTACAAAGAAGTTCGAAGAGATGAGAACACTTCTGGGAATCAAGAACTTGATGAACCAAGTTTGAATCAAGGGAGAGAATGTTGGGCCTTAACATTGCATTGTTGGGTTTAGTTGTTGATTCAAACAATCCATCAAGTGTTGTAGGTTAACATTTGTGTTACTACAACTTGCAATATGTTTATTAGCTAGTGCTTGAGTTGTTTCATGTAGTGCATGTACTAGCATGTCCTAGCTTTAGTATGATTGTTTTTCCTTGTCTGTTACTTTTGCTTGTTTTGATGCCACAACTTGTGTGTGCACTTCCTATATCATGTAAGCTGTTTTTCTGTTTTAATTAATTAAGTAGTCAAGTAGTTTCAAGTACTATCCATCTCTCTCTGTAAACACCAACATACACAGTAGGTTAAGTTCACAATCTGCAGTTCAGATTGTACAATGTCAATGTGAACGTGGATGATATTGTTCCAATGGAGAAGAATGTACTATTGGAAAACTTGAATGAGTTGATTGGTCCTATATTTGAGAATGCTGAACATGGTGCCTTGCTTAACGAGAACAATGACAGAATGGAGGAAAACTCTGATCTCAATGTGATTGTTAACATTAACATTCAGTCTGAAGGTGCTAATGGTTTGAATGTCCCAATGAATTCTCTTATTTTGAAAGGCAAGGAAAAGGTGTTGGCAGATTATGCCTTTAATGTTGATGGCCTCTTGAGCCCAGAAGCTATGCAGATGTCTCTAAAGTATTTGATTCTGAAATAATAGACCTAGATGAGGAGGTCTTCCAGGGGATCTATGCTAAAGATGTGTTAGATGCAGCTGTCAAAGAAATTCTCTTATGCAGATGTCTTTTTAAACTTGTAATTTTTTCTTTTAGTTAAATTTTGTTGTTTGTGAGTTGTTTATTGCAAATCTTAGTGTTAACTTTATAAGCAAGATGCAATTTGTCTGAAATTGAGGCCTTTCCTAAACCTTATATAGCTACATATATATTATCCTTCCTCTCAGGCTATCTTTTTAATTGTGATGACTTCTATAGATTAATTTGAAAATATTTAAACATTTTTCAACTTATTTCAAAACTTGCCAAGTTTATTTTTCCGGGTTTTCACGGGAACTCAAGTTATTGGAGGAATTGGAGTAGATGAAAAAGGTTTTCTAGCCCAAGCATTTTAATTAGCTAGACTGATATGGTGAGTCCGTTTGAATACCTATATGAATATGTAATTTCAATTTGCTTGATGGTATCTATACTATCTTATAATAAGCAAAGGGGGTATAATTTGTAGTTGGTTACCCCTTTTTTTGGTTATCCCCATTTTTGGTTATCCCTCATTTATCACCGTTAGATCAGCAACTCAAATGACCGTTAGATATAACAATATTAAAAGTTGTTATATGCAGAGGTTCAAGGTTCGATTCCCGCTAATAACATATTAATTTATATTTAATACTAAAAATTATTATATATAAAGATGTAAGTTTCGAATCAATAACATATTTAAATTAATATTTATTATATTATAAATAAATTATAAAATTGCACGGGCTATAAGCTAGTTGTAGTTAATTTTGGATTCTATTTATTTCATTTTATGTTTCACTTTCTCTTTTCGTCTGTATATCATTACGTGCTGAGTAGGGGTGCCCTAGAGAGTAGAGACTAAACACAAAGAGTGAGAGACATTGAACGACAGAGGCTAGCCGACTACTTTTTTTTTTTTTTTTTTTTTTTGAATATTTTGGCTTATAGCCTTTTACAATGAGTATCTGTTCATTGACAAATCTCGTGGTAAGCGAGTATCGAACCCAGAACCTCTGGGTCGACTAGAGGTAAGCTCAACCAACTGAGCTACCTCTATGTTTCGTATAACATAAATATTAAAAACTTAAGACCTAAAACCTAAATGGACTAATGGACCGTAGTGGACTTATGGGCCTGATAAACATACTAATGGGCTGAAAAATCATTAATTTATACTCCCTCCATCTCTAAATATCATTCCTGTTTTGACTGGACACGCTTGCCAACGCACACTTTTGATAGTTAATATCATCAATTTTGTATTAGTTTTAAATATAAAAACTTCACTATATTAAAGTACTCATAAATATGAATCCAACAAAATCACTCATGACTATATTTGGTCTTATAGATTAAACGTAAATTAGTACTCCCCCCGTCCCTCTCATTTCTTTACAGTTACTATTTTGGGTCGTCCCTCTCATTTCTTTACATTACCAAAAATAGCAAGTTTCCTCTACTATTACACCCACTACTTTCCTCCACTATCTCATATTTAATTATAAAAAATACTATTACAGCCACTACTTTCCTCCACTATCTCAAATCTATTACTCCCTCCGTCCCTTTTTAGTTAGCACATTTGCAAAAAACACAAATATTAAGAAATAATTAATTATGTAATTTGTTTCCATGTTTGCCCTTAATCTTAACATTAAATGAAGAGTTATGAGTGTGTATATTAAATATAAAGGCAAACATTGGTATTAGAAATAAAGGGGTATATATGAAAAAATTGGTAAAAATATTTATTGGAACAAGGAATGTGACACCTATTTAGGGACAATTTTTTTTTGCAAATGTGCCAACTAAAGAGGGACGGAGAGAGTATTAAATATTGATAGGTCCCACCACTTTACCCACTTTTCATCTAACTTTACTCATTTTTTAAAAATTATCTTGGTCTCCGTACAAATTGCCAATGTAACCTTCTAAGAGGGACGGAGGGAGTAATTTGTTTCATGTTATGAACAATCCTGACATTTCAAATAAGAAAAACAAAAAGAGACAGAGGGAGTAATATATATAGATTTTTAATTCCGGGTCGGGTTAGGTTAATGAATCGAATTCAGTTTGATATGGCCAAAACCCAAACCTGATCCAAAAATAATTCGGGTTTATTAAAAAAATCAAACCCAAACCCAAATATTCGGGTTCGGTAAGATCCAAATATTTATATAAAAAAATCATAAAACTATTCCTTATTTCATTTTTTCAATTTAAATATTGCTTACATAACAAAAATTATCACATAAATCTTTGTAAAAATAATAGCACGAAGATATAAACACGAAGAAAAGTTTCTTTTTTATAACAATCATGGACATACATAATAATATCATTTTCAATTTAAATATTGCTTACATAACAAAAATATTGTGAAGCTATAAACACGAAGAAAAGTTTCTTTCTTATAACAATCATGGACATACAACTCCACATCTTCATGACCATCATGAATAGCAGCAATTGCATGGATACAAGGAAGCCCAGACAATTTCCATTTTCGACATGCACATGTCCTATGATCCCTGTTTATTACATAAGTACCCCATGGCTCTGTTATAGAAATCGGTCGATTTCTGAAAAATCGCCGATAAATCGGCCAAAAATCGGTCAAATTTTTGGAACCGATTCGGCCGATTTTACAAAAATCGCCGATTTTTTAACCGAATCACCCGATAAATCGTAAATCGGTACCTCAACCGAATAGTTCCGATTTCCGAAATCTACAACACTGCCCCATGGACTCCACACTTCAAAATCATGATCACCATTCCACTCTGCCTTGCACATAAAAGAGACATCCTTTCTTTTGTTCAACTTTTTTTGAACTTTTGGACAAATGGGACCTGGTTCCCTGAGCATTTTATCACGTTCGTTTCTGTTGGGGAGTTGGGTGATAACTTGGATTTTTCTGAAGTCGTGTGAACACTTTCAGATTGAAGTTATTTTTGGTTCACCCAAATAATTCAATCGGATAAAGTCAGAAAATCTGCAAGAAGAGAGAGTGCATTTTGCTGTGTATTTCAGAATGAACCTATATGTAAAATGATCAATGCCACACCTATTTATAGATGTCAACAGATGTATCTTTTGCCAATAGACACACCTCAAGATGTGTCTTTTCCCAATAGACACATCTCATTCCCAACAGTCATGTCCAATGCCAATAGACACACCTCAAGATGTGTCTTTTCCAATAGACACATCTCATTCTAACAGATGTGTTTGATACCAATAGACATGTCTCATAAGCAATAATTCTGAAATCATAACGAACTCGAACAGAACATGCACTCCGCATTATCCCGACTTGTTCGATGTAACATTACGATTACATTGATCAACTAGCCAATCCAATTACACTAAAATATCCAACAATCCTCCCCCATTTTAGCGTAATCCATAATGAACTAAACAAAATCACAACAAACAACAAACTTATGCATAAATGAAATATCGTGATGATTGAATTTCACATTAGTATATTACACATTCCAAATATTCGAATACCAAGGTGTCACTTTGGATTGAACCTTCGTTATTCATAGTGAATACATGAAGATAATATACACATAAATTTACATTCTCCAATGTTCTTACTTGACACTATCTTTTACTAGCCTAGTGTCCTAATCCTTCATAAGCATATCAAAGCCAAGTCCAAGCTTCTTGAAGCGGCTAAGCTTCATGCTCATATAGGTAGTTCTTTTATTATCGCACCTGCATATGCAATTTTTCAAAAGAACTATTAAGAAGACAAACTTCAACCTCCTTAACTTGCAGGTCTGAACACATACCTTGGGATGATGCTTTAATGTGTTCCAATCTCTAAATGTTAAGCTTTCCACATTGAATTCAGCACCTAATGTCATATTAGATGGGAATTGGGTATCTCAACATGAGAGGTTATTCGATGGACTTTAATCCCATCCCTACAGCCGACTTGTGTACAAGATCTCTACTCAACCCTTTGGTTAGATGATCGACTAAATTATGTTGAGTTCTTATAAACTCCACTGATATAACACCATGCGTGATTAGCTCACGAATCATGCTATGTCTAACACCTAAGTGTCTAGACTTGCCTTTGAACACTTGTCTATAAGCATTAGACAAGGCAGACTCACTATCACACCTGATAGATATGGGTGATATCGGTTTAGGCCACAATGGAATATCATAAATCAGATTTCTTAGCCATTCAGCTTCTTTACCAGCCGCTGATAATGCCACAAATTCAGATTCCATCGTTGAATCAGTAATGCAACTTTGTTTCTTTGATGCCCAAGAGATAGCACCTCCCCCAAGAAGGAATACCCATCCACTTGTGGAAGAATGATCTTCCTTATTGGAAATCCAACTTGCATCTGAATGACCTTCAATAACCGAAGGAAATCCAGTATATGTCAAACCATAATCCATGGTTCCTTTCAAGTATTTGAACACTCGGCTTAAGGCTTGCCAATGATGTGTACTTGGCTTGCTAGTATACCTACTAAGCTTTCCAATAGCATAGGCAATATCTGGCCTAGTGCTTATCATGGCATACATGAGACTACCAATAGCCCTTGAGTATTCAAGTTGAGATACTGCAACACCTGTATTAGGTAGGAGTTTAATACTAGGATCAAGAGGAGTGCTAACAGGAGAACAATCCTTAAAGTTAAATATTTTAAGAATCTTCTCAATATAATGAGATTGAGAAATTGAAATGCCATTGTTCTCACGCTTGATCCTTATACCAAGAATCACCTCAGCCTCCCCCATGTCTTTCATATCAAAATTAGATGACAAGAACTTCTTGGTTTTATCCACTTGATTTTGGTCAGTACCAAAAATCAACATGTCATACACATATAAACAAATTATAACTCCTTCACCAGAAGCATCAAATTTGCTATATACACACTTGTCTGCTTGGTTAAGAAAATAACCGTTAGACAAGACTACAGTATCAAATTTATCATGCCAATCCTTCGGTGCTTGTTTCAGACCATAAATTGATTTCTTCAATTTACACACCTTGTTCTCACAACCAGGCATAACAAACCCTTCGGGTTGTTTCATATAAATCTCTTCATCTAATTCACCATTCAAGAATGCAGTTTTCACATCCATTTGGTGAATGACAAGGTTGTGTATAGCAGCAAGTGCTATTAACAACCTAATAGTGGAGGTTCTAGCAACAGGAGCATAAGTGTCAAAATAATCAATCCCTTCATTTTGTCTAAAACCTTGGATTACCAATCTGGCTTTAAACTTATCTATGGTACCGTCCACCTTCATTTTCCTTTTGAAGATCCATCTGTTTCCCAATGCTTTACAGCCAGGGGGCAGATCACTCAATTCCCAAGTATTGTTATTCATGATAGAATCCATTTCATCTTGGATAGCTTCTTTCCAGAATGCAACATCCCTAGATTTCATAGCTTCGCTAAAAGTATTTGGATCCTCCTCAATAACAAAACAATATTGGTATTGATATTCAATTTCATCTCTAGAGCCTTCTACTAGATAAAGATGAAAGTCATCTCCAAAAGACTTTGCTTTTCTAGCTCTAGTGCTTCTCCTTGGTTCGGACGGTCCATTCACATCTTCAGTAGAAACTGAGTTCCTACTAGAAGAATTCTGAAGCATATCCCTTGGTGTAGGTATAGATGTAAATCTATTTTCATCAAAAATAGCATCTCTTGACTCGATAATCGAGTTCACAAATACATAGTCATTAGATTCTAACACATAGAATCTATATGCTATAGAATGCTCAGCATAGCCAACAAATATGCAATCTATATCTCGTTCACCCAAGTTTCTTCTTTTGGGTTCAGTGAGTCTTACAACTGCTCTACATCCCCAAACTCTCAGAAAACTTAATTTTGGTGACTCTTTATACCAAAGTTCATAAGGGGTAATCTTATTCCTCTTACTAGGAATTCGATTCAATAAGTGACAGGCTGTCAACATAGCCTCACCCCAAAATCCCTCACTCAAACCCGAGTAGGATAACAAGGAATTAACCATTTCTTTCAAAAGTCCTATTCTTTCGCTCTGCCACACCATTTTGATGTGGTGTATAAGGAGCCGTGGTTTGATGTATTATACCAGTAGATTGAAAATAAACCGGATCATAATACTCACCTCCTCTATCAGTACGTAGATTTTTAATCATGGTACTTCGATGTAGCTCTACTTCTTCTTTATAAATTTTAAAGAAGTCAAGAGCTTCATCCTTAGCATGCAATAAATATACATAGCAATATCTAGTAGCATCATCAATAAAAGTAACTACATACTTTTTATTTCCTAATGATGGTGTAGAATGGAAATCACACAAATCACTATATATTAATTCTAAAACATCAGACACCCTATTAACCTCCTTAAAGGGCTTTCTTGTTATCTTTGTTAACATGCATGTTTTGCATTTTTCATTGTCTAAATCAAAAGCAGGTATGAGACTCATTTTTGACATATCCTTTATTCTTTTGTAATGTACATGTCCTAGTCTAGCATGCCATAATTCTGGTTTGTTCAAATTATTGCTAGTACTAGTAGAAGCCATGCAAGCAGATTCATCAATAAATGGAGTATTCACATTCAACATAAACATGCCATTACACAAATAGCCAAAGCCAACAAAAGAGCCATGTTTTGACAATATATATTTGTCACTTTCATAAACTTGTTTATATCCACAATTGTTCAATACAACACCAGACAAGAGATTCTTACGAATCCCAGGAACATACAACACTTTATTTAACAATATACATTTGCCAGAAGTAAAAACTATCTTGACATTTCCTAGTCCTTTGATCGGTTCAGTTGCAACATTTCCCATCTTTAAGATAGATCCATCTTCGATTGGTTGAAAGTCTATGAACCAACGAAGATCTTTGCATACATGACTCGTTGCTCCTGAATCAATCCACCAAGCAACATTGTCATCCTGCACATAAAATGCCTCAGATATTAGTGACACATAATTCTGACTAGAATTACAATTTTGCATTAAAATCTGACCTTGTTGCATTTCTGGATCCTTGGATCCACTTGGACCAACATTTTGCTTTTCTTGCTTGCCTTTACCAACCCGACAATCCTTCTTGAAATGTCCAGGTTTGCCACACTTCCAACATGCCATCTTAGGCCTTTTATTGGAAGAATTGTTGTTGTTTCCTTTAAACTTTCGTTTATCACCCTTGCCATACTTAGAATTCTTTGAAGATCCACCATCTTCAACCATATTCACAGAAGAGTTACCGACTTGGTTCTTGCCCTTAGGATTATTCTCAATTTCTTGAGTCCTCAAAGCCTCTTCAATTCTGAAGTGACTTCCAAGTTGAACCAGAGTCATATCCTCTTTGTTATGTTTCAAGGAGTGTTTAAAATCCTTCCATGATGGTGGTAGTTTGTCTATAACACCAGAAACTGAGATAGATTCATCCATCTTCAGATTGTGTTGGGCAAACTGACCCAGAATCCTTAACAATTCATTGTATTGTTCCATCACAGGTCTAGAATCGACCATTTTATAATTCATAAAATTACTGACCAGAAACTTCTTACTAGAAGCATCTTCTGCCATGTATTTGGATTCAAGAGAATCCCACAATTCTTTTGCTGACTCAACATTTTGATGTACATCGAAAAGGGAATCAGACATTCGTTTAAGATGTGACTGCGACAGATGTAATCAGCGTTTTCCCATTTACAACGCCTCCTTGTTTGTTCAGCGGTTTCATCCTCAACCACTTCTGGAATGGGGGTACTCAAAACATACACAACCTTCAGCGTCGTCAATAGAAAATGCATCTTCTTTTGCCATCTTCTAAAATCCTGACCCTCAAACTTGTCCAACTTTGCAAACTTGCTTGTCATGTCTCTTGCAGATTCTGAGTTCGCCATCTTCAGAAAATAACTAACTTCAATCTTTGTTGGGGAGTTGGGTGATAACTTGGATTTTTCTGAAGTCGTGTGAACACTTTCAGATTGAAGTTATTTGTGGTTCACCCAAATAATTCAATCGGATAAAGTCAGAAAATCTGCAAGAAGAGAGAGTGTATTTTGCTGTGTATTTCAGAATGAACCTATATGTAAAATGATCAATGCCACACCTATTTATAGATGTCAACAGATGTATCTTTTGCCAATAGACACACCTCAAGATGTGTCTTTTCCCAATAGACACATCTCATTCCCAACAGTCATGTCCAATGCCAATAGACACACCTCAAGATGTGTCTTTTCCAATAGACACATCTCATTCTAACAGATGTGTTTGATGCCAATAGACATGTCTCATAAGTAATAATTCTGAAATCATAACGAACTCGAACAGAGCATGCACGTACTCCGCATTATCCCGACTTGTACGATGTAACATTACGATTACATTGATCAACTAGCCAATCCAATTACACTAAAATATCCAACAGTTTCATCATTTTTGCACGTATCATCTCTAACATACAAATAATTCCTTTCTCCCTTGCTTCTAAAATTGCTCCCCACGTACATGAATATAAGTAGTTATGTAAATTTAATAAATGATATGTATCTATTAATATCTTGAGTAATTTACACTTTCACTACAAGAAAAAGGGGTATTTACGACGTTTTTTTGAACTGAAACCGTCGTAAATGGGGTCAATTACGACGGAATATTTCCGTCGTTTTTGGTCGAGTAGGAAGTTCAGATTTCCGTCACAAATTCAAGTTTTCGTCACAAATTTAGTTTTTCGTCGTAAGTTCGAATTTCGTCGTAAGTTCAAATTTCGTCATAAGTTTGCCGTCGTAAATGGGGTCAATTACGACGGATTATTTTCGTCATTTCTGCTCGCGTAGGAAGTTCAGATTTCCGTCACAAATTTAATTTTCGTCACAAGTTCCTTTTCTCGTCGTAAGTTTGAACTAGGGTCCCACATTCCATATTAAACTATTAAAGTAATAGATAATTTGCGACGCTAATTCCGTCGTTAGTTAAGTCAATACATTTAAAAAAAATAGCACCGGAATCTAGAAATTCCAGAAACCGGCACTAGAACATGAACACACCATCATTCCGGCGACCTCGAATTCAGGCATGTCTTACAACTACAAACATTGGCACATCATTGTTCACTTTTTGGGACCAATCTCACCCTCAACAATTGCGTGCCTAGTCAAAACAATCTCCTTTAAAAGGTTTTGGTCTTACTGCAGCTCGCAAGAACAGCTCCGGAGGAATTCTGCTCTTCTTGGTTTTCTTCATCCTTGGACCATATTCAACCTGTGAAATATCTCCGAATATCTCTCGTCTCCCCTGTCTCCTCCAGTCCTCCTTCACTAACAGACCTGCCATTCTCTTCCAAAACCAACCCACTTCGCGATTCAATCTCATCTCGCCGACAACACCCTTCCACCACTCCGTTTCCGCCAGATCTCGCACCACCCATCTATCCCTTTCCGCCTCACGACACCTCCACCTGCAATCAACCCATCCCTTTACATCCTCCGTTCACCACCACAGTCCTCATCTATTCCCTCGACGACACTGCTGCCTGACCCCTTCTCCCAATCGCCATTTCCAACCCACCGCGCCTGCAAACGTCCCAGCCACCCACCCGTCTTCTTCTCTGCAAACCACCACCGTCCTTCACAACACAACTCTCCCTCTAACTCAATTTCTCAATCCGCCGCAAACCACTACCACACCACCTCTATCATCCGCTGCAACTCGCTCCTCCATCCATTCCATCTTCCTTCGATGTCCTTCACTCCGTTCAACAGCGCCACCTGCAACACCCGCAACGCCACCCATTCCCCCCTTTCCTCATTCACAATCCTTACCTCCAGTCTCCACCGCGTCTCAACCTCCCACCCATCCCCTTTTCCTCCACCCATTACCTTCGTTCCCATAACCGCAGTGTCTCCGTTCTTCTTCGACCACCACAACTCTTCTCCTCTCCTTACTCCGCCAAGCTTCAACTCGCCACAACCCAACATCCAACAATCCACCGCCATCCAATAATCTGAAGTCAACTGTGAAATACTTCTCCGAATCAAGAAATACCTGTTGCTGTGCGGCCTGAGTCTGCAACTGTGAAGTCAAATCCTCAATTTTTGCTTCACCAATTATAACGTATGTGTCTGAATGTGGACTCTTGAAAACATTTTGGCTTTGAGATGACAATTTTGGTCTGAGGAGCATTATAGATAGTAAAAGAAAAGTAAATACAGAGGTATTAGACAGAGTTGAAAGACAGAGGTATTAGACTATTAGGTAAGAGATGGGTTTGTGCTGTGTGTAGTAGTGTGTATTATTTGGGTTTAATGAGGACCATTGGATGTGTGTTTCTTTATTTTAATCAAGGGCTATAAATTGATTGAAGAAGCACAATCCTTGTGATATGCTGTCAACCAATACCACATTGACACATGTCATCAAACAGAATTTTAATTTTCCACTCTTAATATAGATTAAAATAATTATTTAAAAATAAAAAATGCTATAGAAAATATGATTTTTTTTTACCAGAACTTGGAAATATTAAAAAAATTGTTCTATCAAAATCTGGTCAAATTTCTTAGAAGTTTGGTCAACCGTTTGATTTTTAAACGTATGAGTTTTTCAGCTCTAAATTCGACTCCGGAACAAATTCTCAAAAAATTTCGTAAATTTTATCATGGATAGAAAATATTATTTAAATGATACATTCCAATTTTCAAGTTTTTCTAGCATATGGAAGTATTTATTTGAAATTGTCGAAGTTAAATAAGGATATTTTGTCCCATTTATTGTTTCCATTTTTTAAAAACTAGTTATCGACGATCCAATCATACGGATATGAAGATATATCTAAAATAATGATATTCCCAAATTTTCAAAAAATAAAAAATTAATTTGGTTGGAAATTGTAGTAGAACAAGACTATATTGTCTAGAACTCGTAACTAGTGCTTTGTCACAGATTATTGTTTCTATTTCTTAAAAAACATTTATCGATGATCCAACCGTACGGATGTCAATATATATATAAAATAATGATATTCCCAAATTTTCAAAAAATAAAAAATTAATTTGGTTGGAAATTGTAGTAGAACAAGACTATATTGTCTAGAACTCGTAACTAGTGCTTTGTCACAGATTATTGTTTCTATTTCTTAAAAAACATTTATCGATGATCCAACCATACGGATGTCAATATATATCTAAAATAATGATATTCCCAAATTTTCAAAAAATAAAAAATTAATTTGGTTGGAAATTGTAGTAGAACACGACTATATTGTCTAGAACTCGTAACTAGTGCTTTGTCACAGATTATTGTTTCTATCTTTTAAAAAATATTTATCGACGATCCAACCGTACGGATGTCAATATATATCTGAAATAATGATATTCCCAAATTTTCAAAAAATAAAAAATTAATTTGGTTGGAAATTGTAGTAGAACACGACTATATTGTCTAGAACTCGTAACTAGTGCTTTGTCACAGATTATTGTTTCTATCTTTTAAAAAATATTTATCGACGATCCAACCGTACGGATGTCAATATATATCTGAAATAATGATATTCCCATATTTTTAAAAAATAAAAAAATAATTTGGTTGGAGATCTTAGTAGATCAATACTATTTTGACTAGCACTCGTAACTAGTGCTCTGTCCCATATTATTGTTTCTATTTTTTAAAATATATTTCTCGACGATCCAACCGTACGGATGTCAAGACATGTCTAATTTAATGATATTGCCAAATTTTCAAAAAATATAAAATTTATATGGTTGGAGAACTTAGTAGATCAATAATATATTGACCAGTACTCGTAACTAGTGCTCTGTCCCATATTATTGTTTCTATTTTTTAAAATATATTTCTCGACGATCCAACCGTACGGATGTCAAGACATGTCTAATTTAATGATATTGCCAAATTTTCAAAAAATAAAAAATTTATTTGGTTGGAGATCTTAGTAGATCAATAATATATTGACCAGTACTTGTAACTAGTGCTTTGTCCCATATTAATGTTTCTATTTTCTTAAATTATTTATCAACGATCCAACCACACATATGTCAATATATATCTAATTTAATGATATTCCAAATTTTTCAAAAAATAAAAAATTAATTTGGTTGGAAATTTTAGTAGAACACTCCTATATTATCTAGAACTCGTAACTAGTGCTTTGTCCCATATTATTGTTTCTATTTTTTAAAAACATTTATCGACGATCCAACCGTACGGATGTCAAGACATGTCTAATTTAATAATATTTCCAAATTTTAAAAAAATAAAAAAATTATTTGGTTGGAGATCTTAGTAGATCAATAATATATTGACCAGTACTTGTAACTAGTGCTTTGTCCCATATTAATGTTTCTATTTTCTTAAATATATTTATCAACGATCTAACCACACATATGTCAATATATATCTAATTTAATGATATTCCCAAATTTAAAAAAAATTAAAAATTAATTTGATTGGAGATCTTAGTAGAACACTACTATATTGTCTAAAACTCGTAACTAGTGCTTCATCCCAGACTATTGTTTCTATATTTTTAAAAATATTTCTCGACGATCCAACCGTACGGATGTCAATATATATCTAAAATAATGATATTCCCAAATTTTTAAAAAATAAAAAATTAATTTGGTTGGAAATCTTAGTAGAACACTACTATATTGTCTAGAACTCGTAACTAGTGCTTTGTCACAGATTATTGTTTCTATTTCTTAAAAAACATTTATCGATGATCCAACCGTACGGATGTCAATATATATCTAAAATCATGATATTCCCAAATTTTCAAAAAATTAGAAATTAATTTGGTTGGATATCTTAATAGAACATTACTATATTGTCTAGTACTCGTAACTAGTGCTTCGCCCCAGACTATTGTTTCTATATTTTTAAAAATATTTCTCAACGATCCAACCGTACGGATGTCAAGATATATCTAATTAAATGATATTCCCAAATTTAAAAAAAAAATAAAAATTAATTTGGTTGGAGATCTTAGTAGAACACTACTATATTGTCTAGTACTCGTAACTAGTGCTCTATCACATATTATTGTTTCTATTTTTTTAAATATATTTATCGACGATCCAATCGCACGGATGTCAATATATATCTAATTTAATGATATTCCCAAATTTTCAAAAAATAAAAAATTAATTTAATTGGACTAATAAAAGATTTTAATAAATTAAATGTTAACTTACGACGGAATTCCGTCGTAAGTTATTTGCCGCTTTTTTTTTGATGAAAAATTTGAATTGGCCGCCTATTTTTCGATGAAAAGTTGAATTTGCCGCCTACCAACTTACGACGGATTCCGTCGTAAGTTCGCTGCTAAACGAATTTACGACGAATTTGCCATCGTAAGTTCACTGCTATAAAAAGTAATTCATTTTGCAATTAAATTAAATTACAATAAATGAATTTACGACGTATAATTCGTCGTAAGTTGGCTGCAAAAACGACATCGTTCCCTCATCATTAAAACTAATTCATTATGCATTTAAATTTAATTGACCGAACTTACGACGATTTTATTGTTTCCGTCGTAAGTTGGGCGCGAAAACGACAACTTAAGACGAATTTCCGTTCCGTCGTAATAACTTACGACGGTTTTGTTGTTTCCGTCGTAAGTTGGACGCGAAAACGACATCGTTCCGTCATCATTAAAAATAACTCATTATGCATTTAAATTTAATTGACCGAACATACGACGAATTTCCGTTTCGTCGTAAGTTACGACGGTTTTGTTGTTTCCGTCGTAAGTTGGGCGCGAAAAAAAACCATCGTAAGTTTGCCGTCGTAAATGGCCAGATTTCTTGTAGTGTTTGCATCCCTCTCGTTTTAGTTTTTTGCACTTAAGATTCAATAGTTTCACAATTAACACTTTGCATCCCTCTACTTTAAATTAGTACAGGGAATGGAAAATGTTGCGGGGTACTAAAGTAGAGGGATGCAAAGTGTTGATTATGAAACTATTGAATCTTAAATGCAAAAAGCTAAAACCAGAGAGATGCAAAGTGTAAATTACTCAAATAATAAAAATGAAACTTTTAACTTCACGTGCGGTAAAAGTAAGCTTAATGAGCAAATATTAGTGACAAAGTTCGATAGAACTGCCTAAAGCTTAACTAGGTATAAAACCACTAATAAGACTCAAAATCCGGAAGCCCGTCATATGTACCAATAAAATAAACATGGTCTTCCTTTAGGTCGACTCCCGTAGGTTTCACGAAGTTGTTACAAAGTAAAATCTGTAGTTCGTAAGATATTGCTGCCACGTTCGAAATAGAAATAGCTTTCTTCATTAAGTATTTTGTCTGAAAATTAAGAAATATGACACCTTTAAGTGATGTGTACATATACAAAATATTTTACGAGCATGTTATATTCACAATTTTGAGCTACGAGCTTATGTGAAGCTTATAATGAGCAAATGATAGAAAAAAATGGACACGGTGATACAAGAATATTTTGATAACATTTCCAGCTTTCATTGAAGGCTGAAAAAACATTACTTTGATAGACGCAACAAAATGAGTTCCAGCTTTCATAAACTGATCTGCATTCACACCCATAACATCTCCCTGCACATAATTTAATAAATTAAGAGGATATTTACAAATTAAACGAGGTGAAATAGAACTTATATATGGGCAAATAGATACCTTTTAAGCGCTATTTTACATAAATTATGTGCCTACATTAGGTACATTGGACGATCATGACAGCGAAAAAAAAGTGAAAAAATGCATCACATATTCGGTCTTACATCATCATACTTTGTACTACTCCCTCCGTCTCATAATATGTTTTCTGTTTGTAAAAACACGTTTGCCAATACACACTTTTGAACGGTAATATCTTGAATTTTGTATTAGTATTAAATATAAAAACTTCACTGTATTAAAGTACTCATAAATACGAATCCAACAAGATCACTCATGACTATATTTTATCTTATAAATTATACGTAAATTAGTAGTCAATCACTTAAAATGAACAGTTTAAAAAGTCAAAACAAGAAACACATTCCGACACGGAGGGAATAGTACTTGTTTGCCCGGGCTACCTGGCTTCATTATATTAAGAGAACATTATTATTATATTTATATTTATATATTTTTTAGGTGTTGTTTAATTTGTAGCTAATAATATTTTATAGTATTAGGTTTGTAATTTGTTTTTATATAACAAATTATTATTATTACTTAAAATCAAAAGTCAAAAATATTACAATTACTCCCTCTGTTTATTTGATTTCTTTACATTTGGTTTTTGCACGGAGACCAAGATAGTGGATGTAATATTGTTAAAATAAATGTAGGAGTGAGTGTAATAGTAATTTTATTGTTAAAATAAGTGAAGTAGTGGGTGTAATAGTGTAAAGGGTTGAAAAGGTGGAGTTATGTAGTGGATGTAATAATGTATTTTATTGTTAAAAGTTACTACTATTTTTAATAATGTAAAGAAATGGAATGGACGGCCCAAAATAGAAAGTGTAAAGAAATGAAATGGACGGAGGGAGTACCTGATTGAACTGAGGAACCTCAGACAATATAACATTCACCTCCCCAACATTCATCGTGTACTTGTCTGGTTCATTGAGATCCCCAACAATATGTACAACATTGGGACGTTCCAAGCTTTGCCCATGAGAAGATGTAACGGCATAGACCAACCCATGCTACAAAAGTGTATAACAAAGAAGTTGAAATTAAATTCTGCAATCCATTTGAAGAAAGCGAATTAAACAAGGATTTGTATGAATAATGTATAAAGAGTGCTTACTTTGCCAACAATATCGGAAACATGAGAGAGGGTTGCCAAAGAATCAGCTCCAAGATATAAAACCTTAGCACCAGGTTTCTTTACCCACAATCACAAAGATTATAAGAAGCATGAATATAGCATTATTATTTTTTTTTAAAAACAACGCTAATCAATTAATCATGAGTTACAGTACGCTTACAATATAAATGTTGTCGACTCCTTTGAGAATGACAGATGCCAAATCAGATTTAGAGGGATCCCAGACCCTGTACTCGACCACAGTTCCTCCATTTAATTTCTGTTTAGGATATAATAGTAAGCAGTGAGAAACAAGATGAAATGTCGAAATAATTATGATCATCTTTTGGAAGACATTGACACATTATACGACATCTTCTAATATATATATACCATAGATTAGATATAGATATAGATATAGATTCATGCATATATACCTCAAAAGAGTGCAACATCTTCTCACCGTATACAGCTCTACCAGGAACCAAGTTTTTAGTACAAAGTTGATCTTTTTTCCCTTTAAAAACAAACACTCCATCGTGTTGAGGGTGTGGCTTAACTACAAAACCTCTTCCAAGGCCACCACCACGATGTGCTGCAAATACACAAAAAACGAATAGTGTACTTAGCAGGGATGTTTATTTATCTTTTCGAGTATTGTAATGCTTATTTAAGCAACGTCTAGCAGCTAATATAAGTAGATCATTTTTCAGCCTCTAATTCCTTTAGAACTTGAACAAAAATATACATTACAAAGTGTGACACTGGAACCTCACCTCTTCTTCCTCCGCCAGGGCTTCCAAAGCGGACATATGATCGTGCTGCAAATACACATATATACAATTAATTAATTTCATGATATCGAATCAAAAAAGAAAATATATAGTATATATCTACCAAACAGTGATAGAATTTGACATTAGGTATTTGGTTCCCAAAAAAAGCATATTACAAGGTAAAATTCTCATCGATGATTAGGAATCGAATTCTAGGGTTGTCAATTAAATTGTGGAATCGAATTCATCGCCTAATATCATTATACACACACAAAAAAAAAAACAAATCAAGAGAGAGACTAACAAGTAAAACTACATACCTCTTGTGTTCAACACCATCCTCGTAGATGCTGCTGCAAAAATAAGGCGGAGGTTAGGTTTTTGTTGTAAACAAGAGATCTATATACACAAAAACAAATCGAGCGAGAGCAAAAATACTTACAAATTACATACCTCTTGTGTTTGCCACCATCCTCTTAAGCTGCTGTGCTGCTAAAGATAAGTTGGGATTAGGTTTAATTTTTTGCAAACAAGAGAATATCTATCTATATAGTGTGTATATATATTATATTTGGATTTGAATTGGTTTTCGGATCGGATCGGATTACGTGACGTTTATATAAACCGAAGTCCAAACCACGTTTCGTCTATATAAAGTCTATATAAACCAAACCATTAATTGTAAGAAAACAAAAAGAAACCCTAAGCCGGTCATATTTAGCTTTCAATTGTAAGTCCTTGAATCTTTTGTTGTTGTTTATCTTTTGTCCTTGAATCGTATTGATACACACACATATTAATTAATTAGGGTTTAAATCTTGACTCCTTATCTCGATCTCTTTTTGCAGCAGGCAGCCACGATGACAAGATTTTGTGAAGACTTTGTACAACGATTGAATTTACATGCTGAGGAGCCTTTGAGGCCGCCCAGATTGTCTATAGAAGACCGAAAGAAGATAATTAATTTGGAATATCTGGCCAAGAAAGAGATGGCTTTGGCCAGTATGAGAGAGCGAATCAGATTAGATTTACATGCGCTGCTGAGCCTCCTTTGAGGCCCAGATTTTTGCAAGAGAGAAAAAAAGATTTGACACCTCTGGTCGTAAGTATAGATGAGATATGATAAATCATTGATCTGATCCTGATTTAATTTGGTAATTTAGAGAAATTAATATATATCTCAGGTCTGCATACAAACTACAGCCTCATGGAAGAACTGATTTCTTGCAAGAAAGTTATTTCTAAAGTTGTCGCAGGTGCACCTAATGTATGCTCAACTTGCTGCCTTTGTTCTCTAATATCGCAGTACAACCACTAGAGTATGTTGTCATCAAACTTTTGAATGTATGTGCAGTTAAATATATTTTATTTAAAATATCCACAGGATCCGAGATTCTGCTTGTATTGGATGGAACAACAGGGTTGAATATGCTTCCACAGGAAAGAGAGTTCAATGAGGTAACCCCTTGTTTTTTTTTTTTGTGTAGCACAGGAAGCTAGAATTAATTAGATCTCACTTAACTGGAAAAGCATCACATCTTTTTAAACCAATATATACTCCTACTAAATGGTTACATTAATATGCTATAGTACATACTGTTTACTAGGGAAAATTGATCAATCATCTGAAACGACCTATGTAAAAAACATTATGATAAAAGAAAGGAACCTTTTACATGTTTTGATTAAAACTGAATAACCTTGGACTATAATTTCAGTTCTTTTAGAGAGACTATGTATTCTATGGAGGCTAGCCTTAAATATTTATTGTAGAGTAATTGTGTTAATTTTGCTTTCAGGTTAGTGTAGTTGATGAGCTTGACATACTTGTGAAGTTTGATGCAGAAGCATTTGTTGATGCAATATTTTCGTGAGCATGAAAAAGTCAGTTTCTGCATTTTCTTGAAGTTATTTTTTATTAGGCCTTTATTAGGTGCAGAATTTCGTTTATATGTGCTTAACTGCGCTCATTTAGGTATATATAGTGATTGTCCATTTTGGCTTTTGCCCATATTCATTCCTGAAACCTAATGCACTCTATATTAAATTCAAATTTCATGTACATAATTTAGGTCAAAATGGATCATCTTTTTAATGTGAATTAGACAAGTATTCTTTTGTTTAGGGAATAGTAAATTGCATAAATTAAAACCCTTGACCTCAGATACAAAGAATAGTAGAGGTATCGGCTAAAGTAAAGCCAGGGATAGCAGAAAAGTAGCTTTTGGTGGTCATTTATTTTAGACTATCTTTTTTCATATCTGACTTGGGTTATAGAAAATTTTGAATAGAATGATAGACCTTATAACATATAGTTGAAAAATGACCATCTTCTGGTCACAAACCTCTATTCCTTGTATGCATAATTTCTTATGCACCAAACACAAAAGCTAGTAAAAAACCAAACCTACCAAGCTTGTGCAAACTTAAGGTTTGAAATGCTTCATAAATTTACAAATTCCGCTGTCTTCTTTCCTTGTTTTGCTGTCTTTATTCCTTGTTTTCCTTTCAGAGCAAATTATGGCACAGCCCAATTGTGCTTTGTACGTACTAGGATTCCAAAATCGCATCACAATTATGAAGTAATGCAAATTTTAGCCCCAAACAATTTCAAATGAATCACTCAATTCACCTATCAATTTTAAGTCACAAAAAGGAGTCATGAAGTTGAATAATTTAATCCAAGAGACTTACATTTTGTGGAGTAGCAGAGAGATAAGAATTACTTAGTTCTCCAAGAAAAAGCTCCTTGTCTTTACCCACAACAGTTCTAGCACAAGCTTCTGCTACCATCTGTGCTACAGACGCTACTGACCCTCCATGCATTCCCCTATACGCATTCTAAAAGTCCAGTGAACTTAAAATTACCCTCCATTGGAGAAAAGCCAAACCAAAACGAGAGTTCAATATATGTAAATAACTACAACGAAATTTAAAATAAATCATAAAACCTCAGTTTATACTCTATGGTTATAAACAAAATATTAATGCATAGAAACATGGGCATTCTTAAATTTAAATATTCAATTTTTGTATTTGCAGAACTCCAGTCATAACTATAAATTGTCAAACACACGGGAGATACAATTGATAATTGCATAAAATTCTAACAAAATATAGCAAGCAAAATGAAGAACTAGCTAGTTTACGGTGACAACGGCTTTGACACTTAGGACCAATGAGATGTGGCCCCTTTCGACACAATCAACTTTGAATAAAATTAATATTTTCAATAAAAAAAATTTATCCCAACATTTTAGTAACAATATAAATTTACCTAAATTAATAAATATTATTTCAAATTAAGAACACAATTAATATATTTGTACACGAAACATTTAGAGATGTTAGTTCACTTATAAATGTCTAACATTCAAATCCCGAATCAAGAATAATGAGATAATTTAATTAGTTTATAAGTATTAACACCAACCATTCGCGTAAAGGATTGCAAAAATTTTAGTGCAAAAAATGCAACCGACAACCTGTAGTTGATAGTGCAGAGTTTTATCTTTGGCATGTCTGAGCATTCCATTTAAATTGTCGGACATTAAAGAATCGAAGGTAACAGTCACCCCCATCATGGGGTTACATGACTTTCATTGAACTTTCATAAACATTCTACCAACATTTTTATATTTTGTTTGGTTCACACAAGTTTAGAATGGGTTTATATTTTGTTAGACTTAAACTTTATTTTAGTTTTGCATGATGGCATGGTATTGTCATCCCGTAAACGTGAATTTACAACAATTTTTTTTGAATAAAATGTAAATTCTATTGTGTAAGCAGAGTACCAAACTACATCATTCTTGCGTTAATATCTCTCATTTATAAACTACGATATCTCTCATTTATAGACTAAGATTTAAACCTTTAATATCTGTCATAGCTCCTTGACAACGTATTAGGTTAGGGTACAATCATATCAGCACACATGAGTAATCTTTTAATCAGTTATGGACTTGTGGGTTTCTTTGGTTTGGGACGCAAAACGGGAGAATTTATAAAAGTTACAGGGATCGTGGTAGGGACAGGAACGAGGGTTAGTGTCTTCCTGTCTCGAAATTCCGCATTCCTCATTCCCCGCCCCGCTCCCTATTAGCTGGTGCACGAAGGTAATAAAAATTTTATATTTTACATATTAATATATTAAATAAAATTAATTATAAAAAATAGCTATAATTTACATTTTTATAAGTTTCAAATGTTTTAGAAATTTTATTAATTAAAAAAATTATTTTTGAATACGTGTATTATTAGATTTATCTTTTATTTATATTAAAAATAGATTTATATTCAAAATAATGTTTAAAATATGATATAAAACAAAAAAAACTAAATATAATACAATATGATTTATTAACTTCTTATTTGGGAAATATTTGACAGAACATTTATTTATTTTTTTAAAAGGAAAGAATTCTCAGATTCCTGCAGGGATCCACTTTTCCCGTTCAAGGCGGAAATTAAAGAGTTAAAAAAATCTCCGCCGGGATCGAGACTTGTTCGGGAAAGGGGATCGAGAATAGGGATAGTACTTCCAAGCCCCGAAATGATTCGATGCCCATCCCTTATTTCATCCCCTACCGACTTTGGTGGACTCTTTTTTTACACACGTTCTCTTACTTGCAGAATAGACCGTAAGAAATACCAGGCAGCTTATATAAAAAATAAGAAACATTTTTACGTATCATGTTGATAAAACATTACGTACAACCCAATTTGTAGAACTAATCGCCCAACCAAGTGAAGTTGCACAGTTACCCTGCATCTCATCGTTCAAACTCATTGCAGGACATCAATATCATCAAATTTCATTCTCCATCCCCGAACCTTTACTACTAGCAAAAAAAAATACTTCGTATATTTTTAAATACGCAATCAGGTCACTTTCTTAATATTATATCAATTACTTTAAGATATCATACGAGAATCTAGAAGAACATACAAACGTTTAATAATTATTCTTAATCACACGCACTCGGTGCTCCCAAGAGCAAAATTACTGTCATGTACAACCATCATCTACTAGGTCACAGTTTGTTATGAAGCACATCGTACAAGCATCAATATAGGTACATAAAAAGAAAATCATATGAACACAACCAATTATAGTATGATCCAACAATTCACTAATATGTACTTCGCAACATGTACCAATGCACATTTTATAGTGGAACGATTATGTAAGGATGAAAATATATTAGCTGAAAAATATAAATGCTGTAACCTAGAAGTGGTTAAATAGGAAATTTTTAGCCTTGAATATTTATTAAAAAAATGTTGTTTGTGGGAATCGAACTTGAGTCTATCAAGTAACTTGTATATTTAGTATTTTGGTCAATAGATATGTTATTCACGATTTTATTTGTACATTTATACATAAATTAATAATATGTAGTATGTAGTCTACTTATACATATTCCTGAATATTTAAACTAGCTTAAAACCCGTGCGCTGCACGAAATTTTGTAATGCAATTTTTTTAAATTTGAATTGAATTTTTTGGTTGGTGGGAATTGAACTTGGGTCATACAACAAATTTGGACACAATTATACCACTACGCTAGCCATTCATTTGTGTCATAAGTCATATACATAATATGTGAATGCGTGTGTACAACTTGAATGAGAAATAATTGGAACATACGTATTTTTTCAAAACGAAAAATATAAAACTTCTTCGTTAAAACAACATACAAAATAAATATGTAAGATTAATTGACTGTAAAACTAATATCTAAAATCTATTTTATATATAATACACGAACAAGACTTAAAATACATGAGTATTTTATTCATAATTTAAAATGACTAACTTACCCCTATAATATTGTTTATATATAAAAAATTCATTTTTAGTAGACCACTATGTCACACTTTCATATCAAGTTAACTTGTGCATCTACATACCACTATGTCACACTTTCATATGTGTTTTAGACTATACACACAATATGTATATGTATGATATATGAAATAATATTGGTCAAATATTATTAGGTTTTAAATGAGATTTGGACTTTTTATTGATTTTCATTTATTGATTAAAGAACCACATAAAATATATAATTGGGTTATAAAATGATATTACAATTAATATTATGGATACCATCCAACAATATATTAGAATGAAAATATTGAGCTGTTAACATAATATGAAAATTGTATATTATTACACAAGATGTAATAATTTAGCAGTCAAACTCTTCGGGTAGTAAAAATATTTGGCTTTAAAAAGACGAATCCTAAAAATAACACATTACCTTTTACATATAAATTAACTAATGTTCGATTTAAAATACGACATTTGAAGAAAAAAATGATCATATATAATATATGGTGTATTGTTTATAAAGGTAATTCAAAAAAAATATATATACAAAATCATATATAATATATGATTTTCGGAACTTATATATCATAGACATCACCTATTGAATACTCAGATAAAATTAAAAACTGACATGACTGCTATTAGTAATACTTATTTTAGTTGTTAAATTATAAACTTGAACATATTTAAGTAAGTACGCAATAACTACATATATCATTAACAAATAAAACTCTATGAAAATCAATTTCATGCTTCAAATGACATTGATCATATACGGTTTAATAAAAAAACATAATTTAAACTAGCGGCCCGTGCCTCGCACGGGTTTTTATGCTAGTTATAATATAGCATTTTTTTATAAACGCTAATGCGTTTAGCATTTGGGAATTAAAATTTTCTTTGATCAAGAGGATGATTATAGCGAGGATGGAAATCACAAGGACGATCTAAACGAAAATCATGATGATTGATGATGATCAGTACTTTTATTTTATATGCATGTGTGCGTACTTTTGGTAGCTTGGTACTTTAACAATAAAGACCAAGTTTTATTTAGATATTGGTGTTTAAGTCGACTATGTATTTCGACTTTGAATTTATGTACTTTCGACATATATTCTGTTGGATTTGCCTGTTGGATTTGCTATCTTATGGTATAAGCCAACCCTGTTTGGGCTTTATGGTATATTTTGTTGAATGGGAAATGTGATTCTGGTTTGATATCTTTTGTATTGGTTTATTGACAGTTCAAACAGGATATTGCAAATTGGACTAATAAAAAGTGTTGCAAATAAATGTTGCAATAAGTATAAAAATGGATTACAATAGAAACAAAAGTGTCGCATATAAAAGTTGCTAAAAAAACAAAAAGCATTACAATAGGAGATAAAATGTTACATAAAAATGTTGCAATAAATTGACTGTGTAACACTTTTAACGAATATATGTTAAAAAATGGTGTTGCAATAGTCTATTGCAACATCATAAAAGTGGCACTAAACATGACAAAAGTGTTGCACTAAAGGGGATATTGTAATACTTTAAAAATGTTGCAATAAGTAGGTAAAACGTTGCTATAGGGGTCTATTGCAGCAGATGCAACGCTGAATTCTGGCAAAAACGTAGCAAAAACCTCTATTATAACACATTTAGGGTCTAATATTACACTTTTTTGGCGTTGCATTATCCCATACTTGGTGTAGTGTTTTATGAGTTTCGCATGGACTGTAAAATCATCCAAATCTGATTTCTGTATCTCGAGAGAGAACCTAAATAGTAAAAATGAACCTTTTTTATATTAATAAATAAATACAATTCAGTTCTAATACAATTTTTTATATCCTTTTCAGATTATAACTTCTTTTTAAAATTCAATTCTAATACAACCATTTTATTATATCCTTTTTAGATTATAATTTTCTTTTTAATATGATATAATCTTGGTCGTCTATTTTTAAAAATATTATATTTGACAGTTGAGACTATTTTAACGGTACATTGATCGAAACAAAGTGACCAAACCAAAATTATGTCTACGACCCCTCTTACGCTTATTAAATATAAGGATATAATACAACGAGTGTCGACCTAAAATATTGTGAGACAAAATAGGTATAAAAAATATATAAAAAATATATTTTATTATCTATGTATATTTAATTTATACAATATTTTGTTCACCAATCTATATTGATATTTTACATATATTTTTGTGAATGTTTTCTTAAATAATCTTTATATAAAACTTTTTAAAAAATTATTGTTAGGTCCGATAAGATTGTAGAAGGGGGGTTGAATACAATCTATACCAATTTATCGAAATTTGTTCTTTAAATAAAATTTAGTTTAGACAAATTTGTGCGGAATTAATTGAAACAAATTTTCAAGTTGAATATATCAATATATTAACTTAATGGGTGTTACAATTTCAGTACAAATGATTATCAAGTAATTAATAACTAAATAGAAAATTCGACATGAACTTTTCTAATTTAGTTAATAAAAATCAAGATATCAAATTGTGAACTAGGAAACTTAATTCGCTAGTAGTACAAGAATCACAAATAATCAAGTTCTACCGGATAAAATATTACAAAGGAGATGAACTTGATTTTACAGAAATTAATTTGTTCTTGGTGTGTTCTTGAGCTTGAGAGAGAGAAATGGAGGCTGCTGTGTTTTGTAAGGATATTATGTTTTGTTTCGTATTGATGCTTCTGTCTTCTGTCTCTTTTATATCACAGCCATAGATAGTCATATTGCTTTGTTTTTACTGATATAACAATCAGTTAACAATAATATAACTATCGGTATAACTATCACTTGAACTAAATATGACAATCAATTAAGCTAATATAACTATCCATTTCAATATACCTATCGGTATGACTACCGATTTAAATCATTTCTGTGGAACAAGTGAACTGCTGCCTTGCTGAGAACCAGTTGCGGGTCGGAGGAGTGTGGAACACGCGCGCGTTGTTGTTGCTGTTGTGCTTGGCGCGTGAACGTCACGCTCTAGTAAGGAGAGTCACAAGCTTTGCCGACAACATGTAACTTGATTCACGTGGGTCTGATTCTTTAACAAATTGATTGGCTTTAACTTGTTTGTTTAATATTCAAATACAGTGTTGCAGATTTCGGAAATCGGAACTATTCGGTTGAGGTACCGATTTACGATTTATCGGGTAATTCGGTTTAAAAATCGGCCGAATCGGTTCCAAATTTTTGACCGATTTTTGGCCGATTTATCGGCGATTTTTCAAAAATCGGCCGATTTCTACAACAGAGTTCAAATATGATTCTTTTGCTTTTATCAACAAACAAGTCGACAACCCTTTATTATTGACAGCTCCGTAGAAATGCTTTTTAACCCGCACAGCTTATAATATTTAATTAATAAATAATTATTTTAATCCAGAAATTATAAAAATAAATATATAATATTATTTGATATTTATAAATATAATTTTCTAAATAAATAAAAAATTTATTAATATAAAATTATACTTAAACTCTAAACTGCGATTAACTGAGCGTCTAGAACCTGACTCCTTTTGCTTAACAAAAAATATATCAATTCCAACCGGGGTTCCAGCTTTAAGAATATATCACTTTCCATTCTGTTGTGATAATTCTATTTTCTCATAACCCGTCCAGGTGTAAGCTACGGTCTCTTGAGGATGTGAAACCGGGCTCCTTTTCCTTAGCAGAA
Organism: Kitagawia praeruptora; assembly: GCA_037693485.1. Classification (NCBI taxonomy): domain Eukaryota; kingdom Viridiplantae; phylum Streptophyta; class Magnoliopsida; order Apiales; family Apiaceae; genus Kitagawia; species Kitagawia praeruptora. Next base: position 5,022,607 of record CM075345.1, on the reverse strand, counting down.
AATACAACAATTCTAACCGGAGTTTCAGCATTAAGAATATATCATTTAGAATTTCTTTATGATAATTATTTTTCCTCGTAGCCAGTCCACTTGATAATAAAATCCTTGTGGTTAATTAATTTAGTACTTCTGTTGCTTGCACAATGATTTTCTCACATACCAGTCTTAATAGCTTGAACCACTGAAGTTAATGATGAACAACCACTGTTGAATGTTGACACTCGATGTACTGTCTGGTTCATGAGTGACTAACAGCAATGACTGTTCTTCATATATTGACTTTAAAAACTGGTTCCTTTTCTTTTCTCATCTCTCTTCAATTCTTCTGTACTGTCTCTATCACTGTTGAAATCTCTGTCACTTTAAATGAATCCACTTCTTAACGAATACTCCACTGAGGCTTGATCAGATGACTGAGCTTCTTTCAATGTAGTAAATCCTCAAGTCTATAGATTGACCTTGATCTTTTTCTTCTGACAGATAATACAATCTGAGATTCCTTGTGACAGTCTATATACTATTTACTATTACAATCTTGTTTAAGTTGAGTTGTATCCTTGAAATACAAATAGGCTACATCATATGCCTTTCAATCTCCCCCTATTTGTTTGTTAGACAATAACAAGCAAATACCTAGAGGATAACTCAACTAACTCACTTAAACAAGAAAAAGATTAAGCATTTAAGAGCTTAGTAAATAGTACATTAAAAAAATTTCTCTGGTTTAGATTTAACAATTCCAGAATCCTCAGTTGATGAAATGATAGATGATTGTTCCTCTAGCACTGAACTGATCTTCAATAGATAACTCATCTTCATTTCTGATTCTTCACATATCTGCCTTATAATCCTTCACATCTTACATTGGTGATTATCAGCAGTTCTTGATTTACAATCACTTCCCTTCTCTGACACAGCTTTTCTCACTAAAGAAAAACAACTGTTCCTACTATGTAGACAATGGTGAATCAATACCATTTCTATAACTTCTAGGAAATCTACTACTCCTCCACTTAGCCTTTATACATAGTACATTGAAAGACTAATAGAATAGTATTGTGATGTAATCTTCTCCTTATATCTCCCATTTATTCTCAACTGAATCTCCCCTTACTTCTCCATCTAAGGCTCCCCCTTAGTAACTTGACTTGCTTCTCTTCCAAAGCACAGTCTGTAAATGCTCCCCCTTTCTAACCTACTCTCCTTTTTTCTTGTACCCCTTTACTTCTCTCCCTTAGTTGAGGATCCTCCAATCAACTAGTTGACAAAGTAGTTGTACCAATTATAGAGTTCTTTGTTAGAAAGGAAGTTTCATTTTCTTCCTCACTGTGAGTGTGTGATAGTGTTTAGTGTACCTCACAAGTGTTTCACTCTTCTCTCCACTCATTTTTGTTGAGTGTCTCACTTCTCTCTGTGTTTACACTCTTGCTCACTGGTGTATCACTCATATCACTCATAGCTCCAACATCCTTTAGTGTACCTGCAAGGAAAAATCACCCTAGCCCCTTCAAGAGAGGTCAGTGGTGGTGCAATGGGAGTTCGCAAATCCCAAATCCTCGTTAGACTCGTCAGACGAATCTGAGTCATAATCTACAAGTTGCTAATTTCCCTTTTAAAGGTTTTCAGATTTGAATTCTGAGAAGGTAAACAATGATCTATTAAATTAGCATTGAGATCAAGATTTCCTTCTAATGTCTGTGAAGACACTTAGTTCATTAAAGAACCTTTAACTTATAATCCTAACCGTAAAATGGTTGAATTATAGGTTTCCGTCAATTCATCCTTAGTGTGTGCAATCTCACATTGTGTATATGAAATATTTTGGATAGTGTATAAGGTAGTGACTCTCCAACTGAATATCCCACACATCCTTATTTGCTGCATCAGGTGCAGTTACTCCCTGGTGACCTTTAGTCTGATAGGTAACTTCCTTTTAGGGGGTAAGTCAGAATGTGTTTGAGTTTGACTGTAATCTTGGATAAAAGTTGTTGGGTTTACAACCTCATGACTAATCATGTGAGAAAACAACAAAACTCCATTTAGATGAACTTACATCACAGAATATGAGCAGTAGAGATAGAATGATATACAGTTGTGATTTCAAAAGATTTACAATGTAAGCAATCACATCTGTAGAAAGAAATTTTGAGTTATTGGAAAGATATAGATCTTGAGCCGGTTTTACTAAACGAAAACATAAACAAAAATCCAATTAACAATAAATATTAATCAAATTAATGAATGTTTTTTTTTTTTTTTTTTTTTTTTTTTTCGCTAAATTAATATTTTATAAAAGAAGAAAAGATACAAAGGGAGCCCTTGCACTATGGCAAGCCATAGAGAACTATCTGTTTCCAATCACAGAGGATTGAAGCTAGAAAGCAAAAAAAAAGAACACACTTTAGACTATTAATTCAGGCCTAGACAGAACAATTTTTGTGAACCAAGTCGATGAAGCCAGTTTTGCTCTAGTGTCATCCATGATCACCTTCCAAAGAGACTTGGGAGTAAGGACCCCTTTGTCATGTTTCCGTGCGTTTCGTTCTCTCCAAATGAAATAAGTGTATATTTGAACCATGAGAAGAATCAGCTTTTTCTTGTCTCCGTCTTGAATTTGAAGAAGGGTTTCCTGGAATTCAGACCATGTATTTCCATTGATTGCCATGTTAAGGTTTGCAAGAATCCATTTAAGAACATGCCTGCTGTACGAGCATTGTAGGAAAAGATGAGTATCAGTTTCTCGACCTCCAATACATAGAAAGCACTGCTGATCTACTTCAATGCCGAACCTGGCAAGACGGTTTAGTGTATTCAGCCTCCCGTGGCTTAATATCCATTGATGATGCGCATATCTTTCAATCTTGAGTTGATGCCACACCGCTTGGGACCATATGACTTGCTGACTACGATGTCTTATACTCTCCCATACATGCCACGTTTTTATCTTCCTGCTGTTCATGCCATCCCATAAAATAGTATCACGGGAGTTTAAGTCAAATCCTGGGAATGTGAAATTGTGCAACCAGTTCAGCAATATAGGGTCTATATGGTGGTGTCTTTGATTCGTTGATGGGAGGCACCATGAGCCTGTACTTATGATATCATGCACCAAAGTTGCAGCCGACATACCACACTGGGATAACATAGGGGCATTTGACGTGTTGGCAAGACAAGAATTGTTCCACCATGGATCAAACCACAGGGATATTGTTGTCCCATCTCCAATCGAATAAGTAATGAACTGTAATGCCAGATTTCGTAATCTTAAGACTTTCTTCCAAATCCAAGAGCAGTCAGATGGAATTTTCAGAGTCCAGAAATGCTTGTTCTTGAGGATCGTTTTATTGATCCAAGATGCCCACAAGGAAGAAGAATGATTGATTATTTTGAGAAGATGCCGGATAATTTGTGCATTATTCCATTCAGAAGTGTCTTTCAAACCCAGTCCACCTTCCGATCTAGGCAAGCAAATTGTCTTCCAACCAATCTTTGCACCACCTTTTTCATCTATATTACCTTTCCAAATAAATCTGGTAAGCATAGATTGAATAATTGCATGAATAGCATTTGGAAGAATGAAGTGATTCGACCAAAATGATTGGATAGCAAATAGGATCGATCTTACCAGTTGCACTCTACCTGCAATAGAAAGAAATAAACAAGTCCATACAGTGATTCTATTAGTGAGTTTCTCAATCAAGGGCATGCAGTCGTTTACATACAACTGTGAAGATATAAGGGGGACCCCTAGAAACCTGACAGGAAGACTACCACGGGGGATTTGAAATCTGTCATCAAACCAGTGCAATAATGAGATAGGACATTCACAGAAGAAACTCGTACTTTTTTGGATACTAGGAATGAGACCGCTCATTTGTGAAAACCTATGAACCGAATCCATAATATGAGATATAGAAATCTGATCGCCATGACTGAAGAACAGGACGTCATCAGCAAAGAACAAGTGTGTGATATCCAAATCTTTACATCGCCAGTGATGTTTGAATCCCACCGGTTTTGGTTTTAACAGCTGAGAAAGTACATTCATGCATATGACAAAAATGTAAGGAGACAAAGGATCTCCTTGACGGATGCCTTTAGTTCCCTTAAAATAGCCATGAATTGTACCATTGAGCTTCACTGAATACATAGGACCTGTAATGCAAAGACGAATCCAACTTATGAAGCGAGGAGGGAAATGCATTTTGTGAAGAACTGCAAAAATGAAGTCCCATCTAATCGAGTCAAATGCTTTAAGAAGATCCAGTTTTAAAGCACATCTGGGAGACCCTGAATTTCTATCATAACCACGGAATAACTCCTGAGCTAGAAGAATGTTGTCTGAAATGTTCCTACCAGGAATAAATGCTGATTGAGCAATGTCAATGACACTAGGAAGAACAGATTTTAGCCGAGTCGAGATGATTTTGGAGATACATTTGTAAGCAACCGTACACAGAGAAATTGGTCTAAAGTCACTCATATTAGCAGGAGTGGGAACTTTAGGAATAAGAGCAATATTTGTTGAGTTGATCCCTTTATGCATGTTTAGGTCATTGAAAAGAGAGAGGCATGCTTCACAGAATACCTCACCAACTATGTCCCATGTTGCCAAAAAAAATTCTGCATTGAACCCATCAGGGCCCGGGGCCTTGTTCTTTCCCATCTTCTTTAAAGTTGCATATATTAGATCTCTAGTGACTGGCGCTTCTAACTGTAAAGCCTGGACCTGTGTTATGGTTTGACATTCAACACCCTCTAGCGTGTTTTAGATCCTGTATGTTAGATACCAACTGTTACCACTTGTTAACACTTGTTAGGTCTTGTCTTCCAATTGTTAGAACCTGAAAATCAAACGTTAGTTCATAAACAATTGAATTGACATATACCATTTTGATACCAACAATGTTCCTTAATAAGAAATTCCATTAATAACAACAACACAACAAAGATTAGAAATTAAAATAGCATGATATGTGTGTGTTAAACAGAAGAAGTACAAAAGAACCAAATACAGGGACCTGTTTGTAAGTTTTGAAAGTATAGTGACTAAACTGAAAAACTATACAAAATATTTATATACACATGAAAAATAATATACAAAAATAAGAAATAATATACATAATAGTTATATAAAATAAAAACTAAAAAACAAAAGAAAATACGAATTTGTTTTATTCAAAAATAATTGTATTAATAATATTTACAGAATATTAGAAATAAAAGAAAATAATTTATAAAAAAATTTACAACAACATAATTACTTAAAAATAGCTAAATAGAAAATAAGAAAATACTAAAAAATGCCATAGGTTATCTTTTTACGAAATCAAACATTAATAACAAAAGGACAAACACTACAAACCAATTAATAAACTATTAACTATTTACATAAATATTTGTAGTAAATTTATAAATCTATATATTTTCTTAATAAAATAACTTTCTTATAGAAAACCATTTAAAAAGAAAATATGACTTATTAAATCAATACAAATATTCAAAAGTAATTTTCAACAAAAATAGATTTCGCACTAATTTCAACTTGTAAAATTTGAGAAAAATATTTTTAGAGAAAATTAAGATATTCTAAAATCAAAAGAAGTAAGTAGGAATATATTAAGAAGATAATGACAATGATTTAAGAGTTAACAAGCAAGAAAATAAGTTGATAAAATAATTATACAAGTGATTTTTATAACAAATATTAACAAAGTAATCACTTATAAATTATTAAAGAGCAAACCTCAGATATTAACTAGTTTAATTACTAGGATTATTTAACATACCCAATTCACCAACAATTCTGGTGAATGTGGATTCATCAAGAGACTTAGTAAAAATATCTGCTGTTTGTTCTTCCGTGGGTACAAAATGTAACTCCACGGTACCATTCATGACATGCTCTCTAATAAAATGATACCTGATATCGATGTGCTTTGTCCTAGTGTGCTGAACAGGATTGTTGGAAATTGCTATGGCACTTGTATTGTCACACAAGATAGGAATCCTGTCAAGTACACATCCATAGTCCCTTAGCTGATTCCTAATCCACAAGATCTGTGCACAACAGCTTCCAGCAGCTATATATTCAGCTTCAGCTGTTGAGTTGGAAACTGTTTGATGTTTCTTGCTGTACCTAGGAATTGACAACTCCCAGAGGTGCTTTTCCTATCTACAACACTTCCTGCATAATCTGAATCTGTATATCCAACAAGATTAAAACCAGAATCTTTAGGGTACCAGATGCCTAAGTTAGGCGTACCCTTAAGATATCTCAAGATTCGTTTAACAGCAATGAGATGAACATCTCTAGGATCCGATTGGAACCTTGCACATAAACATGTAGCATGCATAATATCTGGTCTACTTGCAGTAAGATAAAGTAATGAGCCTATCATACCTCTGTAGCTTGTGATATCTACCTTAGCAGAATTTTCACATGCTCCAAACTTAACAGCTGTAGATGATGGTGTTCTTGCTGAAGATGAGTCCTCCATTTGATATTTCTTGAGGAGCTCTCTGACATACTTGGATTGACAGATAAATATTCCATCTATCCTTTGACTTACTTGCAATCAAAGAAAGAACTTCAGCTCACCCATCATGCTCATTTCAAACTTACCCTGCATTAACTTAGCAAATTTCTTGCAAAGAAGATCATTAGTAGACCCGAATATTATATCGTCCACATAGATTTGAACTAATATTGTATCATTTTTATGTTTCTTTCTAAAGAGAGTTTTGTCTATGACACCTCTAACAAAACCATTTTCAAGTAAGAATTCAGATAGAGTATCATACCATTTCCTTGGTGCTAGCTTGAGACCATAAATTGCCTTGAAGAGAAAGTAGACATAATCCATGAATTCTGGATCTTCAAATCCAGGGGGCTGTTCTACATACACCTCTTCATCTAGCTTTCCATTCAGAAAAGCACTCTTGACATCCATTTGATTAACCTTAAAGTTTGAGAATGCTGCGAATGCCAAGAATATTCTGATAGCCTCAAGTCTTGCCACTGGAGCGTAGGTTTCATCATAATCAATGCCTTCAGCTTGTGAATAACCCTTTGCTACCAGTCTTGCTTTATTTCTCGTCATTGTGCCATCTTCATCAAGTTTGTTTCTGAATACCCACCTAGTGCCAACCACTGTTCTGTCTGTAGGTCTTGGTACCAGCTTCCATACTTCTTGTTGTTTAAATTGATTGAGTTCATCTTGCATAGCAATCACCCAATCAGGATCAGAAAGAGCTTCCTCAATTTTCTTAGGTTCCATTTCAGATAGAAACCCTGAATAGTTACATTGATTTTGAGTAGCACTTCTAGTTTTGACACCAACATCTGGATCACCAATAATCAGCTCAAAAGGATGAGCTCTATTCCAAACAGTCTATCTGGGAAGATTTAATCTTGATGATTCGCTTTGTTCTTCATTGTGATGTTGAGTATAACTAGTTGATCCTTCATTATCTCCCCCTGAGTTGTTGCCAGGTTGACTAGATGAATGTTCAGGAGTGTCAGGTGTATCTTCATTATTATCATTGTTTTCACCACCGTTACCCTGATCATCATCATCATCACCATTATCATTATTGTTAGTAGCATCAGCAAAAACATCAGGTGGATTATCACCATCTGAATCTGTATCTGTCATGTCATCGAAAGATAGCTTTTCAGATGAATCTTCAGTTTGGATACTTGGGAGCTTAGTGTCATCAAATGTTACATTGACACTTTCAATCATCTTCTGTTGATCAATTACATACACCCTGTAAGCTCTTCTTGTATAACCAATAAAAATTGCTTCATGTGCTTTGGCCTCGAATTTTCCACCTTGATCATCTCCTTCTTTAAGCACAAAACGTTTTGCTCCAAATACATGAAAGTATTTGAGTGTTGGTTTCTTTTCAATCATATCTTCATATAGTGTCTTCATCAAGTCTCTGTTGATAAGAGTTCGATTCTGGGTATAGCACGCAGTGTTTACGGCTTCAGCCCAAAAGTACAATGGAAGCCTTGATTCACTTAACATAGTACGTGCAGCTTCAATCAAGGTTCTATTCTTTCTTTCCACTACCCCATTTTGCTGAGGAGTTCTTGGAGCTGAGTATTGCCTAGTTATACCCTTCTCAGTGCAGAAGTCATTTAGAACTGCATTCTTGAATTCAGTTCCATTGTCTGATCTTATAGCTCTCACTGGATACGTAGAATCTCGCTCAATTAATTTGATGTGATCAATCACCAGTTGTGAAGTCTCATCTTTAGAATTCAAAAATATGACCCATGTGTATTTTGAAAAATCATCAACGATCACTAGAGCATATCTCTTCCTTGACATAGACATTACATTAACTGGACCAAACAAATCCATATGAAGTAATTGTAATGGTTCAGTTATTGAAGATGTGTCAGTGCTCCTGTGAGTTGCCCTTTTTAGCTTGCCTTTTTGACATGCATCACACAGTCCTTCTTGAGTGAATTCCATTGAAGGCAAACCTCTCACCAATTCTCTTTTAACTAGAGAATTCATTGTTTTGAAATTGAGATGAGAAAGTTTCTTGTGCCATAGCCAACTCTCGTCATTAGATGCTTTAGTGTAGAAGCAAGTAATTTCTGCAGTGCTTCCTGAGTTCATATTGGCTACGTACAGATTGCCTTTTCTAACTCCTGTCAGTTGTGGCTTTTCATGTCTCTTGTGTGAAATTAGACAATTCTTCTTGTTGAAATAAACTTCATATCCTTTGTCACAGAATTGACTAACACTGAGCAAATTATGCTCAAGTCCTTTCACAAAAGAGACTTCATCAATGATAACATTTCCAGCTTCAAGTCTGCCATATCCATCAGTTCTACCTTTGTTGTTATCTCCAAAGGTAACTACTGGGCCGGCCTTCTCCACCACATTTGTCAGCAGGGTTCTGTCACCAGTCATATGCCTTGAACATCCACTATCCAAGATGCAGGTCACTCGTTCAACCTGCTCAACACCCTGCAATGACAAATGGATTAAACTTTCTTCGGAACCCAAGCTTGGTTGGGTCCAGAGTACTTGAAAAATTGACCTTTGTCAGGCAAAACAACATTTTTAACCTTGACACCATCAGTCAACAAACATTTTACCCTATAAACAGATTTGACAATCTTTTGTTTAATTTTGGGTATCCATGTTTGTTTAGCAGCAATAACATTTTTTTCATTTACTGGACATTTGACCTTGTAGACAGCCTTAGTAAAACTTTGTTTAGGCTTAAGTACAAATGTCTCTCTCCTAACATGAGGAGGACTAGCAGTCTTTGATCTAACATTATTATTTCTATTCATATGTTGTCGAGGAGTAGTCTTATTATCACATGCATGATTACCATTAAAGTAAACAGACATAACATTAAAAGCACAAGACATACAATTGACAACACCACACGCTTTATGATTAGAATCAATAACAGGCATGGTATTCATGTTAGACATGTTATCATTCTGCTCCAACTTGTTATCACCTAACTCAATTTTTGATGAACTGGGAACAAACTTCACTGGTTTCATAGAAACAACCTTATTAGATTTAACATTTTTGGTTGTAGGTGCCTTAACAGATTTTTCATTATCAATGACTATGTCATTAGCACTGTCCTCATTTCTCATTTCTTCTTGAATCACAATAGAATACATATTTGGTGGTTCAGCAACAGATTCTTTAAACATGGGTTTTTCAACATTCTTGAGAACGTGTGGTATACCTCTTTCTTTAGCAGGAATAGGATTAGCAGAATGATTGCTCAAAAAACCAACAGCTTCTTTGTAACCAAAACCTATTCCTACAATTCGTTCTACAGCTTGTTTGTTGAAGTGCTCTTTGGAAACTTTAACAGAATTATAACAAGCTCTAATCTGTGTTTCAAGTTCTCTAATCCTGATGTCTTGTTCAGCAATTCTATCAACTTGTTTTATCATGTATTCTCCTAGACCCTTTTCTTTGTAGTTAAGTCGAGCTATTTCTTCTATATGCTTATCTTGATTAACATGTACTTTTTTTTAATTCGGACAGTTCGTTTTCAAGTTTAGTGTTAACAAGACTTATTCTCTCGTATCCCTTTTGTGCATTATTCAAGGAATTACGTAAGCTACGGATTAACTCATCATTAGTAAGAATTACCGGTGTGATGTAATAAGTTGATGACTCAGCATTTGCCACCAGCACAAAGTTTCCATATTCTTCATCTTCGCTGTCTGTGTCATCCCAGCTTTTACCGGCAGCTACATAAGCTCTTCCAGTTTTCTTCCTTTCAGAAGCATAGTCCTTTTTCTGTGCTTGCTTGGGTTTTTGACACTCAGTAGCAAAGTGTCCCAACTCATTACAGTTGAAGCAACGGATCTTGCTTCTGTCAACTGTACCAGTTTTGTAACCTCCCCTGTTACTAGAGGATGAAGAACCTCCTCTCTGAAATCTGTTATTTGACTTAAACCTGAACTTTGGATTTCTTCTAAATCTGAAGTTACTGAATTGTCTCACCATCATTGCCATAGATTCATCTTCTAATTGATCCAGCTCTTCTAGTGAATAGAATTCACTACCATCCTGAGTAGCTGGAGTTTGGCCATGTTCAACTTCAGTTTGTTCCTTGGTGAAGCTTTTAGGTTGAACAACTTTAGCTTCCACTTCTTTAGGAACCTCAGCTACTAGAGCTGTAGAAGAACTTGCAACTCTGCCTTTGCTAGAGAACTCCTTCTGCTGTACTTGTTCTAATTCATATGTTTTCAGAACACCAAACAGCCTGTCAAGAGCAATCTTATTTAAATCTCTCGATTCTCTGATGGCAGTTATTCTATGCTCTAGGTGAGTAGGCATAGTCAGCAAAAACTTCATGTTGATCTCCTTCTGGGTATATTGCTTGCCATGAACTTGCAAGTTGTTGATTATTTTGTTATACCTTTCAAACACTTCCTGAATGCCTTCGTTAGGGCCAGCTCTAAAGTGTTCATATTCAGAGGTCAAAATTTGAAGTCTATTTTCCCTGACTTCATCAGTCCCTTCATTAATAGTCTCAATAGTTTCCCAGATGTGCTTAGCAGTTTTACAATTAATTACATGGCTATACATTACAGCATCTAGGGAATCTATTAGTATGAGTCTCAAATTTTTGTCCAGTCCAGCTTCCTCTTTTTCTTCAACAGTAAAGTTCTTAGGGTCCTTTGGATAATCTTTTGCAGGTATTGTTACAACTCCATTTGTAACCGTTTCAGCATCATGTTGCATAGGAATTATTGGTCCATTTTTCAAAACTGATAAATAATTTGGATTTGTAACATCAAGAAACAATTCCATTTTATTTTTCCACATGTCATAGTTATCTTTGTTAAAGATAGGAATTTTAACAATGCCTTTGGTTGACATGATGAATTTTTAAGAGAGTTAAAAATTCGAGCTTGATTTTTGATTGAGTAAAAATAGGATCTTGATTTGTGTATCAATCAATAGGCTCTGATACCAATTATTAGGTCCGATAAGATTGTAGAAGGGGGGTTGAATACAATCTATACCAATTTATCGAAATTTGTCCTTTAAATAAAATTTAGTTTAGACAAATTTGTGTGGAATTAACTGAAACAAATTTTCAAGTTGAATATAACAATATATTAACTTGATGGGTGTTACAATTTCAGTACAAATGATTATCAAGTAATTAATAACTAAATAGAAAATTCGACATGAACTTTTCTAATTTAGTTAATAAAAATCAAGATATCAAATTGTGAACTAGGAAACTTAATTCGCTAGTAGTACAAGAATCACAAATAATCAAGTTCCATCGGATAAAATATTACAAAGGAGATGAACTTGATTTTACAGAAATTAATTTGTTCTTGGTGTGTTCTTGAGCTTGAGAGAGAGAAATGGAGACTGCTGTGTTTTGTAAGGATATTATGTTTTGTTTCGTATTGATGCTTCTATCTTCTGTCTCTTTTATATCACAGCCATAGATAGTCATATTGCTTTGTTTTTACTGATATAACAATCAGTTAACAAAAATATAACTATCGATATAACTATTACTTGAACTAAATATGACAATCAATTCAACTAATATAACTATCCATTTCAATATACCTATCGGTATGACTACCGATTTAAATCATTTCTGTGGAACAAGTGAACTGCTGCCTAGCTGAGAACCAGTTGCGGGTCGGAGTAGTGTGGAACACGCGCGCGCTGTTGTTGCTGTTGTGCTTGGCGCGTGAACGTCACGCTCTAGTAAGGAGAGTCACAAGCTTTGCCGACAACATGTAACTTGATTCACGTGGGTCTGATTCTTTAACAAATTGATTGGCTTTAACTTGTTTGTTTAACTAGTTTAATGCCCGTGTTTCGCACACGGGAGTTCATATTTTAAATAAAATTTATTTTAAATTTTAATAAATTATAGTATATAATTTTACAATATAGAAATAAAAATTGGTAGTAGTATTAAAAAGTTGCCTACTTTAATAAATTAAAATTTTAAATTCTTTAAGAACATGAGTTTGTTTTGATAATTTAAATTACAATTAATATAAGAAATTATTAATATATTAATTTATTTTAAAAACATCAAAAAATTGAACACTATAACATTATTTTAGTGATGTCAACTATATCATGAATGTAATAGTAGTAGATATAAAGAATAAATTAAAATAATTAAATCATAATATCAAAAAAATTAAAGTTATACCGCACTATAACCTAATCCTAAGCATATAATTTACTACTACAATAGGTCATGGATATCTATCAAACCTGAATATGGATTAAAAAAAATTAAAATAATTTAAAATTTGTGGAAGGAAATAATTTTTGGCAAGAATGTTAAGAAAATAATTTGTGTTTTGTGAAGGAAATAATATTTTGGCATTTTGAAATATTTTAATTGGATGGTCCTGGCGGGCACATTATAATTATAACCAATCAAAATCATTTGTTAATATTTTTTTGGTATTATCAAGGAAATAATTTTTGGCAAGAGTGGTTTGTCATGATGTGTATTTTATATAATATCGAGTCAATTTATTTTAAAATATGGATCATATCATATAAATGGATGGGCAATATAAACGGATTTGGCAAGAATGTTTAATTGGATGGCCCTGGCGGGCCCATTATAATTATAATTGACAATTGTTAGAAAGGAAATAATTTTTGGAAACAAAATAATTCGTGTTTTGTCAAGGAATTTTTTTTTGGCAAGATTGTTTTTGTCGAGGAATTTTTTTTTGGCAAGATTGTTTTAATTGGATGGCCCTGACGGGCCCATTATAATTATAACCAATTATTTGGCATTAATAATAACAACTGCCAAATTTTTGGTATTATCAAGAAAATAATTTGATGTGTATTTTATATAATATCGGGTCAATATATTTTAAAATATGGATCTTATCATATTACTGGATGGGTAATTTAAACGGATCCCGAACCTAATCCTAAACATATAATTTAATACTATAATGGGTCATGGATATCTATCAAACCTGAATATGGGTACCTATTGAATTTACCTAATTACCCTTACTCAATTACAGATCTATTAACTAATCAATTTCCTTTTTCAGATTACGCATATTATCTTTTCTATTTTCAAGAACTAAATAATTTCCTTTTCCAAGTAAAATACAATATCTTTTATATTTTATCTAACTAAAATTTCTCATTTATTAATCAATTTCCTTTTTCAGTTTAAACATATAACCTTTTCTATTTTTCAATAACTAAATAATTTCCTTTTTCATTTAAAATAGAATATCTTTTACATTTTATCTAACTAAAATTTCTCCTTTTTAAAAATACTACGAGCAATTTTGTATAAAAAATAACTTAATTATTGTTTCAAAAAAAAAAAATAACTTAATTATATATAAGCAGGAGATGACATGGAAGATATAGGGAAGAGTAATCTGAATATCTGATCCCTCAAATAAGGAACTAAATTTTCTACACCTAAAAATAATAGGGGATAGGGGAGAGGGTTGGAGCGCTTTTTTTTTCTGTCTAAATCCCTTTATTTGTCCACTTAAAGTGTATATGGGTAAGGAGAATGGTGGGTTGAAGATGCTCTAATTCCTCTCTTTTTCTAATCATATCACGGGAATTCTATTTAATAAAATAAATTAATAATTATATAATTACTAATAATTCACCGATTACCTTTTTTAACTAAAGCCGGCCTACTCCCTCTGTCTCTAAATATGTTGCCTGTTTCCTTTGGACACGTTTGCCAACGCACACTTTTAATCGTTAATATCTTCAATTTCGTATTAGTTTTCAATATAAAAACTTTACTGTATTAATGTACTCATAAATACGAATCCAATAAGATCACTCATGACTATATTTGGTCTTATAGATTATGCGTGAATTAGTAATTTATCTCATGTTATGAACAGTCCCGACATATCAAATGAGCAACTTATAAAGAGACAGAGGGAGTATCATTTCTATATTTTCCAACTAAAATCCCTCATTTTTCAGAAATATCACGGATAACATTTATACCTAGAACATATAACCTTTTTAATTTTCACTAAGTAAATTCTCTATTTTTCTAATCATATCACGGGCATTCTATTTAATAAAATGAAGTAATAATTTTATAATTACTAATAATTAATTGATTATTCTTTTTAACTAAAATCTATCATCTTTTCTATATTTTCTAATTAAATCCCTCCTTTTCTAGAAATATCACGAATAATATTTATATACAAAACATTACGAGCAATTGTATTTAGTAAAATAACGTAATTCAATTATAATTACTATAAACTAATCAATTACCTTTTTCACCTAGAATATATAACCTTTTTAATTTTCACTAAGTAAATTTTCTATTTTTCTAATCATACCACGGGCATTCTATTTAATAAAATGAAGTAATAATTTTATAATTACTAATAATTAATTGATTATTCTTTTAAAATAAAACCTATCACCTTTTCTATATTTTCTAATTAAATCCCTCCTTTTCTAGAAATATCACGAATAATATTTATATACTTATTATCAAATCATCTCATATAAAAAAGTAAGCCTCCAAATTCATGTTTTAAAATAATTAATTTTAATTAATGAATTTTTTTTATATAATATAAAAAAAATTCGTGCATCGGGAGTTCATATTTTAAATAAAATTTATTTTAAATTTTAATAAATTATAGTATATAATTTTACAATATAGAAATAAAAATTGGTAGTAGTATTAGAAAGTTGCCTACTTTAATAAATTAAAATGTTAAATTCTTTAAGAACATGAGTTTGTTTTGATAATTTAAATTACAATTAATATAAGAAATTATTAATATATTAATTTATTTTAAAAACATCAAAAAATTGAACACTATAACATTATTTTAGTGATGTCAACTATATCATGAATGTAATAGTAGTAGATATAAAGAATAAATTAAAATAATTAAATCATAATATCAAAAAAATTAAAGTTATACCGCACTATAACCTAATCCTAAGCATATAATTTACTACTATAATAGGTCATGGATATCTATCAAACCTGAATATGGATGAAAAAAAAAAAATTAAAATTTGTGGAAGGAAATAATTTTTGGCAAGAATGTTAAGAAAATAATTTGTGTTTTGTGAAGAAAATAATATTTTGGCATTTTGAAATATTTTAATTGGATGGTTCTGGCGGGCACATTATAATTATAAACAATCAAAATCATTTGTTAATATTTTTTTGGTATTATCAAGGAAATAATTTTTGGCAAGAGTGGTTTGTCATGATGTGTATTTCATATAATATCGAGTCAATATATTTTAAAATATGGATCATATCATATAAATGGATGGGTAATATAAACGGATTTGGCAAGAATGTTTTAATTGGATGGCCCTGGCGGGCCCATTATAATTATAATTGACAATTGTTAGAAAGGAAATAATTTTTGGAAACAAAATAATTCGTGTTTTGTCAAGGAAATTTTTTTTGGCAAGATTGTTTTTGTGAAGGAAATTTTTTTTGGCCAGATTGTTTTAATTGGATGGCCCTGGCGGGCCCATTATAATTATAACCAATTATTTGGCATTAATAGTAACAACTGCCAAATTTTTTGTATTATCAAGGAAATAATTTTGGGCAAGAGTCGTTTGTCATGATGTGTATTTTATATAATATCGGGTCAATATATTTTAAAATATGGATCATATCATATTAGTGGATGGGTAATTTAAACGGATCCCGAACCTAATCCTAAGCATATAATTTAATACTATAATGGGTCATGGATATCTATCAAACCTGAATATGGATCCCGAACCTGAGGAAAGGGTTATCCAGCAATTTATAATATATAGATAGATATTCAAATATGATTCTTTTGCTTTTATCAACAAACAACTCGACAACCCTTTATTATTGACAGCTCCGTAAATATGCTTTTTAACCCGCACAGCTTATAATCTTTAATTAATAAATAATTACTTTAATCCTGAAATTATAAAAATAAATATTAGATATTATTAGATATTTATAAATATAATTTTCTAAATAAATAAAATATTTATTAATATAAAATTATGCTTAAACTCTAAACTGCGATTACCTGAGCGTCTGGAACCTGACTCCTTTTGCTTAACAAAAAATTTATCAATTCCAACCGGGGTTCCAGCTTTAAGAATATATCACTTTCCATTCTGTTGTGATAATTCTATTTTCTCAGAACCCGTCCTGGTGTAAGCTACGGTCTCTTGAGGATGTGAAACCGGACTCCTTTTCCTTAGCAGAAAATACAACAATTCTAACCGGAGTTTCAGCATTAAGAATATATCATTTAGAATTTCTTTATGATAATTATTTTTCCTCGTAGCCAGTCCACTTGATAATAAAATCCTTGTGGTTAATTAATTTAGCACTTCTGTTGCTTGCACAATGATTTTCTCACATACCAGTCTTGATAGCTTGAACCACTGAAGTTAATGATGAACAACCACTGTTGAATGTTGACACTCGATGTACTGTCTGGTTCATGAGTGACTAACAGCAATGATTGTTCTTCATATATTGACTTTAAAAACTGGTTCCTTTTCTTTTCTCATCTCTCTTCAATTCTTCTGTACTGTCTCTGTCACTGCTGAAATCTCTGTCACTTTAAATGAATCCACTTCTTAACGAATACTCCACTGAGGCTTAATCTTTAGATGAATCCACTTCTTTAGATGACTGAGCTTCTTTCAATGTAGTAAATCCTCAAGTCTGTAGATTGACCTTAATCTTTTTCTTTTGACAGATAATACAATCTGAGATTCCTTGTGACAGTCTATATACTATTTACTATTACAATCTTGTTTAAGTTGAGTTGTATCCTCGAAATACAAATAGGCTACATCATATGCCTTTCAATTATGTAATGTCACTGCGAAGCGCGACTTAGTCGATTAGTATATATATATATATATATATATATATAGGCCTTTGCTCCATATAGAACACTCTTATATAACAAACAACAAAGAACACCTTAGATCTATTAGATCCTTTGGCCCCGCCGGGGGCACCCAATACAAAAAGTTATTTTTTTACCCTCTATCAAGCCAGCAAAAAAATAAAAATTTTACTGTTCATGATGACGTCACTGATGACGTCGTCGTCATGAACAGTAACTTTTTAATTTTTTTTTTGAGATGATGGATGAATAGAGGGTAAAAAAATAAGAACTTTTTGTATTGGGCGGCCCCGCCAGGGGCATTGGATCTATTAGATCTAAGGTGTTCTTTATTGTTTGTTATATAAGTTGTTTGTTATGGAGTCCAACCCTATATTTATATATATATTCATTCGATTTAAATTCAATTTCGATTAGAAATTAGTAAAGAAATTTTAATTAGATCTAAGAAAATTACAAATTGATTCATTAAAAAACACATTTATTCCGAAAAATAAGAATATTTTAGTTACTTTTTTTGGGCCACTTCAAGTTGGGCCTTGTTTTGGAACGAGATTCTACAAACTGTGAATTAACGCCTGGGCGGACAAGTATCTCCTATATTTTTTTTATTGTATTTAGTTGTCTATATAATAAGAAAGATAAAGGGCGAACAAGTATCACCTATATATTTTTATTGCATGTAGTTGTCTATATAAGAAAGATAAAGAGCAAGAACCCTAACTGCAAGGAGAACGGAGTGAACAAGAGGAAGAAACTAGAGAAGAGAAGAGGTTTTCTGTGCAAGGTATTTCCAGATCTTCTTGTACGTCTCTTTCTCTCTCTCCGTCTCTCTATATCTGTGTGTACACACGCACATCTATGTATGTATAGGTATATCTCACGGTGTTTGATTTTAAATCAGTGATTTTAATGTTGAACTTTTGTTTTTAGCTAGGCGTCTGTGAAAAAGTAAGGTTTCTTAATTATTGCTTAACTTTAGGTTTCTGTGTGTCTACTTTGCTTATCAAGTGTAAATTTTATGTATCCCTGGCTCTTATAATGACGATAGTTTAGGTTAAGCTTTGTAAGACATCTTATAGTACTTGAGTTCTCTCTCTCTCTCTCTCTCTCCCTCTCTCTCCCTCCCTCTCCCTCTCTCTCCCTCCCTCTCCCCACTTACAAATATATATCTTCATCTTATAAACACAGAATAGAGTTATAGTTTTGTTTTTTAACATGTTTTTATCATCTTGATTTTTTTTAGGGTTTTGGTTTTAGTGTTGTGTGCCTAACTCTGTTAGGGTTTTGATAATCTATTTTTCAGTTTTCTTGTTGATATATGTATATATATGTTTGTCTGTAAAGTTAACTGCTCTCTAAATAGGGATCCTAAAGTTCAATTACAATTGTAAGAAAATATAGATATAACCATAAGTAGAGTTTACAAAATGTGCGGAGTGAGCTCAGTCAAACTGATATCCAACACAAATTAGGTCCACTCACTTCTCCTCAGGGGCGGACGCAGGAATTTGGAAGGACCGGGGCTAGACTTGCCGCGCGTAGCGCGGTTAAAGCCCCGCAGGGCCGATTTTTTTTCACGCTCAACCACGCGCCGCCTAACTCGCCGCCACGCGCCGCCAACATCAACTAACCCCAGATATTAATTTTTTACAAAATCGAAATATGAATATGTATATAGATAGCCCTTTGTGTGTAGATCAGTTTGGTTATAAATATGATGGGTTTTGAAGATAAAATCATTTAAAAAAATGGTTTTGATTATTTGTGAGTATAAGAACATGAGAGAGATAGAAAGGTGCTTTCCGGAGAGAAATTTTGGACTGAAGCAAGGTTTGATAAAGAGACGGACACGCTTTTCAATACTTCAATCCATAATTGGTTATTTGCTTTTTTAAATTGGGTTTTTTTTTATACTCAAAGCTGAAAGACCACACAAACAGGTATAGAATTTTTGGGTTTGGACAATTGAAGTTATGGGCTGGATCAATTAGCAAATAAAAAGATATGGGCTGGGCACCTGGGCTTATATATATATATAGGGCTAGATATTTTTCCGCCTGGGCTGAATTTTATGGAACCTTATATGTTACATGGTCTCATAGATTTTGACCTGGGCTGGAGCCAACCCTAGCCCAGCCCAAGGTCCGCCCCTGCTTCTCCTAGAAAATAATCCATAGCATCTGCTCTGTTTTTGATGTCTTAATCAGTACAGCTTCGCCATTGTTTCTAAAACCTAGAGGAAGCATATTTCCGCCTCTGTCATCATCCAAATCAATACGTCAGATTGATATTGTTATCTACATCAGATTGATGTTTCAGTTTCGATATCAAGATTTTGATTCACTCAATTGTTTGGTTTTAATTATCGGATGGTGTTAGTACTATTTTTTAGTTTTTAGTTGCTATATATATTCTTGTTCCGGTCTTTTGTGTTTAACCTAAAAGGCATATCATCATGTTTGTAATCTTCCTATTAACAAGCTTTTTTTTATCCGTGTTATTGTTTTCCTTCTTAGAAAAGAGAAGATGAGAATTGTGTACAGGGATCCTACTTCTAATACGAAAAAGGTATATGCAATTTTGGTTTAATTTTTTTTGAACAAGTGGAAGAAATTTTCATCTATAAATCTTCATCTTCTATTTTGTAGAGCATTTACCCAAAAGACGTCGACACATCTAGAGTTCCTCGGATGATTTATAGCACGGGAGATGGGAGATATCCTCGAAATGATATTGAGCTTCTAAGCTGCTTTACGAAATAGTACGTTGACAAGTCTCCTCGATTTGAAGATGAGCTTGAAGATGGGATCCTACGCTTCTTAAAGAAGAAAAAGTGCGTTGACAAGTCCACTCAGCTTGACAAGTCCACTCAACTTGAGGTGAGTGCATGCATGCTCTTGTTAGTACATGGTTCAAATCTAGAAGTGAAAGATCCACCTAGTCTTTGCATGGCTTACGGGCAGTTTATTTAGTATTGTAGTAGTGCTCTATATATGTGTGCTTTGATTTCATCTTGTATATCATGTTTGACTTAGACATATCACGTGGGAGTGAAGGCTGACAAAGTTACCGTGGAGGAGTGCATTAAACTACTTAGAAGAATTGACTGGTATACTATCTTGTTCCTTTGAAGGTTGTTTCATTTTTATTCATGGTTGGTATTGCCTGAATTTACTTGTATCTGCAAATCTTGTTTAGTGAAAGCCGATTCATTGCATGCTCCGTGGAAAGACCCTCTCTTTTCTTTGCAGAGTTGAACGAGGATGATGCTACCAAGCTCAAAGGTCAGCTCTCCCATCTTCTTTTGCTCTTTACGGCTAACAAACTTGGAGAAAACTTTGATGCATCTTGTTTTTTGTTTTTCAGCTTTGGGTGGAATTAGCAGCATTTATCCGCGTCGACGGCTTTTGTTTAAGCTTTAATGTCCCTTGAACTTTGATGGTTGTCATTTAATAAGGCCAGACATTTTTAATATATTTATGATGTCCTTTTAAGTTCATGAAAATATTACCATGATGAAGGGAACCTTTATGCGCTACACTTTAACACTTGATCGAGGAACGAGAATGATGACTATTAAATATTATTTTTATTGCTTTAGCTATTGCTTCCATCATCTTTAATTTTTCTTTTTTTAGTAATTAATTGTTGCACTTTTACTTTTTTGTTATGATGGTCTTTTATAAATCCAAAATTCTGGAGGAAAAGTAAATCCTAAAAGATGTATTAACATCAAATTGAGCAATTTGTGGGACTCGTCAACCTAAACGTAAACACTTGTTCCTTAGCAGTAAATACCGTACAAATATTTTTTTTATGGAATCAATTAAAATCAAAGTACCAAAAAATCTATAACATAGTAAAATAACACAAGGGAGAGTACCAAAATATTTGTAACAAGGCAAAATAAGAAATCAGAGTTTGAGGGACGATATATATATATATGCTGGTAAGCTCAAATCAGGAAGTGAGATTAAGGTAACCATGTCTTACATTGTGTTCAGATGATTTGGATTCCAATTAAGATTCTATTTTATACTATATATATATAGGCCTTTGCTCCATAAAGAACACTCTTATATATAAAGAACAATAAAGAACACTATAAAATCATTTATTCCAATAGATCCATTGGCCCCGCCAGGGGCACCCAATACAAAAAGTTCTTATTTTTTTAGGCTCTATCCATCCAGCAAAAAAAAAAAAAAAAAAATTTTTGAAAATTTTACTATTCATGATGACGTCACTGATGACGTCATCGATGAACAGTAAAATTTTCATTTTTTTTTTTTTTGCTGGATGGATAGAGCCTAAAAAAATAAGAACTTTTTGTATTGGGTGGCCCCGCCAGGGGCAATGGATCTATTAGATATGAGGTGTTCTTTGTTGTTCTTTATTTAAAGTGTTCTTTATGGAGTCCAACCCTATATATATATAGGGTCTTGTTCTAATAGAAACTAGCTTAGAATAGAAACTAGAAACTAAACCTAAATTAAATATTTCAAGCTAATCTAATGACCAAATTAGGGGTACCCCAATACAAAAAACGTTTAAAATTATTGGCTCTATTCAATAAAAAAATTAAAAAAATAAAAAAAATTAAAAAAAGTTACTGTTCACGTGATGACGTGGCACGTGAACAGTAACTTTTTTTATTTATTTTTTTTATTTATTTTTATATTTTTGTTGAATAGAGCCAAGAATTTTATAAGTTTTTTGTGAATGTGCCCCTAGCGGGGCCATTAAAATAAATGAAATATAATTTATTTAGTGTAGGTTTCTAGTTTCTATTATAAGGTTGGTTTCTATTTGAACGCTAGCCTATATATATATATCCTATTTACATATATTTCAAGGTCATTTGTAGTAATGTTAGTTGGTTAATATATTAACTGAGTGCGGTGTGCTATATTTCGAGCTCAAAACATTTTGTTGACCACCAAGGAGCAAATCTTGTAAGGTTTTACATATGATGAGATGTGAATTATGTAGGATGCTTAAAAGAAGAGTGTGCTGGATTTTCTGACAAGTAAAGGTCTTAATTAAAACAGAGCTTCAACTTGGATTCAGGTTCGCAGCACTTGGTGAATTATGTTTTTGCTAGGAAACCATCTGTAAGACTGTAATCATGATAGTTGGTGTCAATGGGGGTGGAAAGACAACATATCTGGGTAAGACACAAATTATAAATCCAATTTTGACTTCGGTAGGATACTTGTAAACGGTTATAAAAGCTAGTAACATGTACATAAGTCATTAGGTGATGGTCAAAATAGAAATGGAAAAGGAGATTCAATCTTTCTAATTATAAATTAAGCTGTCAATATTCTCTGTAAAAATAAGAAAAAATAGATGGATTCTACAACCTAGTGTAGGCCATTGAAAGTGTATCTGTGTTGAGTGTTGACACTAAAGCAGTAACTACCTTTTCCCATTCATCTACTGAAATGCAGGTAAGCTGGCCAATAGATTAAAAAAGGAGGGGGCTAGGGTAAGGTAACCATTATATATATTAAAATAGTTTCTCTGCCAATTTTTGATTTGGGACAGTATCAAAATCATTAATTTTTTTTTTCCAGAATCAAGTTTGTTTTCAGAATGCTAGCTGATTTGCTCAGCCATTCACAAAGATAAATCTCTGTTACTACCTATCATCACGGTTTATCTTCAAAGAGAGAGTCTGCATTCAATAGTAAAACAGTGAGAAACTGATTAAAAAATTTATAATTAAATTTAGAGTTGAACCGTAGAGCCTAGATGTGAGTTCTATCATGCATTGGTCAGTTTAGAGCTATGTATTTCGACAAAGGGTAAATTTTTATTTGTAAAAATCACCTATTTGGTTTGAAAGGGTAAATTTTTATTTGTAAAAATCACCTATTTGGTTTGAAAATATAGTTTCCTTTGTTTGCAACTTGGGATGATTCAGTTTACGTTAAACCTAAATTTTGACTTTTTGACGGAATTCTGTAATTCCATAGAATTCATTGTATGTTCTGT
This sequence comes from Kitagawia praeruptora, assembly GCA_037693485.1. Taxonomy (NCBI): domain Eukaryota; kingdom Viridiplantae; phylum Streptophyta; class Magnoliopsida; order Apiales; family Apiaceae; genus Kitagawia; species Kitagawia praeruptora. Next base: position 4,999,167 of record CM075345.1, on the reverse strand, counting down.
ATTCAATTACAATTCCTTGTTGCACTACAAAAAATTCCGGATTTTGCAACGAAATTTAGCAACGGAATGATTTCCGTTGAAAACTGCCGACGGAATAGCAACAATAAACTAGTCAACACAATTTTCTACTATAAGGCAACGGATTAGCGACAAATACTTAGCAACGGAATATTTTCGTCGCCAACGAAGGGGCGAAAACATCCCGCCCATTTGCTACGGAAAACATTCTGTCAAGACTATATCAACGGTTTAACAACGGATTTAATAACGGGTTATAGCAACGGAATGCTTCCGTAGCTAAGGAAAATGCAACATTATCCCTTGACTGAAATACGACGAAATTGCAATGGAATAAATTTTGCAACGGACTAGCAACGGGCACTATTTTGTGGATGATGAAGCTATTTCTTTTTTTTTTTGAAACGCAGCATATATTAATAGTCCGGAGAGGCCAGTCATTACATAGAATGCACTTAACCTTAAGCGTACAACCCCTAACTCATACTACAACAAAATAGAACCCCAAAAACACCAGAGCACTTACCCCACAATCAGACTTAGCTAAAAGAAAAATGGCCCTATTTTAATAGTCCATTAACAAACTATATAATAGGCATCTCAATAAATTGTACTGCTACCAGACATGTAAGTAATACTAAAACACTTGCACTACTTCCTCCTTGTCACCCTGGATTCACCTTGCAGACTCTGCTCCATACTCTCCAGCAAAACTAGCTCATGGATTAACTGTTATCCATCCTTTCCAAGAGGCTGACTCATGATCTGATTCCAACTGCCCTTAACTATCCCATTTATATAACCCATCCTCCCACCACAGAATTTCTATTTAAGCCCTGTTTAGCAAGATCATCCGCTCCTTCATTCAAATTTCTAGGAATATAAGAAAACGAGATCTTGAGTTCTTGAACCAATTGTCTAACTAGACTTAATTCTAGAATGAGATCAGTTGCACCTCCTGATTTCAGTTTGTTGCATGCTTGTACTGCCACCTCACAATCTGAGTAAATCTTAAATTTCCTATGCCTCTTGTTACTAGCAGTAATTACCTTAAGGATATGAACAATTGCTTGTACTTCCGCTTGTAGTGGACTGATAGCATTGGATTGGCCAGAAAAGATATATAGTAAATTCTTCTCCCTATCTTTCAACATACCTCCTATTCCAGCCTTACATTTATCCAGTGATTCTCGAATAAAGGCTCCATCTGAAAATGCAAAATACTCACAATCCTCAGTGAATAACATCATAGATCTTCTCACAGCATGAGCTTCTATCGAATTAATTGGGTAAAATAGCCATCCTTGATCCATCACATCACTCAGTAAATTAGTAGCTGCACACCATTTGAAGGTTCTGATTTTCAATAGTAAAACCAATTCTTTTAGCTCCGTTCTAGAGTTTTCAAAAACTAGACGGTTTCTACTTAGCCATATAGTCCATAAGCATGCAGCAATACATACATTCCAACTTAATCTAGTACTTGACTTGGCATTCTGTAACTTTAGGTCCCAAATACATGTCCCTTGAAGTCTCTTTTGATTCTCTGTAAATCCCCACCAATTAAAAACTTAATTCCACATATTAACAACTAGTGGACAAAACCAGAATATATGCTCTTGAGTTTCAACACCCATATTACACCAAGAGCAGGAAGAGTTTGTAACCACTTGTCCTAGCCTAGCTCTAAGAAAAGCTTTTGAAGGTAGTATCATATTATGAAATTTCCAGAGAAAGATTAGGACTTTGGGTGGCGCCCTAATCTTCCAAAAAGACACCCAATTATATTGCTGTGAATATAAACTTCCTTCAAGAAACAATCTTCCCTCACTGCTCTGAAAAGATTTTCTAGATTTTGACCATATCAACGCATCTTCTTCCTCAGTGAAAACTATCTCAGAAACAATCTCATTAAGCTTTACAACTTCATCCATTTCCCAATTTCTTAATGCTCTATTCCAGATATAATCTGATCTCTCCATATACCTGTTCCATGAAGAACAAAAATCTATAACTGATAAGAACTTCAACTTTGAGATACTACATAGTCTTGGAAATGAAGACATTAGGTTCAATTCACCCCTCCAGTAATCTTCCCAAAAAAGTGCAGATTTCCCATTATTGACTATCCATTTAAAATTTGCTTTTGACAGGGCCAGATTAAAACCACTATCACTATTTATGCTTACTAAACCTCTGATCATATCTGAGCAGTCTTTCATTTTCACAGTAATGTCCAGATCATCACCGGTTGAAACCGAGTACTTGCTCCTCACCAATTTATTCCAATCACTATCTCTTTCCAACCACCATTTAGACCACCACTTAGCTAGTAGCGACTGATTTTTTTGTCTGATAGGCATTACTCCCAAGCCCCCTTGATTTTTTGGTTTACATACTTTGTTCCACTCAATTAAGTGTAGCTTTCTTACCAATGATCCATCATCCTTACATTCTCCCCACAGAAAGCTCCTTCTAATACTTTCAATTTTTTTACACACTGTTGCTGGCAGTACAAATATATTAAACCAATATGATGGCAAACTATCCAATGTTGCTTTCAAAAGAACAAGTCTACCAGCCAGATCTAAAGACTCACATTTCCAAGCAGCTAACTTCCCCTTTATTTTTCCTAAGAGAGGATCCCAAAAATTAACTCTCCTAGGTGAGCATCCGATCGTAGCCCCCAAAAAGGACATTGGCATAGTCCCTATAGAGCAACCTAAAATTTCAGCATTAACATTTATATTTTTCATATCCTCACCAAAAGCATACAACCTACTCTTGCTGTAATTAATTCTCAAACCAGCCAATAGCTCAAAGCTTTGCAGAATTCTTTTTAGTGTTTTGACCGACTCCTGATCATTTTCCATGAAAATCACTGTATCATCTGCAAACTGCAGATGCGTGACACCTTCTGAATTACCTCCCAGAGAGATTCCTTTAAAAATACCTAGCCTTAGTGGTCTCTATATTATCTTATTGCATTCTTTGTAGTTTTGACCTCTGTTCTTTCAACAACACTCCTCTTCCAGCTTATTGGCTTAAATAAATTGGAAGATGTATGATCTACAAAACTCTACAAAGTTCTTTGCATTCTTATGCCTATTGAAATTGAAATTGAAATTGCCACTACAAGAAAACCCAATTATGCCAACGAAATCGTCAACGGAAATGTTTCCGTTGGCATTTACCAACGGATTGGCAACAAATGAGAAGGTTACTGCTATACTAACAAATTACCAACGGATCAGTAACAGATATTTACAAATGGAATTTTTCGTTGCTATACCAATAATTTACCAACGAATCAGTAACAGATATTTACCAACGGAATTTTCCGTTGGTAAATATAATTAATTTCATTTTAGTAACGGAATAACAACGATTTATCACTGGCTTACTAACGGAATACTAATGAAATTATTTGTTCTTCATTCCGTTAGTAATTCGTTGGTAATTTGTTGGGAATCCGTTATTATATATTTAAATAGATTGGTTATTTTTTCGTTCCGTTACGAATCCATTGCAATTGTATGTATTTCGTTGTAAAGTCGTTAGTATCTATTAGTAATTAGTTAATTATTTACAAAAACAATTAGATTTCCAATCAAATTAATTTTTTATTTTTTCAAAATTTGGGAATATCGTTATATAAGATATATCTTGACATCCGTACATTTGGATCGTCGAGAAATATTTTTTAAAAAAGATAAACAATAATCCGTGACAAAGCGCTAGTTACGAGTACTAGTCAATGTAGTAGTGTTCTACTGAGATCTCCAACCAATTAATTTTTAATTTTTTTGAAAATTTGGGAATATCATTTTATTAAATATATCTTGACATCGGTACGGTTGGATCATCGAGAGATATTTTTAAAAAATATAAACAACAATCTGTGACAAAACACTAGTTACGAGTACTAATCAATGTAGTTGTGTCGTACTAAGATCTCCAACCAAATAATTTTTTTATTTTTTTCAAATGTGGGAATATCATAATATTAGATATATCTTAACATCCGTACGGTTGGATCGTCGAAAAATATTGTTAAAAAAATATAAACATCAATATGTGACAAAACACTAATTACGAGTACTGGTCAATATAGTAGTATTGTACTAAGATCTCCAATCAAATTAATTTTTTATTTTTTTCAAATTTGGGCATATTATTATATTATCTATATTTTGACATCCGTACGGTTGGATCGTCGAGAAACATTGTTAAAAAAATATAAACGAAAATTCGTGACAAAGCACTAGTTACAAATACTAGTCAATGTCGTAGTGTTGTACTAAGATCTCCAACCAAATTAATTTTTCTTTTTTGAAAATTTGGGAATATCATTAAATTAAATATATCTTGACATCCATACGGTTGAATTGTCAAAAAATATTATTTTAATATTAATTTTTGAATTACTTATATTTTTATTTAAAATACGTGTTTATTATAAAGTTTTAGAATACCACTATTAAATAATTTTTATTTGTTTCAATTTTTATTGTTATTTATTTGTATTAGATCGAATACATATTATAGATATATTTAAATATTTATTGAATATTTTAAGTTTTTTTTAATTTACAAGAAATAGATATTTGATAAGTAACACACATATTTTGTACGGAGTATATATTTGATTAAAATTTTTAATAGATAAAAATGATATTATTATTCTGTCAAACAAACTCCGATCTTAATTTTCTTTATATTTGACTTAAATTTTTAATAAATAAAAATGATATTATTATCTCCTTAATTACATTAAAAATATTTACTCCTTCTGTCTCTTTATACATTTCTCATTTCCCTCAAAACACTGGTTTTAAGGAATATAGTAAACTATGTTAGACATTCTGCTAAAAGCTTTGTCGGTCACGTGAACATAGTAAAATTATAGTAAAATCTTTGGACCGGCACAGTTTTCAAGACTAATGGAAGTATGAAAATTATTTTTATAAGGCTTAAAATAGAAAGAGGAAAAGTATTTTGAATGTCCCGAAATAGTAAACAGGAAATGTTTTAAGAGACGGAGGGAGTACCATATACTCTTATGAAAGGAAGACTCACATATACACATGGCTATTGCTGATTGATCAAATATGAAGCGCACAGATTCACACTTGGTTAGAAAGACGGATCAAATCGTAACCATTAAAATAATTAGGGTTACATCCTAACCATTTAAATCAAGTCATATACATTTATGCTAACAAACTGATTCTTTCTCATACCCATACACAGAGTGCAAACACCCCCCGGCCCCCGCCGCTGCTTTGCTCAACCCAACACCCTTGTTCATTTGAACACCCCTCCCTCTTGATTTCAACCCCGATCTAAGCCTTTGCAGCCCGCTCTTCCACCATGGACAGCCAAAGCCACGCCCCAAAACCAAACCTCCACTCTACAACCTCACGACCCATCAAAAATGCCATTACAAAATCAAAACCGAGCTCTAGAAAATTTTGATGAGAAATTTCGTTCGGAGGCGACGCCGCCACAGCGCGATGGCGCAACAAGGAAGAGAAACGAAAGCTGCGGTGGTCGTTTCTGGAAGAGTGTATGGCTGAGAAAGAAGACCAAAGCGGTGGCAGTTGATTGTTGACGGATGTGGGTCGCGGCGGTGATGAAGACCGCAACGCCGTTGTTGTCGGGTGTGGCCCAGATTTATTTTGGTGGTTGTATATTAGATTTTCAAATATATTTTGGAAAATTTTGATTTATTTTGATTGTGTTATAGACTTGTAGTTTTCGTTTTGTTGTAGATTAGATTTTTAGATGTATTTTTGGGTTCAAATTGTTGGGATTAAGAACCATTTTCTTAATTATTATGTTCTGATGCTAGTATTAAATTAATTATGAATGCTCTTTGTGTGTGTCCCTGCCTATCTTTGTATGATGTTACTACCATCTTTTGCCTAATACTTGATTCATATTACTCTTTAAAATATACAAATCTGGGAAAATGAAAATTTTGTTCAGCCTTATTACTAAGGGAATACCAACTAAATTTGTTATGGATTACTTTTGTTCCCCCCCAACAAATGATCCATTGTTAAAGTGTTGCTTGAATTTCGTTGGCAAAGCATTGGTAGAATTACCAACAGATTAATCTGTTGCTATATTGGTGTTGTTATGGTCAAGAGATCTGTTATTAAGTCATTGATATTCCGTTAGTAAATTTCGTAACGGACACAAAATCCGTTGGCAAGCACTTACCGACGATGTCTACTCTAACCATCATATTCTGCGAAAATTTTTGTTGGTAGAAATGGATTTTCTTGTAGTGTGCACTTTAAATGTCTAACTTATAATAACTTTATTAAATTAGTTTAAAACAATTTAGCCATATCCTAACTACTATCTACCAGATCTGGTTGTCGTTGCCACCGTATGCCTTGTGTACAAGTACCAGAAAAACTCCGTCAACATTCTTTAGTACTATATTGGAAGAATTATCTATATTATAGAATGTAGACATGAGATGACACTTCAGTTGTAAGGAAAACTCTCTTGAAGCCTACTCGGATAATATGATTTCGTCCTGACCACCAATTTTTCTATATATGTTCCTAGGTTTTTCGTCCTGTTCTTAGAATTTTAAATGGTCTTGTGTTGTACTCTGATGGTGACTTTTGCTGATCAGTGGCATGTTATTTAACATCATTATACTTGCTATGTATAACTCCAGTGCTAGTAACAATCGATGGTGACTTTTGCTGATCACTTTATTTTTTAAAAATGCAGAAAATTGGAAATGGAAGTGTGCTTCATTGCTGGTGTAGCTCTGGATGTAACCATCATGTTCTAACTATTAGCTTGTAAGAAGTATGAAGAACTTAGTTTACACTCTTTTTATTGTTCTTTGTTGTGTAAACTCAAGCTAGAATTTTAGCAAGTATATATGTATCAAGAACTTGGTTTGTACCCCTTTTGCTATTTTCTAAAGTGTAAGCTTAAGCCAGATTTTTGGTAAAAGTGTTGAAGTTATAATTTCTTGTTTACCTTTTGGTGCATTTCTATTTTGTGATTACTTTAGATTAAATTTGAGAAGAGAACAAGTATTATACAAAAAATGTGTAATTGCATTGCCAAATTGTTGTTAATTACCAACAGAATTCCGTCGTTAAATAGCATTTTTTAAAATGTGAAATGTGTGTGATTGCATTGTTGAACCGTTGCTAATTACCAGCGGAAATTATAACGAAGCAAAGCCGTTGGCATTTAACGACGGAATTCCGTTGCCAATGAGTTGCATCAGTGTGGTCAATCCAACAAGATTCCATTATTATGTTGTTGCACTTCCGTTGGCAGATAGGGCAACGGAATTTATATCCGTTGGCATCTAGCAACGGAATTCCGTTGCGATGGAGATGTTTGAGTGGTCAACCCCCGACAAGATTGCATTACCAGGGTGTTGCAATTTCGTTGCTAGAACAACAACGGTATTTAAATTCCGTCGCTAAGCCCTTCCCTACGGTGACAAACGTTTCCGTCACCAATTTCCGTTGTTAGTCGATTTAGCTACGGAATCTAGCCATTGCCGACGGAATTTTTCGTCGCCAAAACCGGGATTTCTTGTAGTGTTGGCTTTAGGTATTTCCATTGTAAATTAGAATGTAATAGTTGGTAAACATTAGTTAGTAAACGGCAATTAAAACTTAGAGGCTCTTCATTTTTTAAAATTTCACGTACAGTCATTTTTATTGACTTAAGTTGGTCTAACATTGTAGCAAACATTTGTTCTTGTTATTGACTTACTGACTTGTGTCTTCTACCCGTGAGAATATTGCTAGTACCTCTAATATCTTTCTTCTTGTATTGTCTTTCCTTTTGGTTTATTATTTTAATGTTTTTATGTCTTCTGATATTGCCAAGTACATGTTCAGGTCACGAGTTTCTTCTTGTTCAGTTTTTTTTACGGTTTGATATTGTGCCAGATATTCACTACACCATATATTGCATACAGCAACTCCTTAAAATTGTTGCTAAAGGCTCTAATATTGGTGCCATAGATGCTATGGCAATGTTTTTGCAAAAATTGGGCGTGAACTTTGCTTGGGTTGCAATAGGTCCCTATAGCAACGAATATAGTACCATATAGCAATGCTTTAAAGTCATTGCAAAAGTTTGTTATAGCAACGTTTTCCAGTCTATAGCAACAATTTAAATTCATTGAAATAGGCTATAGCAACCCTGTTTTGGATATTTATTGCAACGTTTAAGGTGGCAATGGCAACACATTTCTGTTTAATATCAATGCTTTTAGTAAGGAATTAACAATAAATGGCAACACATTATGAGGCAATAGCAATGCTTTTCATAATGAATTAACAATAAATGGCAACAATATTCAAAAAAAACAATAAATGGCAACACATTATGAGACAATAGCAATGCTTTTCTTTAAAAAAAAATGGACATGACCCATTTGTTCATATAGAAATCCACCATTAACATGGTATTACATACACACCAAATATCCAAAAGAGTACATTGGTACATCACTATCACCTGCCCAAAAGAAGTACCAAAACCATTCGGACTACATTGTCAACATAGCCATTCAAAGTCTAACGACTAAATGGAATCAAATGACGACATAGACGTGGTATAATTCTAGTTTACATTCACCAAAAGATTAGATATAAATTAAATGAATATGCGCCACATCAAGCATCTACATCAGAAAGTTCTTCTCGTATCCTTGCTAGTTCTCTAGATTTCTTGCCGTCATTTTTTGCCAAAGAATTCTTTATCCTCCTCGTAATGCCACTTCTGCCAGTGAGCCCTTTGTGCCGTGCATATATAATTATTGCCATGAAAATGGCAGACATGATTCCAGTTAATATGACTACCTGCAAACCAAGAGAAGTGGGTTAAGTACAGAGACCGTTGTTGTAGACTTTTAGTGCAGCAGCCAGCAAAGTATATCCAAGACACTGTACTTAACCATTTAAATAGGTATCTATGATTATTATTCCATGTATAGGGGATGTTCATGCCAAATATGGCAGCCATCAAAGAGTAAACAGATAAAGCAACCATTGCAGAACTCAGGAAGAGCTCCAACGGAAGAAAAGAAAAAACTGTAACAAATAACTTGTCTACGAAAAACAAACACAATAAAAATAGGGAGAGTTAAAAGTAATATTAGATGCAACTATGATACCTGAATCAGTTGGTTACGATGATGATGGTCTAGCTGAAAAACACAGGAGATTAAGGTTGTCAAAAACAAGGAATATAACAAAATTCTCAATTGCAGTGTACTTACCATTTCAACAACCCAGCCAAAGTAGATGCCAGTCTCCGAGGGAAAACTATATTAAAAGGTTGGCACGTACTTTCTAATTCTACCTAGGACACATAAATTTAATGATACTTCAACTAATGAAAGTATGGCAATTTAATGATACTTCAAATAATGAAAGTATGGCTAATGCACACAAAAATTGACCAAGTATACACAATTGAAATCTGAACTTCCCAAGCAAACTCAATAGTAATAATGATGAAAAGACAAGAAAATGTTGAAAAGCACTAATGAGCGTAAGCAGAGCTGCAAGGAATCAGTCTCAGATAAGATCAAATGTAATACATCTGACTCCATGAAGAAATATCTCAAACAACTATTCGTTTAAAACCAATATAAAAAAAAAGGCGCAATCCATTCAAAATTTCTAATAAAGTAAATACTTTTTTTGTAAGTAACATATTTTACATAAACTCTTTGTTCCTCAATACTAAGGTTTTCATAGGCAATGGTGAACAAATAAGCAGATGAGACCCTACAGAAAAATCAATCTAAAGGAACAAATATATAATGTGTACATTAATCAGCCAGACCTATTTCTACAACTTTCCTATATGATAATTAATTATTTAAGGAGAATTAACATTCGATAGAATCAAGGCTAGAAAAGTAATTGAGAGTGTGTTTTCCATTATCTTTCTCTGATCATTTAAAGTTATTCAGGGCATCAGAACCTTATAAGGGGGACAAGGAAATTCCACTTCATGTCAACAGTTCATGCTTTAATCCTGGACTACTTAGGGTATAACAAAACAAAGAAATAAGCTAATAATTCCTTTTTATTCATCATTATAAAACAAAGAACAGATTCTTTTGAATCTTTCCAGCCATGAAAAATGTCCATACTGTATTCATTTGATTTAGTAGGCAACGTAAAGATCATCAATCATTTTTAGATTTATAAACTTCTTGAAACTATAAACTTTGTGTATATCCCGAGATTATGAGCACTAGAACATGTTGCTTAAATGTAACAAAACAAGGCAGAAAAAGAGACAATAAAGTACTTGCAGATGCTCCAGTTCTTCTTCATATGGTGACCCTCACTGACATGGAGTGCCTTCTGAACATCATGTTTGTTGTAATAATTTTTTGCATTGTCGTCAAGGCATGGATCATAACCACCTATGATACGCGGCATCTGATAGACATTAATAATTACTATATATCAGTTTCACAAACAGTTCAACTTGAGAAATTTGCCCAATATTAAAATATTACCGTGATCCTCTTTTATCATTATCAAGTTGTGAGCTGAATGTAAAGTTTAGATAAATGAAAAATGAAAGAAGAATTGGCACTTCCACTTGGTAGTCTCTTTTTAATCTACAGATATGCCCTACTCTACTCGAGACTTTTACCCAGACTCCCAAAGTTACCCAAATCGATGTGCAACGAATGATTCTTGTTGTTTTCCTGGATGAGGCTGCCAGTTTTGGTACATATTTCCTGGAGCTCAAATGTATTACAGGCATACTTGAGGATTGTGTATACAATGAACTCACAAGAAGATTGTCAAAGCACATACCTGCATAGCTTCTCATAACTTATGTGGTACCATGAGTAAATGATAACAATCGAGGCTGTGACATCTGGTTCCGGACTCCAGTGTGATTTCTTAAAATAAGGACCTTGAAATTGCATTGAACCCGAAGAATTTAGTAAAAGAATAGTAAATTTTATATCAAAATTTAAAAGACATGCTCTTATGTATTAGAATAAAGAAAAATTGCAGTTACCACAATCTGAAGTCTCCATATCCTCCATTTATCTTTTCACCGATGTACTCCATTTTTATGCTATAGTACAAAACCCTATATTACTGCTAGTCTATAACTGAAAAGAGAGCAATAACTATTAGAACATAGACCCAATAACCCAGAATATCGGGTCTGTGCTATATACGAATCAAATATTTAGGGTTTTTCAATTTCATTCATTCAAAGACACACAGACATATACAAACGAAATAGTAAACAAGAATTACACACAAGTAATACAAACAAAAACACAAAAGCTGAAAAATACAAACAAAAATCTACAAGAAAAAAAAAAGAAATTAACACAAAAACTTACTAATTGCAGATGACCCAACCTGAAAGAGCAACCAGTCTGTTAAAACATGTTCAATTAAATTTAAATCGAGCTTAATTCGAACTATTAATCGAAAAATTACTTACAATTTGAGCTTCCTCTTCTCTTAATTCAAGCTTCCCTCTTCTCTATTTCAATTTAGAGAAATCGTAAATAATAAGATGTGGGTTTAATTAAGGTTAATTAGAGAAAAGTGAGGGATGCCGGTGAGAGAGATAGAGATAGATGGTCGAGTAGTGATGAGAGTGAGACAGAGATGAGTGAGAGAGAGATGAAAGAGAGATGAGTGATTGTTTGTGTCTTGTTTAATTTTCTTTTGTTTTGTTATTTTTCACTGGCCGGGAAAATAAATTTTAGAAGCCCGCCCATTTTTTTCATCAAATTTTGAGAAGTTGGCTAATTTTGAGGTCCAATAATGATATTTACTCCAACGCCTTATAGCAACGCCTTAAAAAACCATTGCAATAGATAGCAAATTTTACAATATGTAACGGTTTTTCACTTCAATTGTAACGATTTTGAAAAGCATTACAATATGTCTAATTTTGTAAAAATTTGTCAAGAAATAGCAACACTTTTTAACAAGTCTGGTTGCAATAGCCAATATATGGTGTAGTGATTGTTGGCTGCTGGTGATACATTTAGAGCAGCTGCTAGTGATCAATTGGAGATCTGGGCTGAAAGGACGGGGTGTGAGATTATCCTTGCTGAAAAAGAGAAGGCCAAAGCATCATCTGGTAGACTGCAAATTCGAAAGTTCTTTAGCTCATCATATCTGTACTCAAATTTGACATGTGCAATAGTAGTAAACCACTAACATATGTTCTCAATAGTTCTTTCTCAAGCTGTTAAAAGAGGGAAAGAAGGAGGCATTGACATTGTCTTGTGTGACACCTCTGGTCGTAAGTATAGATGAGATAAATCATTTATCTGATCCCGATTTAATTTGGTGATTTAGAGGAATTAATATATTTATCAGGTCTGCATACAAACAACAGCCTCATGGAAGAACTGATTTCTTGCAAGAAAGTTATTTCTAAAGTTGTCGCAGGTGCACCTAATGTATACCCAACTTGCTGCCTTACTTTTCTAATATCGCAGAAGTTTGAACATACAAATGTTGACAAGCATCTATTTATTTGCATTTAATTAAAGTTAACCATCATAGTACAACCACTAGAGTATGTTGTCATCAAACTTTTGAATGTATGTGCAGTTAAATACTCCCTCCGTTCCTAAATGTTTTTCCTGTTAGCCTTTGACACGTTTGCCAATGCACACTTTTGATCGTTAATATTTTCAATTTCATGTTAGTATCAAATATAAAAACTTCACTGTATTAAAGTACTCATAAATACGAATCAAACAAGATCACTCATGAATATATTTTATCATATAAATTATACGTAAATTAGTAGTCAAGCGCTTACAATGAACAGGAACAAAAGTCAAAACAGGAAAAAGTTTATGAAACAGAGGGAGTATATTTTATTTAAAATATCCACTGGAGATTCTGCTTTTATTGGGTGGAAACAGGGTTGAATATGCTTACACAGGCATGAGAGTTTAATGAGGTAACCCCTTGTTTTTGTTTTTTGTGTAGCACAGGAAGCTAGAATTAGATCTCACTTAACTGGAAAAGCATCACATCTTTTTAAACCAATATATACTCCTACTAAATGGTTACATTAATATGCTATAGTACATACTGTTTACTAGGGAAAAGTGATCAATCATCTGAAACGACCTATGTAAAAAACATTATGATAGAATAAAGGAACCTTTTACATGTTTTGATTAAAACTGAATAACCTTGGGCAATAATTTAAGAAACGATTAGTCAAGGATTCTTGCTGTAGAGTGCGAAACACCGAATTATTATCAAATAGCTATAACGTCCTCTACTTATGAGATAAGCAACTTGATAACTCCAAATCTTGATCGGGTACTTCCTCGCCAACTCCTGCCTCGGAAGTGGTGTAGCTGTAGTGGGGTGTTTGCAAAACAACACCAGAGGGGGGTTTGGCCCCGAGGTGCCTCCGGCGTGAGAATGAGAGTTGGATTTGGAAGATAATAGTCAAGTAGAGTATCACAATAGTAATAAATGTGTGTAGGTGCGTAATAATGTCTAACCCCTAAACCCTATTTTCTAGGGGTATTTATAGCCCTAGGGCTAGGGTTTAGGGGTGAGTTACCTTTGCTACTGGCCGTTGGATCCGGGGGACAAGGCGCTGAATTCCCGGGATGCGGGACATGTGTCCCTATTTGTGGGGACCGTTGACTGGAGTGTGGCAGTGTTGTTGAGTACATGATTTGACACATGCTGTCGCTTGGACTTACTAGACAACGTTTTTAAACCGTTGTAGGGTACCTGGATGACACAATACTTTTCTGAAGTTACAAAAAAACCGTTGTCTCTTAATTCCAAACAATGCTTTTTCGTCCGAGCGTTGTCTGATGAGTGTTGTCTGATTGCGATTTTCTTGTAGTGAGCGCCACGTGTGGGGATGTCGGCCGAGCTGGGCTGCCACGTATGCCAGGTGTCATCACTCTGGGGTCCACTAATCCGGGGTGGTGGTCCGGGCCCGGGGCCCACTGGCTTGGGCCGGGCTGCTCTTATTCTCACAAGTTGGGTTGTTTGTTATTTTTGGGCCTGAGGTTGGGCCTAACTGGACCTTGGCTATTTCCAGCCTATCACAACTAACACAAACTCAAAATGTAATAGTTTTTGTAGTGTCAACTAACTTGGGCTAGGTTTTTGGTGGTGGGGTATCAATAAGGTTCTGGTAAAGTTCTTGGGTGTTGACCTGCAAAAAAGAGGTTGCAGTAAGTTCCTGTAGGGAAATTCGTTGACACTCTCCGGCGCAAGAAGTAATCTGTAAAAGATATCCCCATTTTCCCCTCCCAAGGCCAAAACTTTTTTGCCACCATAGAACACTATTAAATGCTTTAAAAGTCGAAAACGTATGATTTGCGCTTATTTCAGTTCTTTTAGAGAGACTATGTATTCTATGGAGGCTAGCCTTAAATATTTATTGTAGAGTGATTGTGTTGCTAATTTTGCTTTCAGGTTAGTGTAGTTGATGAGCTTGACATACCTGTGAAGTTCGTTGGCATTGGTGAACGTGTAGATGACCTCCAACCCTTTGATGCAGAAGCATTTGTTGATGCAATATTAATTTCGTGAGCATGAAAAAGTCAGTTTCTGCATTTTCTGATAAGGGAAGTATAATAAATTCAGTATTTGAACAAAATACTGAATTTCAGTCTTTACAATTTTGGAGCCAAAACCATTTCATATTTCTGTTATTTCTATTGGCACCAAAACCATTTTAATTTTGTTAATTTTGTTACAAACGAATAGAGAGAAAGTTGTATAAGTATCTCTGTTGTAGTTCATTTTGTTTTATGAAAAATGATAACAACTTCTTAATCTCTCATCTCTCTCTCTGGTTCTTTCTCTCTTCTCATCTCTCATTCCTCTGTTAAGTTCTTATCTTTTCTTTTTCGATTATCAATACATTCAATCACAACTTATAGGATATATAAACAGATAGTTTGTATCCTGTAACATTTTCTTGAAGTTATTCCTATTAGGCCTTTATTGGGTGCGGAATTTCGTTTATATTTGTTTAGCTGCGCTCATTTAGGTATATGTGATTGTCCACTTTGGCTTTTGCCCATATTCATTCCTGAAACCTAATTCACTCTATGTTAAATTCAAAGTTCATGTACATAATTTAGGTCAAATTTGCTTTGAAACAAGTCAAAGTGGATCATCTTTTTAATGTGAATTAGACAAGTATTCTTTTGTTTAGGGAATAGTAAATTGCAAAAATTAAAACCCTTGACCTCAGATATAACGAATAGTAGAGGTATCGGCTAAAGGTAAAAGCCAGGGATATCAAAAAAGTAGCCTTTGGTGGTCATTTATTTTGGACTATCTTTTTTCATATCTGACTTGGGTTATAGAAAATTTTGAATAGAATGATAGACCTTATAACATATAGTTGAAAAATGATCATCTGCTGGACACAAACCTCTATTCCTTGTATGCATAATTTTTTATGCACCAAACACAAAAGTGATACGAATTAACTAGATCTAAAAATAATAACTCACTCAAACAAAAGAACACGCTTCGATTGATGAATAATAAGTAACGAGATAGGAGTTTTCAGCTCACTTTTGAGAGGTGAGAGACTCTCCCAAACAGACCAATATCAATTACAATATCAATGATAACCCTAAATTCCCTCACCCCCCTTTTACATCAATTATTCAGTTTTCCCAAAATACCCTTAAAAACATTTCCTTATGCCTAGCGTGCCCTTCGTTTATATGTGATCAATCTTGGCTCCCCTGTTTCTTCTATAGCATTATCCGCCGCCAGTAAAGACACCTTATCCTCAATGTGGAAGTCTGCAAACCGTGGTGATATGTCTGTGACATGCTCCCATGTGGCTTCAGTTTTTGGCAACCCTGCCCACTTAATGAGTACCTCAGATTCAACCTCTGCTCCTGCTGTTTTATTACGAATGCCTAGCACCTTCTCAGGTCTGCTTTCCATAATTAAAGATTCAGTAAGCTCTGGTGGTAGCTGCAGGATGGTCGTGGGTTGGCCTACGACTTGCTTTAACTGCGACACATGGAACACTGGGTGGATTTTGGCCTGGGGAGGTAATTCCAGCTTGTAGGCCACCTTGCCCACCCTTTGCACTACACGGTATGGCCCGTAAAATCTGGAGCTCAGTTTATCAAAGGGTCGTCGAGCAAGAGACTGCTGTCTATACGGTTGGAGCTTGAGTAGGACATGGTCCCCCACTTGAAACTCAACTTCTCTACGGTGTAAATCCTCTTGGGTCTTCATTCGATGTTGTGCACGCAAGAGGTTGGCTTTTAGATCATCGAGCATGGCATCTCTTTCCATTAGTTTGTCCTCCAAAGTAGACACCCCTATACCCCCTGGTGTGAATTTCACGAGTTGGGGTGGATTCCTCCCATACAGAGCCTTGAAAGGCGAGATGCCAATGGAGGAGTGTGTGGCTGTGTTATAACAGTATTCAGCCCACGGCAGCCAAGCGGCCCAAGTACGGGGCTGCCCTTTAATGAAACATCGGAGATTGGATTCTACACATTTGTTAACCACCTCGGTTTGCCCGTCCGATTGAGGATGATCGGCCGTGCTAGGACATAGTTGAGTTCCCTGGAGGCGAAATAGCTCGCGCCAAAACAGTGACATGAAGATCTTATCCCGATCTGATACAATGGTGGACAGAAAATCGTGCAGGCGAACCACTTCATTTATAAATATTTCTACAACAGACACGGCAGTGAAAGGGTGTTTGAGGGAAATGAAATGACTATATTTGGTGAGGCGATCCACCACCACCAGGATTGAGTTAACTCCCTTTGACTGTGGAAGGCCCTCGATAAAGTCCATGGACACGTCTTCCCATACTTCATTTGGCACCGATAATGGTTGCAAGAGCCATGTGGGGCTCAAGGTGGTCGTCTTCTGTTGTTGGTAGATTTGACAAGCACACACATAGGCTGAGATCTGCTTACGCATGTTAGGACAATACCAAATAGTTGCTAGACATTGGTAAGTCTTCAAATTGCCTGAGTGCCCCCCCAGGGGTGAGTCATGGTAGTCATGAAGGAGAGTGGCCACGAGAAGGGAATTGGTTGGTATGACCACACGTCCCTTGTATTTCAACACCTCATGGTCGAGATGGTACCCTTTTGGCACTTGGGTGCCTGCCTTCAAATCTGCGGTGAGCTGCTTAACAAAAGGATCCTGCTGAACAAGATTTTGTAGGTCAGCCCAGTTATGCCCCCTGATGATATGAGTGCACTAAGCTTGACTGATCCCTGATATTCCCGTGACAAAGCGTCGACCACTCTATTCGAGGCCCCTGTTTTGTACTGAATTTTGAAGTGAAAGCCCATCAATTTACTAACCCAACCTTGGTATTCTGCCCCCACTTCGTGTTGTTCCAACAAAAACTTGAGGCTGCATTGGTCCGTCCGTATCACAAACTCCCTTCCTAACAAGTAATGCCGCCACTTAAGCACAGCCAACACTATCGCCATCAGTTCTTTCTCGTAGATGGACTTCAAACGAGCCCGTTGCCCTAACACTTTGCTGAAATACGCTATGGGGTGCCCCTCTTGGAGTAACACTAGCCCCACCCCATATCCCGATGCATCTGTTTCGAGAATGAATTCCTTGGTTAAATCAGGCAGTGCCAAGATTGGCGCCCGAACCATTGCCTCTTTGAGATTATTAAAAGTTGTTGTAGCCTCACTACAAGAAAAACGCCTATCAGCGACCGCCTATCAGCGACCGAATCCGGTCGATAATATCGGTCGCACATAAACTGGTCGCTGATATGCATTATTGCGACCACTTTCAGCGACCGCACCATTAGCGACCGACATCAGCGACCGACATCAGCGACCACCATCGGTCGCTAATAACAGCGATGCCTATCAGCTACTGACTTCGATCGCTAATAACAGCGACCACTATTAGCAACCGACTTTGGTAGCTAACAATAGCAACCACTATTAGCGACCGACTGCGACAGCTGATGCTTGATAATTAAAATTTAAATATTTTTCTATTTTTCTAGATTTACCATAATTTTACCCTTATTTTGTACCAACATATTCACAACAATACAAACATCTACTTTGTCCCAACACATTCACAACAATATAAACATCTAAAAAACCAAATAATCGAACAAATAAAGTTCAAATCATTTTGATTTAACATCCAATATCTTGATAACAATCTCCAGTCGGATACAAAACTTTTATGATCGTTTACAAATCTTTTACTTTCTATAACTCAGATACCCAAGCAACAACAATGAATTTTACAAAGACACATAACTCTTGCAAATCTCGCTGGAGTGCTCAACTGAGATGATTGTGTAATCTTCACCTTCTCTCTGCAAGCTCTCTTAAAACCTCAATGTTAAAACTGTAGTAAATAAAAAGAGAACTTTAGCTGCTAACCACGAAAAAACACTAATATGTATAACTTTTGGGGGTTGACATAACTATGTAACAATGCTAATCTTATATGCAAATATTTATAATGTAAGCTTATAATACATGCCTCAGACATTTCATTTTATCACTGAAGCAAAATTTTGCTACAAAAATAGATAATTTTATCACCTCTTAAAACATTAAACTGTTAACTAAATGAACATAAGGAACTTTCTCAAGAGATAGTGAAGTTCTAGTCAACATTTTAAAATATTTATTCAGCTTCAACATTCACATGAAGTAAAGTGAAGAGAATATAAGTTACCTGGGAAGTTTATGTTGATTGTGTATCTTTATATCAGTGAAAATCTCATTCCTGATGTTCATACAAAGAGATTTCATTTTGTTTTATATGCAGTTGTAATAGAAACAACATCAGCCAGCATTCCTTCATTGTTGCCACTAACAAATTCATCTGTATCTGTCAAACGCCACAAGAGTAAGGCAGTCTGCAGTTGGAGTAGCAACATCCATCACATAAGAGAGGTATCTGAAACATGTATTAGATGTCTAATTGTCAAAAACTGCTTTGGTAAATATGCTGCTCTAATTAACACGCTAACGAGAAAAAGAAAACAAGTAGCATTCGAGTACCTCAGTTTAGTGTACGCATCAGAAACTCCAAAATGTGATGCAAATTCGATGAGTAGCCACTTCCATGGACCATGGAGTAATAGGTTCCTATGCTGAAAATGTTGATTTTTTATTGCAACTTCCTGTACTAGATCATATGCTACCATCTGAGCAACAGAGCCACACTAGATCCAAAGAGATTAGATGATTGGCTTTAACTATTCAACCATGAAGTAAAACTACACTTGTATGTCATCTAGCTTACATCTATTGGTTTTGGGTCAAGTGTAAGAACAACCCCAGCTCGTTCAGTAATTCTCTGTTATACACAAAAAGACACAAAACATGCAAGCCAACAAATGTGTTAGAAAAAAAAAGACAAAGCATCTAAGCATATGCATCTTGTAGTTGGTTTGTTATAATACATATAATTAAAACTAAAGCTAGGATTCAAAGAAACTGTTGAACTTAACAAATGTTAATTGAAGAAGCAAGGCTTACGCCCTAACACTTCATTATTGAAGCGAATAAAAAGGACATCAAAGCTTCTAGAACATGAATTATAGTGTATTAATTGTTAATAAAGATAGGCATATGTATTAGACCTGATTTATAAATATCAATATAGTCTGGGACATGGATAAAGAATGGTTTAATTTGCGCAGTGCCTGACTCATAGGCCTAGCTTGCATTGCCATGTACGCATGCCCCATCTCGCCATCAAGTTCACTCTTCGGCACTAGAGCTGCTACCTGGCAGTGAGAAAACAATGTGCATTAATGGATAAGCTTTACCTTTGCATATTACTCAAATCGGATTGAAACAGGTATTTATAAAAAAGAGATGCATGCATATAATAGTGATTTGTTAAATCAAAAAAAACATTCTAGATTAGTTTACCTATTACTCCTAATTCGAATTCAATAATACAGTAATATTTGTAATCGAAAACAAAGGCCCAGTTTCCAAATTCAAACATATATATTAATATTTTTTTTATCCTGGTTAATCTTCTAGATATGTGTAGAAGTTATTTTCATAATTTAAATAACATGACAATAAATAATGATACAAGTAGCCATTGTAAGAGCTTATGCTACAATTGCTAAGAGTGAACTATTAAAGCTTATATATAGATTTGAACAAAATTGATATCATCCTAAATAATTCAAATAATCTTAAGTAAAGTATTCGAGAGAAGGCTTAAAGAAATTAAATAATCTTACCAGATCATCCTTGCGATATTCGGATTCACCTTGACTCCATGACGACGTCTCGTCCTTGTTGAATTAAACAACATACAAGTGTGTGTGTGTGTGTAGAGAGAGAGAGAGGGAGAGAGAGAGGGAGAGGGAGAGAGAGAGATCTCTTACCACAGGTAGATACTCGATTTAATAAATTAAAGCCCTAATTCACAGAAATCCTAATTAATAAAATAAGAACATAAATCCTAAATTAAGAACAAACATAAACATAAGACCAATGAAGAAGGTACATACTCGATTTAAAATTTATGAACAAACATACTCGATTAAAGCCCTAATTAAGACAAACAAACACTAAAATAACAACATACATACTCGATTTAGGGAAGAAGATTTGGGGAAAATACCTTTTTGAAACTTAAGTCTTCGATCTTATTTTTCGAGATTGAGTTCTTGAAGATTTGGGCTTCGATTTGTTTTTTGAGATTGACTTCTTGAAGCGTAACATATGGCTGCGTTTGTTTGTCTATTTTTCTGCTTTGTTTTATTTTTTTTTCTAAGCCCGGCAAATTTTTTTAAAAATCCCGCCGGTAGTTTCCAGCAGCCCGCCAAATATTTGGGCCCAAAAATGATATTTTTTTACCAGCCACCATTATTCCTACCGCAGTCGGTCGCTAATAAAAATTAGCGACGCAATTTTTCGCGGTCGCAGAAAACGGTCGCAGATAATAAGTATTAGCGACGGACATTGCAGTCGCTAATAGTTTTGGTCGTTGATAGACATTTTTCTTGTAGTGCCTCTTCTATGCAACCGAATTGATCCTTCCTCATTTGTTCCGTTAGTGGTCTTGCAATGGTTACAAATCCGGAGATAAACTTCCGGTAATAACCTGTCAAGCCAAGAAACCCCCTAAGTTCTTTCAAGTTTAATTCGAGGAAGAGGCCATTCTGTCATGGCCTTGATTTTATCCACATCTACAGAAACCCCCAAGGCAGATATCACGTGCCCCAAATACACTATTTTCGGTTTTCCAAACTCGCACTTTTTCTGGTTAGCATACAGCTGGTGGTGAGCTAGTGTTTGCAGAACGGTGGCCAGGTGCTCCTGGTGCTGCTCCTCAGTTGGGCTATATATAAGAATATCGTCAAAAAAGACGAGAACAAACCTCCGGAGGAATGGCTTGAAGATGGAATTCATGAGGGCCTGAAAAGTGGTCGTAGCATTCGTTAGCCCAGATGGCATTACGAGAAACTCGTAATGCCCCATATGAGACCGAAAGGCCATTTTTGTAATATCCATGCAACTCATCCAATAGCTCGTCAATGGTCGGTATAGGAAACTTGTCGGGAATAGTGGCCTTGTTTAGCGCCCTATAGTCGACACAAAATCGCCAAGAGCCGTCCTTCTTCTTGACTAAGAGGATAGGGCTTGAGAATGGATTGTTAGACTCTCGGATGATTCCAGCCTTCAACATATCCAGCACCAGGTTTTCGATCTCATTTTTTTGTGACTGAGCATAGCGGTAAGGCCGTACACTGATTGGGTCAGTGCCTTCCTTCAGTGTTATAGAGTGGTCGTGGCTCCGTTTTGGAGGAAGCCCAGGTGGCATGTTAAACACTGTTGCAAATTGTCGTAACACCGGTTGCAACGAGATCGGGACCAGTCTTTTCCTCCCCCCCTGTACTGCTGCTCCTCCGTAACCCCTAAATGGTTACATTCGACTATATATCCTTCTCCTCCTTTTCACAGTGTTTTGATCAAGGCCTTTAAGGTGATCATAGACCTCCCTAGAGAGGGGTCTCCTTTCAACGTCATTGTGTCCTCCCCAGTTTGAATTAATTTAACGTCTGAGTCTTCCAATTCGTCGATACTGTCCCCAATTTTTCAAGCCACTTTACTCCTAATATCAAATCTGAATTACCAATTGTAATGAATTAACTTAATTTATAACTGAAATTGATGTACTGAAAAATAGAACAAGCAAAATAGAAATGATCTCAACTCAGTTTGTGTAAATTAAGCTTCGACTTAAAAGAAAATACAAGTAACTGAACAAACAACTAGACTTTCGAGTCATCTGGAGAACTCCCAAATCACCACTAGGGTTTACAAACAAAACTCTCGATGCCTCTATTCTCTCTTTTGCTATAATTCTTTTTCCGATAACCGCTTCACATTACCCAGGGGTTTAACTACCGGAATCCCAGCAATACTCCGTGTAGGAGATGATGATGCCTGTGAATAAACGGAAGTGGAGCGTGTGGATTGACTAACGGAAGAAAAACTCGAGTTACCTTAGTATGAAGAGAAAGATCCCGTGCGCTTGGTGTCTCCCTTCAAACTTGTTGCGTAAAATACAGATGTGCAAGTGTACACAATCATAAACAAGTAATATTGTAATAATTACCAGATATCGTTCCTCAAGTACTGTCTATTTGTATAAATCGCAATTAATATCGAACAATTCAGTTATGGAACACAAGAATTGAGTTTTCTTTTTCTAATTAAACTAATTAATTTATAACTAAATTAACTAACTAATATTATACCAGCAAAGAGAGTTACGAGAGTTTTAGATATGATAAGTTAAGTCAAGATAATTACTTCCCCCTAATATGTTCATGTCGGCAATAAAGCAGTGTAATACTATAGCAAAATCAAAGTCTACTAACCAGAAATTCATAGATCATAGGTTTCTCTCGAAATCACTATGTTATAGATTCTGTAATTAAATTAACATATGCCTATGCCCAATCCAACTTCCAGAATACAATTAAGCATCAATTTCACACAGTTATGCAAAGGTAACGATAACCATAACCCATAACTTCCAGAATACAATTAAGCATCAATTTAATTAAGCATCAATTTTTAAAATCAAAGAGAGTCCGAGTCTCAAAACAAACTCTCGATTGCAAAGATGGGCCCATCTTTGCTGGGGCAAACTATCAAATCAATCTCAATTAATCTATATAGGAAACCTGTTTTGATATCCGCATTACAGAGAGCTTTAATGCAATTGAGAATTCTTCCCCTTGTTTTGTTGGGGCCTGAGAAATGACTTTATATGAGATAGTATAGATAACACGTTTTGAATTTGATTTGGCACTCAAAAACTTTCTTAGCAGTGGAACTGCCAGTAATTAAGGAGGGGAATATAATAGAATACCCAATCATGGCAAGCTGCCAGAAAATGATCTGCTCCATAAGTCCTATTCCGGTAAGGATATTTTGTTATGAGCATCTCCACGTAGTTTTTCATGTGCTGTACAAGATTATCGCGGCTGTGTGAATGTTTCACATATAGAGTTAACTGAAGCAACCAAGAACTGAAAGGTAAGTAAAATAGATGAGCTTTTCCAGGTTCTTCCGTAACAAACTGTTTATTTGCTTCTAACAGCTTCAAGAACTAAGCTTCAAATGAATAGATTCCGTCAAGTATGGAGTCATGAAAGATTGGTTTATATCCGTCCTTGTATATGTAGACTTTTAGCATGCCCTCCATCATTTCATAGCTCCTGATGATAATCAAGTAAATCGACTTAAGGAAACCTAATTATCATTGTTATATATGCAACACTAATAACCAAGTAGCAGATTTGCATATAGAAGTTCCATATTTGCAATTATTTGCAGTTAGAGTTGCCAATAATAATTTACTGGCATATAGTCTTTCACTTACAGTCTATGATCATATAGTCTTTCACTTGCAGTCTATGATTATACAGTCCTACCAGTGACTGAATAATACAGTAATCATGCTTTTCTAATAAACTGGTTTTCAAAATAAAGTTTTAGTACAAGCACAGTGATACCTCATACTTACATAAATGGATAATTAATAATACCAATAAATAAACAACTTTTGCTTTGATCAATTATATGTACTTGTGTCCAGATAGCATTTTAAAACAATACTTAGTACTAAAGAAAATATTAGTCCAACTTTATTTTAGCAAAACCAGTAGATAGCTGGAGTTGATACATTTATTTAATTTGATATAAAAGGTAGATGATGTTTGGAGACACCACCCAACAGAAGCTTAATTACATCTGTACTGATATTAAATGGAAGATTAGAGACTACCTGCAAAATATTAGCCGAGTTAACTATCTTAAAATTTTTGTATTTCTGAAAGTATAAATGGGAGCGGACATGACATCTTATAAAATCTTCTTGCAAAACCTAAAACATTTTATTGAAGATGTTATAACTCATAAATCACTATGTTGTATGCTAACAACAATATATATCACTACAACTCGCTAATATTACACGATTGACAACAAAGTAAACATGGTTTGGAACCAAAGGAACTTAAGCACTTAAACAATTAAGAATCTATTTTCTATTACCACTATTAAGCACTTAAACTACCAGAAGTATGCATCACAAGGTTATTCGAAAAAGTAATTGCAACCAAGATAAATTAAAGAGAAAGATCAGTGTGACACTAATCATGGACACATAGAATATTGCATAGTAGATAAAAGTTATCAAAATACAAGGGGAAAGTAAGGGGTTTTATACCTTGACATTGTCGCACTATCAACTTTGTTTATGTTTCGGGACAATTAGAGGGAGATTTAAAGAGTGAGACAGAGAGAGAGAGAGAGAGAGAGAGAGAGAGAGAGAGTGAGTGAGAGAGAGTGAGAGGCAGAAAGAAATAGAGTGTAAAATGAAGAGAGACAGGGGAAGAGGGAGAGAAAGACAGAGAAAGAGATGGAGGGGGAGAGAGAGATAGAACGAAACAGAGTGAAATCAACAGCAATACAACAATACACAAAACACAATACTCCCTGCTTGAATCCCCAATTGAAGCTCTAATTCCTAATTGTGTTGTTAGAGTGAGTTTTGAGAGTGGGCAGCGTGAATAATCCCTAAATCCCTAAGCTGGGGTATTTGCTTTGACTTATGAAAATAATTGTCGAAACAGGCGGTATAATTTGCCGCTCAACCCATTTTCATCGACATTCGTGCTTTCCTTTTTTCCTTTTTTATGCAACATTTGTAATTATTTCTTTTTTGAAAACATTTTTTAATAATATTTTTAATTTAAAATTGTTCAAAAAAATCATCATTTTCATTCCTATTTAATTTAATATTTTTGATATAATAAATAAATTCATTTCATAAATTAATTTTACTTTATGTGAAGGGTTATTTACTGTAAATTATTTTTAATATATATATATATATATATATACACATATATATATAATAAATTTAAAACGTAAAAGTTTTAAATTAATTAATTTTAAAATTATTGAAAAAATATATTACTTAAAAAAATACCATTCACTCCAATTCAAATTCCAAATAAATAAATAAATATTTTTAAATTTTTTTATCATTTTTATGTAAAATGTTATTTATTGTGTGAATTATTTTTAATTTTTTAAAAAAATAAAAAATTAGACTTGCGGGCCCCATTATCACATCAGCTGCCACGTCATTAAAGGGTGGGACCCACTACCACATTAGCTCTTACGTCAGCATGCCACATCAGTAGTAGGGTGGGTCCCACCTGCCATGTCTGCATGCCACGTCAACATGGCACGTCAGCATGGGTGCCCCCCACCTGCCACGTCAGCATGGGTGCCCCCCACCTGCCACGATAGCATGGTAGGGCCCACTGCCACTTTAGTATGCCACATCAGCAAAGTCCAGTCAATAGTGTGGGGCCCACTGCCTCGTCGTCGTACAGTCAGAATTGCCCAATCATCATTATAATATAAAATAAAAAAAGAAAAATAAATACATGATAGTGTAATATATTACTCCATATAAAACATCTACGCCAACACTTTTCATATCTAAGCTAACACAAATACTTTGTGTTGTAATAGATAAGGATGAAAATAGCTAGGGCATCACTTTTTCAGACGGCAACTCCTTGCAAAAGTGTTGTGTAAAGTCATCTATGGCGTAGTGGAATAACCCTAAATTCCCTCAACCCCCCTTTTACATCAATTATTCAGTTTTCCCAAAATACCCTTAAAAACATTTCCTTATACCTAGCGTGCCCTTCCTTTATGTGTGATCAATCTTGGCTCCCCTGTTTCTTCTGTAGCAAAAAGCTACTAGTAAAAAACCAAACCTATCAAGCTTGTGCAAACTTAAGGTTTGAAATGCTTCATAAATTTACAAATTCCGCTGTCTTCTTTCCTTGTTTTGCTATCTTCTTTCCTTGTTTTCCTTTCAGAGCAAATTATGGCACAGCCCAATTGTGCTTTGTGTTAGACAATCTATGATAAATACAAACAGTATAATATTTGTGCGTGTGTGAGTAACAGTTATGTGTATAATAAAACAGACAAAAGAGGAGACAAGGAACGAAAAACCCGAGTCCAGTGCGTGACTGTCTCCTTAAAGCGTATTAGCCCTCACCGTATGTGTGAGCGAATCGCCTCCCAGGATAAAACGAATTGCAGTGAGGCTACAGACGAGCGTCACTCTCAGCGAGCTTGAGACGAGTAAGAACTATCACCAGAGGAAGAGAAGAGGCTGTATATGAAAGGAGGATGTGTGTTTTCGAGTGAATAATCCTAAGGCTCTACACGAGTATATATAGGATAAGAAAACTTTTGCGCTACACAATTGCCTTAATTAATTAGTCGTGCTAATCAATTAAATCGGTGGCAATTTCCTTAACACAATTGCCTTAATTAATTAGCCGAGCTAATCAATTACATCGGTGACAATTTCCTTAATTAATTAACCGTGTTAATTAATTATGTTAAGGCGGTGGCAAAAAATCCGTAGTAAAAACGGAATTTATTTGACCGAATCAATGAATTCAAATTATAATCGAATCCATATTCCAACAATCCCCCACATGGATGAGATTGATATCGTAGTAGCACACACCAGACAGACACAGAATTTGATTTGGTGATAGATTCTTCGATCAGATATAGCATACGATAGGTAGAGGTTTGCTCCTTGAACCTTCGCTTGAGTAAGCATACCGACCTTACTGGTAGACAGTGGAGGTTTGCTCTTTGAACTGTTCGACCGTTTGTGTAAGCGATGATATACTTATCACTATATCCTTTCTGACTCGTTCAGCTCTCATGATTATGTCCATTTTGGCCATGGAACATCGTCCTGGTTCTGCAGGAGTTTCTAAAGAATTGTGCCTCACAATTCTCCTTTGAAGCGGCCCCACTTCTCTCCCACATAGGTGATCTTTATCTTATAGAGTAACCCGCGTTTACTCAACTGAATTCCATGCGTTCAAACCTTGAACTCCATGTATTCACCGAAAGATCATTAAAAGCTTAATAGCTTACCCTCGTACCTTACGGGTCTCACTGTTTCCTCATCATAGGAATAGGCCAGGGGTTACCCCCACAGTGATTTGGTCATCATGATTTAGTTGGCCCATTGAACCAAGTTCTTGGGATCTCCAGTCAGCAATGGTTGGGTGTCCACCATGACGCCGTTAAGCAATAGGCTTAAGGCCCATCCTTCTCGATGATTTTATAACTATCTCTCAGTATAACCAGATTCTCTTGGTTTAACCAGATTATCTAAGTTTAACCATCTGGTTAGTGGATCCACAACATTATCAGAATCAATCCTGATAATTCTTGTTGAGAGTAGTTGTTTAATGATATTATGTCCTCGTCATAGAGGCGAGACATATCATTACATACATAACAATGTAATCTTCCAATTTACAAATTATTCACATAAAATATGCATATTGAAGACACATTTTATTGTCATTTAGGAATATCCTTTACAAAGTGACTACCAATTCACCCTCTTACATGCACATAAATTATGCAAAAGACTCGTATTCCATCATGAATCGAGCTATGTTTAATCGTCCATTTAGGATTTCCATGACATGGCTGCTTACGTTAATGTGAACTAAATTCACTAATGACTTTTAAGTTCTTAAAGTCAACATCTAACATCCATACTATATCCACATAGTACAATTAGATATCGTTTGCAATGCAGCCCAAACTCACGAGTATATCTCAAACGTCTTAGTCTCTTTGCAATCACTTTCAAGAGACCAATTTCGATTTGACTCGTGCATCTACTCAGCTTACCAACTGTGTAGCCTATGTCTGATTTTGTACCATTTTGAAAATGTACAATAGTCTTTCAATCATTCTTGAGAGATCCTTGTTCATCCATCCTTAGATAAATACATCATATATATTCATTCTAGATATACTAGATTTAGTTACGTTGATCTCTTCAAGATTCACATCACTGACATGTATCCTTTAGGACTTTTAAGTTGTTAAGATTTTAATCTCTAAAATCAAAACTTTAAGCCTCATCCAAATTGCTAGAGATGATCATCTTGTCATTACTTCTCGTAATGATCAGATCACTCACGTGCAATTACAATAATTTCTCATCCAAATTACTAGAGATGATCATCTTGTCATTACTTCTCATAATGATCAGATCACTCACCTATAATTATAATAATTTTATCATCTCATGTGTAAATAACATATACACATTTGTCAATTCATTGATTTTCTATCAATTTTACATCTCAACATTGGCATGTCACATTTTGGTAATTACTTTACCAGTCATCAGCTAAAGCTTCAAATCGTAATTAACATTACCAATTTTTAGCGTCCCAAAAATTAGTAATTTCAATTTATCTCATTACCAAGTTTAAGCGTCCCTAAACTGGCAATACTCATTCTTTCAGTTACCAAATTTGAGCGTCCTCAAAGTGGCAACTATATCGTTTATTATGAAACCATAGCATATCGCAACAATATCAAATTTCATATGCCTATGCCAATTTTCGTATATGCCTATGCCAATTTTCGTATCTATGTTGTTTCAATCAACATAATCACCAAAATACAGACTTTCTACTCTTTCCTTAACCAGAGAAACCAAGAAAGACTGTTCCAAAGTTCATTGATGTACTTCTAAATTTCACAATGCCGATAATTTAAGTATCATCTTGATGAACCATATTCTTGTAACTCAAGAATATAACATAGAGTAAGTTAGGTCTTCACTTTTGACTATAATCTTTAAATTATCAGTCTGGCCTTTTACTTTTCTTTGACCCATATATTTATTTTCTAAATTTGAAAATTCATTTGGGCCCAAATGGCATCTATCTCGCAAGAAGATCCATAAGTTTTTGAATATGATTCTGTCACATAGAATCACTTCTCTCTATTCGTTAATCGCTTCCCTCTATTTCTTAACATCCCTTTTCCCCCACAAAGGATATAGAGAGATCATATTTATTTGAAATGTCACAATCCATTTTCTAACATATGTGTTAGAAATCTTGACTTATTGACTCCTTAATTCTAATCAATTTCTCTAGTGATATCCTTTTTCTCATAGGATTATCAGAAAAATTCTCATAGCTTCTCTCAAGCTTTGAGGTTTACCATCAAGCAAAATTTCAGACATTTTTGGACTAACAAATTTTCCAAGTCTTTTGCTCTGTCTAGGTTCAACCTCACATTCATCCAATAACTCGTAAGTTTTTTCCGGATAAATTTTAATTACAAATTTACAAGGAACTACTAATTCATCATAGAAGCATTCCTAGATTTTGTAATCGCATTATAATGAATCTTATACATTAGATTCATCTGCAGACCACATGATATCGTTAGACTTCATCGTTGTCTATATATCCATCCAAAATATCACAATTGGCTTTTGGAACTCTTTTAACCTTCATAGGTATAGGTATCAAGACATCTTCAAGATACCCCCACAATTTAAATATATCTAAGAATGTTTCTCTACATTCTAGAATTCTCAGTAAATATTATTATTTTCGCTTCAAGATACCCCCACATTTTAATATTTCTGAGAATGTCGAAACCATTCCAGAATTAATAGGAAATTCTATTATTTCCTTTCAAGGTATCTTGTTTAAGGAATGATTAGTCTCTACGTGACTAATATCCTCATATTCAGTGATAGTCTGAACTGATGAGCATCGTTTTTGCATCTCCATTAGAGTGCAACTCAACCTGCAGCTACTCCATTTGATTAATGCGAGTAATGTGCAGTAACCTCATGAATATATCCACATTGTGAACAAACATCACCCAGTGGTTATTCAGTATCAAAGTCATTCCTTACCCTCTTAATTTCGTATTAAGTTGGTTATCTATCTTGAGCTTATAGAGCGCTAATTTCTCTATTTAGCTTCACTGTTACTCATTACCGAGTACACATAACAAATGTATTATTATCTTCAGATAGTAATCACATTTCTTCTCACCACCTCTCATTAGAGCATGTTTCATCCTCATTTAAAACCTCACTGGTTTTAGCATCAGATTAAAGAATTTTTACATTCTTATCACTAAAAATTCAATTATTGAATTTTCTCTAAAAAAAAAATTTCAGCATGGTTCAAAAGAGAACCGAAATTTATGGCACAACCAGACGATGGCACAACCAGACGAACTGGTACCCATTGAGGGATATAAACCTCCAATAACCCACATTCCGTGATCCTTGATCAATTGATGCGTTAGGGTTAACAACGTCTCGGATTTCTTCGAATTTTCAGCATACAGAGCTGACATCAATATTCACCGTATTAGGTATCACATGGATCACCATAATAGGCTCGTGTGTCACTGCCGCAGCAGACCGACACCAACACGAGATTATATTATATATCCAAAGGAACAAGTCCAACTGAAAATATAAATCTCATGCCGACCCAAAACCTGTATCCATAAGATACCAGGTTCGTTAGGTTTTTAACGTTCCGATCATCCGAAAAATATTTTAGCTCTGGTGATTATTCCTTGTAAATAATCAAACAATAATTAAATAAAATTAAGTAAAAGGATGCTAAAATAAATATTCAGGTAACTTAGGTAATTATATTTCAAAAATATAATTATCCAATTAAGGGCACTGACCACAACAACTTAGATAAAACTCACATGCATCATTTAAGTATTTCCAGAGCAAAATTCTATGAAATTACCAAACTGCCCTCAAGTTAAACAAAGTCTAGCCCCCATGTATTCACAAAAACAAGGGCAGTTTGGTAATTTCACAGAATTTTGCTCTGAAAATAAAAAAATTGCTCTGGATTTAACATTTCCCTATTTAAATATCATAAACCATTACTAACTAAATAATTAATAATTATTTAGCTTAAAACATGTCACTTGTGCGTACTCAAGTTAATGAAGTCATTAATGTCTAAACACATTAATATGCACATGTACATGGTTAATATGTACAAGTCATTTACGGATGGCTCAAATTTTATTAATGTATTACAGTAATAAAAAACTTCCACCTGTAAAAAACTTCCACCTGTAACCACATGTTTACCGAACCAACTTCATACCCATATTTAAATAAAGAACTTGGTATTATCGCTTGCTTCGAAGTTCGAAGTTCTAACTCATTGAGAAACATGCCATATAAATCAATCCAAGCACATGCAATATCTCATATTATTAATATCCTGCAATATCTTACATTAATATCCTATTAACATGAAATCACACGCCAATGAACTAATGCACAAACTAGCCAATTAGTAATTAAAAGGATTCAGCTGGTGATAAAGTAAACACAAAGAGAGTTGTCATTCACTAATATCAGAAGGTTAAGTTCCTGCTTTTCACATGGTATCCAACATGACCACAATAAGCAAGTAATCCGTTTACAGCCAAATAATTTCAAAATTGTGCAGGCAACTTCATAAACATATGATGTGCATGTATACCACATAAACACGCATAAAAAGAATTGTCATATAACTGAAGATAATCTTCTGTGCTTCGAATATTCAAACCCAATTAATAAAAGAGAAACTGCTTTAAGAATCTGTCACTCAAACAAACAAATAATTACGTAGGTACAGATCACAGATATAATGGTAATACGCTTTAAGATTGTTAGACAATCTATGATAAATACAAACAGTATACTGTAATATTTGTGCGTGTGTGAGTAACAGTTATGTGTATAATAAAACAGACAAAAGAGGAGACAAGGAACGAAAAACCCGAGTCCAGTGTGTGACCGTCTCCTTAAAGCGTATTAGCCCTCACCGTATGTGTGAGCGAATCGCCTCCCAGAATAAAACGAATTGCAGTGAGGCTACAGACGAGCGTCACTCTCAGCGAGCTTGAGACGAGTAAGAACTATCACCAGAGGAAGAGAAGAGGCTGTATATGAAAGGAGGATGTGTGTTTTCGAGTGAATAATCCTAAGGCTCTACACGAGTATATATAGGATAAGAAAACTTTTGCGCTACACAATTGCCTTAATTAATTAGTCGTGCTAATCAATTAAATCGGTGGCAATTTCCTTAACACAATTGCCTTAATTAATTAGCCGAGCTAATCAATTACATCGGTGACAATTTCCTTAATTAATTAACCGTGTTAATTAATTATGTTAAGGCGGTGGCAAAAAATCCGTAGTAAAAACGGAATTGATTTTACCGAATCAATGAATTCAAATTATAATCGAATCCATATTCCAACACTTTGTACTAGGATTCCAAAATCGCATCACAATCCTGAAGACAAGCTGAAGTTCGTATTTGCAATATGGTATATTGGTTCCTCACTCCTGTTTGTTCATTAATTGTTGATGTTATCATATTTTACAAGATACAGATTAAGGTTTATCATGTCAAATATAGATAGGTGGAGGTAAAACAGGCAGCGATTAGGTAAGATCCATTTTTTGTCTAGGCAACTGGATAGGAAAACCAGCGACGAAACATGCACTGTAGTTTCAATATACTCTGCAGTGACACTAATTTGCATTAAAATTCTAATCAGCAACTCTTCTGCAATATGTAGAATTTTATGAAGTAATGTACTTGTTTTAAGAAAGAGTATTCTGTATCCTGTTTTGCTTTATAAAATTATTTACAGGGCAAAAAAAGGAAGAAAAAAAAAAATCTTTCTGCAAAAAGTAGTACTGCAATTCAGGTACTGACAGTTAGTCCGAGTTTCTAAATAAGTTTCATGTACAATTGGTTAAGACTAGCAAAAGATGGCTAAAATCAAGAACAATGCACTATCAGATTAGCAAAAGATGGCTAAAATCAACATAACAACAAAGCAGACCGTAGATATATTTACCAAGATATCCGCAATTAACACCTGAATTCGGTAATATTCACAAACTTGCCACTGGCATATTATAAAAGGTAGCACGAGAAGTGTAGACCAGCTTCTCAGATTCCTTTATTCTGAACTCAACAGCAACTACTGTCAAGTTCCGTCCACTCCTTACGACAGAGGCATCATCTATTACCTCTGACTGCAAATGCAGATAAACAATCCGTAAGAATATACTTCTAGTAATCAAATTAAACCGTGCAATGGTGCAGATGTTGGCAAATAAGCTGAAATAAAAAAAATTAGAAAAAGGTCTTCTACCATTGTCATGCCAAATTAGGGCCTAATTTCGCCCCACTAATTTATCCAGTTGTACAAGATCTTGTTCTTAATACCAGCACACGGGAGATACAATTGATAATTGCATAAAATTCTAACAAAATATAGCAAGCAAAATGAAGAACTAGTTTACCGTGACAACGGCTTTGACACTTAGGAGTAATGAGATGTGGCCCCTTTCGACATGATCAACTTTGAACAAACCCCCAGCAATGTTGGAGAAAAAGTCCTTGCTACCACAATCCAACGGGATAGTGTCAGAGGCTCCATTTCTCTCTAAATATGCACCAAGTTGAGAAATAATTTATATTGGTTTTGAAGAGTTGGAAAATCATGTTGTAATTACCATCTACTATAAACTTTGTATTGAGAGATTAAAAACTGTGTTTATGGTGCCCTGAAATTTTGTGGTTATGTTTATATCAGGCTTGCCTGTTATTCCCGAGAAATGCATTCTGTTATGGATCACCAAAATCATCAGGAGTGTTGGAATTCTATTAACTGCTTCCTGAGATCATGTAGTTGCAGACCTGGAAACCCTAGCATGATATATTGGAAACACTCTTTTACCTTGTAGGTTTGTTATTATTTAATAACTATGATGGTTTGATGATGCAGAAAGCAGGACTAGTACAAGCAATGTCAAATTACTATTAGGTAAAATAGATGTTGTTTGCTATCAACTACCCCGGACTAATTGTTCTTCTGCCAAACTAGCTAGAAATTAAAAATGTATTTAAATATGAGTATTACATGTACCCCTTCAGAAAAAAAAGGAGTAATATATTATATAATTTTTAGTTGGACAATCCTTTATTTTTTTAGAGTATTTAGATTTTACTTTGCTAACTCAACTTTTTAGTACTACTTTCCCGTGTATGTTAATATTTCGTTCAGTTTAACTTATCCAAATATCAAACATATTATATGACAGTTTTATATTTATAATAATTTACCTAAATATATGTTAAAAGATATGTCTTTTTCACTTTAACTCATTGACAAGTTAATTGACACATACATGATACATTATCGGTAGGCTGGAAATTGAGTCACATCAGTGCCCAAGCATACTTTAAGACAAAATAAAAAAACGAAGTAAAAAAGCCATTTCCGTACCTTACGAGATGGTACCAAGTCTCACTTTTCATCACACCAGATGGATCTAGCTAGTAATTGAGTCATCTCATGCCTCAGTTTAAAGTGGGCACTTCCAAAACGCATGTTGTTACCGGGTACTGGATAACTGATTCATTAATATTTATCCCTACCGGTCAGTGTCAAGCGGATGGCACTGCATAAGATGTATTCCAATAGCTTGGTCTCTTTCTCAAGTTTCCATCTACGCACGGTCTTCACTTTTTCCGTAGGCCCACAGGGAGAGGGGGCGTAAAACTCGTCCATTGGACATGTGAGTGGAATGAAGAGATTTGGATTAGAAATGGGATGGCATAGGATTGTTCCTAGAGTATGAAGATGCCTGAACTAAGTTATTTGCATCATCAGCCCTGAATTTCGACTATTCTCAAAGTCTCAACATGAGTATAACAGATTTCACATGGTCAAAATTGTCTTGTTCTGTAGAGAATCAAGACTTGAAGCTTATAGGTTAATGATTTTCAAAGAATCATCAAGCAGGCACACAGTGATAGACTTTACTTGTCAAACAATAAAATTGGATGCTTCCCGTTCACTCATCTCAGGATGGAACCTATTTCGAAGATTTCCAATGGGGTCACCCCTGCTGAAGCAAGGCAATCCGCTGTCTACCATCATCAAAACTGTGTTGATCTGTCTACCATCATTAAAATTGTGCTGATCATGCCATCACATATGCTGACGAGCAGCAAGATAACCCTTCACACACTAGCGGTGAAAAGATATGATACAAGATGGTGAACAAATCACAATCACTCCGTTTGGGTCGTACAGAATGGAATGTAGTGGAAAAAGAAATTTGCACTATCTAGTAGAAGTTCCGTTCATACAAATTAATACTAAAGCATAATTCAACATTTACAAATGCATGTTCATTCATCATCCTATGCATGGTGTCTTTCACAAAATATATGATAATAGTTTACGCTCATTTTATTTTCACTCGTCCTTTTCTCATCCTTCTCTTCCACCTCTACTTTCTTCACAAATTTCATTCCATTTTCTCCTCCATTAGTTTCCCTTCAACCAAACAGAGCCCATGCACACCATATCTAAAAGTTAAAAGACAAAAGGATAAAAGCAAAAAACAAAGTAAAAAGCCATTTCCGTACCTTACGAAATGGTACCAAGTCTCACTTTTCATCACACCAGATGAATCTAGTAACTGAGTCATCTCATGACTCCGTTTGAAGTGGGCACTTTCCAAATGCATGTTGTTACCGGGTGAAGTTTCCAGAATGAAACAAAAGTTAATGTGAAGAAGCCTACCAAAACTGCAGTAGAAAAACAGCAAATTAATTTGTAATCAGACAATCAGACATAAAATAAATCAAAAAGGAATAACTTTGTTCAATGAAAATCCTTGAAACAGTATATGTCTTACCTAAGTTATTCACTTCATGATATGCCCTGAATTTTGACTATTCTAAAAGTCTCAATACGAGTCTAACAGATTTCACATGGTCGATATTGTCTTGTTCTGTTGATAATCGAGACTCGAAACTTAGAAGTTGACGACGATGCATAAAGTGATAGACATTACTTGTCAAACAATAAATTTCAATTATTCCTGTCTTTTGGTTGTAACAATAAGCTGGCAACAGCATCCACCACTGCTAATGACGGAGTACTCGTCTGCAGGTTCAAAACTGGGGGAACAAACAGTCCCGTAATCCTGTTAAAAAATCTCATATAAATCACCGTGTGCTGTCTCACCCATCTGACTTCTACTACATGACTTCGGAACCACCTGCAGCAACAAATATAAGGTTGTATATAGAAGTATGCATCATATACTAGGGGATAAAAAGCATGTCACATCATGCAAAAAATGAACATTGAAAGCTACAACTGAGAAACTTATGTAGAATTCGCAAGTCTTAATTAGTTTTCCTTCTTCCACACCCAGGGTTCATTAATAACTACATAATGGAATAGACATGGTCATATATAAGCACTGTTTATAAAGTGGCAGATCTAGCCCATCGATCAAGCGGGGTCAAATTGTTGATGGAAATACATATATAGAATAAACAAATACAATATTACTAAACTAAACAATAATCACAAACAAAATATAAATTACTTGAATAATATAATTTTTTACTACATTTCTATCATGTAATATTCATCATATCATGTGCAGCATATAGAAAAATTTAAATTAAAAATTGACGTGAAAACAATTTGACACCTCAAAGCAGATGGGACAATCGATGAAGCACACCTTCAATTCACGTATTTGTTTTCTCTCTGCAACACTCTAGAAATGATAGAACATAGATAAATGCTAACAAATGCTTTAATTTACAAAGCTTAAGATCAACATGAAACCAATAACACCTCGAAAAGGAAGTGCACTATTACTCATGGCATTTATTGCAGTGGGAGGTTTGGAATTCGGACCACATTGTCTGATAGAGAATGAGATAAAATCATGAGTGCAGAAGGTATGGTGACAAACAATAGAAGTACACCCTTTGCAGCTACTTCTCTAAAATACCCCACCGGTCTTTAGAAATTGGCTTTTAGAGAGTTGTCAAATGACCAATATTGTAATGAAAGTCCAACAACATTTTTCCAGTTAAAGGCAAAGAGATATAACAATAGACTTATCAGTGAACTACAACATCAAATCTTTAAATTTCAAAAGCAAAAAGAAAATTCTTTAAAAAAAATGATTAGTTTAATTTACAAAATTTGCTCAATATGTTACAATCCAGTTTCTGCGAGAATTATGGAATACAAAGTGACCATGCTACAAACTATCCAAAAGTAAGCTTCAATATAATAGAGATCAAAATGGAAGAAAACTGTCATACCTACATACACCGCAACTGGGGCAATGGTAAATAGTCTTTGTTGGCTGCAAAATGCGAAAATAAGATACTAGTTTCATTTGGAATGACCCAATAAATGTTTAATCTGGTCGGGGAGAATGGAATGGAGTGAACAACACATCATTAAAGAGGACAACATACTCACTTCATCACTGAGCACCTTGCAAATTCCACAAAAGTATTGGCTCATACATACACCACAGTTAATACACATTTGCTGAAACTGATTTCAGTAGCAATTGTTATAATTAAAACAATATAATATGCAGCTATCACTGCATATAGTTAGCCAAGAAGAAATACCCATATTCAAGATATCCCTCATTCAACAGCTAATTATCAGTTGAATTGTCTGTATGCATGCCTTCCATGTGGAATTGCTCATTAGCATAATCGCGATGTGATATCAGTTGAATATTGTCTGTATGCATGCCTCAAATCTGAGCGAAAGATTCACCCAGATTGCATTACCTCATCCGCAAACACAAAGTGATCAACCGTACTAAACTCTCAGAAATCTCTCAGAAACTGCAGAAACATAGATTTCGGATCAATCTAAAAAACAACGAAACAAGCACCAACATCACCAAAGAGGCAACACCAGTCACACCATTCTCCTGAGTCACAAAATATTTCCCAAAACAGATCTCGATATAGTCTGAATTCAATAAGGCATTCATTTGAAGTCATGTCATAATAGGTAATACATTGCGTCCACAGACACACAAGCCTTCTCAGATCACACTCAACAAAAATCTTCCGGCTAAGAGTTATAGGATACATATGGCCACAGAATAATAAAATTGTCCAGGAGCCAGCAACAAGGCTAGGAAGAAGTATCATATAATCAGTATGATGGGAAAAAATACCACCCCTCCATTCTGAAATTAATATCCGGAAAATTATTCCAATAGGATGAAACCAGAATATTATATTTTGCACACCAAAATTAGGCCAAAACATCACCAAAGAACCACATAATATCAGCATAAGACATTCTTTACAGAATGCATGAACTATATCCATGTATATGTGTTTGTATTGATATCTACATTGTGGGAAATAATTATTTGAGTTAGCATCATAATTTATTTTGTTTGGAGATTATCAAACAGCAATACATAGAGTTATTTTGCTATTTGATGCTTATGAGCATATGCTGCTGGTATTTTTGATCGTGGGAAGAATTAAAAAGTAAAGTGCAACTGGGCAAGTATTAGTTTGTATGTGAAACTAATAATACACTGCAATCATCTTTAGCATACAACTATGCTAATTAATAAACAAATTAAAGATGATGGAAGCAATAGCGATAGCAATAAAAATAATAGGTAATAATTATCATCCTCGTTCCTCAAATATTGTCTTAGTGTAGCATAAAGGTTCCCTTTCGTCAAGGTAACCTTTTCACGAACTTAAAAAGACATGACAAAACAATGTTTTGGGCTTATTAAATGCAACCACCAAAGTTCCAGGGACATTAAAACAGAATTAATCCCCCACGCCGAAATTCGCGATTAATTCTACATCATTCGCGATTAATTCTCTTTGCTGAAATATGCGAATTCCACCGGAAGCTGAAAAACAAGTAAGAAGATGCATCAAGTAGGGTCTAATTAATTTTCTTAAAATTTTGACAATTTCATATTTTTTCCAATTCTATTAACCCTAGAGAGCAAAGAAGATGAGAGAACCGACCTTTGAGCCTGGTAGCATCATCCTTGTCCAACTCAGCATAGAAAAGAGATGGTTCTTCCACGGAGCATGCAATGAATTGGCTTTCACTAAACAATATTTGCCGACATAAACAAGTAAAATTAGGGAATACAAACCATGAATACAAATAAAACAACCTTTAAAGAACAAGAGAATATACCGATCAATTCTTTCAAGTAGTTCGAGGCACCTCTTCACTGTAACTTTTTCAGCATCGACTATCACGCCATATATCTAAGTCAAACACAATATACAAGATGAAATTAAAACACCAGTATCAAAAAAAAAAAAAAGAAATTGTCCCAACAGAGGGACAAGGTTATCACGGGCTAATTCATAAGGAAATCCGCGTAAGAGAGATGTATACGAACTAATTATAAGTATAAACAAGCATGCACTCACCTCAAGTCTATTGGACTCGTCCTCAAGTCTATTGGACTCGTCCTCATCCACTGTCCAATAACATAAAGACATACATAAGTTAGCATGTTAGTAGTGAAGCATTACTTGAAAACAAAAAGGCTTTATAACTTAAAAACAGAAAGGCTTTGGTGTAACATTCAGAAAATGGAAAACTTACAACTTTGTCCCAATGACGATCTCGGTTTCGCTAACCACTCAAGAAGCTCATCATCATCTCGAGGAAAACAATAAAAACCATCTCCACACCTCGACCTACGAAATCTCACAGGAACTCTAGATACGTCGACGCCATTTGGGTAAATTCGATACTGATACAAAATAGGAGATGAAAATTAACACCCGGTCCATAGTAAAGTGAAATTTAAGAATATATAGATGAGTGTGTGTTAAAATCCCTTGAAATTACTGGAAAAAATTGAAACCAAAATTGCATATACCTTTTTCCGATTAGCTAAAAAAGTCTCATAACGTTTTTCGGACAGAAAATATATCTTCTTCACGTCCCTAGGAAGAAAACAATAATAAAAAATAGAAAATAAATAAAGCACCGAAACAAAATTGCAATTTAATATACACACAAGTAGATAGAGTAATATATATACCTATGCAATAACGAAATTTTGGGCGATGAAATAACTTTACAGAAAAACATACATGAACAAAAAAACTAACAATCCAAATAGAACAACCGACTTGATTTACTGTTTTACAGAATCATAAGAATATTCAAATTGGATTCTGAACACTTCCAACTCCAGGTTAAACACCAAACTGACTAGTTATTTCACCCGACAGATATTTTATATGACCAATTTAACTAGTGACTTTCGAAAACTATTCACATATTTGCACATCGCAAAACGACACTCGGTAACAACAATATCAAGTCCGTAGTTCTATTTGGATTGTTATATAAAATAGAATGACATAAATCAGCAGATACATATTGCTATATAAAAGGGGATGATGATACATATTGTTGTAAGTCACACATATATGCATATGTGCACAGAGAGAGAGAGACGTACATATTGTGTGCGTGTTCGTATAGATGTGGCCTGCGTGTTGGTGTGCGTTCGTTCTCTATGCTTGGGGTTATATGTTATGCCTCCGTCTCCCTCCCTTTTCTTATATAAGCATGTACCCTGCCTGAACCTTTTTCCATCCTTTGCATTTAGTCAAAAAAAAAAATTCCCAAATTTTATTAACTAATTTTAGTATTTTATAATTTTTCGTAATGCATAAGTTTTTATTGATTAATTTTGAATTTAAAAAATTTTTTGAATTTAAATCATATTCTGTACCCCAGCACATCGATGCACTTTACGGATACCCCACACGAGCTGATTGCACGGTCGAAGTGTACGAACCTTGGTTCTCAATCTTTCGCCAATCTCCAATTCTTCGTAATCCTAATTAGACAATGTATTCTCTCCGTCTCATATTGTTCTTCTCGTTTCATATATCGGTACTGTTCATAATAAGAGATAAAATATTAATTTACGTTTAATTTATAAAACCAAATATAGTCATGAGTTATCTTGTTAGATTCGTATTAATGAATACTTTAATACAGTGAAGTTTTTATATTTAAAACTAATAAAAAATTAAAGATATTAATGATTAAAAGTTTGCGTTGGCAAACGTGTCCAAGTCAAATGGGAATTTTTTTTTGGAACTGAGAGAATTAATTATTAAACCAAAAATTTGCATGATTGGAAACGTGTTGTATCCGTGTGTTTCTACCTCAAAATCAACAGATATTCATTTGAAATTTAAAACAATCTTTTAAAAGGGATATATTCAATGTGAAGAATTTTTTTGAATTTTTAAAGAAAAAAAGGATCCTGAAATAAATCGTAGGAAACTTTTCATGATATACATACAAAATAATTTTAAATTTTACTTGGTCCGCACGACTAATTAAAAAATTCTGAATTCCTAACCATAAAATTATTAAAAAATTTATATTGACCAAATGTGATAGCACTTCAAACTTTCCAAAATTATTGAGATTTGGTACTATTGATTACTTTATTTTTTTTAATTGGATGTACATCTATTCAAAATTCATTTCAAATCATAGATTATTCTCTTTCCACATCCGGATTTAAGGTCTTTCAAATCTACGAATATTCATCATTACATGTTAGTTTTGATATGTATGAACTATTATCATTAACACTAAAGAGTTACTTCATTCATCCCTCTTCTAGATAAATTTTCCATAGCAATTCAAACATCTAAAAAAAGCACCTTGCTTGAAGTATAGTATCAAATTAGATCTTACATAAAAAAAATGCTAGGTATCATTCTTCTTATACCATATTGGTGTGTCAAAGCTGCTTTGATGGTATAGATGAATTAGGCTACAAACGGGAGGACCAGGAGGACCACTTGTACTTTTACTTGGCAGCCACTTGATCATTCCAGATATATGAGCCCCTCGACATGGACGAGAATGAAGTGTTACACGCAAGGTAAATTCCTTCGTCTCCCCAGGTTGAAATTGTAAAGAGCTAGGCATTGCTGTGATATGAACTTCGGGATCTAATGTTTTCTTGTAAAACTCAACATCGAACGTGTAAGTCACATCCCCTTCACTAACATTCGTTAGTTTACGTTTAAAAATTTGTTCGCGTGTCTCATTAGAATAAGAGAAAGAGGCTGCAAAAGTTTGTAGATTCAGGTTGAAAATTGTAAGGTCTCGTTTTACATACTTTCGGATTTATAGCACTTTCCAAGTTAATCAATCCGGCGCCAAAAGCAAATTCGTTACCGAGAATTCCTCTTTCTGCAAAGCTTGAAGCTACATAAAAGCACATCTCAAAGTTAATACAAGAAATAGAACCATGCAAAGCTTGAAGCTACATAAAAGCACATCTCAAAGTTAATAAAAGAAATAGAACCAAAAATGATGCAGGTTAAAAGTCTAAACTTTATTTGACAAGGTAATATGGAAAAATAAGATTCTCTTTGAAGAAAAAGGGGTAGGATGATTTTAGGAAGTGCATGCCTTTTAAAGTAGAGATTTATCACTTCACTAACTAATTAATAATAGAAAAATGCTAGAGGTACCAAAATTAGGTACCAAAAATTGTTACCATATGATGTGGCTTTTTTTAATTGGTTATAATTATTGTGGGCCCGCCAGGCTCTCCAATCAAAATATTTTAAATTGACAAGTATCTGTTGCCATGTCATTTGGTACCCAATTTGGTACCTGTAGCACTACTCTTAATAATAATAACATGTGTGTATCACATTATTTTAGGAATTGTTTTAATTACCTGTGGTTATCAAAGCTGATTTAACAGCTAATGGACTCCATTCAGGATGGTAAGAATATACAATAAGAGCATATGCAGCTACTTGTGGGCAAGCAAACGATGTTCCCCAACTTATTTTGCAGTTGTTATACATTTCTTGCATCTCTTCAAATTCATCGTCGCTTTCTATCTCTTCAATTTCATCGTCGCTTTCTTTCTCTTTAATTCATCGTCCCTTTCTATCTCTTTAAATTCATCGTCGCTTTCTATCTCTATAAATTCATCATTGTCAGTTTTCAACAGCATGTTATCATTTTCTGTCTTTTTAAGTTCTTTGTCTTCACTCTCTTCATATTCATTTTCATCTACACGACAGCTAAGTGGGATCTTTCCATAAATGGCAAGTGGGATGTTAGAGGGATGTGACATGAGCACGGCATATCCTAAAGCAACCACGTCAGGCTGCACAAAAGTCGACAGACATTATTTCACAAATAACCAAAATCATATAAAGTAAAATAAATACCTAATTAATTAAGAAACAAGACTTACAGTTACGTTATCTTTATATAGTCTTGATGGACCTCTTGCTGAAGATTTTGTCACAAAAACACCTCTTTTATCTTCTTGATATTTACTTTTTGAAATTTTTACAAAAAGTTGTCCCCTGTCAACCAGTAGCAGCTAGTACAACATAAATTGATATTGCTAAAATCATGGTTTAAATTCAAATAGATCAAAGAAGGATTAAGAAAAAGCTACCTATAATCTTTATGCAACTTGTGCAAAAGTTCCATTTGCTCTTTACTAATTGTAGTCAGTGCCACTCCATTGATAGCTGTTGACAATATCTGTGAACGGCCATGTACGTGTAGCTTGCAACAAGTAACATGTCTTATGTGTCTTTACACCTTGCAGAACACCGTCCTTATGCCATGCATTTTTTTGTACACTGTAAACATAATAGTCAAATGACATATGCAAGAAATATATCAAATTAGTTTTTTTAGTTATCAAAAAAGAAGACTATTATTGATTTAATAATTATGCAGTACCGCAGTTTAAGATACCGGCTTTCAATCACATTAAGAGAAACTCCCTGAAAAGGATGAGATAAAAATTTAGCACTGTTGATATAACATGAATAAGGTTTGTTTATGTATGAATTTACACCAAATAGTAGTACCTTTAACTCTTTGAGTTTGATGAATTTTTCATTCTCTTTTATGGCAATCTCTACAGTGGTTTCAAGTATTTACCCATTTATACAAGAACCAACTGCCATGACCCAGGGCATACTAGCCATAACTGATCCTTCGATTGGCCCCTCATTGCCTATGGCTGCACAAACTAGCATTTTTCCATCATTTGCATTTAATAGCGCCATTGAAATAGGGTCATTTTCTGGATGTTTATAACGAGCGTGTGCATGTTCCGCCTTTGGTCCTAAAGATATTGAAAGAACCTTAACACCATCCTCATCTGCTTGTTTGATTGCTTGAATTAAACATTCATAAGGGAGATAACAATTCTTAATTCCACAACCAAATTCCACAACCAATAGCGTAGGCGTATAATGGTGCACCAGGGACAACACCCTGAATAAAAGTTGTACACACATCAAAAAAGTTGACACATCGACGGCTTCCACTTATTATTGATGCATATCCGATTCCATGTGAAGATAACATTGTGTCATCAGCTTTGTTTTCACATTTATTTGAGTGAAATTGTTGA
This sequence comes from Kitagawia praeruptora, assembly GCA_037693485.1. NCBI lineage: Eukaryota > Viridiplantae > Streptophyta > Magnoliopsida > Apiales > Apiaceae > Kitagawia > Kitagawia praeruptora. The sequence continues at coordinate 4,954,315 of CM075345.1, read as the reverse complement.
AACGTAATACTGTAAAAAAAGGGGAATAAAACAGTATAAGACATGAAGACAAGTTAAAGATACGTGGATGTTGGGAAAATATTGCATCTAAGTTAATTAATAAAAATAACCTTTTAAAAAATTCTTTATCCTTATCTTCAAGTGTTGCGCAACATCCCCATCAATTACACCAATTTTAGCTAGAGTGATGGAACTCAGATCTAATTTTAAGCTAAAATCTGCAGTTGTAAGTTACTTTTAAGTTAGTCAACTTGTAAAAATTTAAAAAGTATTCTGTAACACAAAATTCAAAAATTTGTGAAGCTTTAAAAAGGAACGATATCGAAGTAATGATATTACCTCCGGGATTCGATGAGGCATAATTCCATGAGGCATGCATATTGTCTTGCATGATGAATGCTTTCATAAAATCTTTGAAACTGGTGAAAGGAACAAAAAGAAGAGAGTATTATATTTATATGTAAAAGACCAAAAAAAAAAAAGAGATAATGAATCATGTTATTCAATAATAATACCAACTTAAAATAGATTTTTATTACAATGAATGACACATAATTGGCTCCACAACGTTTGAAGTAATGAAATAATTAAGAACACAAAATAATAGATCATCGAACTAACATTCATGAATGCACATAAACGTATGTATATATACATGCATAGATGGAATAATAATGAATGCTAATGATCGAATTACTGCATACATAGACGTGAACAAGAATAACATGCATGTATATAAACATTGAAGTACACAGGGATCATGAGGACCGAATACCAGCTTGCACAGGAGGCAGGAGCTCGTCTGTTTTTACCAGCTTGTCTGACGTCTGTTCTCTTTTGCTTGGTTTATCTTTTATGTTTATCCTCTCTTTCTGTTTTCTTATATAGGCATAAATCTCCATGGTTTTCCTTTTCTTTTTAACTAACATTCCAATTCTGTTCAAGATTTAAATTTATGTTTTTTTTCCAAAATTGTACTATATGTTTTGCATTCTACAAATACTTTCACTTACTGGTTATATAGGATGGTCGGGTAAAATTTTTACTTTTCAGAATTTTATTTCAAAAGTTTCATAAAAACTATATTATTATATTAGGAAAATTTCTCAAAATATCCAATATATTACATTACCCTGCCTATTTTTACCCGTTTTCGGTAGGGATGAAAACCTGAACCAATATTATTATAAATCAAATATGTTTCAAATTTAAAACATAATAGATAAAAAAAATTATAGAAAAACTAAATTAATTAATTATTTGGGCAACTTTATTTGGGTCTAGTTTGGATTAAGATTCAGGACAGCCGCTGCTAGGTCCAGGCGCATGCTTATATAAGAAAAGAGAGGAGACGTAGACTAAGACATAATTAATTAACATACAAACTCAAGCAGAAGAGAACGAAGAGAACGTAGCGAACACACATCTATACACAGGCATCTATACACACTACAAGGAATTTCGATTCAGACAACGGATTTCATCCGTAGTCTGATACTGACCATCCCCGTTGTCTATCGGAGTGTCGTCTGTTACGCGCCTCAGACAACGGGTCGAAATGTTGTGTGTTAGAGCGAGGGACAACGACTTCATCTCTAGACGTCGTTGTCTGATAGCCAGAAACAACAACAGTCGATTTAGAAACCGTTGTTGTTTGGGATGCTACACAATAGTTTTAATTGAATACACACTTGTCTGAAAGGAAATCACACAATAGTTTTAATTGAATGCACACATGTCTGAAAGGAAATAACACAATAGTTTTATCTCAATACACACTTGTCTAAAAGTAAATCACACAACATTATTATAGAATTTTTCCATTGTTGTTTAGGATATTACACAATAATTTTAATTGAATACACACTTATCTGAAAGGAAATCACACAACAGTTTTAATTGAATGCACACTTGTCTAAAAGGAAATCAGACAACATTATTATAGAATTTTTCCATTGTTGTTTAGGATGCTACACAATAGTTTTAATTCAATACACACTTGTCTGAAAGGAAAACACACAACATTCTTGTATAATTAATCCATTGTTGTTTGGGACTCTACACAATGGTTTGTTTAATTTAAACCGCTGTAAGAAATACAGTGCATTATAGTTTACGTTTAACAAGCAATTGGACAATTCAATCGACAAGCAAAAAATGCACAAACCAACCAATATTTCACCATTACAACCAGGTTAATATTTCACCATTACCACCAGGTTCAAAACAATATTCACCAATAAACCAACTAATATTCATAAAAACATCCACAAACATTGGCCACCATTTCTAACATGACTACTAACATATTTGGGATGAACATATCCACAAAAAAGAGATAACATTTTAAATCAGGTTCATGTTAAGCCAGGTTGCCCAATCAGTCTCGATTTCAACGATATCACTGGTGCTATAAGCCAGGTTGCCCCTCCGTGTCCACTGGAAAAAGAAACAATGGTAGTGTAAGTTTTCCGATGAATGTCACATTACAATACAGAAAACAAAAAACAAATGAAGCCAGGTTGTACTGATTTTCCAATCTTATATGATTTAATACTATTTAATCAGCTATACATTGTGATGTTTATATATTTCTTCACATCCAAACAATTAGTCGGCTATACATTGTGATGACATGATCACAACAGGCACCTCTCTAAAAGTTGAGGATCCCTGCAGAAGACAGGACATAAGCATATTAGGCACATATAGATCTTCACTTTAGTAATTTATTTTTATTTTTTAGTTCAAATTTGAATAACAAATAATTAAACATACATATACCTTGATCTTTTTAAGTAACTCATAACCAATCATTCGAGGCATACAATAGTCTGTGATTATCATATCCACCTTAAGACCCTGAAACCAAATCCCAAAACAATCAATTACATTCAAATAAAAAAATTGCTATTATATTACTAAAACATGTATGTATTGAATGTAAGTTCTTTAGCTCGTTCTTGCAGACATTCTCTTAATCTTGATGATTTTTATTATTACCAGAAGCAAATGCTATATAATTGTAACTGTGGTATTAAATGAAAATCTTAACAAACATATTTTGCACATGAACTCAGTTAAAAGTACCTCACAACATCCACTCCATGAGATTTAGCTGCCTTCTCAAGTCCTTGTTCACTCAAACTAAGGCGTCTAACTTTGTCAGCTTCAACTTTTAAAGCTTCATTTAGACCTCCTTTTGGTTTCCCAGCATAGATGGCGATATGACCCTTGTAATCAGGTGACACATTGATCTTTTGGTCAGGCGGCTCATCAAAATTAGCAGCACTCTGACTGTGGATGTCGATGTCAAAGCTCTGTTAGGCAGAAAATCAGGGATGTCATTAAGAAAGTTAAAATTGATTTATGAGATTATATAAAGAGTTAGGACAACTTTTATGCCAGTCACATGCACCTTATCGTTATCTTCATGATCATCTGTATCGTATAATATTGGCTCATCGTCCCATGGACTGCCTTCATAGTCCTTTCTACTCGACTGGTTATTTTGGATGTCCTGTGTTTTTTCTTCAAGGTATTCTTTTGGAGGTTTAGTCGATATAATTACCCGATGCTTCAGTTTTTCTGGTGATGGCAACTTTTTTATTGTATCTAAATCAGGGCAATATAGCACATCTCCAAATGTCCTAGTGAGCATCTGTCATGTGAAAATTGGAACGAAAGAAATTATTACCAACCTCTTAGATTTAGTATACCAAAGAACATTGAAAAAAAGATGAAACGAAAAATTTGTTTCATATGTACAAATCTGCACTAACCTGAGCTGCTTTAGCTTGAAGATCTGCTATAAGGTGGTCCTCTAAAGTTATTACGACAGGGTAAGGTGAGGTAGCAAAGGCGTGCTCTTTGATTGATCTCAAACATGTCAGAAAGTCCACTGGAGTTGTGATCCTAAAGTCAGTAACACACAATAACAAACAGATGAAGCACTATTGAGTTATCTGATTTCGTTAATATGACTTGAAAGGAAACAACACAAATGTACAAATTCGAAACAAAGTATTAATCTAACTTGCATACCATCTGTGTTTAACACATATAGTAGCCTTCCGTGAGCTTGAGTCTGGCCATATATCAAGTTCTATAACTCTTACACCTCTTCTCAGTGCCTTTATGATTGGGACATCACAGGAAGCACTATTGAGCTGATTTCCTGTCAAGTAAGAATTATGTCCGGTGTATATAAAATAATGTGATAGTGGTTCCGTCATGTCTTGATCAACCTAATATAGAACAAGTGTTCTTGTTAGCTATAAAGTTTTAAGTCAGCATACCTGCTGTCCACCAGAATTACATATTGGATATTCAGTAAATGAGTAAGCAATGAATTTATTAAATCGATGTATGTAATTAAATAACATATACCTGAGATGACATGGGAGGATTGAGATCAGTAGAAAAAAGGTAATAATAAAAATCATCAAGATTAAGAGAATGTCTGATAAAGCATGTCCTCCAATTGTATCAGCAATTTCTTTAGCTCGTTCTTGCAGAAACAAATGAGGGAAACTCAGAATACAAATTTAAAAAAAAAAAATTAGCATACAAAGAGAATTGCAAAAATCACCTGCAATTTCAAGGAACAGAACCTTGCAAGCCAGAGAGCTTAAATCTAACCATAAGCCAGAGAGCTTAAATCACGATTTACAGGACCTTGTGTAGCTTGAGAAATCAATAAACCTCGGAGGCCATCCTCGATAGCAGAAATAGCACCAAAATAGTCTGTATTGCAGCCGAATAACTTCCCATTATTCCTCCCGATGATGCAATTAACAGCTCCTATTGACTGTGACATAAAACTTGAGCAATGAATTTATACTATACGGATCTGAAGAAGAAAAACACATCCAGTAGTACATACAGTGGATAATGATATCAGCTTCATCCAATACACAAGCAGTTCATTGATAATTACAATATAAATCAAAACTCTAACTCACCCAATAACCAATTGGAGGTGTAGAGTTCATAAATTGAGTTTATGGATAGAATTTGTGGAGAGTATGAAGAGAGGGTTTGTCGAGAGAGAGAGAGAGTAGAGTAGAGAGGGAGAGACTATTTTTGGGGGAAATTAGAGTAGAGAGAAAGAAATTATGTCTGAAAATTTAGTTAAAGGGGGAAATTGTTCGCCCAAAATTTCGTTAAAGGAGGGAAATTGTCCGCCCAAAATTTCACCCTCAATGTCCACCCTGTTCACCTGCTAAAGCAAATTATTTTGAATATTTTAAATTTTATTTTATTTTTTTGACACCAATTTTAATGTTTTAATTTTAAATTTATAAAATTTTAGAAAAACAAAAAAAACTATGTATAAATATAAAAAGTATATATGCAAAAATAGTAAAAATTTAAAACAATTATTTATCAAAGAAATATCTATTTTGAATGATTTTATCATTAAAAAATCAAACCAAATAAATCTAGATTTTTTTTAAAAATTATCACATCACTAAAATCTTTAGATCTTGACCTCCGTACGTTTGGAACATCGAAAAATAAATTAAAAAAATAGATTCATCATTCGGAACAAGATTAGTTAAAAGGAAGGTCTAATTTGACCGATTTGACAAATATTAAAACCAAAGCAAATAAATCTAGGATTTTCTTAAAAATTTATCACATCAATAAAATCGTTAGATTTTGACATCCGTACGTTTGGAACGTAGAAAAAATAATTTTAAAAACTATTTCTTGACGATCCAATCGTCCGGATGTCAAGATATGTATAATATAATGATATTCACAAATTTTCAAAAAATAAAAAATTAATTTGGTTTGTAAAATTTAATATTTATTAAACAAAGTGGTCTTCCTAAAGTTTAGCAAAAAAAAAGTGGTCTTCCTAAACGAAGTGGTTATTTGTCAAATACCGTTGTCTCGAGTGATACTAGACAACGGTTTTGGACAAATTAACCGTTGTCTGCTATCAAACAACGGTATTTTAATAAATACAGTTGTAGATTGAAGTTTCAGACAACGATTTTTTATAAAGATACCGTTGTCTAACACTAGTTATGTTTTTTTTGAACATAAATATAAATTAACATAATAAATTTGAAATTTTTAAGTGATATATACGGTCGAATTTCTCGACGATCCAATCGTACGAATGTCAATATATATCTAATATATTGATATTCCCAAATTTTCAAAAAATAAAAAATTGATTTAGTTGGAGATCTTAATTGATCACTAGTATATTGACTATTACTCGTAATTAGTGCATTGTCACTAATTGTTGTTTCTATTTTTTAAAAACTATTTCTCTACGATCCAAGCATACGGATGTCAAGATATATCTATTATATTGATATTCCCAAATTTTCGTAAAATAAAAAATTAATTTGGTTGGAGATCTTAGTAGACCACTAGTATATTGACTAGTACCCGTAACTAGTGCTTTGTCACGGATTGTTGTTTCTATTTTTTAAAATATTTCTCGACAATCCAATCATAAGGATGTCAAGATATATCTAATATAATGATTTTCACAAATTTTCAAAAAATAAAAAATTAATTTGGTTGGAGATCTTAGTAGATCACTAGTATATTGACTAGTACCCGTAACTCGTGCTTTGTCACTGATTATTGTTTCTATTTTTTAAAACTATTTCTCGACGATCCAACCGTACGGATGTTAAGACATATCTAATATATTGATATTCCCAAATTTTCAAAAAATAAAAATTTAATTTGGTTGGAGATCTTAGTAGATCACTAATATATTGACTAGTACCCGTAACTCGTGCTTTGTCACTGATTATTGTTTCTGTTTTTTAAAAATTAATTCTCGATGATCCAACCGTGACGTTGTTAAGATATATCTAATATATTAATATTCCCAAATTATTTTAGTGTTGGGGAAAAATAATCGAAAAATAAAAAGGTCAGGTTGTACGAGATTTTAACAAAAACGTAGTAAAAGTGTTGCTTCCTATAACGAGGCACGCTCCAGATTCACCGAATAATTTTTTTGGATTGATTTCTTCGACGATCCAATAAAGGTGTTAATAAACACTCATTTTAGTGTTGGAAAAAAGTAATCGAAAAATAAAAAGGTCGGGTTGTACGAGAATTTAAGAAAAACGAAAATGTTGTAATAGTATTTACTTATAATTATTAAATTACCTTTTATTTAAAAAGTTAAATTATTTATTTACTTTTCACAATTGTTTTTATTGTTTTTATTCTAGAAAAATTTCTAAAAATCTAGAAAATGATGTGGAGGTATTTAAAAATATTTTGGAGTCAAGTTATGCTTGAAAACAAGCCTGATTTCTAAAAATGTTGTTGTGCTTAATATCACACAACATTTTTTATAACAAAACCGTTGTCTGATTTTTTCATTGTTTCCCACCAAATCTAATTCAATTTTTTCATTTCCCACCAAATTCAATTCAAATTATTTCATTATTTCCCACCAAATTCAATTCAAAATTTTCTGTAGTTCAGATAACGGTTTCTTGAAAACTTGTCTGAAGCCTATTCAAACAACACTTTTATAAACCGTTGTCTATAATTATTGCTTTGCACAACACAACAATTTAAAATACGTTGTCTGATAAAATCATTCAGACAACACAATTATAAATCGTTGTCTAAGCCAACTCTTTTGCACAACAGAATTAAAAAACACTTGTCTATTTAAATCAGACAAACAACGGTAAATAAATATTGTCTGAAGTCTTTTAAGACAACATCATAAAAAACACCATAAAAAAACACTTGTCTGATTGAGTTTGTTAGACAACATAATTAACTGATTGAGTTTGTTAGACAACATAATTAAATTGTAAAAACCCCGTTGTCTGAAGGCTGGATCAGACGATGGTTTAAAAAAAAAAAAACTCTTGTCTGTTGATTTCAAACAACACTTTTTCCACTTTACGTTGTCTGATAAGTGTTGTCTGATGCTGTTTTTTTTGTAGTGACAAGGTATGAACTTCCATTAGTCTCTCTCTCTCCCTTTCCCTCTCTCTCTTTTTGTATATGCACGCATACACATCTATGCATGTATATATAGGTATATGTCTCGGTCTGTAATTTTAAAATCAACGATTTTTTTATGTTAGAACGTTTGTGTTTGTGTTAGGTGTTGGTGAAAAAGTAGGTTTCGATTTAATTGTTGTGTGTGTTATTGTGTTAGGGTTTTGATCTTTGATTTTACGTGTGTTATTGTGTTAGGGCTTTGATCTTTGATTTTGTCTACATCAGACTGATGTTTCGGTTTCGATATTAAGATTTTGATTCACTCAGTTGTTTGGTTTTAATTATCGAATGGTTTTAGTACTATTTTTTAGTTTTTAGTTGCAATCTTCTTGTTCATGTCTTTTGTGTTTAACATAAATTAAAGGCATATTATGTTTGTAATCTTCCTATTAATTAACAAGCTTTTCTTTTTTTTCCATTTTATTGTTTTTCCTCTTAGAAAAGAGAAGAAGATGAGAATTGTGTACAGAGATCCTTCTTCTAATCCGAAAAAGGTATATGCAATTTTGGTTTGAATTTTTTTTTGAAGAAGTTGAAGAAATTCTCAAACATAAATATTCATCTTCTATTTTGTAGAGAATTTACCCAAAAGACGTCGACATATCTAGAGTTCCTCGGATGTTTTATAGCACAGGAGAAGGGAGAGGTTTACGTTTCTATCCTCGAAATGATATTGAGCTAAGGTGCGTTGACAAGTATCCTCAAAATGATTTTGATCAGCTCCTACGCTGCTTAAGGAAACAGAAGTATCCTCAAAGTGATAGTGACAAGTCCACTCAACTTGAGGTGAGTGCGTGCTCTTGTTTACACTACTTATTACTCCGTAATTTGTATACATGTCTCTTTAGACAGCTTTCCTTAGTACATGGTTTAAATCTAGAAGTGAAAGATCCACCACAGTCTTTGCATGGCTTACATGTAGTTTATTTAGTATTGTACTATCATGTTTTGATTTTATCTTGTATATCATGTTTGACTTAGATATATCACGTGGGAGTGAAGGCTGATAAAGTTACTGTAGAGGAGTGCCTTAAACTACTGAGAGGAATTGACTGGTATACTATATATGTTGTTCTTTGAAGGTTGTTTCAATTCATTTTTATTCATGGTTGGTTTTCCCTGAATTTACTTGTATCTGCAAATCTTGTTTAGTAGTGAAAGCCGATTCATTGCATGCTCCGTGGAAAAACCCTCTCTTTTCTTTGCGGAGTTGAACGAGGATGATGCTACCAGGCTCAAAGGTAAGTTATCTCTCCATCTTCTTTGCTCTTTATGGCTAACAAAATTGGAGAAAACTCTATGTGATGCATCTACTTTTTTGTTTTTCAGCTTTGGCTGGAATTAGCTTCATTTGTCCGCGTCGACGGCTTTTGTTTACGAAGCATTAATGTCCCTTGAACTTTGATGGTTGTCATTTAATAAGGTCGGAAATTTTTAATATTTATGATGTCTTTTTAAGTTCATGAAAAGGTTACCATGATGAACCTTTATGCTACACTTTGGCACTTGAGGAGGGAGGATGATAATTATTAAATATTATTTTTATTGCTTTAGCTATTGCTTCCATCATCTTGAATTTTTGTTAGTAATACTAATACATGCATTATGCATAGATGGAATAATAATGAATGCTAATGAATTACTGCATACATAAACGTGAACAAGAATAACATGCATGCGTGTATATAAACATTGAAGTACACAGGGATCATGAGGACCGAATACCAGCTTGCACAGGAGGCAGGAGCTCGTCTGTTTTTACCAGCTTGTCTGACGTCTGTTCTCTTTTGCTTGGTTTATCTTTTATGTTTATCCTCTCTTTCTGTTCTCTTATATAGGCATAAATCTCCATGGTTTTCCTTTTCTTTTTAACTAACATTCCAATTCTGTTCAAGATTTAAATTTATGTTTTTTTTCCAAAATTGTACTATATGTTTTGCATTCTACAAATACTTTCACTTACTGGTTATATAGGATGGTCGGGTAAAATTTTTACTTTTCAGAATTTTATTTCAAAAGTTTCATAAAAACTATATTATTATATTAGGAAAATTTCTCAAAATATCCAATATATTACATTACCCTGCCTATTTTTACCCGTTTTCGGTAGGGATGAAAACCTGAACCAATATTATTACTCCCTCCGTCCCTAATTAGTTGTCCAGTTTGACTTTTCAGTGGTCAAATTGACTAACTTTTGACCGAAGATTAAAATTAATCCGTTTATTATTTTAAAAAACTGAAAATCACATATTAAAATAGATTAGAAGTAGTTTACAATGGTATAATTTTTTAAAATATTTTTCATTATGTAATATATATAAATTTCAGTCAAATTTGAGTCAATTTGACCAACAAAAATAGAAACTGGACAACTAATTAGGGACAGAGGGAGTATAAATCAAATATGTTTCAAATTTAAAACATAATAGATAAAAAAAATTATAGAAAAACTAAATTAATTAATTATTTGGGCAACTTTATTTGGGTCTAGTTTGGATTAAGATTCAGGACAGCCGCTGCTAGGTCCAGGCGCATGCTTATATAAGAAAAGAGAGGAGACGTAGACTAAGACATAATTAATTAACATACAAACTCAAGCAGAAGAGAACGTAGCGAACACACATCTATACACAGGCATCTATACAAGGTATGAACTTCCATTAGTCTCTCTCCCTCCCTCTCTCTCTCCCTCTCCCTCTCTCTCTTTTTGTATATGCACGCATACACATCTATGCATGTATATATAGGTATATGTTGTTGGTTTAATCTTAAGTTGGTTTATTTGTTTTGTTTTTGTTTTTGAATAAAGTAGTCGTTAGTAGTATCTTGTTTTGTTAAGATAGCAGATCAGTAAGCATGATTGTAGGAACAGATAGAGTCAATCTGTTGGAGTCTGTTTAGGATCAGATTGAGCTGTTTTGTTTCCTAGTTTTCAGCCTTTCAGTTGTAAGATTTCAGCTATTTATTTCCTTGATATCGAATAAAACAGCATTGCTTTTGGCAGCCAAGTTTGATAGTCTCCTCTATATACAAATACATTTGTCATATGTTCTTATGTACTAACAATATTTGGTATCAGAGCGGAGGTGATTTTCAGTAAAGGGCGCAGAGCATTCAATGGATATCAACAAGGATGTCAACAAGGTCAAGACAGGGGGGTCGATTGGCTTAAGTTATCCTTCGTTGACAAAGAACAACTATACTACTTGGGCTTTGAAAATGAAGGTGTACATGCAAGCACAAGGAGTCTGGACAGCGATTGAGCAAAAAGATCCAAAGGTGGTTGTTGATGAAAAGACGGACAAGGTGGCCTTGGCTATGCTGTATCAAGGACTACCTGAAGATATGATTCTTTCGATTGCAGAGAAAGAAACGGCCAAAGAGGCCTGGACAGCACTGAAGACGATGTGTCAAGGGGCAGATCGTGCGAAAAAAGCAAAAGCTCAAACGCTGAGATCTGAGTTTGAGACGTTGACGATGAAAGACAGTGAGCAGTTAGACGATTTCTATCTGAAATTGAATGGTCTTGTGACTAATATACGGGCTTTGGGTGAGACCATGACTGAATCTTATGTGGTCAAGAAATTACTTCGTGCAGTACCAAGTAAATTCTTACAAATTGCCTCGACTTTGGAGCAATTTGGTGACTTAGAAAAATTGACAGTAGAAGAAGTAGTGGGTTCATTGAAAACTCATGAGGAAAGATTGAAAGGAAGTGGCAAGAAGGAATCAAATGAAGGACAGTTAATGTTGACTGAAGAGGAGTGGCAAAAACGTGAAGGCAACGACAGCAAACTCCTGCTTACTCGTGAAGAGTGGCAGAAACGTTCGAATAAAAGAGTTACAGATGGACAGTTTTCTGGTTTCAAACCTAGAGGAGGGCGAGACAAAAGTAACCTGAGATGCTTTAATTGTTCAGGTTTTGGACATTTCGCTATAGACTGTAAGAAGCCTAGACGAAGCAGAGAATCAAAGGAAGAAGTTTATATGGCTAAGTTCGAGGATGATGAACCTGCATTGTTACTTGCAAAATATGAAGAAAAGGATCCAGGAAAAACTATCTTGAAAGAAGACCAGGTGATCCCATCACAAATGTCAAAGATGCAAACTGAATCTAATGTGTGGTATTTGGATAATGGAGCTAGTAGTCATATGACTGGTTTCAAGTCCAAATTCACAAAACTGGATGAACGGACACGTGGACTGGTTAGTTTTGGAGATGGATCTACTGTGCGTATAGAAGGCAAGGGAACAGTAGTTTTTGAATGCAAAAATGGAGAAACTCGAACACTGGAGGATGTGTACTATATTCCAACACTCAAGAACAACATCATCAGCCTGGGACAAATGACAGAGCAAGGAAACAGAATTGCGATTAAAGGAGAGATGCTGTGGGTGTATGATGAAGAAGACAAGCTTCTTATGAAGGTAAAACGTTCTCCAAACCGACTTTACAAGATTGTTATCAATTCTGCAAAACAGAGATGCATGTTGTCTAAGCAAGATGAGATGTCGAAATTGTGGCATAAGCGTATGGGGCATGTAAACTACCATGCCTTATCACTTATGCACAAAGACAAGATGGTGAATGGGATGTCAAGAATTGAAGTACCAAATGAGGTGTGCAAGGGCTGTCTCATGTCTAAACAAACAAGGAAGCAATTTCCAGAGAAGTCGAGCCACAGTGCAACAAAGGTTTTAGAACTAGTACATGGCGATCTATGTGGCCCAATACAACCAGAAACTGCCTCAGGGAAAAGGTATTTTTTCTTGCTTGTGGACGATTATAGCAGATATATGTGGGTATTTTTCTTAAAGTCAAAAAACGAAGCGTTAAGTGTTTTTAAAGACTTCTGTGCTTTGGTGGAGAGGGGACCAGAGAGAAAGGTGAGAATGTTACGAACCGACAGGGGAGGGGAGTTTGTTTCAAATGATTTTGAAAATTATTGCAAGGAGAAGGGAATAGACAGGCACTACACAGCACCCTACACTCCGCAACAAAACGGAGTGGTGGAACGTCGGAATCGTACTGCAGTTGAAATGGCTAGAAGCTGTTTGAAAGAAATGAAGTTGCCAAACATTATGTGGGGTGAAGCTGTGAGACACTCAATCTACTTGCTAAACCGATTGCCAACTCGTGCACTTACTGGAATGACTCCGTATGAAGTTTGGAATGAAAAGAAACCACACATAGGACATATCAAGGTTTTCGGGTGCATTGGGCACATGAAAATTCCAAGTCAACATACTCAAAAACTAGATGATCGCAGTAAACAAGTGGTCAATCTAGGGAAGGAACCAGGGACCAAAGCCTATCGTCTATATGATCCTCTCACTAGACGAGTTCATGTGAGTAGGGATGTCATCTTTGAAGAAGATAAATCGTGGCCCTGGGATCACAAAAATGAGGAAGAGCTAAATGGGAGTTTTTCAGTGGAACATTTGATTGATACAAGTGAATATCAGGAGGAAGGTGGTGAGAGTGTCTCAAACGACATGAGTGAATCCAGTGAATCCACACCCCAAAGAACTCACACCAATACTACTCAAAGTGATGGAAGTTCCCAGAGAGATGTTTACTCCTCAACTACAAGAACAGGGTCCAGTACTTCATCAACAACGCAGACACCAATTCAAAACATACAACTTCAGTCCCAGGGTCTGAATTATGAAGACTATGATGACAGCACTGAGCCCAGAAAAACCAGAAGATTGTCTGAGATTTATGCTGAAAGTGATGAAGTATTTCTGGACGAAGAGTTGTACCTCATGGGTGTAGAAGAACCTATGAATTACAAGCAGGCCACAACAGATCGAAACTGGATACTTGCTATGGAGAAAGAAATGCAGTCAATCGAAGAGAACAACACCTGGAAACTCACTGAGTTACCTCCAGGTAAGAAAACAATAGGCTTGAAGTGGATTTATAAGCTGAAAAAGGATGCAGAGGGAAATGTGATAAAGTACAAAGCGAGATTAGTTGCTAAGGGATATGTTCAAGAACACGGAGTGGATTTCGATGAGATTTTTGCACCAGTAACTAGGATTGAAACTGTACGTCTGTTGTTGGCTCTGGCAGCAAAGTGTGAATGGGAAGTTCATCATCTTGATGTAAAAATAGCCTTTTTGAACGGTGAAATCAGTGAAGACGTTTATGTGGTGCAACCTGAGGGTTTCGTGAAAAAGGGGAAGGAGAATCTGGTTTATAAATTGATAAAAGCTTTGTATGGTCTTCGCCAGGCTCCACGAGCTTGGTATGCAAAGTTAAACTCTTATCTGGAAAGTCTGGGTTTTAAGAAATGTCCATCCGAGCATGCAGTGTATACCAGGAAGGAGGGTGAGGATAGATTGATCGTTGCTGTCTACGTTGATGACTTACTAATAACTGGAAGCAGTGTGAGTTTGATCAAAAAATTTAAAGACGAGATGAATCAGAAGTTTGACATGACTGATATGGGCAAGTTGAGTTACTATCTGGGTATCGAGGTGCATCAAGAAAGAGGTTGTATTCAGTTAAAGCAGTCAGGCTATGCCAAGAAGATCATTGAGAAGGCTGGAATGAAGGGCTGCAATCCAACTAAATACCCTATGGATCCTAAGGAACAACTTGTCAAAGATGAAGGAGGGAAGATAGTGAATGCTACAGAGTACAAAAGTATGATTGGGGGGTTAAGATATTTGGTGCACACTAGGCCTGACATAGCCTATTCAGTTGGTATAGCAAGTAGGTTCATGGAGAGACCAACTGTGATGCATAAGAACGCGGTTAAAAGAATCATTCGATATGTCCAAGGCACGTTGCAGTTTGGGTTAATATATACCAAAAACAGTGGGAACAATGTGCTAACAGGATTTGCAGATAGTGACTTAGCAGGCAGTCTGGATGACAGAAGAAGTACTGGAGGTATGTGCTTTTATTTGAATGATAGCCTCATTACATGGGTGTCCCAGAAACAACGCTGTGTAGCACTTTCGTCCTGCGAGGCAGAGTTCATGGCTGCAACTGCAGCAGCTTGTCAAGCTATATGGATTCGAAATGTACTAAACCAGATAACAGAAGAACATATTGGACCAGTAGTACTGTGTGTCGACAACAAGTCTGCAATCAATTTGGCTAAAAATCCAGTTTTTCACGGAAGGAGCAAGCACATTCATGTTCGTTATCACTTTATTAGGGAATGCGTGGAACGGGGGGAAATTATTATGAAGCATGTGAGTAGTGAATGTCAGAAGGCAGACATACTAACCAAAGCCATGACTACAATCAAGTTCGAGAGGATGAGGAGATTACTTGGAAGTGAGGACCTGTCTGGACAACTCTAAGATTAAGGGAGGATATGTTGGTTTAATCTTAAGTTGGTTTATTTGTTTTGTTTTTGTTTTTGAATAAAGTAGTCGTTAGTAGTATCTTGTTTTGTTAAGATAGCAGATCAGTAAGCATGATTGTAGGAACAGATAGAGTCAATCTGTTGGAGTCTGTTTAGGATCAGATTGAGCTGTTTTGTTTCCTAGTTTTCAGCCTTTCAGTTGTAAGATTTCAGCTATTTATTTCCTTGATATCGAATAAAACAGCATTGCTTTTGGCAGCCAAGTTTGATAGTCTCCTCTATATACAAATACATTTGTCATATGTTCTTATGTACTAACAATATATGTCTCGGTCTGTAATTTTAAAATCAACGATTTTTTTATGTTAGAACGTTTGTGTTTGTGTTAGGTGTTGGTGAAAAAGTAGGGTTTCGATTTAATTGTTGTGTGTGTTATTGTGTTAGGGTTTTGATCTTTGATTTTACGTGTGTTATTGTGTTAGGGCTTTGATCTTTGATTTTGTCTACATCAGACTGATGTTTCGGTTTCGATATTAAGATTTTGATTCACTCAGTTGTTTGGTTTTAATTATCGAATGGTTTTAGTACTATTTTTTAGTTTTTAGTTGCAATCTTCTTGTTCATGTCTTTTGTGTTTAACATAAATTAAAGGCATATTATGTTTGTAATCTTCCTATTAATTAACAAGCTTTTCTTTTTTTTCCATTTTATTGTTTTTCCTCTTAGAAAAGAGAAGAAGATGAGAATTGTGTACAGAGATCCTTCTTCTAATCCGAAAAAGGTATATGCAATTTTGGTTTGAATTTTTTTTTGAAGAAGTTGAAGAAATTCTCAAACATAAATATTCATCTTCTATTTTGTAGAGAATTTACCCAAAAGACGTCGACATATCTAGAGTTCCTCGGATGTTTTATAGCACAGGAGAAGGGAGAGGTTTACGTTTCTATCCTCGAAATGATATTGAGCTCCTACGCTGCTTAAAGAAAAGGTGCGTTGACAAGTATCCTCAAAATGATTTTGATCAGCTCCTACGCTGCTTAAGGAAACAGAAGTATCCTCAAAGTGATAGTGACAAGTCCACTCAACTTGAGGTGAGTGCGTGCTCTTGTTTACACTACTTATTACTCCGTAATTTGTATACATGTCTCTTTAGACAGCTTTCCTTAGTACATGGTTTAAATCTAGAAGTGAAAGATCCACCACAGTCTTTGCATGGCTTACATGTAGTTTATTTAGTATTGTACTATCATGTTTTGATTTTATCTTGTATATCATGTTTGACTTAGATATATCACGTGGGAGTGAAGGCTGATAAAGTTACTGTAGAGGAGTGCCTTAAACTACTGAGAGGAATTGACTGGTATACTATATATGTTGTTCTTTGAAGGTTGTTTCAATTCATTTTTATTCATGGTTGGTTTTCCCTGAATTTACTTGTATCTGCAAATCTTGTTTAGTAGTGAAAGCCGATTCATTGCATGCTCCGTGGAAAAACCCTCTCTTTTCTTTGCGGAGTTGAACGAGGATGATGCTACCAGGCTCAAAGGTAAGTTATCTCTCCATCTTCTTTGCTCTTTATGGCTAACAAAATTGGAGAAAACTCTATGTGATGCATCTACTTTTTTGTTTTTCAGCTTTGGCTGGAATTAGCTTCATTTGTCCGCGTCGACGGCTTTTGTTTACGAAGCATTAATGTCCCTTGAACTTTGATGGTTGTCATTTAATAAGGTCGGAAATTTTTAATATTTATGATGTCTTTTTAAGTTCATGAAAAGGTTACCATGATGAACCTTTATGCTACACTTTGGCACTTGAGGAGGGAGGATGATAATTATTAAATATTATTTTTATTGCTTTAGCTATTTCTTCCATCATCTTGAATTTTTGTTAGTAATACTAATACATGCATTATGCATAGATGGAATAATAATGAATGCTAATGAATTACTGCATACATAAACGTGAACAAGAATAACATGCATGCGTGTATATAAACATTGAAGTACACAGGGATCATGAGGACCGAATACCAGCTTGCACAGGAGATTGTCTAGTTTTAATTAACTTGTCCAGACCAGAAGCTCGACTCGTCTCTGATGATCTCTTTTGCATAATAAATAAATAATATCCAATCCCTGTTCAAATTAAATTTAAATTCAAGCGCAACAAATCCTATAATGTGTGCGATTTGTATAATATCATGTTCTTTTTTTTCCCAAGTTGAATATGTTTTGCAATCTACAAATAGTTTTGCTTATTGGTTTGGGTGATGAGGTGAAATTTTTTACTTTTTAAAAATTTTACCGTTAATGTTGAATATCAACTTCCCGGTTGAAAATTATTGGAAAATTGTTTGTTATTAACCTCTCTTCAAAAAGTTTTATAAAATCCGTATTATTATATTAAAAAAATTGTCCAAAATACCCGGTATATTAAACCTATTTTACCCGTACGTTTTCAATCAGTGCGACCTTTTTACCGGTATAGAATTAGGTTTCGGTAATGTAATTTTTGTTTGGTTTGGAGTTGAATTATGTCAAAGTATAAAGCCTCCTTTGTGGAAGGTGGCTAAGAACTTTGAATTCAAACAAGGCTGCTGTCCAATTCAAAGTCCATGGTCATAGATTGAAGGTGCAGCCTTCATTGAAAATCTAGCTCATGGCTTCCGTAATCAATGATGTAACTAATTTGTTTAGGGGCCTATAAATAGACCTCCACCAAAGCCATTGTGATGACAAGTGAAGAAGGAAGAAAAGAGAGAGAGACAGTAGAGATAGAAGGAGGAGAAGAGAGTGAATAGTAGTGAATATACATATTCCGTATATATATATAAATATCTCCTAAATATCAGGGTCTCTCCTTTGTAATATAAAGAGTGTTTTCTCCTACTATAAGAGAGAGTTTTATAAATTGTACTCTCCTTATTTTAGAGAGAAGGTGGTGTAATTCTTTCTCTTAGTGAAACCCTCCTACTTTTGCCTGTGGTTTTTCCCCTTAATTTATTTAAGGGTTTTCCACGTAAAATTTGGTGTCCACTTATTTCCAGTTTTTCTCAATTTTACTTTGCTTGCGAGCCAGCTGCGCCTGATAAATTACTAACAGTGGCATCAGAGCTATAGGTTGCAGAGTACTATTCACGGATACGGTACTATTCACAAATACGGTACTATTCACGGATACGGTACTATTCACGGATACGGTACTATTCACGGATACGGTACTATTCACAAATACGGTACTGTTCACGTACTGTGAAATAGTGAAAATCAGTTCAAGTCCAAAATTCGGAGCATCACTATGGCAGCAAAGTACGATATTGAGAAGTTCAATGGGAGCAATATCTCATTGTGGAAAATGAAGATTAAGGCTATTTTACGGAAGGATAATTGCTTGGAAGCAATTGGAGACAAGCCCACGACAATCACTAATGAAAAGTGGAAAGAGATAGATGGCAATGCAATTGCCAATTTACATTTAGCACTAGCCGATGGGGTATTGTCCAGTGTGGCAGAGAAAAAGACGGCAAAAGAGATATGGGATACTCTAACAAGACTGTACGAGGCCAAGTCACTTCACAATAAGATATTCCTAAAGAGGAGGCTCTACACTCTTCGAATGGCGGAATCCACTTCGGTTACCGACCATGTCAACACCTTAAATACTTTGTTTTCTCAGCTTACTACATTGGGGCATAAAATAGAAGAAATTGAGCGTGCTGAGATCTTACTTCAAAGTCTACCTGACACGTATGATCAACTCATCATCAACCTGACGAACAACATTCTTTCAGACTATCTAGTCTTCGATGATATTGCGGCTGCTGTTTTAGAAGAAGAAAACAGGCGCAAAAACAGGGAAGACAGACAGGCAAGTTCCCAGCAAGCAGAAGCTTTGATGGTGACACGAGGGAGATCAACGGAACGTGGCTCCAGTGGGAGTCAAAATCGTGGTAGATCGAAGTCAAGAAGCAGGAAAAATATTAAATGCTATAATTGTGGTAAGAAGGGGCACTTCAAGAAGGATTGTTGGAACAAAAAGAAGAGCGGAGACCCTGAGTCACCAAATGCTCAAGGGAATGTAGCAAGTTTCTCGAAAAATGCCGAAGTTCTATTTAGCGAGGCAACAACAGATGAAAGTAAAAAGCAGTTCATGGATGTCTGGTTACTAGACTCAGGAGCAACATGGCACATGACATCTCGAAGAGAATGGTTCCATAAATATGAATCAATTCCAGGAGGTGCTGTACGCATGGGAAATGATCATGCTTTAAAGATCGTCGGTATTGGTACTATCAAAATAAAGATGTTTGATGGTACGGTTCGCACTATTCAAAATGTACGGCATGTGAAGGGCTTGAAGAAGAATCTATTGTCTGTAGGGCAAATAGATAGTCTTGGATGCAGGACCCATGTTGAAAATGGGATTATGAAAATTGTAAAAGGAGCACTTGTGATAATGAAGGCAGAAAAGATTGCAGCAAATCTATTCATGCTTGAAGGGGAAACACTATTGGAAGCTAATGCGTGCATTGTGTCAACCAATGAAGAAGAAGAATCAACGATGATGTGGCATAATAAACTAGGCCACATGTCAGAACGGGGATTGAAGATTCTCTCCGACAGAAAATTGCTTCCGGGGCTCAAATCAGTAAACTTACCTTTCTGTGAGCATTGTGTTACAAGTAAGCAACATAGATTGGCTTTTGGAAGATCTGTTGCTAGGGGTAAGCACATCCTAGACTTAATTCATTCTGATGTATGGGAATCATCAGAACTATCACTGGGAGGAGCAAGGTACTTGGTGTCTTTCATTGATGATTATTCCAGGAGATGTTGGGTATATCCAATCAAGAAGAAGTCAGATGTGTTTTCAATCTTTAAAGAATTCAAAGTGCTGGTGGAACTTGAATCTGGAAAAAGGATCAAGTGTTTGAGGACAGATAATGGAGGAGAGTACACAGATGGTGAGTTTCTTGCTCTTTGTAAGCGAGAAGGTATCAAACGGCAGTTCACAGTTGCATACACTCCACAACAAAATGGAGTAGCAGAGCGGATGAACAGAACTCTTGCAGAACGAATGAGAGCTATGTTAAGAACTGCGAGTCTACCTAACTCTTTTTGGGCAGAAGCAGCTATGACCGCCTGTTATATTATAAATCGGTCGCCATCAACTGCAATTAACTTAAAGACGCCGATGGAAATGTGGACTGGTAAGCCAGCAGATTACTCTTCTTTACATTCTTTTGGATGTCCAGCATATGTAATGTATAATTCCCAAGAAAGAACAAAATTGGATCCAAAATCCAGGAAGTGTTTATTCTTAGGGTATGCTGAAGGAATAAAGGGGTATCGCCTATGGGATCCCACTACCCATAAGCTCATTATCAGCAGGGATGTGATTTTTGTAGAAAATCAATTACAACTTAAAGAAGAAAATGATAGCACAAAGAAAAGTTCAGAGACTACAACTGTACACGTGGAAAATAATCTAGAAGAAGAAACATCAAATTCTTCTGAATCAGAATCAGAGCACGAGACAAACGAACCAGTCGAGTCTGAGGAAGTTCGCCGGTCTACTCGTGGAAGAAGGCCACCAGCTTGGCACTCAGAGTATGTTACAGAGAGCAATATTGCATATTGTCTTTTAACTGAGGACGGAGAACCTTCAAATATTCATGAAGCTTCTAACAGCCCAGATGCATCCATGTGGAAGACAGCAATGCAAGAAGAAATCGAAGCTCTACACAAGAACAAGACTTGGGAGCTCATACCATTACCACCTGGAAGAAAAGCCATTGGTAATAAATGGGTCTACAAGATCAAGCGGGATAGCAATGATCAAGTAGAACGGTATCGTGCAAGATTGGTAGTAAAAGGATATGCTCAGAAAGAAGGCATTGATTTTAATGAGATATTTTCTCCGGTAGTACGACTTACAACAATCAGAATAGTCCTGGCTATGTGTGCTACATTGGATTTACATTTGGAGCAATTGGATGTAAAAACTGCATTTCTTCATGGTGATCTCGAAGAGGAAATTTATATGCTCCAACCAGAAGGTTTTGCTGAAAAAGGCAAAGAGAACTTGGTTTGCAGATTAATCAAATCTCTATACGGTCTCAAACAGGCGCCGAGGTGTTGGTACAAGAGATTTGATTCCTTCATCATGAGCCTTGAATACAACAGACTTAGTGCAGACCATTGTACGTACTACAAAAGGTTTGAAGAAGATAATGACTTTATCATTCTATTGTTGTATGTGGATGACATGTTGATAGCAGGCCCCAACAAAGATCGAATTCAAGAATTAAAGGCACAGTTAGCTAGGGAGTTTGAAATGAAGGACCTTGGACCAGCAAACAAGATTCTAGGGATGCAAATTCACCGAGACAGAAATAATAGGAAGATTTGGCTATCTCAAGAAAATAACTTAAACAAGATCTTGCGTCGCTTCAACATGCAAGATTGTAAGCCAATTTCTACCCCACTTCCTGTTAATTTCAAGTTATCCTCAAGTATGTCACCTAGCAATGAAGCAGAGAGGAGGGAGATGTCTCGAGTACCGTATGCATCAGCAGTGGGAAGTTTGATGTTCGCCATGATATGTACAAGACCAGATATTGCACAAGCAGTGGGAGCGGTTAGTCGGTATATGGCGAATCCTGGTAGAGAGCATTGGAATACAGTAAAGAGGATTATGAGATACATCAAAGGAACCTCAAATGTTGCATTATGTTATGGAGGATCAGAATTGACCGTCAGAGGTTATGTGGATTCAGATTTTGCAGGAGATCTCGACAAAAGTAAATCCACTACAGGTTATGTGTATACACTTGCAGGAGGAGCTGTAAGCTGGATGTCTAAACTGCAGAAGGTTGTGGCTTTATCTACAACAGAAGCAGAATACATGGCAGCTACACAAGCTTGCAAGGAATCAATCTGGATACAAAGGTTATTGGAGGAACTTGGGCACAAACAAGAAAAGATTGTTCTGTTTTGTGATAGTCAAAGTGCTTTGTACATTGCAAAGAATCCAGCCTTTCATTCACGGACGAAGCACATAAGGGTACAATACCATTTTGTACGAGAAGTAGTGGAACAAGGAACTGTGGATATGCAAAAGATTCACACTAATGAGAACCTAGCAGATATTATGACCAAGCCGGTCAACACAGACAAATTCATACAGTGCCGATCCTCCATCGGCCTGACAGAAACATAAGCAGCATGATATTGGCAAAAGAGGAAGGGTTGAAGATTTATCACAAAGGTGGCTTTAAGTGGGAGAAATGTCAAAGTATAAAGCCTCCTTTGTGGAAGGTGGCTAAGAACTTTGAATTCAAACAAGGCTGCTGTCCAATTCAAAGTCCATGGTCATAGATTGAAGGTGCAGCCTTCATTGAAAATCTAGCTCATGGCTTCCGTAATCAATGATGTAACTAATTTGTTTAGGGGCCTATAAATAGACCTCCACCAAAGCCATTGTGATGACAAGTGAAGAAGGAAGAAAAGAGAGAGAGACAGTAGAGATAGAAGGAGGAGAAGAGAGTGAATAGTAGTGAATATACATATTCCGTATATATATATAAATATCTCCTAAATATCAGGGTCTCTCCTTTGTAATATAAAGAGTGTTTTCTCCTACTATAAGAGAGAGTTTTATAAATTGTACTCTCCTTATTTTAGAGAGAAGGTGGTGTAATTCTTTCTCTTAGTGAAACCCTCCTACTTTTGCCTGTGGTTTTTCCCCTTAATTTATTTAAGGGTTTTCCACGTAAAATTTGGTGTCCACTTATTTCCAGTTTTTCTCAATTTTACTTTGCTTGCGAGCCAGCTGCGCCTGATATATTCCTAACAAATTATAGATTGAATTGAAGTTTTGTTTGAGACAACTAGTGATGAATTGAATTCATTAGTCTAGTGTTGTTCAAGTAGTAGAATTATTGTGCACAACAAGTGTTTGAAGATTTGAGTGAGAGAATCAGCTCTGAGCATTCTATGTTAGCAAGACCCAACGAGTGAATTGACAGATGTGACTGCATAAGCAGCACCAGCAGGCAGCACAGTAGGAAGAACCCGGAGCTACATCTGAAATGTGGGACCGATAATAAGAAGGATCTAGAGACTTAGTAATAGTTGAACTGCAGTTGCTCTCTAGTGGAAATTAGTAATATTTGCAATGACAAAGAAATGTCTGAACTCATACTTTGTGCATTATACAGAGTACATAGACATTACCAGTACCAAGCAACATACTCTCAATTTTTTGAGACATAATGTCAATTCTGATCTTTTTAATATAATTATAAACTTTTATTACATTGGATTTGGAACAATATGCTGTCAGACTTGACATTCTGATTCCTTTTTCGCCAATAAAATCAAGAATGCTGCTTATATAGAAGAGTGGCCAGAGAAAATGGTGAAGGATGCAAAATTTATGTCAACTTTTTGTTTATTCCAGTTCTGTCACAAGACTCACAATTACTAGATTTCCTCGAGTATAATGCTTTTTGCATTACTCTTTCACGTCCTGAGAGATAAAACCAATATTTACATGTGCTCTCGATTTTTTTGGTGGGATAGTTGTTATATTTTATATAGTATGGGGGAAGGGGGAGGGGAGAATCGAATATTAGATCTCTTTTATCACTGGGAGCCCTTTGTCACTGCTCAGTCACTCCTTGACATTAGTATTCTTACATGTACAGACTACTTTATTAAGTAGGTAGAAAACATTCAGTTGTTACTTGTTATTACTAGTGTCCTCTCGTAATTCATGCCTTTGGGTTGGTTGTAAAGCAAAAGCTCACTGTAAAAGCTATTAGTTCTTTGTTGCACTCAAATTGCAACTATTTTACATTGTCTTGTATTCAAAGATCGATCATGGTGACAGAAATTGTAGACACTTCATTATGTTCAAAATTGATGCAACACACCTTTATGTTGGTTTTAGCTTTTAAGTACTTTCCCATGTCACTTTGCTATGGGATGCATAGCAACAGAAAGTTATAGAAAATTTTCCTTGAAAGACGAGCAAGGACAAATATATATTTTTATTTTCTCTATGATCTTAGTTCTTTCAGAACAGTTAAAGTTTGACCACTAAGGCCCTAACCAGATGAAGAAAGAACTCATCTTTGTGTTGCATATTGATATGTATGTTATGTAGTAGTGCATGATTTGATCTTCTTTCCGGATGATTCAAGCAGCTGCAGCTTGTTTACCTCTACATTTCCACATTCGTAGGTAGTGAGAGCTCTAGGTTCTACGGTTGAGTTCTCAGATTTGACCAATGGAGTGAAACCAGGACAAAGGGAAGTTTTTGATTCTAGACAACAATATGCAGAGATCAGATTGTTTCAGTGGATGGCCTTCGGAAGTCAAGACTACAGTTCCGAAATCTTCAATCGAACACAGAGCAGCTGGAAGAGCTAATTAGAATATATATCTGTAATCTGAATTCTACGCACTACACCATAAAAGGCCTACGACCACATTTAGAGCCTGTGTTGCCATAGGATATGTTGCCTTTGACATGCTTGTTTTTGGCTAAGACAACATTGTCATTTTTATGTTGGCTCACATAGCAAAAATATGTTGCCATAGAATAAAAATGTTTGCATGTTGCCGTATGTATCAAATTGTGTTGCCATAATTTTTAAATGAACAAAATTTTACATTTTATATTAATTAAAATAAAAATTTTAACTTTTTTTCACATGAAAATTAATTTATTTGAATAAAAATAAAGAAATTTTTATAAAAATCATGAATATGCCCAGTAGAAGTGTATAGTTCATTAAAAATATTAAAATGTCTTAAGGTGAATAATTTTATTTTTATATTCATTAAATATTGTTCAACCAAATTTTTAAAATAAATTTTGTTCTAAATATGTTTTAATATATTATTAAAATAAAAATAATTTTTTATATGATTAAAAATATTTGAATATGTTACTACAAATTATGTAAAAGGATTTGAATACTTAATGAAAAATTAATCTGTTTTATCAAATAAATTAAAAATGAAAATTTAAATTATTTTTTCCTTCTAAAAGATTAAAAGATCAAAATTTAGAAAATTTGGTGAGGGACAAAAAACCCGCCCAACCAATTCATTCCTTGTACCACTCTTTAACTTGGTAAAAACAATCTCACTTCAGACGTCTTATCATATGTTGTTATCTTATCATACCTTTTGTAGTCAGGCTACAATGTTATATCACATATTCGTTTGCCTAGTAGAATGTAGACAGAATGCAAAACCAAAAGATTTTGCATCCAATATTATTCTCTTTAACTAGATGATATAGATGATAGACCTCCCTCAAAAGAAAACTAGATCAGAAATCTGAAGTCACCATAAATTATATATATGGCACTAGCCTTTAATTACAAGTTCTGCTGTTGCGGTCAAATACTAATGTGTAAACTATAACTACATACTGATTACATAGTACTGCTGGTAAGTACTGTTTCCCAAATATAATTGGCTAGTTAATTGATATGAATATTTAAATGTTTCAAGTTTTGCAATTTCTGAAAAGATTCCATGTCTCCATTCTGTTAAAATGTTGTAGGATCATGCTTATTATATTGTGAAAGAGGATGACTCCCCTTGTAGAAAGAAGTTCTAACACATTAATTTACATTGTTGTAACATTTAAAGTGCAACCAATCTTAGAAGACCAAACAAAGATATCTAAGATGTGCCACAAGCTTACCATTATGTATTTATGTGGCTACAATTTTGTCTTGTAAAAATGGCATATGTCCTGGAAAAAGAAAAACAGACACTAGTAGTATATTAGTTACACTGTATCAATTATTTTCATTTAAATACTATTCTAGCTTTCAAGCATTTTCATGGAGTATTATATAAACCCTTTCTTGTGATCAGCTTAATATTTTCCATAGGAGCAGTTGATCTTTTATTGTATCAATTGATTTCTTACATGCAATTCCTTATTGTTATATGAACAGGTTGGTTTCAAAATATTTTTAGGGGTCACTGCATCTATCACTAATTGCGACATCTATGGAATGACTGGTGATGGCGTTAATGATGCATAGCAGACACTAGAATTGCTGTTGCAGATTCAACGGATGCTGCACGGAGTGCCTCTAATATAGTGCTAATAGAACCTGAATGAGGATGTTTGGCTTATATTTGTGTTCTAATATTTAAAAAACGTGCTAGATTGTAGATGAGGTATGAATCAACCTCTCGTTTGCAAAATATAAACACTGTTGGCGATTATATATAGTTGTTTAAAGTAATCTCTAGTAATCAATAGAATTACTATTTCTCTAGTAATCAATAGAATGTAGTATACAATTAGATATTCTCACTACATGGATAAGAGGTCTTGGAGATGCTAGATGGCTTTGGTTGTGGAAGGTATTCTTTTGCATCTCTTGGGGCTTCTTAGTGGGGTGGTGCTGTAATTTTAAGATTTTTGAGGATCTAATGTTCTTGATTCTGCTGGTGGATTCCAAATTAGACTGTTGGAACCAATCACTTGTAATATATTGAGTGTTAATCATAGTATTTCTATATATGTCTTCCCATATGCTCTGCTACATATGTTTTCCCAAATGATCTGTTTTTTTAATGTGATGTTAGACATAATATGTTATTTGTAATCAGTTTAGCATCTATATTAATATTTTCTTTTTTCATGTAGTTTCATGTTCGAATTCTTGAAACATCACAACAAAATATAGCTGCTTTGCTTGTGGGTCTCAAATATCTTATTGATATGTCGCATGGCTAATTAAGCCAGAAGAGGTGCTGATTGTTGAAGATGAAAATGGCAACATTGTACTGAGCAAGTAGTGCTCTTGCTGCCAGGTTTGTACTGAGCACCAACTTGTAGACAATTAAAATGAGAAAAAACGCTTCATTAACATTCACCACTAAGGAGGGTTTGTGTGGAATGGATATGTTCATTTTGTATATTCATAATTTACTTTCCTTTTTCCTGTATGATTTATCTCATCCAAGTATGTGATTGTAGGTAAATGATGATACAGAGGAGGGAAGTAAGGTATGTCCGTACTAATATGCTTTCCTCTAGGTGGTTTAAAAAATCTACAGAGTCGTTCACGAAAGTACCTTTGTTTGGAGCTGTCTCATACCTCAGGATGGTTGTATCTCCATTCTGTGTAATTTTTGCTATTGTCTGGGCAGTGTATCGGGATGCTCCCTATGCATGGATAGGGAAAGATATTCTCGTAAGAATATATCTTTCGTTTTTTAAAATTCTCATCTGTTAGTCTATATAAGTTTAATGGGCACATTATTACAAGATGTCTCCTAGGTTAAATTAATGATCAAGTAATTGGGTTATACAATCGAATTGCGAGTAGTACTTATACAATTATACTATGATTGCAAGTTTTGCCTTCAGGAAATACCTAAATGACTTATATTTTCTTCTGGGGTTGTTCTTGGTTCTTACATGGCCTTAATGACTGCTATTTTCTTCTGGGCAGCATACGAAACTAACTTCTTCGCGGTAAATTGCACAAGAACAAACCATTTATGTTTGTACCCTGCTAATCCATATTTGTATTTTGACTAGGATTTATCTTCTGAATGCAGAATACTTTTCATGTTAAGAATTTCAACCGGCATGAATATAATATGTCATCAGTCAGGCCTTAATTTTTGTGACACGTGCAAGAGGTTGGTCTTTCACGGAAAGACCTAGTTTGCTGCTTGTTGTTGCCTTCATCCTCGCACAATTGTGGTAGAGAGTTTTGCTTCACCTTCCAGTTTCAGTCACTCATGCACATAACTTCCGACTTACACATAACTTTTGCTATGAAAATTTGCAGGTTGCAAATATAATATTAGCCACAGTAAGCTGGGATACAGCAGGAATCCAAAAGATCGGCTTGGGGTGGGGTGGACAGGTTGCTGTTATGTTAGTCTTAGGTACTTTAGTAAGATTTTAGTTTAAGTACTTTGGCATGAGCTCTTATGTCTTTTGCTCTGAATTTGGATTGTTGGTTGTGATTCTATTGAATCTTGTATGGATTATTACGATTGTAAAGTTGGTTGTGATGATTTGGTTATTTAGGGAATGAATATTTTCATATTATTGATTTTTTTAAAAAAATTTAGAAAAATGTTGCCATTGAGGCTATAAAATGTTGGCAAAAAGTAAAAATAATGTTAAGAAATGTTGCTAGCAAAATGTTGTTGTAGTCAAAATTTGTGTTGCCATTGGTCCCTACAATGGGCTCCACGGTGGGCCCATGGTGGGCCCCACTGGTGGGTCCCATGTGGGTCCCATTGGTGGGGCCCATTTTTTTGCAAAATGTTTAACCCAAAGGCAACGTAATATCATGTTGTTAAAACTGATAATATTGTTGCCATAGCTTAGTCTACGTCAACAAAAAACTGATGTTGCCATAGAGAAGTAGAATGTTGCCTTTGACCCCAAAGGCAACGGCAAAAATAGCAACACCAGCAAAATGTTACCTTTGGGGTTTTTTTGGGTCTAAGACAACATATTTCGGGCCTACGACAACATTTTTTTGGTGTTGTCGTAGGCCTTTTATGGTGTAGTGACGTACAGAGAGAAGTTGGAGTAGTAAACCGCATAACCACTATTATACACCATACAAGCAAAATCATGAATCAAATTAATTTAACCTTCTTTAGCGCGCCATTAGCATGGCCATTACTCATTACGCCTGGTAAGCAGAGGCGGATTTAGGGGGGGTCCAGAGGGATCCATGCCCTGTTGTATTTTTGACTTATTTTGTCAAATGGAAATTAAAGAATTAAATACATTATCAATGTATTTGTAAGTTATGAATATTGATTTGGGAGTTACAAATGTTTAATATTAATGTTTATTGATTGTAATTAATATAATTTATTGAGGCAGTTATGTTAGGGGGTGGGGGATGTATTGAAATGCCTCTATATAGTGGTTGAACATCATAGAAATAAGCACACAAGGAGATTAACATGCTTGTTCTAATACAATCCGGAACCCCCTTACCAATCCTTTTAATTTTTAATATATTTTACATGTATTTTGTAGGTTTAATTCCAATATTGGTATCAGAGCTTAGGGTGTTTATACGATTCTTTTGAAACAATCAGAAAATTTGGCAGTTTAAAAGATACTCCCTCAGTTCCACCCATTTCTTTACATAAAAAAGTGCGTGTCTGACACGCATTTTAAGGTGCATTTTAAAGATAGTTCTATAACTTATTTTTGATATTTTCTTTTTTTTGTATAAAAATAGAACAATCCTATTTTTATACAAAAAATGAAAAAATCAAAAATAAGTTATAGAACTATCCTTAAAATGCACCTTAAAATCTGTGCCAGAAACTGATCCGCAAACGTAAAGAATCAAGAGGGACGGAGGGAGCAATATTTTGTAAGAAATATTTTTTTATTGTACTCGGAATAGAGAGTATATAAAAATTGAAAAGGATTTTTTTTTAAAATAAGTTATTTATTTAATTTACAGGAAAATTGGGGTGAAGTGTCTAGAATTTAATAAACAAGAATTTGTTAGTCTTGTTGGACTAAGAAGTTAAAGAACTCTAAAAGGTATGGTATTTTGAAAAATGATGCTAGTTAGTTTTGGTTAAGTTGATGCACTACTGAACTAGAAAATTTGTGTTCTTATTTAAAATAATTCGTTTGTTGGAACCCGTTGTTATACGTGGTATTTAGGTAATTTGGAATCGTTGTTGAAAAACACGAAACTGTTATAGAAGAAATTGTAGTGACTCTGAGAACAAAGAGTGAAAAAAAATTATATTTTTTTGTGACACTTAAAATGGTCAGTATAAAATAAGAATTTTTGAAATGAAATCGAAATAATTTTAGTTCATGGAATTAAAATAAAACCCGGAGTTGTAATATAGAAAATTCGTTGGTTATAAACGAATTTTGAAAAGGAAAATAAAGTTGGTAGTGTGTTTATAAATTTGAGACATGACCGATGAATTTCCTTTTATGAAAAATTGGGAATTTTATATCGATAAAGAATTTGAAAATTGTGTCTGTATTTTTTTAAAGTGGGAGTTCGTTTACGATTATATCGTATATTTTGATGATAAGTTGTTAGCGAAAAATGAGAAAGAAATGTTAAATTGTGGGATCTAATTTAGAAATCTGGGATGAAAAAATATTGGAGAAATTTCATATGTTCCAAGAATCCGGTTTGTAAGGGATAAAAAGGAACACTGAGTTTGAATTGAAAAGTTGGGGTTGAAACTGTGAATATTTATAAATTCAAGAAATGTGTGTGAAATTTGAGAAGTTCAAAAAATTCAAATTTAAGAAAAATAATTTGAATATTGAATATGAGCCAAGGTATTTGAGTAAAATGTTTAATTGTTTTGGATGCAGAATTGCAGTCCGGCGCTAACCCTATTGGTAATGGGTAAATGATAATTCAGAAAAGGAACCACTGAATAAATTATGTGCAAGTAGTCAGACGTTCGATATATTTTATGTTGTGTAATCGATTGACTTGACATTTTTTTTGGTTAGTTTTGTAAGTGGATTGTGAAGCATATTTGTTTGAGCCTAGTGAGAGGTTGTAAGGAGGATCATGATCATGTACTTGAAGAGTACGTTGTATAACAAATTGGTGAATCAAGCAAACGTGCTTTGAGTTATTGTTTATTGCGATATATGTATCGAATTAAGGTGATCTTGGTAATTGAGAATTTAACTTCGGGATACACATTTAATTAATAATGTGGAATGGAAGTTGGAAAGGTTATATGAGACATGAATGTGTTGCAATGCACGAAGTGAAAGTGAAAATGTGTGATGCATTTTACTAGTGATATAATTGTAAACTTATTAAAGGGATATTTTTTTTTTCAAAAAATTTATCAAATATGATGATTTGATAAGATCAAGAAATATTAAGTATGTGACATAGTGAATATTATTCTCACAAATAGTGGGAGTGAATAAAAAATCAGATATTATGTGAAAAGTGGGAGTTAAGAAAAAATGTTTATCTTAGTTTGATTGGAGTTGGAAATATGAAGACTCTACGAAAAGTAGGAGTTAATGTGAAATACATTTGTCAAACATTTTGAGTCATTGAATATAAATTGTTATACATTCTCGGAAAAGTGAGAGTGACAAAATTTATGTATCAAAATAAGTCAAGTGGGAGATGTTGTATTTTTGACTTATTTTGTCAAATGGAAATTAAAGAATTAAATACATTATCAATGTATTTGTAAGTTATGAATATTGATTTGGGAGTTACAAATGTTTAATATTAATGTTTATTGATTGTAATTAATATAATTTATTGAGGCACTTATGTTAGGGGTAGAGGATGTATTGAAATGCCTCTATATAGTGGTTGAACACCATAGAAATAAGCACACAAGGAGATCAACATGCTTGTTCTAATACAATCCGGAACTCCCTTCCCAATCCTTTTAATTTTAATGTTTTTAATATATTTTACATGTATTTTGTAGGTTTAATTCCAACATGCCCCCCCTCGAGATTGGTATAAAACCTGTAACGTATGCATTCTAATTGTATTGTATCAACAACGTAGCTGGTGTTTTTGCTTAAAAATCACGGTTCGATTCTGTGGTATTACATATTTTTCAGGGTTTGATTATGTGGTATTGCATATTTTTCATTCCTCTTCTGTCAAGTATTTCTTTTGTTAATCTTTTTCTGTCAAAGCAATAAAAATTATTTATATAAGTAATTTGAAAGTAATTTGACTTCAAATTTCAGTTAAGTTTTATTGTTTTTGGATCTTGTTTATGTAATTTAACTATAAAGAATGTTTATTTATTTTAACGTTTGTCTTTATAATTAAAATTAATTTTAATATAGCTGGCAAAAAAAATTTAATTTTAACATTTTGCGTTCTATTTTTTCCGGCTCCCCTAAAAATAAATTGCATATTTTTCACGGTTTGATTATGTGGTATTGCATATTTTTCATTCCTCTTCTGTCAAGTGTTTCTTTTGTTAATCTTTTTCTGTCAAAGCAATTAAAATTATTTATATAAGTAATTTGAAAGTAATTTGACTTCAAATTTCAGTTAAGTTTTATTGTTTTTGGATCTTGTTTATGTAATTCAACTGTAAAGAATGTTTATTTATTTTAACTTTTGTCTTTATAATTAAAATTAATTTTAATATAGCTGGCAAAAAAAATTTAATTTTAATATTTTATGTTCTATTTTTTCCGGCTCCCTTAAAAATAATTCCCACATCCGCCACGGGTCAATTTGAGGATAAACTTGCCAAGTTAGTTCTAGCATTGCCTCCTTTTTGTTCTTATATGGCCTTCAGTCTTGCCAAGTTAGTTCTAGCATTGCCTCCTTTTTGTTCTTATATGGCCTTCAGTTTGGATTAAGGTCGTTGGTGTATGACATTGATTTTTTAATCAATTATTTCCAGGTTAGAGATTCAGTTAGAATATTTTGATAATATGATAATATACGACAATAAAACTTCTAAAAATAGATACTTACGTCAGTTAATATCCCCAGAGTCATATAATACATTTGTTTCATTGTTGTAAAATACAATTGTGCATGCCCAAGTGGTTCGTGTCAGTGACGAGCTTCATGTGAAATGGTAAGCCTTAAATTTAATATTTTATGAAATATTATACGTGAGAAAAATGAGATTGTAGTTTACTTTGTTAACAAATTCTCTTTCACAAATATACGTTAAAAAAAATTGAAAATGTTTAAATAATTGCACCGACCAAAGAAAACATAAAAATATTATTTGTGCGAAAACAATAGATATCTTTATTGTTTTGCAAAATTTTGGTAGTAATGATCGACTAAATTCCGCTAAAAAAATCTCTCACTATATTATCCTTTACAAGAAAATATATTAGGGATGATAAAATAAATCAATTCCATGGCTACCAAAATTGTTACAATATAATCTGATCCGACAATTACCCAACTCAATTGTTACAATATAATCTGATTTACCCAACTCGTTTCGATTCGATTGAATTGTATAATTACCCAACTCAATTGTAACGAACCCAAAATTTTAGATTTAGATTTAGATTTGGTCTTGGATTTGGATTTGAATTTAAATTTGAATTCGAATTCATCTTTTTAAATTTGATATAGTGTGAATTTCTATTTGATATGTTAAAAAATATTTAAAATATTTTTAAATACTTATATTTTATAATTATTTTCTTCACTAAAAATTAGGAGATTAAAAAAGGTTTAGTTTTTAGAATTTAATTAAACTAGCCTAAAACCCGTGCTATGCACGGATTTTTTTTATATTATATAAAAAATTTCATTATTTAAAATTAGTTTTCTTAAAACATGAATTTTGGAGGCTTACTTTTTTATATGAGATGATTTGATAATAATTATATAAATGTTATTCGTGATATTTCTAGAAAAGGAGGGATTTAGTTAGAAAATATAGAAAAAATGATAGGTTTTAGTTAAAAAGAATAATCAATTAATTATTAGTAATTATAAAATTATTACTTCATTTTTTTAAATAGAATGTCCGTGGTATGATTAGAAAAATAG
Source organism: Kitagawia praeruptora (assembly GCA_037693485.1). NCBI lineage: Eukaryota > Viridiplantae > Streptophyta > Magnoliopsida > Apiales > Apiaceae > Kitagawia > Kitagawia praeruptora. Next base: position 4,920,406 of record CM075345.1, on the reverse strand, counting down.
AGAATTTAGTTAGTGAAAATTAAAAAGATTATATGTTCTAGGTGAAAAAGGTAATTGATTAGTTTATAGTAATTATAATTGAATTACGTTATTTTACTAAATATAACTGCTCGTAATGTTTTTAGAAAATGAGAAAATAATATTGTCCATGGTATTTCTATTATAAAAGGGATTTTAGTTAGAAAATATAGAAAAGATGATATGTTTTAGCTGAAAAAGGTAATCGGTTAATTAAAAATATTATAATACTATTAGTTTATTTTATTAAATAGAACCGTCCGTGATATAATTAAAAAAAATTAGTTAGAGAAAATAGAAAGGTAACGTGCATGATTTATGTGGAAAAAGTATTTGATTAGTTTATAGTAATTATAATTTAATTATGTTATTTTACGAAATAAAATTGTTCATAGTTTTTAGAAAATGAGAAATTAACGCTACCCGTTATATTTCTAGAAAAAAAAGGGAATGTAATTAGAAAAAATAAAAAAGATGATATATTTTAGCTGAAAAGATAATCGGTAAGAAAAATGGAAAAGATGATATATTTTAGCTAAAACCTCCATTTTTTTAATTATATTATAGGCATTTCTATTTTATTTGTATTAAATAGAAACGCCTGTAATATAATTAGAAAAATGGAGGTTTTAATAAGAAGAAAGAAAAAAGGTAACGTTAAAAAAGGTAACCGTCCATGATATAATTGGAAAAAGAGAGATTTTAGTTAGAGAAAAGAGAAAAGGTAACGTGTTTTGACTGAAAAAGGTAAGTGATTAGTTAATAATAATTATATATAATTATGTTAATTTTTAGCTGAAATGGTAATTGGTTAATTATTAATATTATAATATTATTATTTTTTTATTAAATAAAAACGCCTGTAATATAATTAAAAAAATGGAGGTTTTAGTAAGAAGAAAGAAAAAAGGTAATGTGTTTTGCTGAAAAAGGTAACCATCCATAATATAATTAAAAAAAGAGAGATTTTAGTTAGAGAAAAGAGAAAATGTAACGTGTTTTGACTGAAAAAGGTAATTGATTAATTAACAGCAATTATATATAGTTAAGTTATTTTTTTAAACAAAATTGCTCATAATGTTTTTAAAAAGGAGAAATTTTAGTTAGATCAAATGTAAAAGATATTCTATTTTAAATGAAAAAGAAAATTATTTAGTTATTGAAAAATAGAAAAGGTTATATGTTTAAACTGAAAAAGGAAATTGATTAATAAATGAGAAATTTTAGTTAGATAAAATATAAAAGATATTGTATTTTACTTGGAAAAGGAAATTATTTAGTTCTTGAAAATAGAAAAGATAATATGCGTAACCTAAAAAAAGAAATTGATTAGTTAATAGATCTGTAATTGAGTAAGGGTAATTAGGTAAATTCAATAGGTACCGTTGAACCAAACTTTTAATGTTTCGGAATTTATATAAAAGTATAGATTAGAGATAACTTCGAATTCTATGGATTCAACCCCTAACCTTTAACTCTAAAACTCATGTCTTTGTCAATTGTGCTACAGTTGATTTTGAGTTTTGTTTAAAAATCCTATATGATAAACCACCTCTCCTCTCTTTTTGTCTCATCCTTTTTCTTTTTTGACCAAATGAAATATTGGTTCATATTATTTCTAAAATATTGGATAAATAAAATTATAAAAAATATTTTAATCGACTGAGCATATTCTACAATTTTTTTTGCCACTTTAAATAATTGATATAGGAAAAAAATAGACAATATATAATGTAATTTAGTAAAAAAAACGATTTATTTACATACGTCTCCATGTAGATGTTAAATTATTTAAATTAAAAATAAGATTTGGTTTTAAGAAATATGTAAATTTTAGTTATCAAATCATACATGATTAATAACTGCATCACATAACTTTTATTTATATAAAATTTTAAATATGTGAGTCATATTAGAGGGTTTTGATCGACCAACTATTTAGACTTTCAACGAGTTAAATATATAATTGGTCTTAAAACATAAATACTTAAATATATACAAAATATAATTGAAATTATGTTAAAAAGATGAAAACTCTAAAAATATGATCTATGTTATATATAAAAAATAATATAATTAACATTCAAATTAAATTAAAAAAAATATAATTTTTTGAAACATAAATATTATAAAAGTAGAATATGTGTTCAAATTTATAGAGAAAAAGAGTTCGAATTTATAGGGGAAGACATCATGATTAGAAGTTCTATTGGAAGTAGAATAATTATTTATAATTCATATGATTAAAAGTTCTATTGCAAGTAGAATATGAGTTCGAATTTATGGAGAATAAGAATTCGAATTTATAGAAAAAACATATAAATAAAAGTTCTATTAGAAGTAGAAAAATATCATTTAACATATTAGAAGTAGAATAGCTGTACAGCGAATAAGAATTCGAATTTATAGAAAAAAACATATAAATAAAAGTTATATTAGAAGTAGAATATGTGTTTGAATATATAGAGCAAACATATAATTAAATATTTAATAGAAAGTACGATATTCTTAAATTATATTTTTTAATAATATTTATGCTAAAGTGTTCATAGACAAGAGGGGTGTACCAGTTAATTATTACTCCCTCCGTTTTTTTGATTTCTTTACGTTTGCTTTTTGCACGGAAACCAAGATAGTAGATGTAATATTGTTAAAATAAATGTAGTAGTGGGTGTAATAGTAATTTTATTGTTAAAGTAAGTGAAGTAGTGGGTGTAATAGTGTAAAGGGTTGAAAAGCTGGAGTGAGGTAGTGGATGTAATAATGTATTTTATTGTTAAAAGTTACTATTTTTAGTAATGTAAAGAAATGGAATGGACGGCCCAAAATAGAAAGTGTAAAGAAATGAAATGGACGGAGGGAGTAGTGTTTATAGTTTGAGCCTAACAATCATTTTACATACCTGTATTTGAATCTGTATAATGATACAAGCATTTAATCACATTTTTTATATTTATTTTTTGTATGCACAAATTCATGATTATTACACAGGAAAGGGCATTACGTTTACAAGAATTGTGATCTTGACAAAAAAAACATGTGAACCAGGTAGCATTGTAACTAATTTGGTTTTTTTGTAATACAATTTTTTTGTATGCTACGACTAATTAAGTGTGTTGTTCTATGTTTTTTTTTTTGAAAAAGAAGTGTGTTGTTCTATGTTAATTGTGGAGAATTCATATTTAGTTATGAGTTCGTCGTTATTTATTATGAGGGAACGGTTATATGTATTTTAAATTCTCAATAATTATCTTACTTTGTTTAACTAAGGTTCAAGATTTTTTAAGATTATCTATGCCATGTAACAAAATCCTTGTTAACATATCTATAAAAATTATATGCCAGATTTGTAATATGCTATGCTATTTGTTTGTGTAATATTTTGATTAATAATTGATCATTATGTTGTACTTTTTAATGAAAGTAGTACTATCAAAAAGTAAAATGTTTGTTTTAGCAAAAAAAAAAAAGTAAAATGTTTGTTTGCTAACTATCAATTATTTATTAAAATTTATTCTTTCCAAGTGAAGTAGTAGTTTAAACTTTAAATATACGTACTTAGAGCATATCCAATGGTATTAGCTAAAATGTGTGGCTAAAATAATATAAAATAGTGATTATGTAAAATTTATTGAATCTGTAAGGTGTTGTACTCTAATGGAGTTGGCTATAATGATTAGTCATATTTTAAAAATAGCAAGTTATTATTATTTCAAATTGTTAAAAATATAATGTATTATTTTAATATGGTAATATTGATGATGTGGAGTTTTACTCAGATCTTTAGAGCTTCGACAAATATAGCCAATTTGATAGGATTTTAGAGGATTATCTAAAATTTTAGATAACAGTAATGTCCCGTTGGAGATGATTTTTTTAACACAATATCTATAATTTTTATTTAAGGCATGTTTGACACACTTTTAGCTAAGGGGTTTTCATGGTTGGAGATGCTCGGTTCAAAAAATAGTCATTACGTATATCATGTTTGCTGCCGTAAGTTATTCAGTGCTGTATTGTCGTGCTGGATTATTGACAAGTATTTTCCGATAAAAACTATAGCCTTTATATATCGAAAAATATTTGCTCATATATAAAGAACTTTCCATTTCCATACAAGGAACGAATTACATAAAATAAAATATCCGTTCAGTATATGCCATAAGGGGAAGGCGGCTAAATAAAATATTTTCTCAAATTATTTATTCTACTAATATTTTTAATAGTGTTTTTATCGAATCTAATTTTCAAATTGATTTAGAAATTCCAACTTTAAATATTTACTGTATAAATTAATTTTTTCCCAATATATTTGAAGTAGAAAAGATATACATATTTATAGGAAAGAAGTATTCAAATTTATTGTTTAGGAAGAAATGTGTTAATTATTAAACGTTTATATTGATAATAATATACATACTTTAAGAAATATAAAAAATTATGACGTCAACACGAAGCACGGCTTAATCGAATCAATCTATTGGAAATAACAAAATTGATATTGATATATATATATATAGGCTAGCGTTCAAATAGAAACCAAACTTAGAATAGAAACTAGAAACCTACACTAAATAAATTATATTTCACTTATTTTAATGGCCCCGCTAGGGGCACCTTCACAAAAAACTTATAAAATTCTTGGCTCTATTCAACAAATATATAAAAAAAATAAAAAAATAATATAAAAAGTTACTGTTCACGTGCCACGTCATCATGTGAACAGTAACTTTTTAAAAAAAATTAATTTTTTTTATTTTTTTGTTGAATAGAGCCAATAATTTTAAACGTTTTTTGTATTGGAGTTCCCCTAATTTGGTCATTAGATTAGTTTGAAATATTTAATTTAGGTTTAGTTTCTAGTTTCTATTCTAAGTTATTTTCTATTAGAACAAGACCCCATATATATATATATATATATGAGGTTACATGAGACATTAGGTGGCATCTTTAAGATTCTCTAAATATATTTTTATAATTTTTATTTTATGATTTTAAATACTAATAAATATGAAAATAACCTTTAACATATTAAAATAGAATAGGAGTTCGAATTTATATAGGAGAATAAATTCTAATTTATAGGAATACATTAAAAAAAATTATTGAAAATAGAATATATGTACAAATTTATAAAGGAAAATAGTTCAAAGATATAATAAAAGTTCTATTGAAATTAGAATAGGTAATTGAATTAATAAAGGAGAAGAATTCGAATTTATAGGGAATACATATAATTAAAAGTTCTATTTGAAATAGAAAAGTTGTCTGTAAAACATATAATTGCAAGTTTTATTGGATGTAGAATAGGAGTTCGAATTTATAAATAAAATGGATTATTAAAAATTATATTGGAAATATAATAGCTGTAAGAATATACAAATAAGACATAAAATTAAATGTTTTAATATAAGTAGAATATGAGGGTGGTATGACATCTTTTACAATTTTCTAAAATTATTTATCTATTTTCTTAGAAATCCGTTATTTAAAAGAATATATCCATAAATTCTATATTCTCATAACAAAATTTATCATTTTTCATTTTTTGAAATTCCAAAGATATTGGAAAATTTAGAGAAAGTGAAAATTGGAATTCGTTCTCCTTTTAGGTTTCAGTTTTAAGGGAAAAAATTATTGTATGAGATAAATGACAATAATATATAATGAAGTTGAGACTTCGTTTCAAAACGAGAGCGGCTCGAAACGTGTTTAACGAAAAAACGATTCAATAGAAAATATCGTATTAACTATTAGAATTTGATATTAAAATTATAAGTTTTATTTTATTTTTAAATTTTGATTTTAGTGTATAAAAATTATTATACAAGCACTCATAATATGTGTTAAAGTTTGGGTTTCGGTTTAAACAGGAGAGCGACTCAATAGCAAGAATCGTTTTTAACGAGAGATTGCACTTTATTAGAGAATTTCGTGTCAGTTGTTAAGATTTAATATTAATGATATAATGTAACATAAATATATATATATTGAAACTTTTCGAAAAAAATTTATAATACCGCCGTGAAGCGCGGCTTTATCGACTAGTTATTTCAGTGATTATACAGGTCCATGCCTCGCACGGGCTTTTACACTAGTATATTTTAAATTTGACAAATAATCGATAAAAAATTTATACTACCACCAAAAATTATAAAAAAAACAAAACTAGTTAATTTGGGCCGATTGTTCACTATCTAACAGCCGCCGCAGGTACATGCTTTTGCTGCTTATACTTATAAGAAAAGAGAGGAGACGGAGACAAAGCATATAAACCAGAACATAGCGAACGAACATCCATCTATACACACACACATATACTTGTTAGCGGCTGTGTTTCAGGTTTGTACTCTCTATCCCTTCCTCTTCCTCTCTCTCCCTCCCTCTCCCTCACACCCATCTATTTACGTATGTAATCATCTTGATTTTTGTAGGGTTTCAACTTTAAGTCATCTTGATTTTATGTCTTCATTTTATGTTATCTTAAATTTTTTAGGGTTTCAATTTTATTTTTGCGTGTTTTATTATGTTAGGGTTTCGATCAGATAGACTATTTCTTTTGGTACAGATGTAAATCTATACATGTATCCATATATATGTTTGTCTATAATAATAGATGATTCGAATGTTGCAACCCTCTAGTTACTTATGTGTATAAGTTGCGATCTTGTCATTGTCTTTTTTAGTGTTAGGGTTTTGATCTTTGATTTTATCTACATCAGACTGATGTTTCGGTTTCAATATCAAGATTTTGATTTACTCAATTGTTTGGTTTTAATTATTGAATGGTTTTAATTAGTACTATTTTTTAGTTTTTAGTTTGCAATATATTCTTGTTCCTGTCTTTTGTGTTTAACCTAAAAGGCATATCATGTTTGTAATCTTCCTATTAACAAGCGTTTCTTTTATTCGGTTATTCTTCTTAGAAAAGAGAAGAAGATGAGAATTGTGTACAGAGATCCTACTTCTAATCCAAAAAAGGTATATGCAATTTTGGTTTAAATTTTTTTGAATAAGTTGAAGAAATTTTCATACATAAATTATCTTGATCTTCTATTTTGTAGAGTATTTACCCAAAACACGTAGACATATTTAGAGTTCCTCGGACCGAAGAAGGGAGATATCCTCGAAATGATATTGAGCTTCTACGCTGCTTTAGGAAACAGGATGTTAACAAGTATCCTCGATTTCGGGATGAGCTTGAAGATGCGATCCTACGCTTCTTAGAGAAGAAAAGGTGCGTTGACAAGTCCACTCAGCTTGACAAGTCCACTCAACTTGAGGTGAGTGCATGCTCTTGTTGATACTACTTTGTATACGTGTCTCTTTAGGCGGCATGGCTTACGGGCAGTTTATCTAGTATTGTAGAAGTGACTCCACTCAAATCTAGAAGTGAAAGATCCACCTAGTCTTTGCATGGCTTACGGGCAGTTTATCTAGTATTGTAGTAGTGCTCTATATATGTGTGTTTTGATTTCATCTTTTATATCATGTTTGACTTAGACATATCACGTGGTGGTGAAGGCTGAAAAAGTTACCGTAGAGGAGTGCCTTAAACTACTCAGAGGAATTGACTGGTATACTATCTTGTTCTTTGAAGGTTGTTTCATTTTTATTCATGGTTGGTATTGCCTGAATTTACTTGTATCTGCAAATCTTGTTTAGTGAAAGCCGATTCATTGCATGCTCCGTGGAAAAACCCTCTCTTTTCTTTGCAGAGTTGAACGAGGATGATGCTACCAAGCTCAGAGGTCAGTTCTCCCATCTTCTTTGCTCTTCATGGCTAACAAAATTGGAGAAAACTTTGATGCATCTTCTTTTTTGTTTTTCAGCTTTGGGTGAAATTAGCAGCATTTATCCGCATCAACGGCTTTTCGTTAAGCTTTAATGTTCCTTGAACTTTGACGGTTGTCATTTAATAAGGCCAGACATTTTAATATTTATGATTTCACTACAAGAAAAACTCGATCCAACAACAGTTTTTTACCGTTGTGTGACTGCCTTTTTTTTCGTTGTCTATCCGGCAGTTATCTGTTTAAAATCAGACAACTGTTTTTTACCCGATGTATAGAAGAAGGTAACGCAACAGTTTTAAATCGTTGTTAAAATTTACGTAACACAATAGTTGTTTAATAAGAATTGTTACTGGAAACACCATAATGCAATGGTTTTCTAACTAACAGACAACATGTAATAGATGTTATGCAAGAGTTCTCAATTTTGCCAGAGTAGATATTCAAACAACAGTTATTGTAAACTTCTGTTGTGTGAAAAGCAAACCATAACAGTTTTATAGAAACGCTTTTATCTTAGTTGATGTTAGACAATAGTTTAGACAAGCACTCTTGTAATGAAGGCCTTCAAACACAACGGTTTTATTTATTTTAATGTGTTGTATTTGTTTTATTTACACAACTAGGACATGAGAAAATACTTTATAGTGTGTGTTGTGTTTCTCTATATTAGACAATATATAGTTTTATGTACACAAAAAAATTATTTTAAATAATGCCCCCAACCAATTAAATTATGAATCAATAAATTTATCAATACAAAAATTTCTAATTGATCTACAATTTCTATGTAAAAATTACATACATATATTGTATCAATTGGTGCTGCTCTTGTTCATGATCCTGCCATTCTTCTACTTGATGAACAAACATCGGGATTGGACTCTGCAGCAGCTCTTCAGGAGATGTTTTGATAAATGAATTGGCAAAAGAAGAGTAGAATCACGAACAAAAAGCACTGGTCCATGCTGAAGAAGGAAGACAGAGGAATCCCCATTTCCTGAAATAGAATTTCCATGTGATGCTTCTACCATCCACAGATCTCCTCTTGCAACCAAAGAACTTTTTAGGCCATGTCGTCTACTGTTATATGTTGATGTAGTATTTACGATTCCCTGCAATCAAACACTTGCCATTATAATCTAAAAGATCAAAGATAGCAATTTTTTTTTTGCTAAGCAAATGGTGCAGTTTTAAACATGCCTTAATATTCTATATATTAGCAAATGGGACAACTTACAACTAAGAAACAGGAACTCAATTATCACAGTACAGATGCATACAAGTATTGTATAGGGATTTAAACAAATAAATATACCTAATAAAGAGAACAGCATCTCCAGAAACAAGCTAACATCAAGAAAGATTAAAGATCGCACAAACTAACATCTTCTTACAAATATCAGTTCAAAAATAAAACTGCTCTGGACCTTGATTTACATATAAAATGGCAAAACGAAAGATTCCCGAAGTACTCACCATAGAAAACCTTTGCAGCAAAGAAGCACATTCCTCCTCAGTCGCAATCTGAAGATGAAGAACTCCCTGCATCTTAACATCAACAGCATCACACTCTGCATCTGCATCCCTTAATGCAACTAGGACATCTAAAAGGAAGTTCCCATAGATTTCATCTCCAACATGACCAATTGTAGTGCAGTTAAGGCCTAATCTTGCTGCAGCTATAGCCATATTACAATTACCACCAGCTTCCCAGTATAGCTATATCAAAATTAAACAAGAACCGCTAAAAGGTAACTATATATGACTTACAATCATAATGTACTGAAAACAAGTTAACTATGAAAACAATAGCTCCCTGCTTCTCAAGCATTTCATCAAGCTGCAAAAAAATAAGGGTTAAGAAAGAATCAAACAATCTGATTATATGTCATGGGCTCCACAAAGTGTGTATGTCTAGGCGTAAGACAGGGAGCAAAAATTACCTTTTCTTCTTGGAAGACTGTATGGGGAAAGCCATTAAGAATGAAACCTTTCTGACATGAAGGCTTCTTCATTGCTACGTTGATTTTACCAACCACCAAGTCATCAGAAACGAGCTCTCCCTTGAAAAAACAAAAAATAATTTAAGCTTATTCACTTTGATACATAATAAAAAGAAGCAAAAAAATGCAGAGTTGTTGGTGTCACTAACACCAAACAACAAGAAAACACAGCACAATGTATAAGCAAGTGGTTACCTTGTTCATGGCTTCCTTAGCCTTAACACCAAGTGGAGTTTTAGCTGCAACAGCTGCTCTCAGCATATCACCAGTACCCTGATAACTAAACCAATGCAAATCTTTATGTTCAAATTCATAAGTTGCCTCTCCCACAGCCAAGGCAACTGTAACCTGTTGCAAAATATCACCAGGCCTTGAACAAAATGCAAAATATATAACTGAAAATGGTGCATGTAAAGATCAATGACCTGAACCAGCAAACTCCCACGCTTCATCAAAAGCTAGAAGCATAAAGCTTTCAAGATCTTGTCCTCCATGTTCTTGAACAAAGATTACATAGCACAGTAAACAATTTAATCCATTGTAAGTGAAAGAGCAAGTAAAAGATGTCTATTTTTTTTAGATAAATGGAGGGATGTAAAAACAAGATTGCTACTAAAAACAATTACCTTTCATACTTCCTCATTCACTCGTAAATCACCATCACATGGAACAACCTTGCAAACAATTTTCCCAGCTTTTAAAGCCTCTCCATAACATCCATCTTTTAAGAGAGAGATTGATTGAGGGAAAGAAGGAGAGAGAGACCACAAACCCCATCTTAACCTCCATCTCCTTAACCTTCCTCTCCGACCTTTCTAACACCGCCTCCAAACCATCAACCAAACTCTGCAAATCCCTAATCTTCACAACCTTCTCCTCAATTGAGGGGTGAGGTGTTTAGGGATGGCAAAAATACCCGACCCGATCCGATCCGTTTGGGTCTACCCAAACCCGATTTTTTGGATTTGGATTTGGATTTGGATCTTATTTTTGGACCCGAAAAAGTTTGGATCTGGATTTGGATCTTAGGTATCCCGATCCGAGACCCGACCCAAAACCCGAAATCCGATCCAAACCCGATCCGAACCAGAAACCCGATTAAAAACCCGATATATATATATATATATAATGAATTATTAAATATATTAATATCTTACTTAATTTTATAACCATGATACATAATTTACAACATTTCACTAATTATTGTATCATTTCATTATTAATATTTACATGCACTTAATTTTAATTATTAATTATTATATCATTTTATTATTAATATTTACAATTAATAGTCAAATAATCAATTTTTCTTTTAATTATAATTTTATTAGTAATTCGGGTTCGGGTCTCGGGTAAAATCCAAACATTCGGGTTTCGGGTAAAATCCAATCCGATCCGAAATCCGTTGGATCCGGGTCCGGGTCTTAATTTTCGGGTATTTTTCGGGTCCGGGTCGGGTCCGGGTCCAGTCAAAAAAATCGGGTCTGGATCTGGATATTGAAAACCCGACCCGACCCGACCCGTTGCCATCCCTAGAGGTGTTTGAGGCAATTGATTATATAAGTAATTAATTGAGGGGTTTAATACAAGAAGGAGAAGAATCATATAACAAAATTGAATAAAAATAGAGAAAAGGCTAAGAGAAAACCAATTGAAACTGAGAGAGTTCATGAGCCGGGTTAGAGAAATGAGATAGGGATGGAAAAGATTGGGCGGCTGGGCTAGGTTAATGAAAAGAGAAATGGAAATTGGGGGGAAATGAAATATTGACAAGGGGGAAAATATTTACAAGCCGGGAAATGAATCAAAGGAGGGAAGTGAAATATGGATAATTTTTTGTACAAAATCAATCGAAATAGATAAAATTCATATAACATAAATTTGAAATTTTTTGCAATTTTTAAATTATTTTAATTAATTATTTTTAAAAATGACTATTAAACATACAAGATAATTTTAAATATTTTTTGTGCATCACTAAAATCAATATATAACATCATCCGTATGGTTGGATCATTCAAAAAAGAATTTAAAAAAATAGATTACGTTCATTCGGGATGAGACTAGTTAGAAGAAGTTGTATTTTTGGTGAGTTTTTATTATAAACTCATACAAGAATAATTTTAAATATTTTAATTTGTTTTGCACATCAATATATTCAATATAGATTATCATTCGTAAGGTTGGATAGTCGAAAAAAGAAATTAATATGGAATTATTCCAAAATTTGGACTAGTTTGACCAAATAGTACTTTTGATAGTTGACCATTAAAATATCAAACAAGAATAATTTGATATTTTCTAAAAAAAAATTCACATCACTATATTCAATATATAATATCATCCGTACGGTTGGATCATCGAAAAAAGATTTTAAAAAAATAGAGTACGTTCAATCGGGACGAGACTAGTTAGAAGGAGTAGTACTTTTGGAGGATTTATATTATAAACTCATACGAGAATAATTTTAAATATTTTAATTTTTTTGTACATCACTAAAATCAATATATAACATCATCCGTATGGTTGGATCATCCAAAAAAGAATTTAAAAAATAGATTACGTTCAATCGGGATGAGACTAGTTAGAAGAAGTTGTATTTTTGGTGAGTTTTTATTATAAACTCATACAAGAATAATTTTAAATATTTTAATTTTTTTTGCACATAAATATATTCAATATATATTATCATTTGTAAGGTTTGATAGTCGAAAAAAGAATTTAATACGGAGTTATTCCAAAATTTAGACTAGTTTGACCAAATAGTACTTTTGATAGTTGACCATTAAAATATCAAACAAGAATAATTTGATATTTTCTAAAAAAAATTCACATCACTATATTCAATATATATTATCATCCGTATGGTTGGATCATCGAAAAAAGATTTTAAAAAAATAGAGTACGTTCAATCGGGACGAGACTAGTTAGAAGGAGTAGTACTTTTGGAGGATTTATATTATAAACTCATACGAGAATAATTTTAAATATTTTAATTTTTTTTTACATTACTAAAATCAATATATAACATCATCCGTATGGTTGGATCATCCAAAAAAGATTTTAAAAAAATAGATTACGTTCAATCGGGATGAGACTAGTTAGAAGAAGTTTTATTTTTTTTGAGTTTTTATTATAAACTCATACAGGAATAATTTTAAATATTTTAATTTTTTTGCACATCAATATATTCAATATAGATTATCATCCGTACGATTGGATCGTCGAAAAAAGAATTTAATACGGTGTTATTCCAAAATTTAGACTAGTTTGACCAAATAGTAATTTTGATGGTTGACCATTAAAGTATCAAACAAGAATAATTTGATATTTTATAATTTTTTTTTCACATCACTATATTCAATATATAATATCATCCGTACGGTTGGATCATCGAAAAAAGATTTTAAAAAAATAGAGTACGTTCAATCAGGACGAGACTAGTTAGAAGGAGTAGTACTTTTGGAGGATTTATATTATAAACTCATACGAGAATAATTTAAAATATTTTATTTTATTTGTACATCACTAAAATCAATATATAACATCATCCGTATGGTTGGATCACCCAAAAAAGAATTTAAAAAAATAGATTACGTTCAATCAGGATGAGACTAGTTAGAAGAAGTTGTATTTTTGGTGAGTTTTTATTATAAACTCTTACAAGAATAATTTTAAATATTTTAATTTTTTTACACATAAATATATTCAATATAGATTATCATTCGTAAGGTTGGATAGTCGAAAAAAGAATTTAATACGGAGTTATTCCAAAATTTAGACTAGTTTGACCAAATAGTACTTTTGATAGTTGACCATTAAAATAATTATGATAGTTACATTGAAAATTTAGAATAAAATATTAAATCAAAAATTGAAAAATTGAAAGTAGTCGGGCTTTTTTACCACCGAAAAAACTTCCCCCCAAAATGAAAACTTAGCATCAAACTTTCCCCCCTCCCCCCGAACAAAACTTTCTCAGATCTAAACTCCCCTAACCTAAACTCACTCAAAACTTTGGCTCTCTCTCTCGAAACTTTAACGAATTGAAGAACGGCAAGAAGAACGAATGAAGGGCGATTAAGGCTTCGATTAGAAAAGTTGTTCTCTCTCTCTCAGCACACTCTCGACCATCTCTCTGTCTCTGTCCGATTGAAAATTGGGGGTTTTCTGTTTGTATCTAATTGGTGGGTTTTTGATTAATTGGTACTCCTATCTAACTCGGGTTTTGTGTTTGTATCTAATTGGGGGTTTTTGATTAACTGCAGTTTTTTTAATTGTAATTTGTTTTTTTTGTCAACTTATAGATTTCGTTTTGTTTCTACAATAATTGTTTTAGGGGTGAGTAGAGTGGCGAATCATGACTGAGCAGGGTAAGATGGCTTCATCATCTTCTGTTGCTGCAAAACAAAGCTCTTTGCCTTAAGTGGGTTATCATCCGTATCCACGGCCTTTGGAAAGATATGAGGATGTTTTAATTTTTTAGAAAACTCTCTATGGGTACACTGGTGAAACTCCATGCTACAATGGGAACAAAATTCATGTGAGCTTACTCTTTTTTACTTTTTTGCAACTGCATAGTTTTGTTTAGTAGCTGCTTCACATTATTCATTATTGTTATGCAGTTACTATGTATTGTATCTTTAATGTATCAAGGTTCATACTTCATAATTTGTAAAATACTAAAATGTTTTTTTAATTGAAAGTTACTAACATTGTAAATTAGCACAAGGAAACACATTTGACAGTAGACCACAACATATATTTTTGACAAACACTTTAGAATAATGGAGCTTCTTTCTGTATTGTTTCTTATATAAATACAGAGTGAACTATAGTCGTTTGAGTAAATTATTAAATTCCTTACTTTCCGTTTCTTGCATTTTCGTGTTTCCGAAATTTTGAGGTGGAAAACCATTAATGAACAATTCCTTCCAGTACAATGGAAAACCATGGAACAATATCTGAAAGACTATATAAATAGGTATGGGGTATTTTAAATGTCACCAAGTTCTTCTTTTGTGGCGGACTATATGAGAACAGGTGTGTTTATCACATATTATAAGGTAGCTAAATTAAGTATGCTAGAATGAACAAATTTTTTAATCTCTTCTTCGGGATCCATCCATGTCATCACCATGAAATCTTCTGAGTTATGACTACCAATTTTCCTACATAATCATCATCTTTTTCCGTTTAATTTTTTAGTTACTTATTTATTTTGTGTTAAAGTATATATGCCAAGTGCAATCATTAACTTGTTTCTTTTCTGCTGCTTGTGTAGGAAGAGATCAAGATCAATAGTGTCACGGTGTTTCTTAATCCGTATGTTGAACTTGATGAAGAGGAGGAACAGAAGCCTACAGAGGAAAAATAAAAAAAGGCCGAGGATGAAGTTAAAGTTTGTTTATAGTTACATGTGGTATTTTTCTTATTTTAATGGTGAAACTTCAGTTGACCAGATAATGTGCAAGGAAACTGTTGTTTTGTGTTGTTGTACGGTTGACCGGAAGTAACTTTTGTTTTGTGATGTTTGGTACAATTTCTATTTTCGTTTAGTAGGGATGAAATGGTATGATCACAGATGGTGAACTTGGTCAGTTTGTAATGAATGTTGTGTTGCTCTCTATTTAAAGAGCTTGTTATGGTTAAGCTTGCTAGTACCTTGCTTGGTTGGTTGATTTTAGTTTGCAAATCTGTTGGAATTGGTTGATTGTTGGTTTAGTTTGTGTTGGGATGTAATATGTACAAGTCAAATTTTTGTTTTCTATCCTTACTAAACAGACAACAGTTATTCTAGCAATGTTTATAACCGTCTTCTAAATAGGATGTTCAAACAACGGTATTATGCTCTATTGTATGAAACCCATTTATCTCACAATGCTAATAACCATTGTCTATCAACTTTTCTTCTGACAACGGTATTTAAAACACATTGTCTGATGTTCCATACAACAACACTTCCAATAAACAGTTGTCTAACTTACACCACGGCTTTGTCTAAAAGCGTTGTCTGAAGATAATATGAATTTGTCTACATACAACGGTGCTACACAGTTGTATTAAAAGGTTCCACACAACACATTGAAATAGAACAGTTGTATGATTTTATCAGAGCATACCGCTTCGACAACACTTTTTCGAGGACAAAACATTCACCGTTATTTATTTTTTCGGGACAACAGTTTTTTGTTTAACCGTTGTGTGAAAGGTGTTGCATGATTGAGTTTTTCTTGTAGTGTTTGTCCTTTTAAGTTCATGAAAAGGTTACCATGATGAAGGGAACCTTTATGCTACACTTTGACACTTGATCGAGGAACGAAGATGATGACTATTAAATATTATTTTTATTGTTTTAGCTATTGATTCCATCATCTTTATTATTATTTTTTTAGTAATTAATTGTTGCACTTTTACTTTTTTGTTATGATGGTCTTTTATAAATCCAAAATTCGGGGGGAAAACAAATCCTAACAAGATGGGTTTGTCTAGTGTGTGCACAAGGGCACATGCTAATAATCCGTGCTTGATGAGTTGTCAAATTTTGATTGGTGGATATTTATGTGAATGCAGGGGGACCCATCATTATTAATGAAATCTCCACCAATCAAAATTTGACAACTAAGCTAGCACGGATTCTTAACATGTACCCTTGAGCACACACTAGAAAAATCGTAACAAGATATATCAACAATCAAATTGAGCAATTTGTGGACTCGTCAGCCTAAACGTAAACTCTTGTTCCTTAGCAGTAAAGGTACCGTACAAATATATTTATGGAATCAATTAAAATCAAAGTATCAAAAAATCTATAACAAAGTAAAATAACACAAGGGAGAGTACCAAAAAATTTGTAACAAGGCAAAGTAAGACATCGGAGATCGACTAGGAGAGTAATATTTAAAAGGTAGAAGCTTTTGTGAAGTCAAATCTGCTTGGGATTCTTCATGGAGTTGGAAGAGAATCCTTGGTCTTAGAGATGAGTTTCGCTCGTTTACCAAACACTCGGTTGGTGATGGTCAGACAATTTTTTTCTAGCATATGATCCTGGTTTCATCCTATCGGGAATAATTTTCCAAATCTTAATTTTATAGTCGGAGGGATGGTATTTTTTCCCATCATACGGGTTATATATGATACTTTTTTCGAGACTTGTTTGCCGGCTCCTATTGAATTTTAGGTATATGAATTAGAACCTCTAATATTCAACTGAAAATTTTTAGGTAAAATACATGTTTCAGCTGTGGCACGTCTGTGTACAAAGGCAAACTTGATACAAACCAAAACTCAGATACATTTACCAGAAAAGGGGTACAAAAGTAGACAAAAAGAAATAGTGATTGCTGAGTTCTGTACTTGCAATTACAAACACATGATTGTACTAGGATAAGTCGAAAATGGGAACCAGCCTGCTTTCACGATACATTCACCTTCTGCCCAAACGTTGTTAGACACCTACATGTATTCTCAAAATTTCAAGTAACATAGTCATAGTTTGAGAGATCAATTGTTTGCCACAATGTTGTAAGAAATCACAAGAGGCACCTAACGTACTGCTGCATGTTCACTTGATTATTTGAAATTTCAGATATAATCAGATGAATTCAGGGAAAAATTAAAGCACCTATAGGCAAACATTATTGCTTCTAGAAGCATCTAGAAGCACACCGTTGACTAATCACTACTCACGACTCGATCATGATATGTCATCATTTCTACATGAGGTTGTGGGAAATATGAGTCCAAGCAAAAAATGGTTTAACAAAAGATTTAATGATGCTACGAACCTCGGGACATTAAATTCTACGGCTTGCACTCCATAGCTTTACTAAAAAGAAATGCATAGCGCACAAAAAGCAAAAAACTTGAACAATGAGATAAATTTGCAAAGTTAGAGATGAACAGAGCGTCGACCTCATTAAAACAGATAATTCAACTTTGAGACAATAAGCATGTTGATAAGTGGATTTTATATCCACTTGGAACATTCTATATCGGCTTAAATTGATTGTTTTGGACTCAAGTTTGTGTAGTTTTGATGTGTTTTGTGTAGTTGTGCAGGTTTGTAAGAATATCTAAGCTTTTATCATTTTTGGAGATTTAATTGATTAAAATTCGGATTTTCCGGGAAGGTTGCGCAGCTTATACTGTTTTGGCCATATCTGGAGTTCTAGAAGTCCGTTTTCAGCAATCTTACTGCCCACGCGAAGCTTGAGAGATTTTCTACAACCTGGGATAGGAAACAAGTGCAAGGGATGTGCTGAATGAAGTCGCGCACGTGTTCTTATAAAAGAAGGCCATGAATTTACTGTTTTGCCCTTTTTCTAATTCTAATTGTATTCTGGGCAGTTTTGGGTACCTTCTTTAAATCGTAATTGTAATAGAAGGTAATTTCTTGCTAGGCAAGATTTGTAGAGCCTATTTAAAACACATCCTACCATTGTAAATCATAACAATTCATAGCTTTTAATCGTATCAAGGTACTTTCGATCTTCAATTCTTTCTTCAATATTATGTTTTCATTCATTATCATTATTATTATGTTTTCTTTATTAAATATGCATAACTAATTCTCTAATCTGAGGATTGGGTAGTATTCCTTGGTATTCATGCATGCTTGATTACGTGATTTTCTGCTTTGCTGATCTGTTAATGAGATCTTAACACAATTAGGGGAGTCATGAACCTTTGATTGTTCTAGGGATTGTAATAAGCTTGGGAGAGAAGTTGCAATCTTAGTACATGATTTAACAGACATAATTTGAATATTAGATCGGGAGATTAATAGGAGAATTGTGAGACATATAATTCTTGGCACTTAACAGTTTATAGATATACTTTGATTGTATCACGGGAGTGACAATTATGGTGTAGCTGTAGGCACTATATTGTAACCTGGGAGGGTACAGTATAACTTTAGAAGAATTGTTTTCAGCAAGGTAGGAACACAGATATCACATTAATATTGAGCATGTATTGAGACCAAGTGAAGAACCCTAGTTCTTAGATTGTTTTCCCATATATTTGAATCTCAGTTTAAAATCAATTCTTAGTGCTTATAATTAGTTCTTGGATAATTTAGTTAATACACAAACCCAAAATTCTTCTTACGCACTTCTAGACGTAAAGAGATAAGAAACCTGAACTTTGAATTAAATTTAGTCCTTCCCTGTGAACGAACACACAAAAATACTACTAACAAATTGGCGTCGCTGCCGGGGAAGGCAGTATATTTGAGTTTAGGTTAATTGTTTCTTATTGTTTAGATTTTAATTGGTTCCACAAGTTGTTTTGTTGGTGATTTTCAGGTGTATGCGACGTTCATCTTGCGTTAGAAAATTGGAATTTGACCCTGAAATCGAGCGTACTTTGAGAAAGATCAGAAAAGAGAAAGCTAAGATGGGAGAGCCGGTAGCTCAAGCTGTTGTTAATGATAATGTTGATGAGACTTCTATTTGGGATCATGAGACACCAAATCCTGCTAATTGCATGTACAAAACTCCAGAGATTGGTGCAACCCAATTCAACATTAATCCAAGCTTAATTCAGATGATCAGCAATCAAGCTTTTGAAGGAGACATTGAACTAGAGGATCCACACAGACATCTAGAGCGTTTCGTGTAGATGTGTGGCTCATTCAGAATCAATGGTGTTACGAGTGACAAGATTCGTCTCCATATGTTTCCTTACTCTATTAAGGGAAGAGCTTTGGAATGGTTTCAACAACTTCCAAACACTACGGTTGCTACATGGGAT